>CM045735.1:39142248-39274748 GCA_024760905.1 Plotosus lineatus
TTGCTGCGCATCCAACCTAAGCCTCTTTTGATATGCGTATATAAATTATGCGTCATGCTGAAGTGATTTTACCTCAGAGTGCAAGCGGTTCAAGTTTCACCAAAAATAAAAATAAAAAAAAGGGGTCCAAGTCACTTTTTCTATTCAAAAGAAAAAAAAACCTGGCACATTTTTCAAAAGGTAATGTTTGTTTACTTCTATTTTTCTTTCAGCATTTTTAGCATCATGGCTGACCCAGATTTGTCACGAATGTGTTCAGCGCAAGAACTGAGCTCACCAGACGTAACAACAATATCAGACGTCTGCAATTATATGCTTTCTGTGCACAAGGTCACCTTGAAGGCAGCCCCCACCCCAACAAACCAGATTAGCAGGAAAATTCCACCTTGCTTTTCCTGATAGCGCGACTGAAAAAGGAAGGGACACAAAGAAAGACAAGACCCTCAGCGTTTTTACACTGGTGTAGCTTGAAGGGTGTATCTTTGAAGTTAATGGAGAACAGTGTAGGGACACTTTTTTAAAGTTAATGAAGAACAGAGCATGATAAGCCATTGTAAAACTGCATTACTCTTTAAATTGATGTGAATTTTTTGGTACTCAACATACATTTGATCATTTTCTGAGTCGCTCAATCCGACTCGGGTCACAGGGAGGCTGGAGTCTCTCATACTAAGCAAAGGCAGCGTGTTCTCTGAACAGTTCACCAGACTATCACAGGGCCAACACACAACTATTCACACTCACATCTAAGGGTAATTTAGAACAGCTCATTTACCGAACATGCATGTATTTGGTCTGTAGGAGGAAACCAGAGCCTAGAACTTGAACCTAAACCCAGGACCTTCATGCTGTGAGTCAGACATGCTCCATTTAATTTAGTTTAAACGAGCTTCTCATATATTGTTTAAAAGAAACATTGGTCTATTTGTACAGCTTATCTCAGATGAAGGGTATAACGAGATGATTAGCTGAGCAAGAATTTGAAGCATCCTGGTTGTAATGCTCATTGCATCATAATACCATTTTTCATAGCAGCTACTCGTCCCACAAAGAAATAAACACTAACATGACAGTGTCATCGGAATTATTTCTGTCTGATCAGAAATGAGCTGCAGATCAAATAGTCATGAATTTAATTTCTTGGTGAATCTTAATACAGTACGTAACAACAACAATAACAACACCCTCCGAGATCGGAATAATTATTTATATCATCTAAAGCTGCACAAGGTAAAACTGCCCAGTGACAAACTAAACCCCATTCATCAGAGCCTATCAGCGCACATTAAAGCTTTGGAAACACCAAGCTAGAACCTGATCTGCAGGAAACACCAAGATAGAACCTGATCTGCAAACTCCATGTAGGGCTTATCATTGTCTAGAGTGCAAGACAGCTCAATTAGTGCCATGTCGAGCGGTAGGGAATTCCTTTGTGGTCATGCGAGATGCTGTGTGAACGACTATAACTCCTAACTGCTGCATGGGAGAGTAACAGAAATTCGACAGAAGCCTTGCAGCTCTGTTTACTTGAATAAATCCAGTGGCTGGTAACCATAATTGGGCTGTTTCTGGTCAGGGTTGTCTTTTTAGCATTATACAAGGGACCCCTTTCAGTCGACACTTGCATACTGTATGACTGTCTCTTGTTTACTGTATATAGAGGAAAAGTATTCCCAGCTAAACTTGAGACCTTTTCTGAATTTAAATAAATCGTGTTATCAGTGGGAAACACTGCTTAAATTTTGACCAAGTACAGAATTCAATTTTCTCCACTGTAATAAAAACAGTAGCTTTTACCTCGAAATTCTGAATTGCACTCCTAATAACTGGCTGCCTTTTACTTTTGGTAGTTTTTTTTTTTTAATACAACCAAGAAAGATATTCTGCAGCATGTAAGCTCTATTTCCAATCGAAGTGGTTTTTGTCCATCAAAACTGTCTTAGGTATTACATGTGGAGGACGTCAGTGTTTTTTTCAGATATTAATTGCTTTTTTCTAAGGCAGCATAGTACTCTATAAGTTGCTGAAAATTATAATTGGGATTGGATACAAAATACTTTCTCAACAGCGTTCCACATCAGCTTGATAAGTATGTCCATCAAAAAATGTCCTCCCAGGAAAACCCCAATAATTGTCACTGATACTGTTGTTACTGCAGTTAAAAAATATCCATTAGTAATGTTGAATGAAACCTGCTCAGATGATGTGTTTAGTGAACTTTTATTTTTAATGTAAAGAATTCTTTAAAAGTGGTGTCTTATGGGTCGGTCACACGGCGTTTTATGGCTTAATCACGGCCAAAACCCATCCAAAAATGGTTTCCCGTGAAGCAGACGGTGTTGTTCGTGTTAATGTCGAGTTTAAGACGTGCTACAGTCGATTTTTAGACCTGGTAGGACGTGAGGAAAAATTTTAACGGCGCTGGATGTGGAAAAAAGGTTTGAACTGCTCAAAATTTTAGACCGCGGACAACCACGTGGTAAAGCCGTGCTAAAGACGTGCAACACACGTAATAATCCGTGTTCTGACAGTGATAAAAACTTAGGGAGACGTGATAAGATGCAAAAGTTTAGGGGTCTGTCACGGCCAGAGCACGGCCATTGGGCGGGTGTTACACGGTGTTATCACGAGAAATAGCGGCTTATCACTGACAAATGGATTTTTCCATGCATATATAGCACGTACATAGCACTACCTAAACCCGTTAAACAACGTCTTGATCACGTTCTAAATACGACTGATCACTGCCTAATCACCTCTGTATCACTTCTGATTCACGGCATATAAAACAACTTCATTTTCTGAGACCTCGACATTTGCAGTCTACATGTCAAGGGGTGAACATGAACCCTCAATGCTGTGATGTCCTCATCTTCAATGTCCAACACCAACAGAACCAACTGATACAGGCCTAACATAAGAAAAGAAGAAGAAGGAGGGGGGTGGTACGGAACATCTGGGTACATGACTGGATTGGGAGGAGATCTAAGCTGGTGCTTTATGACCGTCTCATGAATTAAAACAACTTAAAAAAACTAAACTAAAAACTAAAGTGTTATTCCTTCTCTCTATCTCTCTCTGTCGCGCACGCTGCGAGCCACGCCCACAGGACGTGAATTCAAAGCGCATTCCCTGCTTGACAAACTCAACTTTAATTTGATTCCTTGAGGGATCGGAATTCCAGATGAGCTGCGTAACGAAGATCCAAGAGCCTTTCAGAACTTTATGAGGATGCCTCCTGCGATTAGGCAGTGCTACGGCAGTGGAGTGCCCATTTTACGTCCGCTCTCAAGATGTGATCGGCAGTGATACAGATGTGATCAGACCATGATTAGCCGTGGTAACTTGCGTTTTTTTTTTCCCACGTTCGAACACGTGTTTTGCCCAAGTTTCTGGATATGGTTAGCCGTGCTTAGGCAGTGTTTTCGCAGCGGAACAGCCGCCGACGGCCTTACCACGTAAAAAGCACGTACGAAGCAGGGCCGAGCCAAAATTGACAAAAAGTTATCACTTACGACCACGTCCACCAGATTTTCTGAACTTTCTGTACGTGATTTAGACATGGAATGCTGTGTGACTGGGGCTTTATTCTAGATTCTAAATTCTAATGATTCTGGAGATCCTATACATGTTGTACTTTCACAAAGTGTAATATAGACACCATTTTACCAGAAGCTCTGACACTTCACATAAAATATTGTAGTCGCATCAGGTGTTGACTGGTAACAAGAAACCACAAAAAATAGGAGTTTTATTTTTAAGCAACTGTGAACCCAGAAATATTCACTGACTGTGAAATAGTCCAATTATATTCTTTCCAAACGAATTCATTAGAAACTGCAAAACATATCGTTTGAGAACACTGTCTGTAAACTGACAATTTGGAAAACGCACAATGGTTTGCCTTTTAAATCATGTAAATCACAGAGTGATCGCAAAGCAATTTCAAACAGTTCGTGCATCATAAATGAATGAAGGAGAGTCCTATAGAAGAAAAGGGAGTCATTAATATGACATAAATCATGCCTGTTCTTTGACCCATCAACACACACACACACTCATCAGGTTATCTTATATAATACAGCTATCATGTTGAACATCATATTAACAGTGAGCTGCATCTCCTACTCTTTATGTCACTTGGCTTAGTTAAAACAAGTTGTAACAGTTACTGAAATACCCAGTATAAGAACAAATGAATAATAACCTGGGGAGCACAGTGGTGTCGTGGTTATCACATGCAGCTCAGAGGAAGACGGACCTAGTTTCAAGTCCTGGGTGTTTCTGTATGGAGGTTGAACATTCTCCCCATGTTTCTGCGAGTTTCCTCCCACAGTCCAAACACATACACATTAGGTTAATTGGCAGTTTCGCATTGTCAAAAGGTGAAAGTGTTTATAGCTTTTTTTGTGTGTGAGTGTGGGTGTGTTGCTGTGCAGGGTGTACCCCACCTACACCCAGAGTCAGCTGAAACAGGCCTTCTCATGTCCCTAAAAGTACTAAGCATGTTTTTTTCTTAACTTGTAACAAGTATTCCGACTTGCATGGGAAGGAAATAAACAATGTAAATTTTGCCTTTAAAGTTAAATCTTCTACTCCAGTATTTACAGTAAAGTTATTGCAAGGTCCTGCAGTCACACTGATTAAAATTACTGTAATGACTAATTGGATAAACAATATCCAATAAGCATGTGAAAAGACTATTAAATTAAACACTGCCACACACTGACTTATGTGCTGGAATGTACATTAGGTTAAAGTATCTAGTACATTCCTGTGACTAATACAACAAAGTAACCTGTACATGGATTTTTCACTCAAAACAAAGAGTATTTATAGGGTTGTGAGACTCTAGAAAGACCTGAGAGAGGGGAAAAAAAAAAAAAAAAAAAGGACAGTTTCATTTGGAGACTTTTTACAAACTTGTTCATGATACGTTACCATTACATTTACAGCATTTGGCATATGCTCTTATCCAGAGCAAATTACGGTTATTTTTTATACAATTAAACAATTGAGGGTTAAGGGCCTTGCTTAAGGGCCCAACAGTAGTGACAGTAGGGATTGAACCGCTGACCTACGAATCAGTAATTTATCGCCTTATCCAATAAGCCACCACTGCTCTGAGCCAAAGCCTCCAGCGATTGACAGCATCAAAAGTGCTGACGTCTCAGTCATGTTGACGGGAAACACGTAGGCCCAAGCCCAAGGCTAATAAGGAAGTCCTGAGAAGATAAGGGTCTAGAGGTTTATGGTGGGGCAGTGGTGGCCTGGTGGTAGGCTGCTGGATTACTGATTCCAAGTTGGAGGTTTAAGCCCTACTCGCAACAATTAACAACTCGAAAACAAACACCCCCAGTGCAGTTAACTGGGTTATCAAAGGTCCAGGCAGCATGTTTCTGCATTGCCTGGCGAGCTGTGCAGGGTGTATTCCAC
Organism: Plotosus lineatus; assembly: GCA_024760905.1. NCBI lineage: Eukaryota > Metazoa > Chordata > Actinopteri > Siluriformes > Plotosidae > Plotosus > Plotosus lineatus. The sequence continues at coordinate 39,147,685 of CM045735.1, forward strand.
CCTCACCAAGAGTCGGCAACCCTAATTAGAATTAAGCGGTTTAGAAAATTAATGAATGAAAAGGTTTATGGTGTCTCTCTGTGAGTTACAGAATACTACACCCACTCCACATGACTGACTGTGCAGGAAGTGGATTTGAGCATGAATAATAGATATCAGCACAGCACCTGACCCCTCGGGAACATGGCGTAGGAGGGGAAGACAGTGCAGTGCAAGTTAAAAAACACATCACAGAACGGAAAGATCAACATAATACAGGCTATGACATCACAAATCTCTGTGTGTTTTCAAGAGACTAATGTTGTTCTAAAGTGCACTTTAGACATTAAACAGCCTCAACTGATCCAGGACGTGATATGTTTAAGCACAAATTAAATATAAGACATTACGCCAAGTAAAAATGAAAAGAGTGCCTATTTTTAGGTCAGGGAGGAAAAAGCAATTTGTTATATTTTGAAAAGTGCAATGAGTAAAAGGAGCTCAGAAAGGAAAGACAGCAATACAGTAGGGGGAAAAAAAAGAGAAAAATAGGATCAAACCCCAGCTTTCTAAAAACAAAATGCTGTATTTTCAGGTTGATAAGTCTCACTTTTTTTCATACTTTGGTTGAAGGTGCGACGTATACTCCAGAACGACTTACATGTGAAATTATTACATATACCGTATTCGATGTAATAAGCGCCCTGCTCCAATAAGTCCCCCTCATGTTTTTGATCTCACGTCTAATGACCACCCAGGTGTACTGGGAGCAAAATCGTAGCTTATCAATTTTATTCGATCAGTCTCTGGAACTGTAAAATCAGGTGTTCACTGCCCGTAAAAGTGAGTTTACATGGTATTTCAAGACCACCTGCCACTGGGGAATGTCGATCATGTTCATCAGTAACAACACATTTGATTGGTCCGCCATGCTTTAAAAACAGGAAAATATTTTGCTGTTTTCTTTTGGTAAATGTCCAACAACCGATGAACCATTAGAAACTTTACAGCAAAACTATGGGATGCTCTGAATGAATGGAGCAATGAGCCAGATATGGAACTATCAGAAAGTGATGAGTATTTTTCACCCGATTCTCCTGCTCACTGACTTCATAAATTTAAGTATGTTCCTGGCCATGTGCTTTTTGTTTATGTTTGTGTTGATTGGTCCAATGTGCCATGTGCTAAAGTTGACATTTGTGTTGATTGGCTCAATTTTACTTCCGGTAAAATGTTTAAAGGAACAGGACGGGGAGGGGAAAAGTAAGGGGTCTTCTTTTTTTTTTTATGCTGTTCTCTGTTTATTTTCAGCTTTCATGTAAGTACAGTGGTACCTCGCATTACGAAATTAATCCGTTCTGGAGCCTTTTTCTTAACCTGGACTTTTCGTAAATTGAACTACATTTTACATGTAAAACGTGTGATTTGTTCCAAGGCCCCCAAGGCACGCATCTGTATGTGTGTGTATTCATATTTTTTTTTACGTCTTATGCGCTATTATTGAATTTTTGTTATTATAAGCATTTATAGCGTTGAATATGTATTTATTATATACACATACAGACGCTCCCCGACTTACGTTCATCCGTTTTGTTTTGTTTTTTGTCCAAAAAAAAAAAAAAAGTCAAATTTTGAGTTGAGACATACCTACGTACGCTGACGTAATGACGCAACATCGCTTGCATTCATTGTTTACAAACTACAGACTGTGTATGTGTATATATATTCTCCTATAATCACCTGAAGAGAGAGGATGGTTTCACCACCCCTCGAAACAGAACTGTAGTGATAAATGGCGTTTCAATAGAAAGTCTTTGTCCTGTCATTTTATTTTTATTGTTATTTGCTCTACCAAAAAAGTATTGAGCACTCTCCTACGGAAGGATCTACTCAGAAAATCATTATATATATATATATAGAGTGTGTTACCATTGTGTTAAGACGTTGTCTCTGATCTTTGTGTTTACACTGTTTTGCGGACCTTTGTAACCCTAAGCAAATATGGTTGGTCAGAAGCATAAGCCTACTAGCATGGGTGCAAGTCTCAAACACAGATGAATTAACTATCTGCTCGGATCGGCACAATCTACCATGCATACTCAGTTAAGCAAAGAAAGTTGTATAATGAATGAAAACCCCAATCCAGGAAAGAGAACTCTCCACTTTTCTGGTGATTCACATCAGTGCAGGCTGTGTTCTAAACGAGTTCAATGGCACCCTTGCGCACTTGAAAGACCGGAAATCTGTATAACCCACAGCAAGTACATTACTTTTACAAGTACACAACTTACGGTTTTGAGCGCCTCACATCACTTTTTATGACTCTGTGGTAGCCTCTGCAATCCTCTACGCTGCCATCTGCTGGGCCCCGGGCAGCACAGAGCGGGACAGAAAGAGACTGAACAAGCTGGTCAGGAGGGCCAGCTCTGTCCTAGACTGCCCACTGGACTCTGTGGAGGAGGTGAGTGAGAGGAGGATGGTAGCAAAGCTCACATCCATCATGGTCAACCGCTCTCACCCACTGCACCAGACTGTAGAGAAGCTGAGTAGCTCCTTCAGTGGACGACTGAGACATCCTCAGTGCAGGAAGGAGCGCTACCGCAGGTCATTCATTCCCACCGCTGTCAGGCTGTACAACGCCACTTTGTAACTGTCTGAAAATACCGGTTATGTGCAATGAAAACCCCGTGCACTTTAATCAACCACATCTACCCCACTGACTGTGAACCATATCAACCCATCTACTCTGCCCTCAGATACATGTACACACACACACACACATATATATATATATATATATATATATATATATATATATATATATATATATATATATAAGCCAGTCTACAAAGTTGTTCCCTTCTTTTCTTTTTTATTGTATATTAATTTATACTATTTATGTATCTATTTATTTATTTACTTATATAATATATATACATGTATGTGTGTATGTTTGTATATGTATCTATTTTTGCACCCCCTAATGATGGTACCTCAAGAGCCTGTAACAGTGAATTTCTCCATTGTGAGATTAATAAAGCTGTATCTTATCTTATCATATTGTAAGCGTTGATTGACTGTTTTAAGCTTCATGTAAAGTGACTCGGTATAAATAAGTGACTTATCTGAAATTAATGTTGATATTATTTGATATATTTGATATTATTTTACAATGTTATGTTTATAATAATTGATTTAGAGGTGTTTTATGAGATACGGTAATGGTATTTATGGATGTATAGTACAGTATGAGCGTCATGTGTCATACGTCATAGTAACAACTTACGTTCACTTTCAACTTACGTTTGGCCATCCGGAAACAATTAAAAACGCAAGTCGGGGAGTGTCTGCATAACGTTCTTATCTTCCTGTCAATATCGTATGTGACACCACCATTTCAACATTCGGTTTTAGCAAAAATGTTTTGAAGAATTTTACACTGATAGCTGGTATTTATGGGTGGCTATATAAAAATTCAATCTCAGTATGATGACATTATCATGGTCCAAGTTAACATGGATTACTATAATTTTAAATATGTTAATTCAGTATTTCCAGTGTTTGTCATTAATTCATTCATTTTTCTAAGATGCTTGATCCTAATTAGGGCCATGGCACCCATCTCAGTCAATTCTGGGCGCAGGAAGGCACACCCTGAACAGCTCACCAAGCCATTGAAGGGAAACACACACACACACACACACACACACCCCAAGAGGTGATTTGGAACAGCCAATTCGCCTACTGTGCATGTTTGCGGACTATAGGATGAAACCGGATTACCTGGAGTAAACCCTCACAAGCACGGGAAGCACATGCAAACTCCACTGCAGAAGTAATGGTTTAAATCAAAGCCGTTTTTGACACAGCTCACAAAAATCTCTCAATAAAACAGGATGGATGTATTAAAATCCTATACTTCTATATGTCAACTCGACCCTTGATTCTTGTTTTCAAGTGCTCAAAAATTATTCAAACAGAAGCTATCGGCCAAATACTTGCACATAGAAAGAAGTTAAAACAGAGATTTGAATGCGTTTATCTTTAAACATGTGTTGACTTCTCCTTTAAAAGGGTCTTTTAGTTGCCATTTTCAAATCATGTTTTGAAAATGTGTACACCATGTACAGAGTGCAAAGGCTCATTTTCTTTTTAATGGAATGCTATTAACTTTTGGCTGTATTAAACATCACAAAACTTAGTCATAAATCAGCCATAAAAAGGGGCCTTTTCACCGCTAGCTTGAGACGTGGCCAAAGCACAAAAAACAACTCCAATAGACCACCAGATGCCAATTCTGGTCTGTACGTCATCGTGTTGCCTTTATTACCACGATTTCCCTCCTGTCCATTCTGCAATGAATCCAACAAAAGCTTCACCTCATGCCCTGTACCTACATAAATCCTACTACAAAAGACCAGCTGGAATGGGAAAAAAGGCAAGATGAGATGGTGGGATAAATAAATAAAAGAAAGGATGGGGCTGAAACAAAATGACACAAAAATAGTTCCCTTGCTTAGCGATTGCAGAGAATTCATAAGTGATGCAAATCAATGAAGTGTGGCTGATAGTGTGCAACTATCCAGCTGAATTCTATCTGAAGCCAAACATCTCCCAGCAATTTAAGGACAAGTTTCTGACCACAGACCTAGTCAGCTGAAGTCAAGAAAAAGACACGATGATGAGTGCATAAGTCCTGACATGACAGAAAACTTTTCTTAGGCGAGTATACTGAATCACCACATCTCCAGCCATCAGGAAAATCACAACGGACACAAGAACTCTCCAAGTGTGTGAGTCTAAACTCTGGTCAAGCAACACACAAACACGACTCCTTCCATAATACCACAACCATACTGGCATGTGTGTGTGAGTGTGGGTGATAATTCCTTCATAATAAAAATGAGGGACTGTTAGGACCCAAGAGACTTGTTTTGGGATAGATACAATGGTGACCCAAGAAAACCCGGGAATTTTTGAAGTGCGTATTGGCAGACAAGTGGCAGCACTGCAGTGACCTTGAGAAAGTACTCTGCCATTTTCGTAACCATGGATCAGTGGAACAGGCAACAGCGTGCGAGTTCCGACATTTTTACAACTTAGGACATCATGGTGCTGTTCCATCAAAACGAGCAATAAAATTAATAGATTAATATAATAATAAAAATAAAATTAATTATTTGATAAAGATTAATAACTTTGAAGAGAAACCTGGTTTCAACAGGATGAAGTGACATCACCCACTGCACGGCAACCATTAGAGGCTGTACAAGAGTTGTTCGGGAACCATCTGATCAAGATTCGGTAACGTTCCATGGCCTCTTAGATCGCCAGATTTGTCCGTTTGTGATTTTTTTTTTCTTGTGGGGCCATCTCAAGATTAAAATGTACACGAATCGACCAAGAACTCTGGATGAGTTAAAACAGAGAATTCAGGATGAAATTCACAGTAACCCAGTTGAGATGTTGCAGCGGTCAATGAGGAATCTCAACAACAGATTTCAAGAATGCATTTGAACAGGAGGACGCCATCTACAGGAAGTAATTTTTTAAAAATGAAAATTCCATCATTGTTTCTTGAATGGCATGTTATAAGGTTTTAATTAATATGAATAAACTATTTTTCTTCCATCACTCTTGGTTTTATTGGATTGTTAAATCTTTCCCTTTTTTGTGTTTTTTGTGAAGAAAAAATCTGCAGAACCCCTAAGAATTTTATTGTACCCCACTTTTTCTGGAATGATGAATTAAGTGATAATTTGTTTTTTTTTTTTTTCATTCACTTGTTCACCTGTCTATGTTTGGTGCGTAATGGCTATTATGACTGAATAAGAAACATACATGTAAACCAATTCTCTATCTTACACAACTATTTATTATTCTGCTGATCAAATTAAAAACCCAGTGAACAAAAAATAGCAATGCAAACAAAAAGATGTAAGCAAGAACTAGATTGAGTCTCTAGATCTAGAGTCTAATTATGTTCGCAAAACTTAATATAGAAATCAGGACCCTCAAGTCATTATCAAATTATGAAAATGTTTTATAAGTCATATTTTCTTTAATTTAACTGATATTTTTGGTGTTGGCAATGTAAAATTGTACTCAGGCCTATTACAGTATTAGTACTACAAATTTATCTTTAAATAACATTAAAGTAGTAGTGCGTTAACGCAAACTTTCAAAGTGCAGGTACAGTCATTGTTCCTACCTGAAAAGTCAGCCATTGGCTGAGAGCTTTTTGTCCTCCCTTCTGCTGATTGGTTGCAAATGATGTGTACACTTCTATTTTTTCTTTTCTTTGCGTACATGTCATCAACGTGATTACTTGAATTGTGAATTCACGTTTTTTAGGGTGTTTTTAATTATTATTTAAACCCTGCGATGCCACTCAAATGAACCGCATCTTCTCTAGCTTTGATTGAAGTGTCATTTTACTGAAAAGGTCTTCTGCCTGACACAGGGGCCAGAATTGGGTTGGATTTTTCCGGACCTCCCAGAAAAATGCCGGTGGACCGGTGCTAATTTCGCCAATTTAGTGTGTGTGTGTGTGTGTGTGTGTGTGTATATATATATATATATATATATATATATATATATATATATATATATATATACATACATAGCCAAATCATACGTGCGAATCATTCGCTGTGGCGACCCCTGATAAAGGGGAAAAGCCGAAAGAAAATCTCTCTCTCTCTCTCTCTTAATGTGTTGTACCTGTATGTTCTTTTATATACACAATATATATGCTGTATAATGTTTAGATATTTTATTCTAAATATCACAGTACAAAATTAAAATATTTTTCTTAATCATTACTATATATATTACTACATTAATACTGTATTAATGAGTAAGACTGTCTATAGAATGTGTTTAAAAAGAATAATTTATCGCATGGAATAGATACATAATATTTTACTTCCGGTTGACCAGTCGCACATGTAATATGATACATGGGATTTTACTTCCGGATACAGAACTCGTAGATTATCTTGATTCGCGGGAGGGGCCGGAACTGAACCCCTGCGAATAACGAGGGCCTACTGTGTATGTGTGTGTGTGTGTGTATATATATATATATATACACACACACACACACACACACACACACACACATATACATATTAAAAATATTCATCGAATTCAAAAATAAGGAAATTAAGGAAGAATAGGGGGAAAGTTAAGGAAATGTTGTAAAACAAGGCCAATTATGCAAAAAAACAACAACCCAGAACCCCCCATTAAAGCAACTTACATTTTTCTGTAAGGTGCGCACCTGAGTGTGTGCACGCACGCGTCTGCATGAGTGTGTATTTATATTTTATGCATCATTTTTGAACGTTTAATTGTTATTACAAGCATTTAAGTGTTGAATATGTATTTATTGATATTATATACACATATACATTTTTGTATATGTCAGTCGGGGATGGGGTTGATACTACTTTATGGAATTCGGCGCTCACGGGGGGTGGGATCTCGGTCACGGAAAGTGAGAGATCCCTATACATACATATACACACACCAAAACTCAAATCTTATTTTTTGATTTTCCAATTCTGGTAGATATCACAGCAGGCCTTTCAAAGTGAAAATTCTCTGCAGTTTCCAAAATGCCTGACTGACCCCTCAGGAAGAAAACACAAACCAGGCTACTCTACTGACTCCTCGCTGGCACGGTGCTGAAACTATAGCTGTCATCATTGAATGCTGAGTAAATGGTTATATTAAAAAAATAATAATAATAAGGTTTATTATTTTTAGTATACTGCATGCAAGCTAGCTTTATCATATGCTGTGCTAACTGGTGAGCAAAGCTATAATTATATAACTTTGTATGCACACAGCAACACATTAAGCTCACATATCAATTTAGATGTACATATGTCAAAGAGGTAGAAAAAGTAGTAAGGAGTAATGACTCAACTCTGTTTTTCTTCAGGACACTTGATAACTTGAGAACTAATGGTCGGATTTCCATGAGAGTTTCAATGATTGTGGGACTTGGGTTGATGAAGAATTGACTAAAATTTCGGCCTGTTCTGAAACCGGATTTGAGAAGAGTTCAAAGGTCGAAATCACCCGCAATGTGCTATGTGGGAAACATTGCTCAAAAATAATTGCGGAACAGTGAACAGGGAGCAATTGAATTCCTCCATATGCTTTATTTTTTTCCTCAGGATTTTTAGGATTAGTGTTAACCATCATCCATAAGAATACTAATGGTATATTTAATCAAATGTACAAATAATATCACACATTAAACAACCACACTGAATTTAAAGCTGTGAACTGAAGCCAAAAAGCTAAATCCTGTTACAGTCAAATTAATTGGATCTTATTCACCACTACAAGAGTGAGCAACAAAAATCATTATACAAGATGACAGGACGTGGAGAGAAAAAAAATTAGCAACACTGATGGTTGACAGTAATCACCCATCCTCGCTTAAACCCCAAGTAAAGGAAAGATCTCCCAGAGTCCTCAGGTCAGAGCTTTGATCTTTTTTGGCTTTTCCCCTTGTTTCATGGAAAAATTGAGGCGTGTGCTCGTGTGCTCATGCGCGCGTGCACGCACGCATGCACGCATGCACGCAGCAGAAAGGTGCAAATTTCAGTAATTGGTTGCACATACAACAAATTCGAAGCAGCTGTCCAGGCTGCATGAGGGAGCAAATCTGGCTGGAATATAAAGAATGCTTCATTTAACCACAAGAAAGAACAATCTGGAAAGTCTTATTTTTATTGAGTAGTGAACAATGCTTGATTTATTTCTTAGAACACAACACAATTAGAGAAGGGCCATAAACAAATGCTAGAATGTAAGAATTAATTTTGTGTGTACTCGGTCCAACAGACACCCATGTATTAAGTCTGGGGAATATCTCATTATTGTGTGAAGAATTTAAGATATCCTTTGTAGTACTTTAGTTCTTGTCTGCAACAACACAAAAGTCTGTGGGAGTTTTTATACCATGGTATTCACGTGATTTAATTATTTTATTACATTTTAAATGAACATTAATTCTGCTCTTAGAATACACTAACACTTTCTTATATTTATATACCGATGGCACACTTCGTGAAGTTCCTTCTGCAGCCATAACGGATTATTTTTTGATGTACCGCTCCAGCAACACACAAAAATGATCGGTTGGGGTTGAAGTTGTTGTATTGAATTGATGATTTCTGATGAATACGTAATGTACAGAATAGTGGCGTAGTGCCTAGCATGTCTGCCCAACAGTGGGAAGGTCTTGGGATAAATTCCTGGATGACAGCATTTCTACATGGAGTTTGCTAGTTCTTCCTATGCATGCATGAGCTCCCTCTCAGTACTCTGGTTTCCTCTTACAGTCAAAAGACATGCATAAGACTAACTGGCTGATTCAGACTGCCCCTAGGTGTAAGTGTGAATGGTGTTGTATGTGTTGGCCCTGCAATGGACAAGCAAACTTTTCATGGTGTACTTCACCTTAATACAGGACTGTCACGAACCTTTCTACAACCCTAGTTAGATAAAGTGCTCGGTGAATGAATGATTGCCTCATATGATATGGTATGATGACCAAGCAGGGAAATAACAAATAAATATCGTGTAGTCTGATCCTGGCATAACAGCAACTATATTTACATGCATACATTTTTTTTTTACCATGTACCATTTATATGAAAATAATTAAATAAAATGTTGGTATTTATCTGTTCTCTACTCTGGAAAGACCATTTTTCATTAGCATGTGCCACCATGTTTCTTCAGCCCATAAACAAAGCCATGATGTCATGGCTGTTCACAGGTGGCCATCCCAACAAGCATTTACACTTCGGATATTTTCCAGTGAAAACGATTAGCAGGGGTCTACACCACCACTTTTGATTCAATTAAATTCTCAATTTCTGTTCTGGAGTCCTGTTGTTAGCTTCAGTTCAGAAAATAAAGACCCCCTTTGTTTAGAAAGCCAAGCGCTAGAGAGGCTTTTCTAATGCCAGCTATTTCTTGAGATTTCTATTTGGGTGGCTGCAAAGTAACAGGGTGCATGTGTTCAAGACCTTGGCAATAATGCTGCAGCAAACACACAAACACACACCCTGTGTTCTGGCTGGGGCGTGTCCACAAGCAGGCAGGCCGAGAGCAGCACCCGCAGTGGCCACAGTAGAGGGTGGGTCAGATTATCTGTTCTTCCTCTGGCCTGGGGGTCATGGAACAGATCCTGATCCTGAGCTTGTGCTGCTGGATACAAGGGACAGTCAGCCAGAATGGCGCCCACCTCAGGAAACCAACTGCGGGAGGTTTTGCCATCTGCACTCTATGTCCAGTATTCCTGGCTGCCAACTGCCTGCTGGCTACCACATCGCCCTTTGTAGTCTTCTCTTTAGGTGGTGAATCTACAACAAGCAGGTTAATAGTCACTACAGTAACCTGCACCAAGTACCCCCCAGCAAAATTACATTTTCCACCAAGCGTACACCGATCCAGGTGTTGACAGCTGGACAGAGCCCTTTGTGGAAGTAATGGCTGAGGTCCAAGTAAATTCTATTTGAATGGATTTCACAGAGGCAGCTGCTTAGTGTTCAGAGCCCTAAAATCAAACTTCTCGGTCTTGGTGAATGACGTGAGGGTATCTGGTCTTCAAATAAGTGCACGCTCTAAAAACTTCTAATCCCCATTAGAGTCATTCCCTGCTTCTCCCAGCAGGAGCAGAAAGAGTTGGGACCGGTCCAGCCCCCAATTGCCTTCTGTATTTCTTGAAGCTTTGACTGCTCAGACTTCAGCATCTGCTGGGGACTTTCCCTGCCATTTCCTCATGATGTCCTGCATGGATACATCTTAACACCTCACCCCAGTTGACTGAAGGGTTTTTTTTTCATTAGCATATCAAGTGCACTTTTGTTCACACCCTCCTGCCTTTTTCCACTTTTATTCCCCAAATGGCATCCAGCTTCAGGGTGGAAATTTTTCTCACTACGTAGGGAATGTGCGTCACACCATGACAAAACACAGCAAATTGTCCAAACATACTAAACTTAGCAGCGAATAAGTAGAAATATCATATTTTTCACTGGGATAAACAGGGAAATACCACAGTCCTCCTCCCCTCCTCTTAGTGTATGCTCTGGCTGCGAGTGCCAGCTGCCAAAGGAAAGCTCTCCTCAGATGGTCCTGACTTGTTGGTTTTTTCACTCGTGTTAAAAATAAGGAATGGAAGGTCTGACCTCAGTCCAGTAATGTTGGACAATGAATGTATTGAGGAGAACATGTTTCTTTATTTGCATCAGACCATCCATTTACACACCCACTAATCCACCTCTCTCTCATACACACAGCTGAATTGTTCCTTAATTGAATTTAAACCCAAGTATTTGTGCTGTGATCCAAATTTTGAGAAGTTCAGGATGGAAACCATGAGCTCAAAAATGTGCCGGTTAAATCCAATGTTTAAATTCCTTTTACTGCTTTCATCTGTTTTTGGCATTAAACAGATGAAGCACATGACTGCAAAGCAGCTTCCAGGTTCAACTAAGGCACCACCTCAGGAACCAATAAAATCTCCGAGTTCCCTTACCATGTATTTAACTTTCCACCAACGGTGAGTCATGATTTCCTCTGTTTCTCACTATGAACTTCTAAGATGCCAAGGATTTATACTACATGATGCACAACTTGCTCATTCAAGAGTTTTTATTAATTAATTTATTTTTGGTTACTAAAAGCTCATGATCGCTACTTAATCCCAAATTTGGTCTTAAAGGAAATTTGTTCCATAAACCTTGCATGACACCTGAAAAAAAACAAACCATGCCCTGGACAATCACAGCGCGCACACACACACAATAACTAGAGCAAAGTACCAATATGGACGGCACCAGGTCCTGCAAAGGCCCCACACTGTATATGCATAGTGCCAGCCTCCCATCCACCAACCTAAAATCAGGTCCACCTTCCATATGGCAATGGACTCTGCCATGTGTGTTGATTTGATATTATAGAGAAACACTAAGTTTACTCAGGCACCCATTTTCCAAACTGCTTAATTCTATTCGGGCCACGAGGATGCTGAAGCCGATCTCAAAAGGCATTGTACACCAGGAACATCTCCCCAGACCATTGCAGGCCAGTCAGCCAATTAAGCATACAGTATCTTTGGACTGTCAGAGGAAACCAGAGTAACTGGAAGAAACCTATGCAAGCAAGTGGAGGACATACAAATGCCACACGGAGACGCCCTCACTCCGCCCAAGATTCAAACATAGGGCCTTCTTGTTGTGACATCAAGCCTATCAAACAATCACTCTGCCAGCCTGTCGCTCAATGAAATCGCACTTGTTTAACTGAATTTATCGACTACAGGATCAATTTGATTCAAATGAAAGATTTTTTTAACTAGTCCATCCTAAACAATTACAAACTTGCAATACAATGTGTACTGAATGAAAGGTTGTAGGCAGGAGTACAGAGTCATGCAGTATGTGTAGTGAGGCAGCTGCATGGCGGCCTTTTATCCATAATGAATGACTGATGTTTTCTTGGAAGCTTGTGTGTGAACAGTGAGGGATGTATGTATGTCTCTCTCACTCACTCACTCACTCACTCACTCAAACTGACAATGATATTTCAGTCTGAATCTTAACTTCAGAAAAGGGCAAATAACATACATGAGGAAACAACTGCACAAGTGTTGTTCTCTGGTAGGATATGGAAATGAAGATACTTGGAGGGGGAGACCACCACTTGGATTCTGCAATTACTGAAACAACAGTACTAATACCCTTTCTTAAAAGCTCATCATCATCACTCTGGCATATCCTCAGGGGTATCAGGGTTGAACAATATCCCTCTGGACGTGGGCACATAGATGCTCTCTCGAGGCCGGACGGGTTTAAGCAAGTCGTCCATCCCCTGTTAAAATTACAGGGTCTATCCTCATCCCATCTGAGACCCAGAATATGATGCTTCATATCAGGAAATAAAAGGTTGTCCGACCATCCTAAGCATTCTGCTATTTTTAAAGAGAACACAGAGATCCTGTGTAGCACTTAGCACTTCGAGATCTAGCACCTGGTGCTGCCATATGTAGTCTCAATAACTTACTCCCACTACACACAAATACGATTACTCTTTTTACACACACACGACAAGCCAGGAACGGAGGGAGCGAGGATGATCATACTGTTATGCAATAGGACATCTGTGCATTTTCACAGCCTGCACTGAAGCAGGAGACAGAATCTCGAACACACTCTCTCTCTCTCTCTCTCTCTCTCTCTCTCTCACACACACACACAGCACTTTACCTCTTCCTGTTTTTAATAATAATAATAATAATAATAATACATTTTATTTATATGGCGCCTTTCTCAGCACTCAAGGTCGCCTCACATCATATATCATACATTTTACATCATTACATCATACATCTTATAACTAGCTTCCATCTGTAGTCCCTAATTTAGAATGGCCAATTAACCTACAGTGCATGTCTTTGAATTGTGGGAGGAAACCGGAGCACCCGGAGGAAACCCACACAAGCACGGGGAGAACATGCAAACTCCACACAGAAACGCCCAGGTCGGGAATCGAACCCGGGCCTTCTTGCTGTGAGGCGGACGTGCTAACCACTACGCCACCGTGCCTCCAAGTCATCTTTAAGTCATCTTTCCATTTCTTTAAGGTATGCATAGCCATTGTAGGATCAATTTTTGCAAGGAAACAACACCTCAAAATACATTCAAATGTACTGCCTGAACTGATCAATGCGGCAAGATGACTGACAGGTGGCTGGACACACCTCTTCATCCTCATCATCATGTGGTCTCTGAAGATAATTTGTGATTACTGTAAATAATTGTATAGAGCAAGATCTGAGTAAATGTTTTGGTGACCCAGTAAGTATGTAAGGTTAACACACACACACACACACACCTGGGGCAATATGTGCTGTGGAAGAAAACCAGAGTATCCAGGGGGAACACACACAGTCACAGGAGAACATGCTGACCCTGGGATGCAAAAATACAGGACCTTCTTGTGGTTAGGCAAACGTGCTAACTACTATATTGTCTGAAAATTTTTGAAAAATGATAATTTCATGTCACTTTCTGGAAGTTACAACTATTTAAATCCACTGAGTCATTGATACTGGAGAAATATAGTTAATATTTAAACTTAACAGCCAAAGTAAGACACACCTCCCTTCTGAAGCACTGTCCCACCCCCAAACTCAAGGAAGCACATTAACAAGGCAACAACACTCCCACCTTCCCTCAAGAAACACAAACTCACCTGTCACTGATTGGCTGGAATAGCATTGTGTGGCTCACTTTGTACGACTTTATTTGTTTGTCCTCTGCAATGCTATGTCCCAAAACCAGATTTTTTTTAAATATTTGCATAAAGAATGGCCGACAACCAAACTGATAAATACTTGGTAGATAATATTTAATTAAAAACTCTGCATTCTGCATCAATTTTTCTTTTCTAGGAAAAGCGGACGTTTTTGTGGGCTAATTTTGAATGTCTTCACAGTTGTGTTTTACGACAATGCTACTTCATCCAGGTCATCAGGTCAAGTATATGAGGATTGACGCTGCATCTAAGGTCTGTGGGTGAGATGGGTTTTTCGAAAAGCAAAAATGGAACATAAGACAACAGGAGTAGGACAGAAGAGAGAAGCAAGCTACAAAGTTAACATCCGATTTACTTGCTGAATGATTCAGAGCTATAATTACTACACTGCTTTACTCATTAATGATAAAGGAAAGAAAAAGCCATCATAAAATATATTCCAGTACAGCTTTTCTCCACAGCCAGACTTTAACAAGCAGCAGCCGCCAAATGTCATGTTTTATTTCATTTTTTCGACAGGAAACAAAATGGCTGTAATTCAGCTGTTTAGCCCCGGGCACGCTCTACAGAGTTCAGCTGGTGTCTGGCTGACTTTGTCTGCCCTCAGTGTTATCTTGCTCTCTCTCCACAAAGAAGACCTCTGTGGCATGAGAACGGATGAGCAATGACTGCCTTGCCAAGTTCACCACATCACACTACACCGCTCTTAACACCACCAGGCTACACACAGGTTTAGGACACTTTATACACTTTGAGCAAATAGTTTGTCCACGGTCCAGGGTTCCTGTTAGCGTTCTAATAAACCTGGCTCAGGATTTGAAACCTGATGAGTTTTTACCTGATGAGTCAGCATCTTTCAGACACCTGCGGATGGATTCTTTGCAAGCAGCCTGGAAGCATGATTAGCATAGCGCTCCAGTTTGCTATTATTTCTCGCAGAAATCAGGAGCGTCATGATACGTTAGTCTTTTCATTTGATATATTAAGGATATGCAGTAAACTTGGTTCTGATTTGGCTTGGCTGGAAGATCCATTCGCAGAAGCACACAATGAAAGATTGAGACGTGGTATTAGAACAACGTTATCAATGTGTGAAAACCTCCCTCCATTACAACTACAACCACTCCTGACAAAGAGAAAGACGCTGGAGACTCACATCAGAACCCTCTACATCTGACCTCATCATCTAAACGAGCTTTTTCAATTAATTACTCAACATCGCTCATACCCACTGAACCGTCATTCACCGTGGACACAAAGCCTCCAATTGTGCAAAGGAGACAATAAAGACCAGTGAGAGTATAACATGTCAAAATCCTTGCATAAATCTTCAGAATCAAAGAGCTAAATAATACTCAATGGTGTTGATTATTAATTCAAATTGAAAAGATCATTGTGGTTGGCATGAGGCTGGACATACCGGGTGTCCAGATGTTACCTTTTCATTGTTACTACAAAAAAAACTGCCAGCAATTACTTGCCACAGTGCACAAACCATCACTTACCAAGATCTCCATGGTAACTGTTGTCATGGACTGTCCTAATATTAGCGGTGGAGTCTCCATCATGAGGCCAGATCTGTCCCGTTTTGCGAACACCAACAATAGTGGCCTCCGAAACAACCACATGTGGCTGCCTGTGTCTCTTCTGGGACTGCGGCGTTGGAGGGCTGCTGCTGTCCAGGGAATGCTGAGAGTTCTGCGAAGGTGATCGGCTCTTCTCCCTGAAGGGCCTGCGAAAGGCTGCTGTTGGGCTTGGTGACACATGACTCGACTGTCCTGATGAGAAGTCATCCTCACTGGAGGTCAAGTTCTCGTTAGAGCTACAGTCGGGTGTGTAGCCACCACCTCCTCCACCAACATCTTCCAAGCTTCCAGGTGAATAGGATCTCCTCGGCCAGGTGAGGTGGTGGTTATCGTTGCCAGCATGCTCGCGCATCGTAACCCGACCATCGCTACATTCACTGGACATATAAACCCCACTGTAGGGCTGAAAATCTGTCGGGTGCCATGGAGGGGGTGGTGGTTTGTTGCCGTTGGGTCGAGTAGTGCTATCTCTGTTGTATCGCAGGTTGGGTTCTCCATCTTCACCTTCAGCATCGTAGCCACAAGTGCTCTCACTCGATCGGCCCCTACAGACGGGCCTGGGTCGCAGGTCACCTGCAACTGTGGCCAAGTTACCCGGAAGGGAATGGAGGGACCTCTTGCGTTCCATTTGCACTGCCTGTGTGCCGAGAGTACTGATCTTGTCCGAGACGTCACGGTCATTCACTCGCACCAGGCCCTTATCATGATGGAATTCCATGTTGGCATAAAAAGGTTGCTTGTCCTGGCCCCCTCTCCCATCACCGGCTGAGTGTGAATTGGCTCGTTTGATCCGCTCAAAATTGGAGCGCAAGGCGGCCACCCCAAGTCCCATGCCTGGCTTGTCCTTGGGACATGGGTCAGATGGAAGCTCTTTCTCAGGGGGAGGATGAGGCCTGCGAGGAGAGACCCCTCCTCTCTGTTTAGATGGTGAAAGCCCATCTGTTTCACTGCCCTGCCCTAGCTGGTGGGGCTCATATGCTGACTGCAATTCCAGTCCATCTCCATGCGAGGCAGATTTCCTAGCCGGTGGAGGTCGCGGTTTAGGCCTGGCTTCTCCTACAGGCTGGAATCTGGTACGATCGCCCTGACCAAGCTCCTGCGTCTGTGTGAGCTGAGGATCAGCTCCACCTGCATGAGCATCCCCCTCAGCCATCTGCGTTTTCCTGAAGCCCCAACGCTGTCGGTCATAACTTTTTCTCTCTTTAGCCAATAATGTCTGAAGGTAGATCATACGAAAACGCTCTTTATTCACCTCGAGCTCCAGTCGCCGAATAGAAGCCTTGCACTTCTCTAGTTCCTGCTCTATGCCTCCAACAGACCTTAGCTCCATTTTCGGAGGCTCTGACTCTGGAAACTGTGCCTTCCAGGCCTCGATAAAGCCCACAGGCTCTACCATCATTGAGAAGTTATTGGGTTAAAATAATTCAAGTATGAAATGTTGACGTGGTCACTTAGTTTTCTAAAAACTTATTTTGCAAAACTCACCAAGAGGAGACTATAACAAGGGGATTAACCTTGTAGAAAACAACCAATTGTTCAAGATTTCCCAGGGTTGTCCTGATAAATAGGGATATCTTCCCTGAAAGGGTTGTTTAATGATACAAACTGTATATTAACTCGCACATAGGAGGGAAACAAGGGGGAAGCTGGCATACTCCTATGCATCCTTCTTCCAGGAACACAGCATCTGGACCAGAGCACGCAAACCTTCACCAGTCTGTTCCAGAGTATCCAGTTGTGATTTCCAAACACCAGAATCCCTCTTTAGTTCATCCTGGTGGAGAGTCTTGGCGTCGTCCGGCTTCTATTTATGATGCGACGTCGTTTTTCCATCATCATCATCACCATCACCATCATCTCCAAAGCTCTTTTGTGTGCCGACGTCTCAGAGTGATAATAAAATAAAAAAAAACGCCGGAAAAACCGCAAAAAAGTCTCTCATTCCCACAACAGACTCCAAGTCTCGTCGCCCTAACAAGTATAAAATTATAAAAAAAGAATCTGATCCCGATTTCCCCCCGTTTTCTTCTCACACTGTTTAATTAGACCGATCTCGCTACCTGAGACTCTCGTCGCTACGCAGCGCTTCTGTCTGAAAAGCTGGGGGCGGGGCTTGCACAGGAAAGGGCGGGATTGATAAGTGTGATTGACAACAAGCCAAGTAAAAGGGAGGGGTTGTTAGATATGATTGTCATTCAGTTGGATGAATCAGGTTCTTTTTAGATGACGACCTGTGCAGATCTCAGAACCATGGATTGACAGATATGTTGAGTTTGTTCGAGCATTTGTTTATTTTAATAACAACAAAAAAGGCAAAACAATAAAAATTAAAAAGGATCGTATAATAGTCATATCATCGTTTATTTTTATATCATATTATTTTTTCTTAATATAAATGGCATATATATATATATATATATATATATATATATATATATATATATATATATAATAGTATCCTATTTGGTGCAAATAGCCTCAAATGAACCCAAATAACAATAATGTATGCATATTTCATATAGAATAAATTATTACTTATTAAGATAATATACAGCCTAATCATGTTGCCCTAATTATCAATTATACATAAATTTTAATATAAGAGTAAATTAAGCATACATTCATACATACTGTTAGGTACTACATACAGAATTAAATTCAGCCTGTTTCATTTTAAACGGCTGTGTAATTTCTTATCTTTGGCGCCCTCGAGTGTCCAAATGAAATAAAACTTTTTTTCCTTCCACGTAATCCTACAGTAGTACCTTAATTTACAAAATTAATCCGTAGCGAGGGCACCCTCGTAAGTCAAAATGTTCGTTAGATAAAGCAAAAATTCCCATAGGAAACAATAGAAAACCAATTAATCTATTCCAAACCACTCCCAAACCTTGACACAAACACTTGTATTTGACCTAATATATTAAAGATAAACATGTAAAATCAATAAATATTTAATAATAATAATAATAATAATAATAATACATGTACATTAACAGTAATAATAAATAATAATAAAACAAGAGTAAACAATAAGTCAACTAAAACTTCCAATCAACCACTCTGGCAAAGATGTCATGTGGGCAGGCATGAGATGGTGCGTAACAGAGGAGGAGGAGGAAAATTTTGTACACTACGAATGCCAGCAAGGAAAAGCTTGTGGCAAGTTCCCACAAAGTCAGTGCTTCTCAAATAGTGGGGTGTGATGCTTGGGAGGGGGACACGTATGACCCTGGGGAACATGCTTTTTTGTTATACTGTACTAGAATTAAGTGTAATTGCACATCCTCTACAGTAGGTGGCAGTGGCGCTCTCACTGTGTTACCTATGGTGTAGGGAACACAGTGAGAGCGCCACTGCCACCTACTGCAGAGGATGCACAATTGCATTAGGTGGCACAGGCGCTCTCACTGTGATGGTGTATGGAAAAAGCACCGATATGAAGTGCAGTAAACACTATTTATAGTCACACGCAGGGCTAAATTTCCACAGCAGAACTCGTAAATCAAAATTTAGCTCATTGGATTGAGTAGATTTTTGGTGGGATCGAAGCTTGTATCATGGAAAATTTGTTATAAAAGAAACTTGTAAGTCAGGGTACCACTGTACTTGTTTTTAATCATTCATTCATTCATTTTCTGTAACCATTTAATCCTAATTGGGGAGACAGGAGGCTGGTGCTTATCCCAGCCAACTCCAGGCGAAGGCAGAGTACACCCTAGACAGCTCGCCAGGCCATCACAGGGCAGAAACACGTTGATGGCTGTGCAGCTACTCTTGTCGAAAGTCAGCATTGGTTCTTTTACATGCCTCACACCACAGACAGTGAGAGACATGACCAGCCTTTGATGAGATCTCCTTTCAGCGTTTTCCCTTTTTCAGGGGTCGCCACAGCGAATCATCTGATTCACACATTTGATTCGGCATAGGTTTTTACACCGGATGCCCTTCCTGACACAACCCTTTAGCAAGGAACAGAAACACGCTGACGGCTTTGCAGCCTCCTCTTTACGAAAGTCAGCAATGGTTCTTTTACATGCCTCTCACCATAGACAGAGAGAGACATGGGCTGCCCTTGATAACCCAGTTAGCTGCACTGGTGGGGCAGTGACAACCCTGTGGAGAGTGGGACTCGAACCCCCAACCTTAGGATCATTAGTATGTTCTTCCTGAGCTTGGATGGGTTTTCTCCAGGTACTCACTCTCTCTCTTGGTTGTCTCTCAAATCGAGGAAGACGATTGGTTGTGCTCTCATCGGTGAGTATGCATGTGACTTCTGAGTCCAAAGGCCGAAGTGCACACTCCGTTGCAGGTTGGGCAAGGCACGTTTGTTGTAGAGATGACAGTCAACGACATTCAATGTCTCCGTTGGCGGGCTGCTTCAAGGTGCAAGCAGCAGTCATCCTCAAATGGTTTCCTTTAACCAGTTCTCCATAGAATAGTTGGCATGGGATTCTGGACTCCTCCATCCTGATGACATGTCCTGTCCACCAAAGTTGGACTTTGATGAGCTTGACTTCAATGCTGATGGTGTTGGCTATGTCTAATACCTCCTGGTTTGTGACACAGTCCTGCCACTGTATCTTCATGATGGGGCAGAGGGAGCGTTGGTGAAACTGCTCAAGCTTTTTGATGTGTCTTCGGTACACAGTCCATGTCTTGCAACCATACAACAAGGATGTTATGACCACAGCATTGTAGACCTTGAGTTTTGTGGTAAGACGAATGCTTTTGTGCTTCAAGACTTTGGTGTGAAGTCTGCCTAGTGCCTGACTAGCTTTGTGGATTCTGGCTGAAATTCCTCCATCAAGAGAACCATTACTGGAGATAGTGCTGCCCAAGTACTTGAATATCTGGACATTTTTCAACTGTGTGCCATTGATAGTGATGCATGGTGGCTGGGTGTGTGTGTGTGTGTGTGTGTGTCATATTTTGTGCTGGCTGTACGAGTACTACAGTTTTTCCAAGCCTAATTGTGAGTCCAAATAGCTTGGCTGCTTCAGAGAATTTGTCAGTTATGGTTTGCAGGTGGTTCTCTTCATGGGCCATGAGAGCAGTCATTAGTAAACAGAGCCTCCAATACTAACCTGTGAAGTGTCTTTGGTTTTACATTTACGTGCCTCAGGTCAAATACTGACCCATAAAGCTGGTGTTTGATGCACACTCCAAGGTCAAGGTCACTGATCGCATGATTGAGTACTTGAGTAAAAAAGAGATTGAACAGCACAGGAGCCAGGACACAACCTTGCTTTACTCCATTCGAAGCAGTCTGATGGTTCACCATTTGAGAGTATTTCTCCCGTCATATCCTGGTGGAACAGTTTGACTAACGAGGTGAATTTTGGAGGACAGCCAAGCTTTCTGAGAATAGTCCAGAGAGCTTCTCTGTTGACTGTGTCAAATGCCTTGGTGATGTCTATAAATACCAAGTACAGGTTCATGACCTGTTCCATACACTTTTCCTGGACCAGTCTGAAGACCAAGACCATGTCTACAGTGCTGCAGTTTGGGCGAAAGCTGCACTGTGATTCCGGGAGATTTCTTTCAGCCACAGCTGGGATGAGTCTGTTCAGTAGCACTCGGGCCTGTATTTTGTCAGCTGTGGAGAGGAGAGATATGCTCCTGTAATTTCCGCAGTCTGTTCTTGATCCCTTGTTCTTGAAGAGGACAAATATCGATGCATTACAAAAGTCTGCAGGCAGTTCTTCCTCTACCCAGATGCTGACTAGCACACTGCAAAAGGCAGATTCCAGGGCTATGCCACCTAGTGCTTTGTAGACTTCTGCAGGAATGTCATCCTTGCCAGGAGCTTTTCCACAGTTCATCTGTTTAATGGCTCTCTTAATTTATCCATAGAGGGTGGTTCATCGAATTCAGTGTGTTCTGCTTGTTGTTTTATCTGGTCAAGTGCACACTGGTCAACTGTGGAAGGGCGATCTAGAAGTTGGTTGAAATGTTCTTTCCATCTGTTGTTGATGCCAGTTTTGTCCTTAATCAGTATTGTTCCCTCTTGGGAACGTAGAGGAGTAAAGCCAGATTTGGAGGGACCAAACACTGTCTTGATGGAACTGAAAAACTGTTTTGAGTTATTTGAGTCAGCAAACCCTTGAATCTCTTCAGCTTTCTCATCCCACCACTTATCCTGCATTTTCTTTATCTCCCTCTGAGCCTCACTCTGCAAGGACTTGAATCTGTTTTTCTTTGGCACTGAATCTGGGTTGTTTTGCCACTCCATGAATGCCTTGTTTTTCTTGGCCAAGAGATCCTCTATGGCAGTGTTATTCTGATCAAACAAGTCTTGGTGATGTCTGCGTTTAGGGCCAAGCACAGTCTTAGCTGTCTCCTGTATCATACCCCTGAGTGTTTCACATTTGTGAGTTGGGTCTACATTCAGTGGTCCTGTAGTGGACAGCATTTGGTCCAGACTGTCCTTGAACGTACCAAAGTAGGAGGGGTCCTAGAGTCTGGCTGTGTTGAAAGCTGCAAGAGTTTGCTTTGGCCTCCTTGGGAAGTGGTGAGCTCTGCACAATCAAACGATTGTGCGCACAAGCCTATGATCCGTCCAACATTCTGCACCCGTCATTACTCTTAGGACGTCTTTAACGTCACGCTGGCAAAGAATAACATAATTAATGAGGTGCCATTGTCTTGAGTGTGGGTGCATCCATGTCGTCTTGTACTTATCAGCCATCCTGAATGTGGTGTTACTGATAGCTTGTGCTCCGCACATTTGCTCAGCAGAAGACCATTGTTGTTCATCTTGCCCACACCGTGTCTGCCAAGTACATCGTCCCATCGATAGTGGTCACAACTTACTCGGGCATGAAAGTCACCGAGCATTATGAGTTTATCGCTGGAAGACAGGACTCAGAAGGGAATCGAGGTCAGCATAGAACTGTTCTATGGTATCTTCTGTGCTCATCAGCGTTGGGGCATAGGTACTGATGATTGTGAGATATCGTTTTTGGTCAAGTGGCAAGCGAAGTTTCATTAGTCTTTTGGTGATAACGACTGGAAGGTCTGGGAGCTGTTTCAAAAGACATGACTTTATGGCTAAGCCGACTCCATGGATCCTGTCCTCGTTTTCTGGTTTGCCTTTCCAGAAGAAATGTAGCTATCAGATGGTTCAACAAGAGATCCTTCGTCTGCTAGTCTTGGCTGACTAAGAGCAGCTATGTCTATGTTATAGCGAGACAATTCCTTGGCAACCAGGGCTGTTCTTCTTTGTGGTTTGTCAACTTTGTCTGTTCCATGAACATGTTTGGATGTTCCATGCCCCTAGTATGAGCTTCTTTCTTCATTTTTTATTGTTTCAACCACTTAGGGGGGTGATCTGCCAGCTGCGGCGGGCTGGCCAGACTTGGTAGGGCAGGCAATTTTCAGGCCACGTTTTCTAGGTCCTTCCCATACTTGGGTTAGCGGTGCTGTGTTGAATATGGCTGCTCAGTTGCTATAGATGCTACCGGACTTCTTTGCTTCCCCGGCTTCGAGGAAGAATGACCAATGTCCAAAGCTGCTTACATGTAGGTTCATGACTACAACTGCCAGTGGTCATCTCCACCTGTTGCTTCGCCAGTTCCCCATCACTGTAGGTCTTGTTTGTGCGCACAACCTAGACCTGTGCGTGAAGATTATTTCAGTAGAAGAGCCGTTGCACTGCGACAATCCCACTCTCTTGGCCTCCGAGCTCCTGATCCAGTGGCACAAAGAGTCATTACGTCTTGGGACAACATCGGCTGCAGTAGATGAACGTGCTCTGAGACGCTCTAAGCACTCTACAGTGCCTTGCTACTCTGCCTTCCTGACCGTTGAACCGAGTGATTATTGATGATTTCATCTGCACAGTCTGCCAGAGTAGACTTGTTTGTGGTGAGCAGTACCAAGAGGTTTCTATCAGGGATACCTCACCCTTAGCTCCTGAGAAGAAAACCAACCCTGGGAGCACAGGGGCTATTTGCCCAATAGAAGGGGGTCTGTCCATGGGCACCAGGGCTTGTCCACACACTGGTGGGCCATGCATGCCACATATCTAGGGGCAGACCACCTCCGAGTCCTCGTAGTTCAGCTTGGGACCGCAAGGTACCCAGTTTCCGTGTGTCTCCGCAGGGAGGAACTACATCAGGCTTGTCTATGAGAGGCTGATTGGGAGATTTGCAACTGCCATGTACAAGCAAGGAAGGCTTTCACTCCATGCAGAGCTAGCTCTTTACGTGTCAATAGACCATTCAGACACACTCCAGGTACTCTAGTCTAAAGACATAGCACATGAGGTTGTTCTAACTTGCCCACAGGTGTGCATGCATGCTTGCCCTGTGACGTTCTGTTGGGCCGTTCAGGATGTCCATTTTTGCCCGGTCCAAGCTGAGATAGGCTTCAGCCTACTCATGACCCTAATAGGGTTAAGTAAGTTGGTGAATGAGTAAGTGAATTAAAAAGGCAGGAAAACGATGTCTTCAAAACTGTATAATGACCATTAACTCACTAGTCTGCTGAATCACTTTTTCTTCTCAAGTCATGGAGAAGTTGGTACCTATCTCAGCTGACACTGGACGATGGAGGGGTACATCCTGAACAACTCATCAGGTCATCGTAGGGCAGTCTAACACCCATAACAATAAAAAAATCCTGTGCTTTTGCTCTCTCTCATTCATACATGCATACATACATATATACATATAAAGTAATGAGTTTAATTATTTTATTAGAACTTAAATATGTACAATATTTATTACATCATACTTTAATTGTTTCACAAAACTGTACCAAAAAACTGGCTATTAATAAAATTCTAGCGTGTGTGTATGTTATATACGTACATACACACACACACACACACACACACACACACAATATATATGAAAACAAGACGAAACAGATGTATGCTCATAAAATCAATCTGGTGAGTTTATTTGTAAAATGATGTCCATACCATACCATTGAGCATCAATGTACACAGCAAATACTATATAAATATAGATAAAATTGCTTAGCTACTTACAACAGAAGACATGCATGTCCCGATATATATTGTACATATGTATACCGTATATAAAACTAACATTTTACACTGTTTAAAAAAACAAAAGAAAAGAAATGATATGAACAGATTGAAATGGAAGCTTTTCTGGCAGCTTGACTGCAAGGCAGCATGATGTGTAGGTTAATGGTAGACCATTTTCTTCTTCAAACAAAATTAAGCAGCAATGATGCTGAATGTCTAGCCTGCACACAGTTTATAAGTCTCCTGTACAAAACCCACAGAATTCACAGCTGTTTATTCAATCTTTTGTAAATCCTTTTCTCCATCAGTAAAGAACATCTGTCCTTGCCAATCAGCCAAAGGATCATGCAGCAAACAACATGGAGGAGGGAATGCCACATGCACAAAGAGAAACGGCCCGTTTCGTCCCCAGAATGAGTTGGGGGAAGACAGTCAGGTCTCACAAGGGACAAGCTGTGGAAACAAAAGAAGGAGGGAGGATGAGCTTTAAATCAGCTGTCAGTGGCGACAAGCATTAGGAAAAGTTAAGCAGGAAAGACTGTGCGTGTACTTCATCAGTAATAATAATAATAATAATAATAATAGTATTTAAAGGAGTAACTCATTTGGAAAATGCATTCCTTCTTCCTTTGTTTTCTCACGTTTTACACTCTCTTGGATGGACGGAGCAGCAAAAAGCAACAAAACATTCATTGATTCTTTTTCTCAGCAGCAATAATCCCAATTAGGACCATGGAGAGGAGTCCTCAGAACTCTCGGTGAGGGCGTGCTCCCTAAACAGTTCTGTATGGCCGAGACACACTGACATGAACCTGTTGGTCATTTGAAACAGCCAACCAGCCTACTCTACATGTTTTTGGACTGTAGGGGGAATCCAGTGTACCCAGAGGAAAACCCATACAAACAGGAGAACATGCAAACTCTACACAGAAACACCCCGAGCCCAAGAATCCAAACAGGATCCTTCTTGCTGTGAGGCAGCCATGTTCACCACTACACCACTGTGCTGCTAGTGAGCAAACAAGAATGAGCAAATTAAAAAAAAAAAGCAAAAAAAAAAACCAACTACGTCAGTGTACACTCCAAACAGCTCACCATACCATCACAAGACCAACACACATACACAATCATTCACATTAGCCACGTGAATATCTTGGGACTGTGAGAGGAAACCAAAGACTCCACACACAAATGCCCTTACCAAGCCGGGGACTCAAACCCAGAACCTTCTTGCTGTGAGGCAGCCATGGCAACCACTACGTCACCTTAAGTCTTTTGATTATTCTTAATGAATCATATTTTTTAAAATAGCCGAGGGCAAGAACCTCTTGATCTCATACAAACATAGACAGCTTTCTAAATCAGATTATGGGACATGAATTATTTTAATGTAGATATACTAGTCCTTCTCAAAAAATTAGCATATTGTGATAAAGTTCATTATTTTCTGTAATGTACTGATAAAAATTAAACTTTCATATATTTTAGATACATTGCACACGAACTGAAATATTTCAGGTCTTTTATTGTTTTAATACTGATGATTTTGGCATACAGCTCATGAAAACCCAAAATTCCTATCTCAAAAAATTAGCATATCATGAAAAGGTGCTCTAAACGAGCTATTAACCTAATCATCTGAATCAACCAATTAACTCTAAACACCCGCAAAAGATTCCTGAGGCTTTTAAAAACTCCCAGCCTGGTTCATTACTCAAAACCGCAATCATGGGTAAGACTGCCGACCTGACTGCTGTCCAGAAGCCCTTCATTGACACCCTCAAGCAAGAGGGTAAGACACAGAAAGAAATCTCTGAGCGAATAGGCTGTTCCCAGAGTGCTGTATCAAGCCACCTCAGTGGGACATCTGTGGGAAGGAAAAAGTGTGGCAGAAAACGCTGCACAACCAGAAGAGGTGACCGGACTCTGAGGAAGATTGTGGAGAAGGGCCGATTCCAGACCTTGGGGGACCTGCGGAAGCAGTGGACTGGGCTACGCATTGCCCAGGTCAAGCCACTTTTGAACCAGAAACAGTGGCAGAAGCGCCTGACCTGGGCTACAGAGAAGCAGCACTGGACTGTTGCTCAGTGGTCCAAAGTACTTTTTTCGGATGAAAGCAAATTTTGCACGTCATTCGGAAATCAAGGTCCCAGAGTCTGGAGGAAGACGGGAGAAGGAAATGCCAAAATGCCTGAAGTCCAGTGTCAAGTACCCACAGTCAGTGATGGTCTGGGGTGCCATGTCAGCTGCTGGTGTTGGTCCACTGTGTTTTATCAAGGGCAGGGTCAATACAGCTCGCTATCAGGAGATTTTGGAGCACTTCATGCTTCCATCTGCTGAAAAGCTTTATGGAGATGAAGATTTAATTTTTCAGCACGACCTGGCACCTGCTCACAGTGCCAAAACCACTGCTAAATGGTTTACTGGCCATGGTATTACTGTGCTCAATTGGCCTGCCAACTCTCCTGACCTGAACCCCATAGAGAATCTGTGGGATATTGTGAAGAGAAAGTTGAGAGACACCAGACCCAACACTGTGGATGAGCTTAAGGCCGATATCGAAGCATCCTGGGCCTCCGTAACACCTCAGCAGTGCCACAGGCTGATTGCCTCCATGCCACGCCGCATTGAAGCAGTCATTTCTGCAAAAGGATTCCCGACCAAGTATTGAGTGCATAACTGAACATAATTATTTGAAGGTTGACTTTTTTTGTATTAAAAACACTTTTTTCATTGGTCGGATGAAATATGCTAATTTTTTGAGATAGGAATTTTGGGTTTTCATGAGCTGTATGCCAAAATCATCAGTATTAAAACAATAAAAGGCCTGAAATATTTCAGATGGTGTGTAATGAATCTAAAATATATGAAAGTAATTTTTATCAGTACATTACAGAAAATAATGAACTTTATCACAATATGCTAATTTTTTGAGAAGGACTAGTATATATTGTTTTTTTTTGGAGGGAGGGATGACACACAACAACCCCCCAGTATATGTTTAGGACAATTTAAACAATACAAACTGCACCACTAAGCATGATTACCCAAGCAAGGTGCAAACAGAAGAATTCTGATAGCTGGCAGTCAGGGGAAAGTTTATGAGGGCTGCTGGAGGTCATTAATCTTGGTTAGACCTGTGATCTACTATGAAGCACATTGTGTTTCTATTAAAAAAATGAAAAAGAAAGAAAAAAAAAAAACCACACAGTACACATAGGACAAGTTAGAAGGAAACTAATGTCATTGTTTGGTTTAACTCAACGACAAATTCAGCTGCATTATTGTATTGGCTGTCACATTACCAAGTATGCAAAAGTCACCACCATAACTATTCATTGATAAATTGGTTTACTTCCAGGTAAGGTGAAGAAATGTGTTTTGTTTACAAAGGTATGCGAACAATGATTTAATATATAATTTTGAAGATATGACACCATTTAAAAGAAGAAATCTTGGCACTTAAAACAATTTAAAAAGTGAAAATCTAGAATGACAGAGACCTTGATATTTAATTTAGTACTCTCTACTCCTGGTGTTCCAGAAAGATTAGGTTAACTTTTTCTCAAATATAAAGTTTTATTCCAAATCAGTTATAAAGACTTTCTGAAGCGTGGAGCTTACCCAAGTCTTCAGGTAGGCCCAACATATTACAATATCCAGGTATAGTAATGGTGGCACTATACAAACATTCTCACAAGTGCGAGCGATTCTGAGGTGGTCAATCCAGTAAAGTATCAACGTACACACCTGTGTAGCATTATAACATTAAATCATTATTAAATCACTTGGTATCCATTTAAAAAGGGGAACCATGAAATCTGCCCAAGTTTTATTTTTACGCTTTTCCTTTATTCACTCTTTTCCTGATCATTCTTGAGAGTGACAAGCTAGCTTGCAATCTGTCCGGAGTCATTAATGACACTTTATTTGCAACAGGCCAGCACCATCTAGTAGATGGAGGATGAACTAAACTTCATGGTAACGGTTGATGCAAAGAACATATGATAATCAAACAGTAGAATTATGTATTAATACGCGCTCACCCCTTGGACCCCCCAATTTGTAACACTGCTATGACCAAACGGGACAATTTTTGGGAAAAAAAAGTCACTGAAATTGACCAGCAGCATGACAGCAGTCTTCTTTGATTCATAGCAGCGTTCACACCCACATATTAGCTAAAAATATGCAAGATGTTCGCAAAAAATGCGATCCCACGAAATATGCATCGAGGTGCATTAGACACCGATGTGAGGATAATCTTTTCCTTTCGGCTGTTCCCTTCAGGGAACACCGCAGCAAATGATCTACCTCCATCTCACCCTATCCTCTGCATATTCTGCTCTTACTCCAGCTACCTTCATGTCCTCCTTCACCACATCCATAAATCTTCTCTTTGGTCTTCCTCTCAGCCTTCTGCCTGGTTCTTCCAACCTCAGCATCCTACTACCAATATACTCACTATCCCTCCTCTGTACATGTTCAAACCATCTCAATCAAGCCGCTATGACTTTGTCTCCAAAACTCTCACATGTGCTGTCTCTCTGATGAAATCATTCCTGATCCTACCCATCCTCGTTACTTCCTAAAGAGAACCTCAACAGTTTCATCTCTGCTACCTCCAGCTCTGCCTCCTGTTTTTCCCCCCAGTGCCACTGTTTCTAAACAATACAATATCACTGGCCTCAACACCGTCTTGTACACTTTTCCTTTCATTCTTGCCAATACCTTCCTATCACACATCACACCGGACACTTATCTCCAATTATTCCAAACTGCCTGCACACTCTCCATTGCTCTGGATTGTTGAGCTAAATAACTTAAAATCCTCATCCTTCTTTATCTCTGCTCCCTGTAACCTCATCGTTCCTCGAGTCCTTGTCGTTCACACACATGTATTCTGTCTTACTGAGGCTAACCTTCGTTCCTCTCCTTTTCAGGGCATTTCTCTAGATTTTCTGCACTTTTTCTCTGCTCTCGCGACAGATAATGTCGGCAAACATCATAGTCCATTGGGAATCTTGTGTAACCTCATCTGTCAGCCTGTCCATCACCAGAGCAAACAAGAAGGGACTCAGAGCTGACACTTGATGCAGTCCTACCTCCACCTTGAACTCTTGTCACACCAACAGCACACCTCACCACTGTCTTACATCTCTCATACATGTCCTGCACCACTCTAACATACTTCTCTGCCACTCCAGACTTCCTCATGCAATAGCAGAGTTCCTCTCTCGGCACCCTGTCATGTTTTCTTCAGATTCACAAAGGCTCAATGCAGCTCTCTCTGACCTTCTCTGTACTTCTCTATTAACATCCTCAAAGCAAACACTGCATCTGTGGTGCTCTTTCTTGGCATGAAACCAAACTGTTCATAAATGCTGACCTCTGCCCTTAGTCTAGCTTCCACTATTCTTTCCCAAAACTTCATCGTATGGCTCATCAACTTTTATGCCCCTGTAGTTGCCACAACTCTGCACGTCTCCCTTGTTCTTAAAAATGGGCACCAGCACACTTATCCTCCATTCCTCCGGCATCTGCTCACTCTCTAAAACCTTGTTGAATGTTCTCGTCAGAAAATCTACTGCTACCTCGCCGAGACACTTCCATACTTCCACCGGTATGTCATCAGGACCAACTTCCTTTCCACTCTTCACTCTTACTAATCTTTGCTACTTCCTGATCCTGAAGTCTCCTCTTCTACTTTTTTGTCTCTCATTTTCCTCATTCATCAGCTCTTCAAAGTACTCTTTCCATCTTCCCAGCACACTTCAGTCATCAGTCAATAAACTTCCCACTCTGTCCTTAATCACTAACTTGCTGCATGTCTTTCCCATCTCTATTCCTCTGCTGTGCCAACCTGTATAAGTCATGTTCTTTATCCTTACTGTGTAACCAAGCATACAAGTCACCATACGCCCTCTGTTTGGCCTTTGACACCGCTACCTTCGTCTTACGCTGTGTCTCCCTGTACTCCTGTTTACTCTCTTCAGTCCTCTCTATGTCCCACTTCTTAGCTAACCTTTTCCTTTGTACACACTCTTGCATGTCTTCATTCCACCACCAAGTCTCCTTATCTACTCTCCTTCCAGAGGACACACCAAGTACTCTCCTACCTGTCTCCCTGATCACATTTGCTGTAGTTGTCAAGTCATCTGGAAGCCTTTCTGGCCACCCAAAGCCTGTTTCAACTCCTCCTTGAAGACAACCTGACACTCTTCCCTTTTCAGCTTCCACCACTTGGTCTTCAGCTCTGCCTTTACCTTCTTCACCATCAGCGTCATCCTGCACCATCCCATACTGTTTGGCAACACTCTCACCCACTACTATTTTGCAGTCACTGACTTCTTTCAAATTACATCGCCTACACAAGATGTAGTCTACCTGTGTGCTCCTACCTCCGCTTTTATAAGTCACCCTATGCTCCTGTTTCTTCTGGAAGAAAGTATTCACCACAGCCATTTCCATCCTTTTTGCAAAATCGATCAACATCTGTCCTTCTGTGCTCCTGTCCTGGATACCAAACCTGCCCATCACTTCCTCATCCCCTTTGTTGCCTGCACCAACATACCCATTGAAGTCTGCCCCAATGACCACTCTTTCACCTCTGGGGGTACTCTGCATCACTTCATCTTATTCACTCCAGAATCTCTCCTTCTCTTCTATCTCACATCCTGCCTGTGGGGCATAAGCACTAACAACATTGACCATCACACCTTCAATTTCTAACTTGAGACTCATCACTCTGTCTGACACTCTTTTCACTTCTAGAACATTCCTGACAAACCCCTCCTTCAAGATGATTTCTCCACCATTTCTCTTCCCATCCACACCATGAAAAAACAGCTTGAACCCTACTCCTAAGCTTCTGCCTTGCTACCTTTCCACCTGGTATCCTGAACACAGTATGTCCACCTTCCTCCTCTGCATCATGTCAGCCAGCTCTCTCTCTTTTCCTGTTATAGTTCCAACATTCAAACTCCCTACTCTCAGTCCTAGACTCATGCCTTTCCTCTACTCTCTCCGCCTACAGACACGCCTCCCGCCTCTCCTTCTTCGACACTGATGTGTGGATAAATCACGAGTTGGAAGGCCGGATTTGGCCCATGGACTCAGAATTTGACATGAGTGTATAAAAAACACTTCAGGATATATACATCATAATAATAAACTAATGTACCCAGTGGTAAGTCTGTATCTTCAGGTATTTCTCTATTACAATATCATCTTTTCAGTGTAGCAGCAGTGTTAATATTAAGAGACATGTTAATAATACTCACTCTGTGAAGGGGCGCCCATTGAAGGCATAAGGGAGAGGAAAGGCAGCGTTGTTAGACACCAACATTGGCAGTGCCACTCACAGGCCACAATAACATGCTTCATGTTCAGGTGGTAATGTTATTCTCACAAACATGGATTAGACTTATAGCTACGATTTGCTAAACACTCTGCCTGTGCTGTAAAACGTAAATGATGTGCTATGTACAGACTGACAGGGTCCTGCAGTAGCACAAGCTCTATCGCATGGCATGTGCTTTCCTGGTCAAACATTAACATCTTATTGTATGTACATTATTTCAAGTAGAATTGATTTTGTAATTTTACACACACAATATATATATATATATATATATATATATATATATATATATATATATATATATACACACACACACACACACACACACACACACACAATGTATTAAAAAAAAGAAGAGGAGACACGCACTTTAATTCAAATGGTCCATGAGTGTATTTTCTTAAAGTAGAAAAAAAAAAAGAAAGAAAGTGAAACATTTTGGTTTTGCATCATAAAATCGATGATCTACATTTAATAAACCCATCATGTTAACATTTGTCTCTGATCCTACGCCGTACACGGAAACATTTACATCCATGACTCGCCCACCCCACCCTGCCTCAACCACTTCCAAATTAAGTTAATACAAGTGAAATAAAATTTAAAAAATGATCAGGGATGTGGATTTGACGTATTTATATATTTTTTCTGCACAAGCCAAGAGGGCCATACCTCAAAGCAACAAGGTCATACACAAGGTGTGTAAAAGCTCAGTGAGGTGAGGAACTCATCGGACTGTATTGAGGTAGCTGTGCTCTGCCCAGTGCAGAAAAACTGGCTTTGATAATTAAAGTATCTTTTAAAAAAAAAAAAAAAAAATTAAATAAGGAAAACACCAAAACTGGATATCATTATTATACAAAGGGGACGACAGACAAATAAATGAAAACCCACAAATTCAATGCATATAGCATACACAACATGCGGCTTTCACTTCATGATCCAATCTAATCGATGTGTTTCCCCTCACATCCAGCTGTCCTACACTCATGTGACCCCATTCTGGGGAGGAAAAAAATATTCACACTGGACGCGGTAAACTAATGTAAACGGCTTTCCTTGGCTCCCGAACTTTGTTTAGGCAGCTGTGTAAGATGCTCAGACTGGATTCTGTTCTCGTACATGGCTTTTCTGCCCCATCTTTTTTCTTTTAAACAGATTTGTGCATTTTGACAAACCCCTATTTAAATGCATCCTTACTCCAAAAATGAAAACGACACCTGTGTGTGTCATGGATTTATCTAAATATACAAGAGGGGAGGGGGATAAGCAAGTGAACTGGCTACCTAAACTTAACCCCTCGTCAGGGGGTTTCTTTTAATACCGACCAAAAAAAAGTGTAAAATAGTGTTCAAACTAGGTACACACATCATAGAGCTTTTCTTTTCATGCACTGAACAGGAAGACATGGGGAGATGGACGGGGGAAAAACAAGACAAGGATTTCAGTATTTCTACTTTGTTTGAAATGAAAATTCTTAAAAACAAAAAAAAAGGAAATGCAAAATAACCAAAATACTTGACCGTATTTAAGACCAAACCAGCAAAACATCCACAGACGTGGGAATAATAATAATAATAACAATAATGAGTCATTAATATTTAAAGACTTCAGCTCTATGTGGTCCCCTCCATACCCGCTAGACATGGTTTTAAAAAGAACTGTGTTACATTTATTCTATTATTGTTATGTTCGTGTTAACGTATTCCTTCCTCCTCAGGTGTGTTCGCTGGCGCACAAGCACAACTTAACACGGGTCCATACACACGCATTCTTTCTATCTACTCAATGAATGAGAGGAGGGAAGGAATATTAGGAGAGAGGGAGTGAAGAGGAGTGTAGGAGAGGGGAGGGGAGGGATTGGAGGGGGTTTGTGCTTCTGTGCTCAAATGAGTCAGGACCAGAACATTTCAGCCAGGTTAGTGTCGATACTGTAGATCCAGAGCACCAGGGGGAGTGAGAGCGCCACGAAAGGCCAGGAGATGCCCTCGGTGCAGGCGCTGAACGGGCATGATTTCCCCGTGGGCGTGTCCAAATCTTTACCCGGTTCAAGATAATTCCTGGCAGCGAATTTCAGCACCTCATCCAGTAGGATGACGGGCAGTGAGATCTTCAGCACCATCAGCCATTGGGTGATGTTTAGCGGTGTGATTTGAAAGATCATCTAAGGCAGAAAAAGAGAAATCAGTCCAGGAGAAGCAAAGCAAACAGCATAAAGGGTTTGTCCCCCTCCTAATGCACATTTTAACTAAAACACCCTTCTCTGTATAATATGGCCTGTACCGGAAGAGGCTCGACATAGAGGATGAGGAAATGAAGGGACATCGACAGGCAGATAGCTCCCAGCAGCCATACGTTCTCCCATGGAGGCATACGCAGCAGAGACTGGTTCTCTGACACACTGAAAACAAAGTGTCCAACATGAACATTGTCCTTATATACATCAAGGTTTCCCACCCGAAAAGCATTTGAACTGACCTGTTGAGGGCATTGCACATCTCGATGGTGACCAATACAGACAGTGCCATGGTCATCGGGTAAGGTGACTCAAACACAGCACAGTCGACATCCTTGAACTCCAGGTTGTCTGGTCCGCACTGGAGGAAGTGACTCTGTGGGATGAAAATCGAGAATTTTAAATAAATGTTGGATTATAAAATTCAAATACAGTGGTACCAAAGTAATTCGTTCTGAGGGCAAGCTCGTAAGTGGAAACGTTCGCTAGATGAAACAAAAATTCCCATAGAAAAAAAATGAATCCGTTCCAACCTTGTCCCAAACTCATAACCTGAGACAAACATGTATTCTTGACGTAATATATTTAAGATTAACATGTAACAAACATTTCACAACACATGTACAGTAACATTAATAATACTGTAATTAACAATAAATAATACTAAAACAAGAATGAACAACACAGTATGTGCATCTGAACTTAAGACTAGCACTTAACATTAACTTACACTCTTTTTAACTTTTTATTTATTCATTCAATTTTTTGGATTTTTAACTGTTTAATTTCACTTCACTAATTTTGATCACTTGTCTTCTGCTGCTTGGCTGCACTCCCATCACCGTTGATCTCTTTCGACTTGAGATGGAGAGGCTTCTCCTATTGTGGATCATCATTGAGTCCTGAGCTTTTCTTAGATAAAATAGTAACTTTACTGGTTTAATACTCTTCAACGTGGCCTTCTGTTTGAGAATTGTACAGATAGTTGATGCATTCTTCCCATACTCCTTACACAAGATCGGCCACGCGGACTCTTTTCTAATGTTTAGCTCTGCTTTCAAACTTCGTTTCAAGAGAAATCGATTTTCTCCTCTTGAATACATCAGCCGCCTTCTTATGACCCAGCTTAGAAACACTGGGATATGCACACTAAAAAACAAGACGAAAAAAGTCACAATATCCGAACCACAGAAAAGAAAAACTTTTGTGCGCATGCAAGTGACAAATGGTGGGCCAGCCTTATAAGTGTGATTGTGCATCCTGTACATCAGGTGGCAGTGGTACTCTCGCTGTGTTTTCTATGGTGTAGGTGCCCCCTACTTATGAAGCCCCTTGGGTACGAAATCCCTGGGTTACAAAGAACATTTTCCTAAGTTTACGTCCTTGGGCAACGAAAACAACCCCCTCTTACAAAAAGAAATTCAAACGCGCCAATCAAAATTTCACACGATGTGTGAGTTGCTCTCTCATTGGCTGTCTCTCAACATTCCGCCTTGCTGGCCTCCCATTGGCGAGGAGGGATGACGCAGAACCAGAACCTTAAAGCGGAAATATAGTGAGGACTTTTGATCTTTCAAAAGGTGCTGTAATTCCGCTTTAAATAAAACATCCCGTCCGTGTGTGTGTGTGTGTGTGTGTGTGTGAGAGAGAGAGATTGTGTGTGTAAGTGTACGCGTGTGAGAGAGAGAGAGAGAGAGAGAGAGAGAGAGAGAGAGAGAAGCTTAACTCATTAGTTTAGTTCAAGTTGTTTAATTCAGTAAATTTTTAATAAATGTGGGTGCCTTTGAGCTCATCTGGAACTCCGATCACTCAAGGAATTAAGTTCAAGTTGAGTTTGGACCTCCTTTGTCAAGCAGGGAATGCGCTTTGAATTCCACGTCTTGTGGGCATGGCCCGCAACACTAGAATAAACATGTGCATTGTAATGCGTCTGTGTATGTGTGTGTGTAAGAGAGAGAGAGAGAGAGAGAGAGAGAGAGATAGAGAAAGAGGTGTGTGTGTGTTAATAATGTTTAATAATGGTTTAATTAATAAATGTTAATAAAATGGTTTAATATGTTAATAAAATGTTTAAATGGTTGAATAAATAATTTTATTTTACTTTTAACACATATTTCATACAAAATTGGTGTACTTGTATAATTTTTTAAAAGGGTTTATACGGTTTATCCAGTCCAAAGACTGGAGCTTTGGAACGAATCAGGCGTTTAACATGTAAAATGCGACCCCTACTGACGAAATCCCAGCATTACGAAAAAGGCACTTTAACGGATTAATTTGGTAGGTAGGGGCCGACTGTATTCACAGTTGTGTGCTTGAGGGTGGGGAGGTGTGTCTTCCCATAGGGGGCATAATAGAAAATAATTGAGAAGCACTGCACAAGGCATTCTCAGAGCTCAGAGGAATACAGGGATCCCTCGCTACTTCGCGGTTCTATTAATGCGGCTTCAGTGCATTGCAGTTTTTAAAAATAAATAAATAAATAAATATTCATCGAATTAAAAAATAAGGAAATTAAGGAAGAATAGGGGGAAAAGTTATGGAAAATGTCACAAAAACAAGGCCAATTATGCCAAAAAAAACCACCCAAAAACAAACAAACAAAAACAATCCAAGAATCGAAGTCCAAGAGGTGTGTCCGTAGGCGGACAGAGAAGAGGAAAAGCATGAGTTTAGGACTGAGAGTAGGGACTTTGAATGTTGGAACTATGACAGGAAAAGATAGAGAGCTGGCTGACATGATGCAGAGGAGGAAGGTGGACATACTTTGTGTTCAGGAGACCAGGTGGAAAGGTAGCAAGGCTAGAAGCTTAGGAGCAGGGTTTAAGCTGTTTTTTCATGGTGTGGATGGGATGAGAAATAGAGTAGGAGGGGTTGGTCAGGAATGTTCTAGAAGTGAAAAGAGTGTCAGACAGAGTGATGAGTCTCAAGTAAGAAATTGAAGGTGTGATGTTCAATGTTGTTAGTGCTTATGCCCCACAGGCAGGATGTGAGCTAGAAAAGGAGAGATTCTGGAGTGACTTAGATGAAGTGATGCAGGGTACCCCAGAGGTGAAAGAGTGGTCATTGGGGCAGACTTCAATGGACATGTTGGTGCAGGCAACGGAGGGGACGAGGAAATGATGGGCAGGTTTGGTATCCAGGACAGGAACACAGAAGGACAGATGTTGATAGATTTTTCAAAAAGGATGGAAATGGCTGTGGTGAATACTTTCTTCCAGAAGAGAGGGGAGCATAGGGTGACATAAAAGCGGAGGTGGGAGCACACAGGTAGACTACATCTTGTGTAGGCGATGTAATTTGAAGGAAGTCCGTGACTGCAAAGTAGTAGTGGGTGAGAGTGTTGCCAAACAGCATAGGATGGTAGTGTGCAGAATGATGCTGATGGTAATAAAGGTGAAAAAGGCAAAGGCAGAGCTGAAGACAAAGTGGTGGAAGCTGAAAAAGGAAGAGTGTCGTGTTGTCTTCAAGGAGGAGTTGAAACAGGTTTTTGGTGGTCAGGAAGTGCTTCCAGATGACTGGACAACTACAGCTAATGTGATGAGGGAGACAGGTAGGTAGAGTACTTGGCGTGTCCTCTGGAAGGACAGTAGATAAGGAGACTTGGTGGTGGAATGAGAAAGTGCAAGAGTGTGTACAAAAGAAGAGGTTAGCTAAGAAGAAATGGGACATAGAGAGGACAGAAGAGAGTAAACAGGAGTACAGGGAGACACAGCGTAAGGCGAAGGTAGCAGTGTCAAAGGCCAAACAGAGGGCGTATGATGACTTGTATGCTAGGTTGGACATTAAGGAGGGAGAAAATGATTTATACAGGTTGGCACAGCAGAGAAATAGAGATGGGAAGGACATACAGCAAGTTAGAGTGATTAAGGACAGAGTGGAAAACGTGTTGACTGATGACAGAAGTGTGCTGCGAAGATGGAAAGAGTACTTTGAAGAGCTGATGAATGAGGAAAATGAGAGAGAGAGAGAAAAAAAAAGAGTAGAAGAGGTAACTGTTGAGAACGAGGAAGTAGCAAAGATTAGTAAGGGTGAAGTGAGGAGGGCATTGAAGAGGATCAAGAGTGGAAAGGCAGTTGGTCCTGATGATATACCGGTGGAGGTATGGAAGTGTCTAGCAGAGGTAGCAGTAGATTTTCTGACAATAACATTGGTGCCCATTTTTATGAACAAGAGAGATGTGCAGAGTTGTGGCAACTACAGAGGGATAAAGTTGATGAGCCATACGATAAAGCTATGGGGAAAAAATGGTGGAAGCTAGACTAAGGGCAGAGGTCAGCATTTGTGAACAACAGTTTGGTTTCATGCCAAGAAAGAGCACCACAGATGCAGTGTTTGCTTTGAGGATGTTAATAGAGAAGTACACAGAAGGTCAGAAGGAGCTGCATTGTGCCTTTGTGGATCTGGAGAAAGCATATGACAGGGTGCCGAGAGAGGACTGTGCTATTGCATGAGGACGTCTGGAGTGGCAGAGAAGTATGTTCGAGTGGTGCAGGACATGTATGAGAGATGTAAGACAGTGGTGAGGTGTGCTGTTGGTGTGACAGAAGAGTTCAAGGTGGAGGTGGGATAGGCTGACAGATGAGGTTAGACAAGAATCTCCATGGACTGATGTTTGCAGATGACATTGTGATCTGCAGTGAGAGCAGAGAACAAGTGCAGGAAAATCTAGAGAGGTGGAGGTATGCCCTGGAAAGGAGAGGAATGAAGGTTAGCCTCAGTAAGACAGAATACATGTGTGTGAACGACAAGGACCCAAGAGGATCGGTGAGGTTACAGGGAGCAGAAATAAAGAAGGTGGAGGATTTTAAATGCTTGGGCTCAAACAATCCAGAGCAATGGAGAGTGTGGAAAAGAGGTGAAGAAGCGTGTGCAGGCAGGTTGGAACGGTCGGTGAAAAGTATATGGTGTGATGTGCGATAGGAAGGTATCGGCCAGAATGAAAGGAAAAGTGTACAAGACAGTGATGAGGCCAGCGATGTTGTATGGTTAAGAAACTGTGGCCCTGGGGAAAAGACAGGCGGCTGAGCTGGAGGTAGCAGAGATGAAAATGTTGAGGTTCTCTTTGGGAGTAACGAGGATGGATAGGATCAGGAATGAGTACAT
The DNA here is from genome assembly GCA_024760905.1 of Plotosus lineatus. NCBI lineage: Eukaryota > Metazoa > Chordata > Actinopteri > Siluriformes > Plotosidae > Plotosus > Plotosus lineatus. The sequence continues at coordinate 39,187,308 of CM045735.1, forward strand.
CAGAGGGACAGCACATGTTAGATGTTTTGGAGACAAAGTCAGAGAGGTTAGATTGAGATGGTTTGGACATGTACAGAGGAGGGATAGTGAGTATACTGGGAGTAGGATGCTGAGGTTGGAACTATCAGGGAGAAGGTCTAGAGCAGGGGTGTCAAACTCGTGCCACAAAGTAGCTGCAAGTTTTTGGTTCAACAAGCAGTAGCACACCTGAGGTGGCGTATTTAATCAACTCATCTGAGTCTTCAGGCAGCTGATTGGTCATATGTACTCATTGATATTGTGTATATGTATTCATTGATATTATATACACACATATACGTATAAGTCAGTCAGGGGGTGATCCTACTTTGTGGATTTCGATTGTCACGTGGGGATCTCAGTCCTAATTAACCGCAGAAAGTGAGGGATCCCTGTACGCACGAAAGAATATAAGGCTAATCAATCCGGAAAAGCCATTTCCCCAGCAGAGCTAGTAAGAAGAAAATTGGTTCATTGGGTGGGGCAGATTTTTGGTGGGATCAAAACTTCTATCATGGAAAATTCATTATTAGGGACACTTGGAAGTCAAGGTACCACTGTATTTGAGTACGTACAATGTATCCAGACTGCAAGTGAACTGTAAGCACTAACCAGCTGGTAGAAGTTGACTCTTGGTCCGTCTTCAGCAGCAATAAACCACCAAGCAGCAGCTCCAACTGTAGCGGCACCAACGTAGCCTACAGAGCACAAATTTATCACCATCATCCTTATGTTGCATTACTTCCAACAATACAATAGTAACTTGGCAACAATTCCAATTTAAGAGGTAAAATTAAACAGCACTGTGCCACTGATTATAAAACAGTGTTTCACCATATAATAATTAAATGCAAGAAAGATGCCTTGTAAAAATTAAAAATAATAAATCTGTCATTGTTATGGTCATATACTTACAGCCAATAGCCAGGTACCGGAAGAAGAGCCAGCCAGAGATGAGGGGCTCCTTCGCGTTGCGAGGGGGTTTACTCATGATGTCCAGATCAGGAGGATTGAAGCCAAGGGCTGTAGCAGGGAGTCCGTCTGTCACCAGGTTAACCCACAGCAACTGTACTGGGATCAGAGCCTCAGGGAATCCCAATGCCGCAGTCAGGAAAATGCTGCATCAATCACACACGCACGCACGCACACAATGCACTCTCAGCCACAGTTCTATAGCACAACAGCTCTTCTAAAGTTTGCAGTCTGAAACATCAGTTCTTACCACACCACCTCTCCCACGTTGGATGAGATGAGGTAGCGGATGAACTGTTTCATGTTGTTGTAAATGGCTCGTCCTTCCTCCACAGCTGCTACAATGGTGGCAAAGTTATCATCGGCTAGCACCATCTCTGATGCCGTCTTTGCCACAGCCGTGCCAGAGCCCATTGCAATACCTATTTCTGCCTTCTTTAATGCGGGAGCATCATTCACACCATCACCAGTCTGAAACAAAATAAATACATAAATAGATAAACTATCCCAGAAGGATAAGACTACTGCAAGATGCATTTTATTAAGGAATTCTAATCAGAATATCATTCCAGTAACCTGTAAAAATATAAAATGTTACCATGGCCGTGATTTCATCATAGGACTGTAGATACTCCACAATCTTGGATTTGTGTGAAGGCTCAACACGGGCGAAGCAGCGAGCACTGAGCACGGCTTCGCGCTGGGCCAAAGGTGTCAGGTCATCGAACTCGCGACCTGTGAAGGCCATGCACGAGACATCGTCGTTCTCGTTGAAGATACCGATGCGCCTGCAGATAGCCACTGCCGTGCCCTTGTTATCGCCGGTGATCATGATGACGCGGATGCCTGCCAGGCGGCACAGCTTTATTGAGGCTGCCACCTCAGCCCTGGGAGGGTCCAGCATGCCCACACAACCCACAAATGTCAGATCAGTCTGAAAGGTGCGTAAAGACCATGAGTCATGGACAGCTGTACATATTTTAAGACATTTCCAAAGCACTTCATCTGGGAATAATTTATAAAAATGGAAATGTTGCAACAAGAGTTCAAGCTACCCTTAACTACAACACACCTGATGTCAAAGAGGCTTGATCCATTTACACTACAGTAACCAACCATAGGTTAAAAAGAGCGGAAAATGAAGCCCGAATAGTAAACTGACGCCTCCTAGTGGTGGATAGATAAAATACTGTATAATCCTTTAGTTTTTGTGTAATTTGCCCCCCCCCAAAAAGGTCGAGTCAGCTGTATACCCCGACATGCCACAAACTGTCCATACAAAACGAACCTCTCAATCTTACATAGGGAGGGTGACGCCAAACCTTGATAGCTGTAATATTAAACGAGTGATTTAAAGGGCTAAGTCATACCCCAGCCTATTTTGAAAAATGCTGAAACGTGGGTAATGAGCTTAGACGGAGAGACTTTTTTCTTTTCCTTTCGGCTTGTCCCTTCAGGGGTCGCCACAGCAAACCATCCGCCTCCATCTCACCCTATCCTCTGTATCTTTTACTCTTACTCCAACTACCTTCATGTCCTCCTTCACCACATCCATAATTCTCCTCTTTGGTCTGCCTCGAGGCCTTCTGCCTGGTAGTTCCAACCTCAGCATCCTACTACCAATATACTCACTATCCCTCCTCTGTACATGTCCAAACAATCTCAATCTAGCCTCTCTGACTGTCTCCAAAACATCTGACACGGGCTGTCCCTCTGATGTGCTCATTCCTGATCCTATCCATCCTCGTTACTCCCAAAGAGAACCTCAACATTTTCATCTCTGCTACCTCCAGCTCTGCCTCCTGTCTTTTCCCCAGTGCCACTGTTTCCAAATCATACAACATCACTGGCCTCATCACCGTCCTGTACACTTTTCCTTTCATTCTTGCTGTTACCCTCCTATCACACCGGACACTTTTCACCAACCATTCCAACATGCCTGCACACGCTTCTTCACCTCTTTTCCACACTCTCCATTGCTCTGGATTGTTGAGCCTAAGTACTTGAAATCCTCCACCTTCTTTATCTCTGCTCCCTGTAACATCACCGATCCTGTTGGGTCCTTGTCGTTCACACACATGTATTCTGTCTTACTGAGGCTAACCTTCATTCCTCTCCTTTCCAGGGCATACCTCCACCTCTCTAGATTTTCCTGCACTTGTTCTCTGCTCTCACTGCAGATCACAATGTCATCTGCAAACATCAGTCCATGGAGATTCTTGTCTAACCTCATCTGTCAGCCTATCCCACCTCCACCTTGAACTCTTCTGTCACACCGACAGCACACCTCACCACTGTCTTACATCTCTCATACATGTCCTGCACCACTCTAACATACTTCTCTGCCACTCCAGACTTCCTCATGCAATAGCACAGTTCCTCTCTCGGCACCCTGTCATATGCTTTCTCCAGATCCACAAAGGCACAATGTAGCTCCGTCTGACCTTCTCTGTACTTCTCTATTAACATCCTCAAAGCAAACACTGCATCTGTGGTGCTCTTTCTTGGCATGAAACCAAACTGTTGTTCACAAATGCAGACGTCTGCCCTTAGTCTAGCTTCCACTATTCTTTCCCATAACTTCATTGTATGGGTCATCAACTTTATCCCCCTGTTGTTGCCACAACTCTGCACGTCTCCCTTGTTCTTAAAAATGGGCACCAGCACACTTCTCCATTCCTCTGGCATCCTCTCACTCTCTAAGACCTTGTTGAATGTTCTTGTCAGAAAATCTACTGCTACCTCTTCTAGACACTTCCATACCTTCACCAGTATGTCATCAGGACCAACTGCCTTTCCACTCTTCATCCTCTTCAATGCCCTCCTCACTTCACCCTTACTAATCTTTGCTACTTCTTGGTCCTCAACGGTCACCTGTTCTACTCTTTTTTCTCTCTAATTTTCCTCATTCATCAGCTCTTCAAAGTACTCTTTCCATCTTCCCAGCACACTTCTGTCATCAGTCAACACGTTTCCCACTCTGTCCTTAAATCACTCTAACTTGCTGCACGTCCTTCCCATCTCTATTTCTCTGCTGTGCCAACCTGTATAAATCATTTTCTCCCTCCTTACTGTCCAACCTAGCATACATTCATGGGCTTCGACGAAGAGACGAGACAAGAAATTATGAGTCTTCATCTGCATATTTTAAAAAATATGCAAACACCAACTGAAACATGGGGACCGCACATGACTGACTGGAGGATGTTACCATACTTAGTACCGAGTGTGGTCACACTGTAGTGGTGTACAAAACAGTCTTCTTTATATCGACATGAACCTTGACAGCATCGTGATCCAGCAGAAGGCATTTTCAACTCATAAAATGCACCATTTTGTTGAAAAACACACACAAAAAAGGCATCTTTGTCAATATTACCTCAAGTCATTGCATGTCTCAACAGCCAGCTCTGCATTTGTACATTTTTGATTTGCAAAATAATTCGCTATTGCTGAGGACATTCTTAGATCATGCTTATAATACAGTGAAAGTGCCTTAAACGTTTCGATATAGTGACGTTTCTGACCTCATACTTGACAAAGCAAGATGAATCCTCCAGCTGAAGCTCATGTTTGGTGAGAGGATTGTCCCGTGTGGCCAGAGCCAAGCAGCGTAGCGTGTCCCGTCCAGTCCCGTACTCGCGGATCACTGACAGGATCTTCTCCTTGATGCCTGGTGTCAGGGGGACCTTATTACTGCCCACACGGATGTGTGTACACCTGTCGATTACGCCCTCTGGAGCACCCTTCATACACAAATCATGGGTAAAAAATAAACGGCAATCAGGCCAAAATACAGATCGACTACAGAGTATATGTATTTATGTATGTGCGCACACACGCACGCACACACGCACACACACACACACACACACTCATTGGTACCTCAACTTACGAAATTAATCTGCTCTGAGGGCGAGCTCGTAAGTCGAAACATTAGTTAGATTAAACAAAAACTCCCACAGGAAACAATGGAAAACCAATTATTCCACTCCAATCCCCTCCCAAACTCATAACCTGACACAAACATGTATTTTTCACGTAATATATTTAAGATAAACATGTAATAAACATTTCACAAAAATAACACATACAGCAACATTAATAATACTGAAATTAACAATAAATAAGACAAAAAAAACAAACAATGTCAATAAACAACACAGTAAGTGCGTCTGAACTTAAGAGCAGCACTTAACATGAACTTACACGCCTATGTTTTTTTTTGTCACTTTTTATTTATTTATTTAAATTTTTAAACTATTTTATTTCATTTCACTAATTTTGATCACTTGTCTTCTGCTGTTTGGTCGCACTCCCATCGCCGTTGATCTCTTTCGACTTGATCCACAATAAAAGAAGCCTCTCCATCTCATTGAGTCCTGATCTTTTTAGATAAAATAGTAACATCCTTTGCTGGTTTAATACTCTTCAACATGGCCTTATGTTTGAGAATTTTACAGATGGTTGAGGCATTCTTCCCATACTCCTTACACAGATCGGCCACGCAGAGTCCTTTTTCATGTTTAACTATGATTTCAAACTTCGTTTCAAGAGAAATCGATTTTCTCCTCTTGAATACATCAGTCACCTTCTTACGACCCATCTTAGAAACACTGGGATATGCACAATAAAAAAAACGAGAAAAAAAGAGTCACAAAATCTGAACCACAGAAAAGAAGAACTTTTGTGCGCATGCATGTTACTAATGCCGGCACTGAGGAATACACGCGGAAGAATGCGAGGCTAATTGGCGTGTATGACCCTGAGGAACATGTTTAACACACTGATGGACCATCTTCTACATCAAGTGGCACTGGTGCTCTCACTGTGTTTTTTTATGGTGCAGGGAAAAAGCACCGAGAAAACGATATCAAGTACAGTAGGCCCTTGACTCTTCGCTGTTTAACACCCACAGTTTGAGTATACGCTGACTGCCGAGCAACTGGCACGTGATTCAAATTCAGCCAATGGCTGTCCTCCTTTCTCCTGATTGGTTGAGCCCATGTCCCGCCCCTTTTTCCTCATTCGCACACAAATTGTCAATGAGCTTCTTTTTTGTGTGTGTTTTATTTACCAGTTAAGCTCTATGATACCACTCAAACACTATGCGTTTTCTCTGGCTAAGCGATAGAAAACGCTAAATTTCTCTTCTGAAGAAATAAGACTTTCTCCTGAGAAACGACGGTTTTCTCTGAACTGTTGTATGAAAATCTTTTTCAATTATTATTCCAGTACAGTACCTAAGTTCATGTTTATGCATGAGATTTTATGTTCTGTAGAATATTTAACAAATGATACCAAAAGGATAAACTTTATTACGCTTCATGTCCTTTTATATTAAACTTGGAGTGACGTCTCCAAGATGGCACTGCCCAGAGAGCAATGTCGTGGAGTTCTAACAGTCAAATTGTTTCTTTGCTCGTTTTAATTTGTTTTTTTGTTCGTTTATGTTTTGCACTATGCTCGTATATGACCGGTCGACTGTACTACAGCTATAAGAGCAGAGTATCTTCGGGCGTGTATAACTAAGCACACTCAACTGGGCTGGTTAGCCAGGTTGCGGCTAACAGAGCTAATATGCTATGGTCGGCAGCTCAATACAAGCCGCACACCAGCGGACAAGAAGCCCAGGCGGGAAGGGGCTGAACGACAACTCCGGTGCTTGGGCTTGCAGGGGATGAAGGCCGTGTCGCCGGCTGGTGCAATCGCCTCGAGCCATGTTTCACAAAAACACAATCCTGTAGATCCCTCTGCGCTGCAATCTGAACATGAAGCCGAGTCCATCTTGTTTCACAGGGACCGAACATTTTAAAGCAGTATGGCCAGAAGTGCTAACCAAGTCTCTGAGAACTACGCCTGGGCTTATTGTTAGCGGTTAGCATTGAGCTCCATAGTGCCATGAACAAACAAACAAAACAAATTAAAACGAATGAAGAAACAATTTGACTCCGAGAACTCCATGACGTTTCCCTCTAGGCAGCCATCTAGCGCCATCTTGGACAGTGTAAAAGGACATGAAGCATAATAAAGTTTATCCTTTTGGCATCATTTGTTTAACATGCTCCGGAACATAAAATCTCACGCACAAACGTTAACTTAAGTACTGCACTGGAATAATAATTGAAAAAGACTTTAAAATGAATTTTACAACAGTATGTGCTGAATAATGTTTATATTTTATCATCGATAAAAGAGTAAAAATTGAAAAGCCACAAGGAAAAGAAGAAGAGGATGGGGTAGATTTTTGGTGGGATCAAAGCTCATATCATGGAAAACTCGTTATGAGGGACATTTGTAACTCAAGGTACCACTGTACATACACACATACCCATATTAATGACAGACTCAGTTAATGACGATTCGGAGTTATGACGGCCTGTTAAAAATTGTCAAATTATCAAATGTATACTTTTACTGTTAGCAAGTCATAGCAGAAACAAAGCAGCTGAGTTGTGAGTGTGTGCATATGTTCATGAATACCCAGTGTCGGCAGCATCTCCTATTCGGCCTCCCTACTTATACAGACACATACACACACTTACTCACAAGTCTACCACACTGCTAGGTAAGAGAGTTCAAGCGACTGCTAGCAGTTATGGTGTCTCACATTCAACGGTCTAAGCGTATGCAATACAGTAGCCAATACAAACCAAGCAAAATGTGTACTAAAGCGGGGTTCGTCTACAAAACGTAACCCCGTCGTTAAGTGAGGACTACACACACACACACACACAGGGATCTCTCACTTTCCGTGGTTAATTGGAACCGAGATCCTTAACCTTTTCCCCTATTTTTTTCTTTAATTTGCTTATTTTTCGATGAATATTTTTGAAAAACCCACGATGCACTGAAGCCACAGAAAGTGAAGCGCGAAGTAGCGAGGGATCTATCTATCGCAGTGTTTTTCAACCTTTATTGAGCCAAGGTACACTTTTTTTCTTTGAAAAAAAACTTGAAACACACTCCCAGCTGAAAATGTTAAAAATCGAAACTATGGAGCCTATATTAACCATTTAAAGTCATCCTCGTCAAATTTTCTTTAACAGGAACCAAATAAATACAGAGAAATATCTTTTTTATTTCTACTCACTCAGTGTGAAACCTGGGTCTGTGTGGATGAACAGAGCTGATCTCCTGACAGGAATCGAAGAAAAACACAAGCTTTTCCTCAACAGCTCGCTCTCTCTCTCTCTCTCTCTCTCTCTCTCGTTTTTATGGCAGTCAGGCTTGAAAAGCTTACTTAGCACGACACCACTGTTGGATATCCTTTCCCCACACACCAGACACACCAGTACTGGTGGAGTTTCATCTCCAGCAATCGTGAATCCAAATGACAACAAGCTTTCGTTGTATTGCCTCGCGCTAAAGGCTTTTCTCGACTTCACTGCCTTTGCTTCTTTTAACCTCCACTCATACCAAGTCCTTCATCTTGTTCCGAATTTTGTCCAGGGTCCAGTTCGGAGTTGGTATTTTTCCTTAACAAAAACCTTTCCATCACGATCACTGTTGTGTCTTGCTAATCACCGCCACCTGCCATCATCCACGTGCCACTAATCCACTTTTTTCAAACTAAAAGGCAGTCAACAACTAACTCCCTGTTTCCACCTACAGGCAAAGAGTGTTCCATTACTTTAGACCAATTAGGAGAAATTGGATAATTTCCCATGGCACACCTGACCATTGCTCACGGAACACTAGTGTGCCGTGGCACAGTGGTTGAAAAATACTGATCTAATATACATATATACACACACACTATATATATATATATATATATATATATATATATATATATATATATATATATATATCTCCATACATACAGTCGGCCTCCAATTTACGAAATTAATCTGTTCCAGAGCCATTTTTGTATTGCGGGGATTTCGTAAGCAGGGGTCACGTATCACATATTACACGCCTAATTCATTCCAAGGCTCCGGTCCTTGGACTAGATAAACCCCATAAACCCTTTAAAAATTATAAAAGTACACAAATTTTGTATGAAATGTGTTAACAGTAAAAGAAAATTATTTATTAAACCATTTTATTAACATATTTATTAATTAAACCATTAAACATTTTTTATTAATACACACACCGCTCTCGCTCCATCTCCTTCTCTCGCGCGCGCTGCGGGCCACGCCCACAAGACGTGAATTCAAAATGCATTCCCTGCTTGACAAACTCAACTTTAATTTGATTCCTTGAGGGATCAGGATGCCAGATAAGCGCAAATTCACCCACATTTATTAAACATTTACTGAATTAAAACAACTTTAAAAAACTAAAAACTAAAGCGTTATTCCTCCTCTCTCTCTCTCTCTGACGCGCGCTGCTGGCCACGCCCACAAGACGTGAATTCAAAGCGTATTCCCTGCTTGACAAACTCCACTTTAATTTGATTCCTTGAGGGATCGGAATTCCAGATGAGCTCAAATGCGCCCACATTTATTAAACATTTACCAAATTAAACAACTTAAAAAACTAAAAACTAAAGAGTGAAGCTTCCTTCTGTCTCTATCTGGGAAGCCAGCGGGGCGGGATGTTGAGAGACAGCCAATGAGAGAGCAACTCATGTGTACTGTGAAATTTTGATTGGCGCATTTTAATTTTGAGTTTCTTTTCGTAAGAGGGGGTTGTTTCGTATTTCAGGGACGGAAACTCAAAGAAAATGTTTTCGTAATCCAGGGGTTTCATACAACGGGGTCTTTGTAAATTGGGGGCCGACTGTATAGGCGTATATATATATATAAGATAAGATAAGATAAGATACAGCTTTATTAATCTCACAATGGAGAAATTCACTGTTACAGGCTCTTGAGGTACCATCAGTAGGGGGTGCAAAAATAGATACAAATACAAACATACACACGTACATATATATTATATAAGTAAATAAATAAGTAGATACATAAATAGTATAAATTAATAAACAATAAAAGAAAAGAATGGAGCAACTTTATAGACTGGCCTATATTAAAGTGTAATGTATCTGAGGGCAGAGATGGGTTGATATGGTTCACAGTCAGTGGGGTAGATGTGGTTGATTAAAGTGCGCGGGGGTTTTTATTGCACATAACCAGTATATTATATATATATACACACACACACACACACACATCTCACATACACGTACATTAAATTTACAAAGGAAAATCAGTTCAACCCCCTGAAGCACTGATTAAAGATGTGAGGAAAAACCCCAGCACCATCCAATTGTGCACTTTCATTCATTTAAAATAGATACAAATGGAGGTCAATCAAACTACACGAGGACAACAGGAAAATATCCAGGTTACATGCTATAACAGAATGAGCACGTGTTGTGTACAGCCAAGCAAAATAATTTGTACCACAGGCTTAAATGTACAAAAAGTAATGGCTTACACACAAACGATGCCCCTCGTGCTAATCGTGCTCACAATGAAGCCAGTCATGCTTTCTGAGCTTCGGAAAATGTGCCAAGAGTCATACAGTCAACGCTATAAATAAACTTCTTAACGTCCACCATGGCCATGCATCATTTTCTCATTTTCTAACTAAACAAATGAAAATTACAGCCAAATTATCATCACACACTCCGAACCATAACTAGATGACTATGATGAAAGGGGGACATTTGGCCGAGCCAATAAATTAAAAGTAGTCCAAAGATTGTGTGCATTTTATTCATTTGTTTGGGTCATTCCATTCAGTTCTTTAACAGTCATGATCTTAAGATGGCCGAATAAAGTCCTAAATCAGCGAACATCAAGACTTAACAAAAAACACAAAACAAAAAACCCCTCAAACTAAAACAATTCTACTCCTACCTTAACAAACATCTTGCCAAGGCCGGCACGTTGCTTATTGGGGGTGCAGTACACAGACATGGACTTCCTGTCCCGCGAGAATTCCAGTGTCAATTCTTTGGTCATCAGCTGCTTAATAACCTGTGGTGAATCATCGTGATAACATTAACCAACGATAAAACCTGTCAGTATTATCATGCACGATAGAAATGACTGTTTACACTGTTGCATGCGTTGGCTCGTTCGATCTTTGTGAGAGGTTTGAGATCATTATCAAACACGTTCATCTTCTCCACCAGACACACCAGAGCTGTTTCTGTCGCCTCTCCAACTTTCTCGTACACTCCTTTGGCCTGGGGACCGAAAACCACAACATTGGATAAGCATGGAAATGAACATGCCGCTGGCCACAAGAACAGGTCCAAGGGCTTTTAAAAATAAAAGCAAGAACCTTTCCCCTTCAACAATAACAAACCTCATTATAATCCAGAGACGAGTCATTGCACAGGGCACAGATGGTAGCCATCTCCACTAGGGCATCATACTGGGAGCATTTCACTGGTTTCCCATCCTGGAACCTGAGCACACAGAGGAAAAGTGTTTAAGTCTCTTAATTTACCTGTTACACAAATTATGTACGTGTTCTGAAAAAGTATCTAACACTTGTCCTTCAGGAGCGTATGTAGAACCAGTAACGGTGAATTCTTTGAGAGAACAGCTGTCTCCCTGCACCTGGTTGACGATGAACATCTGAGAAAAAGAAAGATACGTCAAATCACCAGCAGGTGGCGCATAAAAACACCGCAGCACATAAACAAAGATCTACCCTGGGAATAGAAAAACCTCAGGCGCTTCTACAGAGGTCATGTAGGGGTCAGTATTGACTAAGAGATACTGAAAACAAGAATAGTATCCTGGCGAATAGCCAAATTGGCAGTGGGATTTTTCTGGTGAAGAAAACCAGAGCCTTGGGACACAGCAGCAATGTCCCCATAGAGAAACGACCAAAGAGAAGATGAAAGAAATCATGCAACATGGAGCCACTTCATTAGTAAATCTTTGTCGAGCCCAATGAATAGTTTGAGTGAATAAATTTTCAGCAAAAAATAAAAAATATCTCAGTGCAATCATGCTGTTCTTTCCCTATCACTCAGGTTTAGCCATCATGCTTACATAAAACAACCCACATGACAAAAAGGAGAGAACTGGTGAGAGGAGAGAGAGAGAGAGAAACAAAACAGATTACATTCCTTCTGACGACAGCTATTTTTAAAACCAATCTTTTCACAGCGAAGGAACACATGGAATAAAAAAGGAGTGTTCATACCATTAGATTTTTTTCTACACTAGATTTCAAGAAAATCTACAGGCATATCTAGCAACATATTATGCACCATGACACAAATCTGGATTTGATTTCTGAAGGGCAGGACACCAGTCAGAGGTGCCAAACCTGTTCCGTTTCTGAACAAAGGTTCATGTGGGGAAATCTGCAGTGAACCAACTGCTAAAGTAAAACTGAGCTCCGAACACAAGGCTAGTTATGCAACAGCACTGCAAGTAACTGACTCCCGCATACTGATGAGCGTGTTCAAGTAGTAGTGATGGAATAAAAAGGTGGAATCTGAGGTTAATGACTGAAAAATGTTGAAACCAGATTCTGGAAGATTGTATTATACAAAAAAGTTTGGAACATTAGTGTAGATGTAGCATCAGCACAAGAAGGGCACCTTAAAAGCAAGTCGTAATAAATGCACACAGTTCTTTATTCTGCTCGGGTTTATTTATAGGGTGTCCAACTGAAGTTTGGTTTGTTGTGGCTCTGTGCTGGTCATTCGCTAAATGAATATTTATTTCACAAATTTCCAGAAAATCAAATTCTCATGAGGTGGCTTTTCAAGTTCCTTTGGTTTTTTTTAAATGCAAATAAAAAGTTTTATAAATTTGTAAAAAAAACATTATTTGTAAAAAAAACAAATAAAAAGAGTTAGAGAAGTACTAAACTGTTGAGAACACATCTGCACAGGACACAGATGGGTCAGGAATTTTTTCCCCACTTGCAGATGGTGCTTTGATCCATTTCAAAGCAAGAACACAGTAATATAATTTAGTTTACATCTTTAAAAAATATATTCATTTCCTTTCAGTACATTTTTTCAACTGTTAGAATTGTAAAGTACAACAATGGCAATGATACTCCATCCTTAATATTTTGATTGCGTTAATTGTTTAAAAAATAATTTCATGGAATCAATATTCCTCACCCTGCACACAGACATCTGGTTGGTGGTCAGGGTGCCAGTCTTGTCTGAGCAGATGACTGATGTGCAGCCCAATGTTTCTACAGAAGGCAGGGAGCGCACAATGGCGTTCTTCTTGGCCATACGGCGAGTGCCCAGTGCTAGACATGTGGTAATGACGGCAGGAAGTCCTTCAGGGATTGCGGCGACAGCCAGCGCTACTGCGATCTTGAAGTAGTAAACGGCACCACGGATCCAGGAGCCCCCATGCACCGGGTCGTTAAAGTGACCGATGTTGATGATCCAAACAGCGATGCAGATCAGAGAGATAACTTTAGAGAGCTGCTCTCCGAACTCATCCAGCTTTTGTTGCAGTGGTGTGCGTTCTTGCTCCGTGGAAGCCATTTCGTCACGGATCTTGCCAATTTCTGTGTTCACACCCGTGGCCACGACGACACCCACAGCTTTACCGGCCGCAATGTTAGTTCCCTGTCCGTGCACAAAACAGTTCAAAAATTAGCTGAAAACAATACATTGGGTTTTCATCCGCCCTTATAATTTTATAATATAATTTTATATATTAATTTGTAACATTTGTAAAAAGAATTGATGCACAAGTTCAAAATCTCCTGAGCAGAAGGGATTGTGTGTGGCAAAATTCCGACTTACAGAGAACAGCATGTTTTTTTTGTCCTGGTTTACAGCCCGTGGGTCAGGGACTGGGTCTGTATGTTTAATGACTGATACGGACTCTCCTGTAGAGAAACATCCAATCAGAAAACAAGAGCAATTAAATTGTTTCCACATGTGCCGATATTGATAATACCAGAATGTCATTAAGACACCTGAAGGTAGTTTAACATTTAATTTAGTGGATTTTAAAACAAAGAAAGGCATGTAAATGAAAACAAAACCAAGACTGTTATGCACAAGCTACGCTCAGGGCAGTCTGGGAAAAACCTATCAGATGAAATTGCGGCACTGTTCGCATGAGTAAATAAAAAAATAATGAAATGCCCTTTTTTGCACAAAAGCAAATATTTTGTCATCTTGCATTAGCTTTTTCTTCAAAAAAAAAAAGTCAGTAAGCTGTTTGGAAAGAATGTCACAGTTTGATTAAGTCACACTAGGATTAGAATAAATTGCTGGCGTTTACTGGCTAATCAGTTGGGTTTGCCATCAGATAGGGCGTCAAAACATCCGTTACACTCCTGTGCTGCAGGCGGAATGAAATCCTGAAAAATCAATTTTTTCCCTTGTGGCAGTAAACAGACTTTACTTGTGGCTGAGAAACTGTACATCCCTGTAGCTTACAAGTTTTTAAAAAGGTTACCACACACACACACACACAATCTTTTACTGTGTTAATAGTCAACAGGCAAAGATGTTTACTTCGGGGATATCGGGGAGAAAAACCTGTAAAAACCTGTAGAAAAAACAAGCAGCCCAAAGGGGGCATGAAATAAGAGATGATTCACTTTTGCTGATGCCAAACTTCCATCAGATATGAAATAGAACATTGAATTAATTAGAATTAACTTCATAAGATGAGAATGACAGGATTGAAAATGGATTTGAACTTTGTAAACCAGGAATAAATTATAAGATAATCAGCCTACCATTTTCCATGGTACCGCTACAATAATTTCTATATGTACCATATTTTCCGGACAAGTTTCACTTTTTTTCATACTTGGGCTGAAGGTGCGACGTAGACTCCAGCGCAACTTATATGTGAAATTACTACATATAATTCGGTTTGTCATAATAACAGACATAATTCCACAACCACAAGGGGGCACTCTAGGCTTGGGTATCAGTACCTGCTCATCCACCACTGAAGAAATGTCCCCAAAAAGAAAATGTTATTCTGGATTACAAGCTGCAAGTAATGAAATGTGCAGCAGAAAATGGCACTGGAGCAGCAGTGAATGAGAAATTTGTGAAGAACTAGAGAAAAGCAGAGATTATTACTGCAATGATGAAAACAAAAAAAGCTAATTGTGGGCCAAAAGCTAGATGGCCACAGCTCGAAAAACGAGCTCGCACATGGGTGCTTGAGGAACATGCTGCAAGGAGAGGCTTGTCAGCAGTGCAGTTGTGTCTCCATGTCCAGGTAGTGAAATTGTTACATATGCTGTAATTCTAACAAGAGAGCAGAAAAACGGAGATTATTATTACTGCAATGAAAAAAAACAAAACAAAAAAAAGCTAATCACTAGCCAAAAGCTAGATGGCCACAGCTAGAAAAACGAGCTCGCACATGGAGGTTTGAGCAACGTGTTGCAGGGAGAGGCTTGTCAGCAGTGCAGTCGTGTCTCCACGTCCAGGTAGTTGTCAAGGAGATGAATATAAAGTACTTTGCGTGAGGACTTTCTTGGTGGTACTGCTTCATGCAATGCAACCCCCTCTCTATATTAAAGCGAGGACCACGTCACAAAAACTGCTCGCAGATTTCTAAGTCAAGGTAGACAGGTTCCATGGGTTTGCGACTTATATGGAGTGGTGGCCTGGTGGTATATGGCGCTGGATTGCTGATCCTAAGGTTGGGGGTTCGAGTCCCACTCTCCACAAGGTTGTCACTGTCCCCTCAGTGCAGCTAACTGGATTATCAAAGGCCGGCGATGTCTCTCACTGTCTATGGTGTGAGGTTCATGTAAAAGAACCATTGCTGACCTTCGTAAAGAACGGATTTAATTATTATTATAAACATTTATGGCATTTAATATGTATTAATTGATATTAAATACACATACATGTGCATATACGTCAGTGGGGGGGGGGGGGGTTATCCTATTTTTTTTTTGTTCTTTATGTTGTATTTTTTGGCCAATGCAACATTTTACTTAGGAGCGACGTATAGTCTGGAAAATACGGTAAATAACTGGGGTTGGGGTTGTTTCCAATATAGTGTTTTCATGTTTTCTTTTTATCAATCCAACTTTAATTTTTACAAAACTGATTTAATACTTTTCATACAAGGACCCACAGAAAACCTGTTATTAAATGAAGTCGAGTTGTTTTGAAATTTGAGTCTAATAAGGACTTTATAAATTTTTTTAAATCCCAAATACCAGCAGACACCAGTCGGCATCACTGGCCTAAAATGAGAAATGGCTTCGTGTGAGAGCCAGAAGCCCTCAGAACTGAGCTTTCCAGATTGCACAGGTATTAGAAAAAAAATATTAGCAGTGAAATCAAGCATTACAATTTCTGAACAGACCTTAATACTTCTATAACTACCACCTTGTCCTTTGGAAAATTAACAAAATGTTACATTTTAATGAAGCAAGTCCGTGCACAAAATTTCCTCCGGGATCAATAAAGTATTCTGATTAATTAACTTTTTTTGCTCCAATTAATCTCTTTCTATGATGAAATTAAATGTTCAGTGTTCATGCCACTGTGAACAACAGTTTGGTTTCATGCCAAGAAAGAGCACCACAGATGCAGTGTTTGCCTTGAGGATGTTATTGGAAAAGTACAGAGAAGGTCAGAGGGAGCTGCATTGTGCCTTTGTGGATCTGGAGAAAGCATATGACAGGGTGCCGAGAGAAGAACTGTGGTATTGCATGAGGAAGTCTGGAGTGGCAGAGAAGTATGTTAGAGTGGTGCAGGACATGTATGAGAGATGTAAGACAGTGGTGAGGTGTGCTGTCAGTGTGACACAAGAGTTCAAGGTGGAGGTAGGACTGCATCAAGGGTCAGCTCTCAGCCCCTTCTTGTTTGCTATGGTGATGGACAGGCTGACAGACGAGGTTAGACAAGATTCCCCATGGACTATGATGTTTGCAGATGACCTTGTGATCTGTAGTGAGAGCAGAGCACAAGTGCAGGAAAATCGAGAGAGGTGGAGGTATGCCCTGGAAAGGAAAGGAATGAAGATTAGCCTCAGTAAGACAGAATACATGTGCATGAATGACAAGGACCCAAGAGAAATGGTGAGATTACAGGGAGCAGAGATAAGAAAGGTGGAGGATTTTAAGTACTTGGGCTCAACAATCCAGAGCAATGGAGAGTGTGGAAAAGAGGTGAAGAAGCGCGTGCAGGCAGGTTGGAATGGTTGGAGAAAAGTGTCCGGTGTGATGTGTGATAGGAGGGTATCGGCAAGAATGAAAGGGAAAGTGTACAAGACGGTGTTGAGGCCAACGATGTTGTATGGGTTAGAAACAGTGGCCCTGGGAAAAAGACAGGAGGCAGAGCTGGAGGTAGCAGAGATGAAAATGTTGAGGTTCTCTTTGGGAGTAACGAGGATGGATAGGATCAGGAATGAGCACATCAGAGGGACAGCACATGTAAGACGTTTTGGAGACAAAGTCAGAGAGGCTCGATTGAGATGGTTTGGACATGTACAGAGGAGGGATAGTGAGTATATTGGTAGTAGGATGCTGAGGTTGGAACTACCAGGCAGAAAGCCCAGAGGAAGACGAAAGAGACGATTCATGGATGTGGTGAAGGAGGACATGAAGGCAGTTGGTGAAGAAGATGCAGAGGATAGGGTGAGATGGAGGCAGATGATTCGCTGTGGCGACCCCTGAAGGGAAAAGCCGAAAGGAAAAGAGAAGGAGTGTTCATGCCACTCAATATTCATCAGCATCATCATCCCCCACTTAATCTGTGGTCGAGTTGTGAGGGCAGCAGGACGTCCACCCAAGATTAGATACAGAAAAAGTATACCGTGGCATTATTTGTTTCATGATATTGATAGGGACATGTCAGTTGTCTATTTCTATTCCTTTTTGAGTCGACATAAAAGTATCAACAATAGTATCATCGACTTATTTGGATGCATGTCGTCATCATCATCATCATCGTCCGCGAAGTCCAGGATCGGGTCACGGGGGCAGCAACCTAAGCAAAGAGGTCCAGACGTCCCTCCCCCCAGCCACTTCCTCTAACTCTCCCGGGGGGACACCGAGGCGGTCCCAGACAAGCCGAGAGACATAGTTCCTCCAGCGTGTTCTAGGTTGACCCCGGGGTCTCTTCCTGGTTGGACATGCCCGAAACACCACACCAGGGCGGCGTCCGGGAGGCATTCTGACCAGATGCCCGAGCCACCTCAACTGGCCCCTCTCAATGCGGAGGAGCAGTGGATCTACTCCAAGCCCTCCATGGATGGTAGAGCTTCTCACTTTATCTCTCAGGGAGAACCCCGCCACCCGGCGAAGGAAGCTCATTTCAGCTGCTTCTATCCGTGATCTTGTTCTTTCGGTCGGAACCCAAAGCTCCTGACCATAGGTGAGGGTTGGAATGTAGATCGACTGGTAAATTGTCACCACAATCTTCTTCACCACGACAGACCGGTACAGGCTTTACTTAACAGCAGAGGCTGCAGCGATCCATCTGTCGATCTCTCGCTCCATCCTTTCCTCACTCGTGAACAAGACCCCAAGATACTTAAACTCCTCCACTTTGGGGCAGGACCACATTCCCGACCTGGAAGGTGCATTCCACCCTTTTCTGACTGAGAACCATGTCCTCAGACTTGGAGGTACTGATCCTCATGTTCATGATCATGTTGCAGAGACGTGTCAACCAAGACAGTCCTACAGCATCCAGAGCCCTGAGATATTCTGGGCGGATCTCGTCCAACCCCGGAGCTCGACCACCGAGGAGCTTTTTGACAACCTCCGTGACCGCCACTCCAGTGATGGGCGGACCCCCACCCAAACCCCCAGGGTCTTCCTCTTCCACGGAAGGCGTGTTGGTGGGATTGAGGAGGTCTCAAAGTATTCCCTCCACCTCTCGATGACATTCCCAGTCGAGGTAAGCAGCTCCCCACTTCCACTGTAAACAGTGTTTGTGGAGAACTGCTTCCCCCTCCTAAGGCGTCGGATGGCGGTCCAGAACCTTTTTGAGGCCAACCGATAATCACTCTCCAGGCCCTCACTGAACTCCTCCCACGCCCGAGATTTTGCACCTGCGAAAGCCTCGGCTGCAGCACGTTTGGCCTGCCGGTACTTGTTTGCTGCCTCGGGAGTCCCACAGGCTAATAAAACCCGATAGGTCTCCTTCTTCAGCTGGACGGCCCCCTTCACCGCAGGTGTTCACCACCGGGTTCGGGGATTACCGCCACGACAAGCACCGACAACCTTACGGCCACAGCTATAGGCTGCCGCCTCAGCAATGGCGGCACGAAACATGGCCCATTCGGATTCCATGTCCCCCGCCTCCCCCGGGACGTGGTTGTATCTCTGCCGGAGGTGAGAGTTAAAGGCCTCTCAGACAGGGGACTCCGCCAAACGTTCCCAGCAGACCCTGATTACACGCTTGGGCCTGCCAGGTCTGGAAGGCAGCCTCCCCCACCACCAAAGCCAAGTCATCACCAGGTAGTGATTGGTAGACAGCCCAGCTCCTCTTTTCACCCGAATGTCCAGAACATATGGTCGCAAGTCCAATGACACGACTACAAAGTCAATCATCGAATTGTGACCTAGGGTGTCCTGGTGCCAAGTGCACTTATGGGCACACTTATGTTCGAACAAGGTGTTCGTGATAGACAAACTGATGAGCACAGAAGTCCAACAACGAAACACCATTCGGGTTCAGACTGGAGAGGCCGTACCCACTGATCACACCCTTCCAGGTCACACTATCATTGCCCACATGGGCGTTGAAGTCTTCCAAGACAACGAGCGAGTCTCCCGAGGGAGCGTTCTCCAACATATCCCCCAAAGACTCCAAAAAGGGTGGGTACTCTGAACTGTCATTTGGTGCATAAGCACAAATAACAGCCAGGACCCGTCCCCCCCACCCGAAAACGGAGGGAAGCTACCCTTTCGTCAACCGGGGAGAACCCCGACATGTGGGCACCGAGACGGGGGGGCAACAAGAATATCCACACCGGCTCGCCGCCTCTCCCCATGAGAAACTCCAGAATAGAATAAGGTACAGCCTCTCTCGAGATGGATGGTTCCAGAGCCCAAGCTATGCGTTGAGGTGAGCCCGACTATATCTAGTCGGTATCTCTCCACCTCGCGCACCAGATCAGGCTCCTTCCCCGCCAGAGAGGTGACATTCCATGTCCCGAGGGTCAGAGTAAGTAGCCAAGGATCGGGCCGACAGAACCCATGCCTTCGGCTGCCACCCAACTCACACTGCACCTGACCCCTAAAACTCCTTCTACGGGTGGTAGGTCCATGGGAGCGCCGACCCATGTCTCCTTTTAGGGCTCGGCCCGGCCAGGCTCCATGGGCAGAAGCCCAATCACCAGGCGCTCGCCTTTGAACCCACCCCAGGCCTGGCTCCAGGAGGGAACCCAAGTGACCCGCCTCCGAGCAAGGGAGACTGTTTCCTTTGATGTCTCTTAGGTGTCATAGGGGTCTTCTGAATCGCACTTCGTCTGGACCTTCACCCAAAACCTGTTTGCCTTGGGTGACCCTACCAGGGGCATTAAGCCCCTGACAACATAGCTCCTTGGATCATTAGGTCACGCAAACCCCTCCACCACGATACAGTGGCGATTCAGGGAGGGGGTACAAAAATATAAACCGATTTAATGTTGAAGCAGTGGGCAGTGGCCTGGTGGTAAGGTCACTGAGTCCAAGGTTAGGAGTTCAAGCCCCACTTGCCACAGGTTGCAACCCCCCCAACACAATGCAGCTAACTGGGTTATCAAAGGCCGGCCAGGTCTCTCACTGTCTATGGTGTGAGGCATGTAAAAGAACCATTGCTGACTTTCGTCAAGGGTAGGCTGCAAGGCCAGCAGCGTGTTTTTGCCCCGTGATGGCCTGGTGAACTGTCCAGGGTGTGCTCTGCACTCGGCCAGAATCGGATGAGATGGGCAGCGCCTTCCTGTGACCCTAATTAGGATTAAGTGGTTCAGAAAATGAATGAATTAAGAAATGTTGAAGCGAATCTTTGTCACGATAATAATAGAACAACAAGGACCCAGCAGTGACAGCTGAGATTAAATTACCGATAGTAAATGACCTAAAGTATCAAAAAAACAAACAAAGAAAAAAAAGGTATGGAAAGAATAAGGAAGAGACATGATGCAAAATCTTTACCAGTTCAGATGGTGAAGGAAAATAAAGGACTATTGAAGCTTTTCCTCCCTCACATTCTTTCATCTTTCTCTGAGATAGACACAATCTCAAATGGCAAATGACAGCACTCTAAGGCTTCCAGTTATTTATTTGGGGGGGGGGGGGGGGGGGGGGGGACAGCAGATGAAATCAAAAAGTCTTACCTGTCAAAATGGACTGGTCCACTCGTAGGGTGGTGGATTTGATAGATGTTAAACGGATGTCGGCAGGAACTTTGTCACCCACTAAAGAGGGAGCAAAGTGCATGGCTGTTGTCAGGGATAAGCATAAAGGGTCAAAACTATTATATATATTAAAAAAAACCTCACATCACTTGTGCCATGTTAATCTGTCATTTTTGTTTTAGTTATAATACTAAATCCCTTTCTGTGCATAATCAGCACTTTCATAATCCCAGAACTTGATCTTCAGCACCAACTTTAAATATCATCTCCAGACGAGTCTCTTAATAATTACTAAGTGGCATTATTAACCCAGTAGGCAATTAGAGTACTAAAAGTACACAAAACTACTACGCATCAAACATGTAGCACTAAACTCAAGCTGAAATAAACCAACAAAAAATTCTGAGTCTTTTGCTAACAGCTAAGCAACTGATTTGCCCAGATTGTGAACTGATGCTTTGCTTATGGACACAATTTTTACATTTAAATAACAATATGAATGCAAGCAATAGAAAGAAATCGCTTAAACTTTCAGTTCAGGATCATCCTTGATCCAACACCGTGAACGAGTTATAATTGCTATATATAGACATACAGTAGGCCCTTGATATTCGCGGGGGTTCGGTTCCAGGCCCTCCCGCGAATCGAGATAATCCCCGAGTTCTGTACCCGGAAGTAAAACCCCATGTATGACATCACATGCGCGAATGAGCAGCCGTAAGTAAAATACTATGTATCGATTACATGCACTAAAATATGCTTCTTAAACACATTCTACAGACAGTCTTACTCATTAATACAGTATTAATGCAGTAAAATGTAGTAACGATTAAGAAAAACTTTTCAATTTTTACTATTATATTTATTGATGATAAAATATAAACATTATACAGCATACACATGAAACACCTTTTAGTGCATTCTCTTTATAAACATACAGCAGTGTAGTTTTCAAAAATGCCCACGAGAGGAACGTACTGTGTTGCATTAGGCATGACACGACTGAATTCAGGTATTAACTGCATTAAGTCCGAGCAGCTCAGCCACGCCCCCACCTAACCCGAACCGGAGTACAAAACAGAGTTTTAGAGTGATACAGTAAGAGGCCTTACAAATCAAAGAAGCAGTGATGTTAATCCTCTGGTGCAGAGCTGAGCATGCTTTTGTTTATTGGGACTAAATGAGAATAGTGAATTCAGGTGTCTGTGCTCCAGAGCAGCTCAATCACACCCCTCAGGAAGTCAACAGTTATTGAGAGGCACAGCGCCAAAATCAAAGTCCCACAAAACACAGACCATAACAAAAAGGACATAAAAGAACAAGAAATGTAATAAATTGGATAAACAAAACACAATGAGTAACATGCTACACCACAGTAAATAAAATATAACACACAAACATTTTAAACATTACCTTAGGTCATGTACTGGAATAATAATTAAAAAAAGACTTTAATAGTGGAGTGTTTAACAACAGTTCAAACATTACTGTATTCTTCTTCAGCAATGACGTGACTTCAGAGGAAACTGTTGTTTCTTCCGGAGAAAGTCTTATTTCTTCAGAAGAGACATCCAACCTCATTACCTTTTTCTGGTGCTTAAGCAGGCATTTGAGTGACATCATAGAAATTAACTGGTAATTAAAACGCACTTAAAAAAGGCTCATTGCCAACTTTAGCGCGAATGAGGAAAAGGGGGTGTTACATCACCTCAACGAATCAGCAGGAAGGAGGCCAGCCATTGGCTGAATTTGAATCACGTGCGAGCTGCTCAGCAGTCCGTGAATACTCAAACCGCGAGTGCAAAACCGCGAATAGTCAAGGGCCTACTGTATCAACATACATATTGTGTGTGTGTGTGTGTGTGTATGTATATATATATATATATATATATATATATATATATATATATATATATATATATATATATATAGGCGCACTTTCCTCCGTCAGAAGATTGTCCTTCCCAGTGATTCCGTTTCCCTGCTACTGTATCTCTCTTATTCCTGGTTATCCTGCTTCGTGCTCGACCAGTTTTCACCGATTAATTATTTCCAGTGATTTAAATTTTCCAAAGTGCAAAATAAAATCGTTGAATCTTCTTACACGGTCTCCTGCATCTTTGGGTCCGACACAAATGCTCCAGGCGCAACATTATTAACCATATTCAAAATTGCATTCATGAATAAAGTACAGAACTAGGAATGGTTATTTTCTGTTTAGTCTAGATAAGTAAATTTGGCGTAGCCTAGCCTAGGCTAGCATAGAGATAAGCTAATTCGATTTAAGTCGTTTTTCGACTCAAGTCGTCTCGCCTGGAACCAATTAACGACATAGGGTGAGGTATACCTGTATATCGTAATCTCCCGCCACTTCGTGTTTCCTACTTCGCGTCCATGCAATATGACGGGACTTCCCATCGGGAAATAAAAAATTTAAAGATTGTTCAAAATTCACACACACACACGACAGCACTACATGTACATTCACTACACTACCCAACATGCTCTGTTCTCCTGCTTGACTTGAGTGTTCTCTGGCTCAGGCGATGAATCCAGCAAGCGGATTGGTGGAGATTATATTTCCCAGCATCCGACACATGGGACTTCCTGTTTGTGTGTTCTACAGGAAACATCGCATTGTTAGTTCGTCTATGCGACGTTCCAGCTATCCTCCAGCCATACGCCTCAGTTTTTCACTCTTTGTGCTCGTAAGTAGTGTTGTGTATTACGCCAAGACCTTGAAAATGGCCCCAAAATGCCCAGGAAGTGTTGTGGTCTGTGCTTGTTGGTGGCGTTTAACTCTCTTCTCCCTCTCCCCATACACCGCATGCGCTGTTGAAGGGGGTGGCTGTTCCCCGCAGGCGAAATTCAGAGAGCGCACCTGAAACCACTCAGCCATCATCACGATATAAAGAGCTCCATGCTCGACCAGGTTCCGTGTTGATACTCTCACAGTTATTTTGGTTTTTGTGTTTTTTCCCTCACCGCGACGGTGAACACGATTTTTCCCGGACCCCAGTGCTTTCCGTGAACTCAATAAAAGTCTTTGTTTCATCATACTTGGTCTCCTGCATTTTTGGGTCTGACTGATATGCTCCTGACGTCACAGGAAGGTCATCTAGTGAACCGATAAAGAAAAGGAAAATGATGACAGTTAGTGAGAAAGTTAAGGTTCTCGATTTATTAAAAGCCGCAGTAACCTCTTCCAAGGAAGTGAAACGTGTAGTAACTGTGAGACTGGGAGCATATCAGTCGGACCCAAAGATGCAGGAGACCAAGTACGATGAAACAATGACTTTTATTGAGCTCAGGGGAAGCACTGGGGTGTGGGAAAAATCGTGTTCACAGTAGTGGTGAGAGAAAAACACAAAAAACTAAAATCACTGGGAGAGTATCAACATGGAAACTGGTCGAGCACAGAGCTCTTTATAGCACGCTGATGGCTGAGTGAATTCAGGTGTGCTCTCTGGATTTTGCCTGTGGGTAATAGCCACACCCCTCACCAGCACATGCAGTGTATGGGGAGAAAGAGAAGAGAGTTAAACGCCACCAACAAGCACAGATCATAACAGTAAAAGTGCAATAAGGCCATTATGAAAATGGAAAATTCCTTATCGTTGTGGATTACGGACTGCCGGAAAGACAATGTGAGTCTGGACACTAACATGAAGCGTACTAAAGCGAAGGCTCTGGAGGCGCTGACGAGCCCCAACCAAGCACCAGTGCCGCCAGTGATTCTCCTCCTCGACGTGGCTGTGAATTTGTTATTTATAAGGTTTGTTATAGTGTGTATATGTTTATAATGGATATAAATTTGTCATTATAAGGTGTATAATTTATTTATACAGTGATACCTCCGCTCACGAACATAATTGGTTCCCAGAAAGTGTGTGTAAGGCGAAAAGTTCGTCTTCCGAACATTTATTTCCCATAAGAAACCATTAAAATGAGAATAATCCGTTCCCAGGTCCCCATAAAACATAATTTTCTACTAAATAAGCCTTAAAACTACACAAAAATATACCTTATTTTATGTATAATAAATGTGCTCTTGTATTGTAATTAAAGAAATAAACTGTACTGTATAATAAAGTCGTTTTATTTACCTTTGTGATGGTAGTTGATGGCTTGATGGAATGGAGTGGGAGGAGGAGGGAGGGAGGGAGGGACTTACTGTTTGGAAGGAGTGTTTGGAAACGCCTACTGTTTGGAAACACCCTGAGCCACACACGCACCCTTAATAGCGTCCTTGTTCTTAAGGATGGTAGCAATGGTAGACTTAGCGTACTGGGACGCTAAGTCACACAAACGCACACCTCGTTCGTGTTTTTCAATGATCTCCGCCTGTGGTGGGGTCTTTTTCGGTCCCATAATAGCAAAAGTACACTCAATATGGTCCAAAATGTCTATCAAACACAAACCACGTCCGCACTCAAAGAAAGGAGGTGACGAACTGTGACGCCGTGAGCGTGCGTCAGCTTCTCGTGGCTGCCACCGTGGCGCTGTTCGACCGCGTGGTTTGATTCGTCCGCCGAAAACTAGTTCGTCAGCAGAGACTATATGCTCGCAAATTTAATGTTCTTGAGGCGAAGAGTTCGTGAGCTTAAGCGTTCGTCAGCAGAGGTTTTACTGTATATTAATACACGGTGCCTGCATGACATTAACATGCATAGAACACTTTAAAATTAACTTCTATATAAATTTTATATAATATATGGGTGGGTGGGTGTCCTTAAGAACTGGCAGAAGTCATTTCGCACGGGGAGGCTTGCTGGGGGGGGGGGGGGGGGGCGCGGGTCCCCATTCACCGCAAAATAAGAGGGATTACTGTATACACACACACACAGACATATAATGTGTATATGTACAGTCGGCCCTCTCCTTACGAAATTACTCTGTTCCAGAGCCTTTTTCGTAAGTACAGGCGCAATTTACATGTAAACGCGTGATTCGTTCCAAGGCTCCCAAGACAACCCCATAAACCCTTTAAAAATGATAAAAGTACACCAGTTTTGGATGAAATATGTATGAAATATTAAAAGTATAAGACATATTTATTAAACTATTTAAACATTTTATGAAAACAATAAACCATTTTATTAACACATTTATTAAATAAACCATTATTAAACATTTTTTATTCACGCACATACACACACACACAAGCACACAGTGTCTCTCTCTCTCTCTCTCTCGCTCTCTCTCTCACACACACACACACACTGTCTCTCACTCACACACACACACACACTCTCTCTCTCTCTCTCTCTCTCTCTCTCTCACGCTCACACACACACATTTGTGGCGCGCTCCGCCGAATGACTCGGGGGCTCCGGTGTCGGTCGCGATGCTGCCCACGCTCAACGCGTTCTGTGGCATACTCCGCCATAGCCGATGCTGGAGCTTTTGATGCGGGGCGCGGCTTGTCCGGAATTTCGATATGTCAAGCAGGCAAGCATGCTTTGAACACTTGTTTAGTACTCAACATTCACTTGTTTGCTCGGGGGATCGGAGGTCCAGATGAGCCGTGCCCCATTTCGGGGGCTCCGGTGTTGGTCGTGATGCCGCCAACTCAGCGCGCTCCGTGGCACGCTCTGCTGCAGCTGATGCTGGAGCTTTTGAGACGGGGCTCAGCTTGTCTGGACTTCCGATATGTCAAGTAGGCAAATGCGCTTTGAACACTTGTTTAGTACTCAACATTCACCTGTTTGCTTGAGGGATCGGAGGTCCGGCTGAGCCGCGTTCTGCCCACATTCAGCGGAGCGCGCCACATTTATTAAACATTGACTGAATTAAACAACTTAAAAAACGAAAAATAAGCTGCAATGAGCACTTTTGAAACTCACAAACCAACAGTACAGCTCTCATTTACACGTGTGACAAACAAGCTTTATGGGTACAGTACTATGGAGATTCAGCTCCCTCCTGGCCAATGGGAGGCCAGTGGGGCGGGATGTTGGGAGACAGCCAATGAGAGAGTAAGTTGCGCATTGTTTGAATTTTTGAATGGCGCATTTGGCGCTTTTCGTAAGTTGTTGTTGTTTCGGATACAGAGGATCTCTCTCTCTCGCCTTCTCTGCTTGACCATTTACTGAATTAAAACAAGTTAAAAAACTAAACTAAAAACTAAAGCATTTCCCCCCTCTCTCTCTCTTGCACACCGCGGGCCACACGCACAAGACCTGAATTCAAAGTGCATTCCCTGCTTGATTATTTACTGAATTAAAACCACGTAAAAACTAAACTAAAAACTAAAGCATTATTCCTTCTCCCCCCACACACACTCTCTCTCTCTCTCTCTATCTCTCTATCTCTCTTACGCTGGGGGCCACACCCACAAGATGTAAATTCAAAGCGCGTTCCCTGCTTGACAGTGACAACCTTGTGAACTCGAACCCCCAACTTTTGGATCAGCGATCCAGTGCCCTATACCACTAGACCACCACTGCCGACTGTATATATGTCAATCTGTTCCAGAGCCTTTTTCGTAACACGGGAGTTTCGTAAGTAGGGGGCACATTTTACATGTTAAACGCCCGATTCGTTCCAAGGCTCCCAAGACTACCCCATTATAACCCTTTAAAAACGATAAAAGTACACCAATTTTGTATGAAATATATGTTAAAAGTAACAGAAAATTATTTATTAAACCATTTAAAAAATGTATTAACATGTTAATAAAATGGTTTAATATTTATTAATTAAACCATTATTGAACATTTTTTATTAACACACACACACCCCTGTCTCTCTCTCTCCCACACAGACAACAGTATGCATCAAATGTGTATTGTATACACATTAAATGTTTATTGTGGTGCTGCAGGCCACGCCCACAAGCAGGATTTCAAAGAGCATTCCCTGCTTGCCAGATCGCAGGTCCAAACTCAACTTTAACTTGATTCCTTGAGGGATTGGATATCCTGATGGGCCACATTTACTAAATATTAACTGAATTAAACAACTTAAAAAATTATACTAAAAACTAAAGAGTTAAGCCTCATTCTGTCTCTGTCTCTCTCTCACACACACAGCTGACGGAACAATTCTATTTAAATGTTTAAATGGACAGGACGTTTTATTTAAAGCAGAATTACAGTACCTGTTTGATAGATCAGAGGTCCTCATTCAATATTAACTTGCTTCCTTGCGAGATCACCTTGCTTTAAGTCTTAAACAGGAATGTAATCTCACCAAGATGGCCCCACTTCAGAACTGAAACAGTAATGTCCAATCTACGTTTTTTTTTTTTCTTTTGATGATCAGTGATTGGTGGAAACAGGTGGAAGGTATGGCTATTGTTTGGTTGAAGTGAAAACCTGCAACCACACCGGCCCTTTGCGGATAAGACTGCCCACCCCTGGTTTAGGGGGTAGTATTGGGGGCCTTGGAACGAATCAGGCCTTTTACATGTAAAATGCTAATCAACTTACGGGGAGGGGGGGGGGGGTAACGAAACCACTTCTGGAACAGATTAATTTTGCAAGGTGAGATATTATTTATATATATATATATATATATATATATATATATATATATATATATATATATATAAATAAAATTTACTTTCCTTCAAAAGCATGGTGACTGAGGATTCCCTCTCTTCATTTTAATTAATATTTAATTCTTACTTTTCATTCTGTTCAGAATGAACCACCAGTTGTAAATACATTTTGCAATGAAAATTGTCCCCAAATTTTATAGAATGGAGCAGTTTTCATTGAGGAAAATTTACAGCTTTGACAGTTTAAAATAGTGAATCTTACATCGAAGTTTATTTTGTATACCTATCATGGAAAATTTTAGCACGACACCATACCAATATTTGTTCCACGAAAATCTTATACTGATGTACGGCGGTGGGTGGCGGGGGAGTTGTTGTTCCAAGAGAATTTCAGCATTAAAAATTTTTGCATGTGTTCTTAACAATAAAGGAACTGTGATCTTGTGAATTCATTTGAAATTTCTAAACATTTTTGTAACCAGTTAGACTTTACAGACAAGGGCTAAGATGCATCAATAAAAGGTCTGAAGATGCACCAGTGTTCTCAGGCAAATGCTAAAAATAGCCTGTGAATCAGTCTTTCCACAGGAGGAGCTTTACAACTGCTTAAAGAGGAAGCTGTAATAAACAATCTTTTCTCAAAATGATTATTAATTCAACAAGTATGACTGATATTTATGGGTTATATCGAACAGCATTCACTTAAACTGTCTACATGATACATATAAACAGTGAGTTTATCTGAAGAGCGTTTCAATGAGCGAGTATCAGGCCAAGCTTGAGCAAGCAGGTTCAGATAGTCTGAATGGAATTTCGTAGGGCTTCAGGAGAGCTATAGATATTGCAAGTTACCTTTTCTTGGGATCCTGTTGATAAAAATACACACTGACATCAAATTCCCCTAACCCAATTGAACAAAATGTGGAGCATGCAGTCAATATATAGCTCAAGTGAGGTGGAAAAAAGTTGGACAGTAGGGTAACCTACTTCAGGGAGACAGCATGCTCCTCGAAGAAAGCTTATAAGAGCTTAGTTTTGAGAGAGTGACAGAGGAGACATATGTGAGGCGCTCCACCGGAAGTAGGCGCTTGTGAGACATAGCACAGCTTCTCCAAACTTCCGATATTTCATGTGAGCAAGTCATGGTTGAATACTAAACAAGTACTCAACCATCATTTGCTCACGTGAAATATCGAAAGTTTGGAGAAGCTGTGCTATGTCTCACAAGCGCCATGCGTCACTTGCGACAAGCGCCTACTTCCGGTTGAGCACCTCACATATAATGAAAGTGTTCATGTAATGCCTGATGCCTCATTTAACAGTAATTTTGCTGCTTGACTCTGGGAACTGGGGCAGTGGTTTAATGTGGGTATAACATGCCTGGATAAATGCGGAGGGTTGTGTCAGGAAGGGCATCCCACGTAAAACATTTGCCAAATTTGTCATACGAGTCATCAATAAGAATGTCATACCGGATTGGTCGAGGCCCGGGTTAACAAAGACCGCCATCAGTGCCGTTAACCAACAGGGTGCTGGTGGAAACTGGGCTACTGTTGGTCTGAGAAGGAGCGGTGGGAGGTGTGTCAGTAGGCAGAGAGAGAAGAGGACAAGCATGAGTCTAGGTCTGAGAGTAGGGACTTTGAATGTTGGAATTATGACAGGAAAAGCTAGAGAGCTGGCTGACATGATGCAGAGAAGGAAGGTGGACAGACTGTGTGTTCAGGAGACCAGGTGGAAAGGTAGCAAGGCAAGAAGCATAGGAGCAGGGTTTAAGCTATCTTTCATGGTGTGGATGGGAAGAGAAATGGAGTCGGAGTCATCTTGAAGGAGGGTTTGCTCAGGAATGTTCTAGAAGTGAAAATAGTGTCAGACAGAGTGATGAGTCTCAAGTTAGAAATTGAAGGCGTGATGTTCAATGTTGTTAGTGCTTATGCCCCTCAGGCAGGATGTGAGCGAGAAGAGAAGGAGAGAGTCTGGAGTGACTTAGATGAAGTGATGCAGAGTACCCCCAGAGGTGAAAGAGTGGTCATTGGTGCAGACTTCAATGGACATGTTGGTGCAGGCAACGGAGGGGACGAGGAAGTGATGGGCAGGTTTGGTATCCAGGACAGGAACACAGAAGGACAGATGTTGATAGATTTTGCAAAAAGGGTACATACGATGAAGTTATAGGAAAGAATACTGGAAAGGAGACTAAGGGCAGAAGTTGCCATTTGTGAACAACAGTTTGGTTTCATGCCAAGAGAGAGCACCACATTTGCAGTGTTTGCTTTGAGGATGTTAATAGAGAAGTACAGAGAAGGTCAGAGGGAGCTGCATTGTGCCTTTGCGGATCTGGAGAAAGCACATGACAGGGTGCCGAGAGAGGAACTGTGGTATTGCATGAGGCAGTCTGGAGTGGCAGAGAAGTATGTTAGGGTGGTGCAGGACATGTATGAGAGATGTAAGACAGTGGTGAGGTGTGCTGTCGGTGTGACAGAAGAGTTCAAGGTGGAGGTGGGACTGCATCAAGGGTCAGCTCTGAGCCCCTTCTTGTTTGCTATGGTGATGGACAGGCTGACAGACGAGGTTAGACAAGAATCTCCATGGACTGATGTTGAGGCCAGCGATGTTGTATGGTTTAGAAACAGTGGCACTGAGGAAAAGACAGGGGGCAGAGCTTGAGGTAGCAAAGATGAAAATGTTGAGGTTCTCTTTGGGAGTAACGAGGATGGATAGGATCAGGAATGAGTACATCAGAGGGACAGCACATGTTAGAGGTTTTGGAGACAAAGTCAAAGAGGCTAGATTGAGATTGTTTGGACATATGCAGAGGATGTATAATGAGTATATTGGTAGTAGAATGCTGAGGTTCGAACTGCCAGGCAAAAGACCTCGAGGAAGACCAAAGAGAAGATTTATGGATGTGGTGAAGGAAGACATGAACGTAGTTGGTGTAAGAGAAAACGATGCAGATGACAGGGTGAGATGGAGAGATTATTCGCTGTGGCGACCCCTGAAGGGAACAGCCGAAAGGAATAGATGATAATGTCTTGTGGTATAATGTGGGTTATGACATTCCTCAAAAATATCAAAAAACTAAAATTAGCCTGGAAGCTAAATCAGTTATAACAACAAACATGGCTGGAGCAATTCTACAAGCACACAGACACATTTTATTTAAAGGCAAGCTTCAAACAAACGATTTAACCCTCGGAGAAAAAACATCTCTTGGGCTGTGAATCGGGAAGGTTTTATTGAAAACGATAACATTGATTTTACATGTTAGGTCAGAATGTATCAATTCCTGATGAATTGATCTGTTTGGAAAAGGAAGACCTTCTTTTCCTTTCAGACATTTCTTTATTTTCAGGGGTCGCCACAATGAATCATCTGATTCACATGTTTGATTTGGCATCGCATGCCCTTCCTGATACAACCCTTTAGCAAGGGGCAGAAACACGCTGAGGACTATGCAGCCTATTCTTGACGAAAGTCAGCAATGGTTCTTTTACATGTCTCTCACCATAGATGGTGAGAGACATGGCCAGCCTTTGATAACCCACTTAGGTGCACTGGGGGGCAGTGACAACCTTGTGGAGAGTGGGACTTGAACCCCCAACCTCAAGATCAGTGATCCAGTGCTCTTTCCCACCAGGCCACCACTGCACAATGGAAAAGGAAGACCTATATATATCTAAAATCACTGCTAATGTGGGTGACGTAATATGCTAACATTTAAACATATTTTTAAAATTTCCTCAGATTTATCAGTTACTGTATTTCCATTTCACAGTAGACTTAAACCCCACTTAGTTTGATAAAAGCAGATTCCAGACCCCCATTTACATAGAAACACCACCACTTCACACATTCAATGTGATTCACTGTGAAAACTTTGAATATGAACAGTATTTGGGCTGTGGGGGATGAGGATGCGAGAACAAAAACACAGACAAGAACACAAGTTGAGAAACAGCCACAAAGGTCCTTCCCACCCTGAAGACATACAAAACACCCAGCATCTGTAGCTTTTGTTAGAAATACACCACCAAAACTCTTTTGCTGTGCTTCAAAGAAGCAGTTCATCAGACCACTACTGACAATTTTGCCACCTTAAATCAAGAAAGAAAAAAAAAAAACCCTAAAAACTAGCAAAGCTAACAACAATAGTGGAGCTGTACACTTAAATCTTTTCTATACTGACAGCTAAAACTAGGCTTAAAGTATATACTTTAAGGAAATTTAGTTTGTCAGATGAAAAGAGAGAACATACACTATTAGTTTTGCTGCTATTCAAGAAGTGAGAAAAAGAACGCAAGCTTTTCCAAGCCTTTAGGTTTTGTTTCTTGGGTTACAATCATTAAAAAAAAACCCACCAGCTGGAACAATATGTCTGTTTATTTTGTAGACCCCAGATGCTGTACCTTGTAATCAATGTATCTGAAAGGCATTTATTGCTATACAGGCTAAATTTCTCCTCATTATGTAATGTTAGAATTTCAATGGGAGTTGAATTTTAGGAAAAATCCTGTAGTTTTCACAGCCATATTTGAAAAATAAATAAATAAATAAATAATCCACCTGTCAAACTGTCACCGTGTCAAGCATTTTGCTGGAATTCCACAGCATTTATTTTTTCAAATGAAACTCAGCTTTTTTCCCGCGGTATATGGCAACATGACTTACCTAGCGGAAAGGACGATTTCAGCAGAATTTGTGTTTTTTGATAGGACACACATTTCTGTGACACGCAATATCACACACACACACACACTCCCATTGGCCAAGAAAGAGCTAGGATGATGGGTGACAACCAGTATTATTTTTTTTTTGTACCGTTTAATGGGACAGATATTCCAGGAGACAACTTTACATCTTAAGAGTTGATTTGAGTGAAATTCTGCTGATGGAAGAAAAAAGCTAAATAAAAGGAGAGAAATACACGAGTGGAAGCTTTTAACATTAACGACAATAGCTTTAAAGACTGTAGTATCGTGTGATCATTTTAAGCGTACCTTCAGCAAAACACATTCGGTATCACTCGCTGCAGAGACGTTAATGAACTGCACATCAGAAATGAAGCACAACAGAAAGCGGATGGTTCTAGCATAGTCATGCTGCATTGGCAGAAACTCTCTCATAGAGACTTGTGCACACACTACACTTTAAAGAATTACGCCATTTCATTGTGAGAACTTTCCAACTTCAGTATAGGTTTAAACTACTCACTCTTGAGCTTTGTCCAAGTCACACACATTGAGATAAGCATCATGGATTATTAAGCGCACATACCCCAAAAAACATACAAGAGCTCATCTAGCCCAGTCCTTGGATAGTCACCAAATTTAGCACCCAAGTGTTCTTGGTATACTAGGAAACAAAAACAGCTGTTCTAAAGATACCCAGACACATAGTTGTATTTGAAAAGGAAGTTATACATCTTTTTTTTTTGGAATGTATTCTGTCTGATGATATTCCAAGTTCAATTCAATATAAATAAATAATGCTATTCATTTTTTTAAAAATTCATCCATGAAGTGAATGCTGCATTTTATAAAGCTGCACTTGCTTTTCCTGTTCATTGGACCATTTGCACATAGCCTACGTAGTAAGGAAACATTCTGTGGTAGGATCATAAATATCAACCCTTGCACATACAGAACAGGCACTGATGTGGTTTCATCCTTGTCCTCAGAGTTCAGTAGCTTCCGTGTTCAGAGAACAGGCAGCGAGAACAAACTGCAGACCATTCCAATCTTATGATATGAGCGAAAGAGACCGAGAGAAGATGGGCCATCTGTTTTGCAAATTAATTTCTTCAATTGAGTTGAAGTTGCATGCTGCTGTGTGCACTTCATTACTGTAACAGGATTGTACTATCACTAATTAGCTGACCAAAAGACACATACAAAATAAATAACTAAAAACACAAGTACTGCAACAAATGCGTGTCTCTGAATCACATCATTTGAAAGCTCCTAAAGACCAAGGCACACCAAGCCGACATCTGGAAACTGCAGCAATGGAAGGCCGCCCTGCTGCAACTCCTCATATCACCAAAAACATTTAGATCAACACAACGCCAAGACATCTTCCAACTGACAAGGTGTGCATTCCACCTGTATGACAAGAAGCAATTCACTCAATTGTCAGCATTCACCAGAAGACAGATGACCGTAGATAACACTGTAAACAAAAAGCTGTCTCCCCCCTCCCACATGACTTTCACTCGCTCATTCCAGAAAGTTTGGTAGAGCTACTTTTAACTTCGAAAATGCCTAACGAGATGTTAGTAATGGTGTCATCAGCCGTGTCCTGGCCAACTCTTGTTGCATTTTAATTGACTTACCTGAACAGCCTTGAAGTGCCTTCTTTCACTGACACTTGTTGAAAATGCTGGCTGTGATGAGCTTTCATGATCTCACTCTCTGAGTTTTGAACCACTCTCAAGCGGTTATCAGTTATAAAAGTGGTCAGCATATTAATTCCAGCACATCCTGTGTCCTTTAAAAGGTCAATAATTCCTCTGCTGCATGCATCAGAACTATGACACTATGCACCAACACTTTCTTCTGGCTCACTGGGGACTTGTCAGAACTCGCTCTCAATTCCCACCAGAGTCCAAAAAATTTTTTCGAACTGCACTAAAAGGTCCTTCTGAGGTCAGTGATGCTTTTACAAAAGGTCATGAACTTTTATCGTCAAGAAATGTACAGCTTCTGACATTGTTTTTATTACCCTTTATGCAAGACTCAATGAACCGATAAAAACTATGCATGCTAGAATTGTTTGCCTGCAGAAAAGTTTTATTTTGTGCAGGTGTGCATGCGTCCCATGGGTAGCAGTTCTTGCACCAGAATTAAGAATCCATTCCTGTATCTATTACAACCAAAACAACTAATCTACTGCTATAAAAACAGATATTCCTTATTCCTCTCATTTGTTGGTAATGCGAATGCCATTTGACTTTGCTGCTGAATTTCTCAGGCTGTCTTGCATCCAATATGCTGTCTTCTCGTGCCCTTTTTTTGCAAACTGTCATTTTCCTGATTAAATAAAATAGTGACAGTTAACCATAGTCAGTGTGAGAGTTGCATCATACTCCTGTTAATTATCTCTAGAGCTGTGGATGCTGTAAAATATGCTCATGATAGCTCAGCATCTGGCAATGATTTGCCATTCGCTACATTCTCCGATAAACTTGATTCAAATTTGGATGCACCATTCTGAGTCTGGACAATCTTTAATTTATTCCTCCCTTCCTTTCGGCTTTTTCCCCTTTTACTCGGGAGTCACCACAGCGAATCATCTGATTCGCACGTTTGATTTGGCAGAGGTTTTTACGTCGGATGCCCTTCCTGTCACAAGCCTTTTTAGCAAGGGACAGAAACACGCTGACGACTTTGCAGCCTACTCTTTACGAAAGTCAGCAATGGTTGTTTTACATGCCTCTCACCATAGACAGTGAGAGACATGGCCCGCCTTTGATAACCCAGTTAGCTGCACGGGGGCAGTGACAACCTTGTGGAGAGTGGGACTTGAGCCCCCAAGCTTTGGATCAGCGATCCAGTGCCCTATACCACTAGACCGCCCCTACATGATCTTTAATTTATTATTTACATTAAACTAAATTCATCAACTGTCCACTTCCAGTTACCAGATTTTACTGTTAGATGGTCAGGAAAAACATCACCCATTCACACCATCCAATTTAAAATACCACCTCAAGATCAACCATTAAATGCCCCCATATATGTGAGGCGCTCCACCAAAAGTAGGTGCTTGTCGCACAGACCACTTTTGAGATAAAGGCCGGAAAAGTAAAAATGGTCAATTTTTATCGAAATTCGGATTTTTGCATACACTATTAAAACAAGTATTCAACTATCACTTGCTCATGTGAAATCGACCAAAACTCACTAAAATGTCTTTCCCCCCCATTTTCTGGCGAGTACCCTCATAAAACTAGGAACAGGAGCAAATCTTACTGATTTTCGTTGCAATTATTCACCGAGTTTGGTATAAGACACACCATACACAAGATACACCAGAAGAATGGCCGTGAAGTAGTCTTTCCATTTTGGATACTGTTTTGATATTAAAATGAGCTTCCATGCCATTTCAGCAAATAAAATAGAGGTTATGAAGATGATATGCTTGTAAACAATGCAGGCTAGTTGCTAAGGAAGAGCTGGAACGAGCACACTGATGAGCTCGGGCTTGCACGTGCGCAGTGCCCATTACACGTTAACTTCCGGCGTTAACTACCGGGTTCTGGTTTACTGCATGCTGAATTTATCTCTGACTTTCTCTTCAATAACAGTCATGTCAGAGAGTGAAAGGTCATTTGTGATGTCTAGCAGCATTAGTATAGATGTTAAATTTGACGCAAGAATTCGGCTTTGAAGATTATTTCGCCGGTGAGTATTTTTCCCTGCATGCAAAATTTGATTATGGAATTTTTTTTATTTGATTTGTGTGTAATCTTGTGTGGACTGGACATGCTGGATCATAGGTTGTTTAGTTTTGTATGAAA
Source organism: Plotosus lineatus (assembly GCA_024760905.1). NCBI lineage: Eukaryota > Metazoa > Chordata > Actinopteri > Siluriformes > Plotosidae > Plotosus > Plotosus lineatus. The sequence continues at coordinate 39,224,566 of CM045735.1, forward strand.
ATTGGTCAAGACCTGAAAAATACTTAAATGTTTCATTCCTTTTACAGATGAACAAACTGATGATGATGCCAGCTGTGTTGATGATTTGTTCAATGTTTTTGATGTTGATGAAGAAGAGGCATCTGTTAAGTGTTCACGAGTCAGTTTGTTGTGTTTGTGATGTGATCCTTTCTGCTGAGCAGGATATAGATTAAGATAATGATGAGGGCAGAGTTGATGAAGCTTACTTGTATGTATAAAGAGATCAGAGTTTTGTTATATTGTTTTCTTAATTTCAGTGTGATTGTTTGAACCCTGACAGTGTTTTTTTTTTTTTTTTTTTTTCAATCAGTATCATTTGAAGGCAGTTGTACCTTTATATAATGATCGAAAAGATACATACAGTAGGCCCTCAACATTCGTGGGGGTTCGGTTCCGAGCCCTCCCACGAATCGAGATAATCTGCGAGTTCTGCATCTGGAAGTAAAACCCCATGTAAAACGTCACATGCGCGAATGAGCAGCCGGAAGTAAAATACTATGTATCTATTACACGCGTTAAAATATGCTTCTTAAACACATTCTATAGACAGTCTTACTCATTAATTCAGTATTAATGTAGTAAAATATAGTAATGATTAAAAAAAACTTTTCAATTTTTACTCTTATTTTTATTGATGATAAAATATAAACATTATACAGCATATACTGTTGTAAAGCACTTGTTTTAAAGTCTTTTTCAATTATTATTCCGGTACAGTACCTAAGTTAATTCTGAGAATGTTTGTGCGTGAGATTTTGGGGCAGTGGTGGTCTAGTGGATAGAGCACAGGATCGCTAATCCTCAGGTTGGGGGTTCGAGTCCCCACAAGGTTGTCACTGTCCCCTCAGTGCAGCTAATTGGGTTATCAAAGGCGGGCCATGTCTCTCATTGTCTATGGTGAGAGGCATGTAAAAGAACCATTGCTGACTTTCGTAAAGAGTAGGCTGCAATGCCGTCAGCGTGTTTCTGTCCCTTGGTAAAGGGTTGTGACAGGAAGGGCATCCGATGTAAAAACCTATGCCAGATCAAATGTGCGAATCAGGTGATTCGCTGTGGCGACTTCAGAGAAAGGGAAAAAAGCCTTACCAAAAGGATAAACTTTATTACACTTCATGTCCTTTTCCATTGAACTTGGAGTGACATCTCCAAGATGGCGTTGCCTAGAGGGCAACATTGACAAGTTCTCAGAGTCAAACTGTTTCTTTGTTTGTTTCATTTGTTTGTTCATGTTTTGCACTATGCTCGTCTATGATTGTTCAACCCTACTACAGCTATGAACAGCTTCAGCTTCGGGCAACTAAGCACGCAACATCTATCGTGAGCTGCTATGGGAGCTCAATGCTAACCGCTAACAATAAGCCCAGGCGGAGTTCTCAGAGGCTTGGTTATCACTTTCGGCCATACTGCTTGAAAATGTTCAGTCCCTGCGAAACAAGATGGACAAGCTTCATGCTCAGATTGCAGTGCAAAGGGATCTACAGGACTGTGTTTCTGTGAAACATGGCTTGAGGAGAGTACACCCGATAAGGAGATTATACCAGCAGGCTACACGGCCTTCATCCCCTGCAATCCCTCGACTGCTTCCCGCCTGGGCTTATTGCTAGCTGGGATGCAGCTCGCATTGAGCTGCCTACCATAGCATGCTAGCTCCGCTAATAGCATGTTAGCTCTGCTTAGTTATACACGCCCGAAGATACTCTGATCTTATAGCTGTAGTAGAGTCGACCGGTCGTTGACGAGCATAGTGCAAAACATGAACAAACAAATAAAACAAATAAAAACGAATAAAGAAACAATTTGACTCAGAACTCCGCGATGTCGCCCTCTGGGCAGCACCTTCTTGGAGACGTCACTCCAACTTCAATGTAAAAGGACATGAAGAGTACTGTAAAAGTTTATCCCTTTGGTATCGTTTGTTAAACATGCTACAGAACATAAAAATCTCACGCATAAACATGAACTTGGGTACTGTACTGGAATAATAGTTGAAAAAGATTTTAATACAACAGTTCAGAGAAAACCGTCGTTTCTCAGGAGAAAGTCTTATTTCTTCAGAAGAAATATCCAGCGTTTTCTATCACTTAGCCAGAGAAGACGCATAGTGTTTGAGTGGTATCATAGAGCTTAACTGGTAATTAAAACGCACACAAAAAGAAGAGGCTCAGTGATAACTTGTGTGCAAATGAGAAAAAAGGGGTGGGACATCAGCTCAACCAATCAGGAGAAAGGAGAACAGCCATTGGCTGAATTTGAATCACGTGCCGGTTGCTCGGCAGTCAGCGAATACTCAAACCGTGAATAGTCAAGGGCATACTGTATTGATCTTATTGGAATAAACAGAAATGAAAAAAAAAACCCAGTCGTTTTTTGTTCATTGGGGGGAGGTTACCACCGTGACTGATGAGTTTAAAAAGGGCGTGTCAGATTAAAATGAGGATGACTTTTCTTAGCACGTCCTCAAAGTTTTCCTGGACATGTTTTCTAAAAGTTTATATGGCTGAGGTGCATAAAAATGTTTGGTTGCTGAGGACTAATGATCTTGGAAGAAGGGCAATCTTTATGCTCATTTTTCTCTAAAACAACTCGTGAAATTTTTAGTTGAATGCTGACACAAGAAATGGCATAGCTCGGTCAGTTTTCAAGGTGTTGACAAACTTTTTGCTGGATTTTGCAGCTTTGGGCCTCCTCTATCTGACTGTGTAAAAAGCTCATTTTTGGACCCAAGAGTCTACTTTCGGTGGATTGGCTCACGTATGTCAGATCTCCTCATCTCTCCTTTAACTTGTGATGCAATGTAAATGTTGCTCAAGCAAACATTTATAAGTCTTTTGTTGAAATTTCCTTAAAGCTAAGCTGCTGGCATAGTTTCTCAAGAGACTAAGTAATGAGCTCAGCAGTGCTGAGAAGTTAGTAATAGAAGCTGCCCGGCACTTGACCACAGAGCGAGACACATCCCTAGCCAAACACTGTCAGGTATGAGCAACCAAAGGTAACGGGAGCTGCATCACATTACATGGGAACAGCTAGCATGCATGTGAAAGGCAGATTAGAAATACAGTACTCTGTGGGAGGCTTGGAGAGCACACACCAGGGAGGGGTATGCCAGGTTTCTTTTTTCATTGCCGCCTTCCAAGGTCATGCTGCCAGAGAAGAGTTTGTGAAACAAAAGATGCAGTCTAAACTTTAACCGATAGCTCATTGCATTAGAGTAAGATGGATGCTGGTTTAATAAAAATAAATAAATAAATTATAAACATGAAGCCATTTCTCATTTCAGCTATTCATAGATGATTATTTGTGCCTTAAGCTGCTGATGCTGAATGAATGTGCGAAGAGGGCTGACAGCTTGACAGAGGCGAGTAATATCATCGCTAATTCTTTACTGCAGAGCCATAAGGCATCAATATAGCTAAGAATAGAATACGCCTACTGTTCATAGAGAGAATGTGAAAAGGGAATGACGACTTCTTTCGGGTAGGTAGGACACAAAGCCTGCAAGGTCACAACGGCTTTAAAAAGTCCCACGGCAGCAGGACTACCAGAGATCTTGGGCGTCATGGAGTGTGTTACACAGGAAATGTGTTAGATTTCAAAACAGATTTTGTCCTTAATATTTAAAAAAGAGAGAGAGAAAGAGAGAGAAGGAGAGAGACAGAGAAATCAATAATATAATCGAGGAACTGATCCGAGACCGTGACTCACTAAGATTGTGGACAGATGTACTACAATCCAAGAAGAGTAAAGACACACACTCACACACATGAGATCCTTCAGAACATGCAGACATGAATGTATTCAGTGTTAGCACTACTTAATATTCTTCTCACACTGCACCCTTTCCCTTCTTCCTCCCCCATCAGTCTTTGTGTTATTCCTCTTTGTCCCCTAAAATAGTCGCAATCTGCTACGGTGTGGGTTAACGACACATCGCCTGACTGTGCAGTGTGTACAGATAATCAATTCCCCCTCTCGGATCTCGCCACCGCGTCTCCGTCTCACTGCGGACAAACGCCCAGAGCGGGCGAAAGATGACGCAAGAGGGAGGCGACCAATCTGTACAGAGAGGCAGACTAAGGAAGCAGGAGACAGGGTCATTGACAAGAATAAATAGGTAATCATGTCACCTTTCTTCTCCGAGTTTGCAGAACATGCATCCTTTCACAGTGTCTGACTTGTACTAAGCAACATCTCCTCTTATACCTGGGAGAAACCTGTGCTCAGATAACTTTGGCACAAAACTAGTGGTCACTGTTTTAATGTTTTAAATCCAACAGTGTCACAGAATAGGTGAAAGGTCAGCATTATACAGATTACAAATCAAACTGTGTACCAAAACTGTAGCCACAACTTTTCTTTCACTGCTCTAGTTTAGTTCCACTCTCTTTCCATCATTCGTTCTGTTACATCATAGATCATCCTTCAACAGTTGACCTTATTGATATTACAGACAGTGGAACAGCAAGGTGAAACAGACAGACATGAAGGATTCGGGCAGGGGTCAGGAACCTGTGGCTCTTTTGATGACTATCTGGCTCTCAGATAAATCAGGTGGCCTTTCAAAACAGAATAACAAATACATAATTTCACTGTCATTTAAATAAAAACAAAAAGCTATCAAATAAAAAAAAAAAAACATATGAATAAATCTCACGCATTTAAATCTTTACATCTATTTTCAATGCCACTTCACTCTGGCGCGCAGTGGAGAGCCAATCTTTTCGTACTCCAGTATGACAGCGGGTCCGATACCGTCAACCTCTAATTTTATAGGATATAACAGCCACAGACTGTGTTGTTTTTGGGTAAAGAGATGACTTTCCCTAGTTTTTGATCGGCTCATTTCCACGAAGCCAAGCACAGCTGGCAAGCAAACACAAATGGACAGACATGGAAAAATTTCAACCCGCAGACCAGCCGATTGCCGAGTCAAAACTTGGGACGCGCTTCCTGTCTCATAAACACTGTCACGTGAGTCGTGCCATATTGACCATGACTCTTATACTCTCAAATTGTTGGTCTTCTTTTTCAATTTAGTTGTACGTATATGTATATCTATATATACACACACACACACACACATACATACAGTCGGCCCTTGACATTTGCGGGGGTACGGTTCCGGGCCTTCCCGCGAATCGAGATAATCCGGTGAGTTCTGTACGCAGAAGTAAAACCCCATGTATGACATCACATGTGCGAATGAGCAGCAGGCAGTAAAATACTATGTATCATCTGATTCGCACGTTTGATTTGGCAGAGGTTTTTATGTCGGCTGCCCTCCCTGTCGCAACCGTTTTTAGCAAGGGACCGAAACTTGCTGACGACTTTGCAGCCTACTCTTTACGAAAGTCAGCAATGGTTCTTTTACATGCCTCTTACCATAGACAGTGAGAGACATGGCCCGCCTTTGATAACCCAGTTAGCTGCACTGGGGGGGACAGTGACAACCTTGCGGAGAGTGGGACTCGAACCCCCAACCTTTGGATCAGTGATCCAGTGCCCTCTCCCACTAGACCACCACTGCCCCACATCCATACATATATACACATATAGACACACACACACTTGTCCTTCTCAAAAAATTAGCATATTGTGATAAAGTTCATTATTTTCTGTAATGTACTGACAAAAATTAAACTTTCATATATTTTAGATTCATTGCACCCCAACTGAAATATTTCAGGTCTTTTATTGTTTTAATACTGATTTTGGCATACAGCTCATGAAAACCCAAAATTCCTATCTCAGAAAATTAGCATATCATCATGAAAAGGTGCTCTAAACGAGCTATAACCTAATCATCTGAATCAACCAATTAACTCTAAACACCCGCAAAAGATTCCTGAGGCTTTAAAAACTCCCAGCCTGGTTCATTACTCAAAACCGCAATCATGGGTAAGACTGCCGACCTGACTGCTGTCCAGAAGCCCTTCATTGACACCCTCAAGCAAGAGGGTAAGATACAGAAAGAAATCTCTGAGCGAATAGGCTGTTCCCAGAGTGCTGTATCAAGGCACCTCAGTGGGATGTCTGTGGGAAGGAAAACGTGTGACAGAAAACACTGCACAACCAGAAGAGGTGATGGGACCCTGAGGAAGATTGTGGAGAAGGGCCGATTCCAGACCTTGGGGGACCTGTGGAAGCAGTGGACTGGGCTACAGGTGCCGCATTCCCCAGGTCAAGCCACTTTTGAACCAGAAACAGCGGCAGAAGTGCCTGACCTGGGCTACAGAGAAGCAGCACTGGACTGTTGCTCAGTGGTCCAAATTACTTTTTTCGGATGAAAGCAAATTTTGCATGTCATTCGGAAATCAAGGTGCCAGAGTCTGGAGGAAGACTGGGGAGAAGGAAATGCCAAAATGCCTGAAATCCAGTGTCAAGTACCCACAGTCAGTGATGGTCTGGGGTGCCATGTCAGCTGCTGGTGTTGGTCCACTGTGTTTTATCAAAGGCAGGGTCAATGCAGCTAGCTATCAGGAGATTTTGGAGCACTTCATGCTTCCATCTGCTGAAAAGCTTTATGGAGATGAACATTTCATTTTTCAGCACGACCTGGCACCTGCTCACAGTGCCAAAACCACTGGTAAATGGTTTACTGACCATGGTATTACTGTGCTCAATTGGCCTGCCAACTGTCCTGACTTGAACCCCATAGAGAATCTGTGGGATATTGTGAAGAGAAAGTTGAGAGACACCAGACCCAATACTGTGGATGAGCGTAAGGCCGCTATCGAAGCATCCTCGGCCTCCGTAACACCTCAGCAGTGCCACAGGCTGATTGCCGCCATGCCATGCCACATTGAAGCAGTCATTTCTGCAAAAGGATTCCCGACCAAGTATTGAGTTCATAACTGAACATAATTATTTGAAGGTTGACTATTTTTGTATTAAAAACCCCTTTTTTTATTGGTCGGATGAAATATGCTAATTTTTTGAGATAGGAATTTTTGGTTTTCATGAGCTGTGTGCCAAAATCATCAGTATTAAAACAATAAAATACCTGGAATATTTCAGTTGGGGTGCAATGAATCTAAAATATATGAAAGTTTAATTTTTATCAGTACATGACAGAAAATAATGAACTTTATCACAATATGCTAATTTTTTGAGAAGGACAAGTGTGTGTGTCATATATATATATAGACACACACACACGCACTTGTCCTTATATATATATATATATATATATATATATATATATATATATATATTACAGAGGATTACATTTTAAAATGTCTTTTTTTTGGCTCTCTTAGTGAAAAAGGTTCCCGACCCTTGGATTAGGGGATTCTCTTCCTTTTTGCATAGTTAGCTTAGCATTTTACCAAAAGCAGCATTTATTGCAACAGGTGATGCAAACCAAGAGTGACACAGGCCTCTGATCATGTTTTCACACAGGTCTGCACATGTTCTCATCCAAAACCCTGCATGCACCCTGACCTTGCATTATCAGCACAGTCTGGCTTACAACCAGGAAAGTACAAAATCAAACTGTGGATATCCGGATCACTCCGACATTTCAGAGACCCTCTCAGAAGCAGGATGACATCAGTCCGCCATCCTCACCGATAAAGACTGCCGAACACAATCGAGTGCACATTGCCTGCTGATTAATATCATCAGATGATGAAAAAGCAGGAAAAAAAAAAAAGACTGAAGTGAGATTCTTACCGGCCACTTCCACAATATCTCCAGGAACAATGTCTCTAGCTTTGATCCTCTGCACACTCTTCCTGTCCTGCCGATACACTTTTCCCATCTCAGGCTCATATTCCTTGAGGGCCTCGATGGCGTTTTCTGCATTTCGCTCCTGCAAACCATTAAAACAAATTAAACACTGATATCAAGAGCTCTGTGAACATGGTTGTTAAGGTAATGAAACTGAGATTCCAGTCAGTGTGTTTATCTCACAGTACAGTACTTTGAGGAACTTTACACCTCTACCATCAAAGTGCTGGACTTTGTTTATGATCACTGACAAAAGAACAGTTAGCTATTAACTTTAAGTAAAGTCAAATATGACACATGGGCAAAGTGTGGTAATTTCTTCTCACTATAAATGTCAGAGTATACCCACAGGTATGGTGTCATAGTTCCAACCAGTTTGTTCTTGCTCCGAAAACTAACTGATGAATTCATTATATGCAAGATTGGGATGAGCCAGAATAAAAAGAAAAAGAACAGAAAAGATAAAAACAGAGGAAAAGGGAGGGGGGGACAGACAGAAATTTGTTGGGATTGTTTGTTTAAAACAGTGAGAGAGATATATTCTTACAGAATTACAAGAAGGTGTTCTCACAGGATGGATTAAAAAAAATAATAATAAACTTTTTGCATGTAACTGCTCTATTGGGGTTGCTTTGTACTGCAGTTTGAGTTAAAATTAAAACACGTGATGAAGTTGACGCCACATTTTTTATACTCAAATCTGTTGTCACATCCTCAAGAAAAAAAAAGAAAAAAGTGGAATGAAATCAAGACACAGAGCTCTGTAGATCAGACTTTTCCTGCTGACTGTTGCATCAACCTGAGCGGAGTGGGCGGGTTTCCTGGTTCCTGTTTGAGTCTCGATTCCTCTCAGACGTTCTTACAAATGCATTTAGGAAGTTCCTGCTTGACACTAATATCTTTCTGGTTGGCTGTGTATTGTAAAATTACTCAGTCACTTAAACCTTATGGTGATCAATCCTCCTTTCATTTATTATATAATTATAAACACCTGTGGGCTTGGAAAATATTGCCGCTTGCTCTCAACACACAGCAGGTAAGAAAAAAAAAAAAGCAAATATAATATCAACTTTATTCCATAGTGGCTGCTCCCTGGACTGGTTGCTGAGAAACAGCTTTGTTTATTTACTCTGGATGTTTAATCGGTGGGTAAACTTGCCTTACAATCCGTAGGGAGACTCCAAACAGGTCAAGAACACACCTTAAAGACTTGAACCCTTAGCATGGTTTCAAACTCGTGTGCAATAAGCCACTAATGCTTATATTTTGTCTCTGACGAGCTTCTGTTTGAAACTGTGACCCTCCTAGACCAAAACAGACTGAAAATCCAGCACCATATTTTTATGTATAGCTAATATAGAAATGAATTGATCAAGAGTAATTTGGCATCAAATGTTTCAAAAGTAAAACTCTAACCATATATGCATTAAATTCTGCTGTTATAGGGAACGTATTGCTGATTTTCTGTGGGGGGGGTCCACTGTATCACCACTTTTCATTGCATGTGGTTCATGGATGCCCCACCCCACCATAGCCACTGTCAAATCTTAAGTTTTAAATTCCCGCTATCAAATAATGTGATGCAAAAGTACATCAATAAAAATGATTTTTGCAAGCCCCTACATAAAGTTCTCCCCTCATGCTTAGCAATACCATGAAATAGTTTCTGGCTGACTTGTTCCTTTTTACTTATTTTAAGTGTGTGTTCACAAAAGCACGCATAGTCTGTCGTGAAGCCCTGAGACTTCAAAATGTTTGGTTCACTCTGCCCTAGCTTTAGTACATTTGTATGACAGGACAAGAGGAGACAATAGCTGTTCAACCATTTCTGTGTGAATCATAATAAATATCAGGGATGAGAACAGGCCTTTATGGAAAAGGAGGAAAAAATTTGCGGGGGTCAAGGGGGCTGCCTAGGCCCCCTGCAGGGGCAGCGCCCTTACTGGGGGGTTCAGGGGGTCGAAAACCCCCAAAAGGTTTGGGTTTATACTTACAAAAAGGAGCTTAATTGATGTCTCCTGGAAGGAATATTTTAAAGAGAACCTTATGAAAATTAATTATTAAAATTATATTAAAAATTTTAATTTACAATTATAGGCCTACAATGGGCCTAGTTTTAATTTCAAATACTTTAAACCAGGGGTCGGGAACCTTTTTGACTAAGAGAGCCAAAAAAAAAAAAGACATTTTAAAATCTAATCCTCTGAGAGCCATATATATTATATGTACTGAATACAACTAAATTGAAAAAGAATACCAACAATTTTAGAGTATAATAAGATTGTGAATTTATTTTAAACGACATTACTTACTTACTTAAAGTAAGTAATTGAGACTCTGAATTTATTTTAAACGACATTGTCATAATGAAGTTATTTATTACTAAGTACTTAGTACTTCTTACTATCAGTGCTGTAGTGGTCAAAAAATAAGTGTGTACACGATGGCAGCGAAGCAACCGAGGCGCGCAGCAGCAGGTGCACGGAGCGCAGGGTGGGTGCGGCTTTGGCTTTGAAACTATTTAGCACTTCATCTTCGCTTTTTAAATACAGTGATACCTCTGCTCACGAACATAATTGGTTCCCAGAAAGTGTGTGTGAGGCGAAAAGTTCGTCTTCCGAACATTTATTTCCCATAAGAAACCATTAAAATGAGAATAATCCGTTCCCAGGTCCCCATAAAACATAATTTTCTACTAAATAAGCCTTAAAACTACACAAAAATATACCTTATTTTATGTATAATAAATGTGCTCTTGTATTGTAATTAAATAAATAAACTGTACTGTATAATAAAGTCGTTTTATTTACCTTTGTGATGGTAGTTGATGGCTTGATGGAATGGAGTGGGAGGAGGAGGGAGGGAGGGAGGGAGGGAGGGACTTACTGTTTGGAAGGAGTGTTTGGAAACGCCCTTAGCCACACACGCACCCTTAATAGCTTCCTTGTTCTTAAGGATGGTGGTAGACTTAGCGTACTGGTACTGGGACGCCGAGTCACACAAACGCACACCTCGTTCGTGTTTTTCAATGATCTCCGCCTGTGGTGGGGTCTTTTTCGGTCCGCTTGTGACGTGGCATTGAAAATAGATGAATAGATTTAAATGCACGAGATTTATTCATCTGTTTGTTTTATTTGATGGATTTTTTTTTGTATTTTTATTTAAATGACAGTGAAATTATGTATTCGTTATTCTGTTAAGAAAGGCCACCTGATTTATCTGAGAGCCAGATACGGTCATCAAAAGAGCCACATCTAGCTCGCTAGCCATAGGTTCCCGACCCCTGGATCGGGAAAATGTGTAAAATGTGTAAAATCGGGAAAACTGTGTACCGGTAGGCCTATTTGTAGCATACCGAGTTTAATAATATCAGTAAAATTTATTAAATGTATACATGTCTTCCTTTCGGCTTTTTCCCTTTCTCGGGAGTCGCCACAGCAAATCATCTGATTCGCACGTTTGATTTGGCAGAGGTTTTTACATCGGATGCCCTTCCCGTCACAACCCTTTTTTAGCAAGGGACAGAAACACGCTGATGACTTTGCAGCCTACTCTTTACGAAAGTCAGCAATGGTTTTTTTACATGCCTCTCACCATAGACAGTGAGAGACATGGCCCGCCTTTGATAACCCAAAGCTTTATAATTTAATATTATCAAAAGACTTAAATATATCATTCATAGTCATATTTATACATAATGCTTCTCGATCACTTCTGTTGATGATTTGACATTTGCTCTCTGTACCACAGGCCCACGGCAAGACGACCAGACTGGCATATCGTACTACGATGCTGAGACGTGAAATAAACCAGAACCAGCTGTGTTTCACTCCACTATGTGATATCAACAACCACACAGATAAAGAAAACGAGGGTCGCACCTCGCGTATTTGGATTTGGCTAATAATATTGACCGGATGACCAGTAATGACGGCAATTACCCCCCCCCCCAGATTTTTTCACCGGATTTCAACATCGATCTCAAAAATGACCCAGTTGACTTACAAAAAGGCGGAAATCCGCCGATTGGCGGAAAATTCCCACCCCTGAAAAATACACTAATTAATATGAAGAAAATGAAGTTGCTTTTTTAATTTGTAAAAAAAATTTGCTGGAGCGAGTGGAGAGTTACTGAGCAGAGGATGTAGGGTATTAAGCGAACATTTCCATCTCCAGGACAGAAAAACATGGCTCCAAGGAACCTCGCTGTTGCATGAAAGTGTGGTACAGCTTGAGGCATTTTTTCATCTCATCACCACATAGCAATTTTCAGGGCTTTTTCACACGTGCCCAGTGACCAAAATAAAACCACTGAAACTGGGACACTTATTCCAAAGCTACTGTGCCTGGGGCATGGGGTCATCAGTTATACACTTGGAAATCTTAACACAAATGAGATCGCCATATGCTTTCATTTTGCAGCATGGGCAATTTGACTGAGGAAAAGGGAAAGCACACACAAAAGCATATTGGGTGCACACCAAAAGATGTCAAACATGCAACACAATTAGACAGACGCAGACTTCTTACAATGTCAAAAAAGAAACTGGTGTTTCAGAATGAATGTGAAAGAAAACTATAAAAAAGTGTTCATGGTGGAAATCTTGATTCTTATTGGTCAGAAATATATACAACTGTTTGGCCAGTTATTTGGTACATAAACCAAATATTTACATTGAGATACTTGTTCAAATACATTATTTGCATAGCAACAACAAATACCCAGGAAAGTTATGCAAAAGCACTAACAATTCATGCTGAGTGTTTTATTCCTCAGATGTAACAAATGAACATCAAACTGAGGGATTGAAATGATCATATTTTCGTTCACAAGTACGTATATACAGACTAACCTAATACCAAGTACTAAAAGCTTCCAGGAGCAGTGGTGGTTTAGGGCGCTGGACTGCTGACCCTAAGGTCAGGGATTCGAGTTCCCACAAGGTTGTCACTGTCCCCCCCAGTGCAGCTAACTGGGTTATCAAAGGTGGGCCATATCGTTCACGGTCTATGGTGAGGTTCATGTCAAAGAATCATTGCTGACTTTCGTAAAAAAGAATAGGCTGAAAAGTCGAGTGTTTCTGTCCCTTGCTAAAAGGTTTGTGTCAGGAAGTGCATCCGACATAAAAACCTATGCCAAATCAAAAGTGTGAATCATTCGCTGTGGCAACCCCTGATAAAGGGAAAAGCCAAAAGGAAATCTCATCTCAAGTACTAAAAGCTTCCAAAAAGAACATCACCTGTATGTAAATCCAAAATGTCTCGTCATCTAAAATCACACTGCCTTCACGAAAACAGCACATGCACACACTCCAGTACATGCCCCCCACACCCCCGAAATGCTCGAATCCATGTCTTACTTAAATTTATTTTTGCAGTAAGGGCTCCGTTTTTTGTTTTGTTTTTTTTTTTTCAAAAAAAAAGGAAAAAAAAAAGTCAACTCACCTGCCAAACTCCTACGATGGCGTTGGCTATAAGAATTAACAATATTACAAAAGGCTCCACGAAAGCCGTAATGGTCTCTTCCCCCTCTTCAAACCATGCCAGTACCTACAGGGGAAAAAGAAACAAAAGGACACTTGGATAAACGTCACATGGCATTCATAATATATTCTCATCTTAGCACTCACTAAGGTTCAATGTCATACTCATATTACAAGAAGGTGCTATGCTATGACTTCATACACACGTTCTACTTGTTCCTATTGAGCCCTCATACGTCTGGGCAGGTGAAAGCACAGCAATAACACGCATGAGCAAAACAACTCGTTCTACAGTCAAGCGTTTTGGCAAAGTAGATTAAATTTGGTTCCAAAAGCCCATTGTTTTCAGTCAGGTGAATTAGGTGAGTTTTGTTCAACACGCGCTTTTCTCGCACACACTGCAGTATTTCCACAAAGGCGTTAAAGTTCAGTATGTATTGAGGATTGGAGACAGATGACCTTTCTGCAGATCTGGTGAAGCAGCTAAAGTCTAATCATTTGTCCCTAATCTTCATAATAACCCCATACAATGACTGAATCTTACAGATCTATCTCAGTGAGTCATCCAGTCAAAGCTACCTCCACTGGACAGATAATTAAACACTACAACCATCACAGCAAACAAACAGATTAAAAAAAGTCCCAAACGTCAACATGTTTAGTTGGATGCTAAGAAACAGCAGCAGTTATTTCCCGCAGATGCATACATTTACACCCCCCCCACACACACACACACACACACAACAAGCCAAGCATTTAAATAGAAACTTTTCAACTTTTCCCATGCTAAGCGTTTTCAATTTCTTTGAAAGGAATTTACAACTATGCTTGCAGCCCGATTACCCCTCAGATGTGACCTGCGGATGATTGTGAGCACCGGTTAGCATAATGCAAACATGCTGCATTCAGCTTCCATTATGGCAGACTAAATAGGAATGACACTAAAACAGGTGACCACGAGAAACACTGTGCTAATCTAATCACACTATTTGGGTGTTGTATATAAAATAATACAAATCTAATTAAACAAAACCAGACAACAGATTTCAATGCAAACTTTGGATTATCACAACGTGGACAATAAATTAAACACAGAAGTACTCCTCGCTTTGCATGCCTGCATCATAAATATTTTAATCCCTGCTTGAGCTGTCACTCTAAATTTAGCCACCAGCGTTGACCTTGAAATTTGACCCATAACCTGAGAATATTTCCCAGGTCACGGGTCTTTTGCAGTCAGTAACTGCTGACAGTGTGGTCAAAACCATTATAAAACTCAGAAGGCAGAGCAGCCATCAGGAGGTTTTGACAGACATACGCACACACATACACAGAGGGTGAAAATGTAATGTCCTCGGTACCACCACTGTGGACACTGGCATAATAATTTACACAACCGCACAACCATTAATTGTGTGTTTGTGCATGAAGGGGATTAAGTGTCTTAAGAGTAAAATCTCTGTGGGCCAATTACTTACCATTTACGGCCAAGAATTAATGAAATGTTGCACCTTTATTTACACAGCAAAGCTAAAGTTTACAGAACAAGTATCAGTGTAATTACTTTTCATAAATGATCGTCACCAAGCCACATCAGTCAGACAGGATCTTAGTCCATAAGTAAGACTGCAGTCATCCATCCTTTAGTACATTTAACGGATGGTGTATACATAAGGCACAAAGTGCTGACTGTATGACTACACTGGGACACCTGGTGGGAAAGGAAGATCACAGTATGAATGAATCAGTAAACCCCATTTACTGATGTTCAGTTCAGATTCCAGCCTGTCATGACCCACTCACCCGGGTACCCAACAAGAAGCCAGCCTATGTGACATGATGGAAAGGTTATTGGGGTGAATGCAACACACTCACAACTGCCAGCTTCCAGGCATATCTTACGTCCTTGTCTTTTCAAAGCATTCCTCGTGATAATGCGGTAGCAACAGGAAACTGGCGGTGGTGTAAGGTGACTGAGGTCACACACAAGATCCTGATCAGCATCATAATCACACATGCTGTTCATAACATTCCAGCTTCCCAAGCCCTTTGAAAACACTCCATGCTGCTAGTTATGACAATGCGACTTACTGCATCTGAAGTGTGGCATGAACTTCATTCTATCATCACCTTGCACCTTGACAATTGTCATCACAATCACAAAAAGGTGTTATACCCTTTCGGTTTATTACTATTACTGTCATTAACAACAACAACAACACCAATATCAGCGCGTTTTAATTTTCGACTCTGATTGGTCAGTTAGAATATTCAGCAGTCTGTTATTAGTTTGTAATTAGCTATTATTAAGTACAGCAGTCTGTTGCTATGGAGAAAACTGTTAGTGTGATGAATAAATGTTTTTTTGATCAACAGTTTAAGCAGAAGTCTAATACGCAGGATAAAACACAACTTGTCTAGTATGAACCCCTTCAGGCTGAGAAAACCTCTGCTGCTTGTCAGGGTATATTTTGCGATTATAACCAACTTACTTTACACCACAACATGGCTGAGCGCTTGATGCTAATTCGTCAGAAACGTGCCGTTGATTTTCCTACAATCACACACATTTAATAGATCCCTTTTACAAAATTTATAAGTATGCCTCTAATACATAATTTGTGGAGAATAACTTCCTCATAGAGCTTAAACTCAACCATATTTTATGTATAACACGTATTAAGAGCAACTAATAATTCATTTGACTCTTTAGGACCAGGACTTTGTGCCATGTGATTTCTCAGCAGCATAAGCTGTATTTATTAACTTCACAAGTGTGGGGGGGAGCAAGTGAAGGAACGGTTTATAGCTGCTTATAACATTTAGTAGAGAATCTGAAACATTAACTGAACCAACAAAGTATAACAAGTTTTTATTAAACAAAACTGTCCAGTTTAATGCCACAGTTGCCATCAGTGTCCAGAAGTATATCGGAGCTAATTGACCAACTTCTCACAATGGGGGAGGTACGGCATACGCTCGCTTCTGTCACTCGCAGTGATTGCCAGCCAATCATGGGCGTCTGTGAGCTCATTCGCACAAGATGCAGACAGTGTTTTCCTTCCATGTTAGATAACCCGAAATAAGCATGCGCTGTAATTTGAAAAGAGGTGGGTGGCGTGCATTGGCATGTCACGGAGTGACATGTGTGATAGGGAAGGCATTACTTGATGGGTGGGAATTGAATATAACTAAATTCAGGAGAAAATGGGGGGGGGGGGTTAAAAAAACCCTCACGCTGGAATGATGTCAAATTTGCATAAAAGAAATTATCACTTCAGGATGTGCAATCATACGATTATTAAAACATACTGGAAAATGTTGAAAAACAAAATTTCTTACTTTTGCAACCAGGTAATGTAGATCACATTTACCAATTACAGGACATAAACCAGACATGATCTTCAGGACTTTTTGTCCAACCCTAATACACATTACATCATTCACAGCATTAAACACTGTACTTACAAATGATATACACGCTGCGAGAAGAAGAATCCTGACTAAGAGATCCTCAAACTGCTCGATCACCAGCACCCACAGTGATTTACCTGCCAGCCAGACAAAGAACAAAAGTATTATGTTGTGAATATAAATGAAGAGGGAATTACTTCACATATGTATATATTTAATATAATAGCAAACACATGGGGGGATTAGCATTACCTTCTTCTGCTGGCAGTTCTGAAAGCCGTGCAAAGAATTCACACCAAGACACAAAAAAAGAAAATGGTAAAATTACACGACAGCAATTTATTATTTTTCTTCAATATCACAAACAACAAAAAACTGTGACGTATTTAGTTTGTCCAGATTAATATTCATTACTAAACAGGGACAGCATTCAAATAAAATGCGACAGCAATTGATTCTTTTTTCTTCGATCACAAACAACAACAAAAATATTACTAAACAGGGTCAGCATTCAAATATAACACGCTGTTTGTTCAAAAACCGGCTTGTCATTTGAAGACACTCTAATCTTGAACAGACCGCGGCTGGCTCTGCTGACTCCACGATGACGTCAGTCGCATTCGTTTCACCTTTTAACGGTTGCCGGTTGCTGTGAGGCCTCAACATGTTTCCCACATCAACGTGACCTCGCTACGGTTAATAGTAATTCTTCGAAGCGTTTTGTTGCTGTCACACCACCACAAAAATATAACAGGCTTCTCACAAATCTCACTTTTGTAATTATCATATTATTCAAGCGACAAGCTCAAGCTGCCAGTGCTCATTTGTGCTGCTAGCAGTATTCTCTGCTAACTCACGCTCATTACAGTGAGCTGAACTGTTAAAAAGTTAGCCGTTTGCGTCGCGCATCCGCTGAAATACACTCACCATTTGGCCCCCATTTCTCTCGTTGTCGTCTGACTTGGTCGAGACCGAGTCCAGTGCTTTCATTCACGCTGAAATAGTTGTAAACCTCTTCCACCGTTTTGGTATGAGCGTTCTCCATAGTGGATGTCCGGAGTTTAAAAAAATACAAAACCAATAACGAATAACACTACTCTTGAATTCTGAGTAAAAAAAAAACAAAACTTGAAACACGACAAATACGTTACTGACGTAAAGAAATGAATGAGCAGTTGAAGCTTATCAGTGTCCAGTACACCGCGCGCGCACACACGCGTTCACTCAGTCCCACAGCTATGCTAAGCTAACGTTACTTCACCTCAACCCGGCAAGTTCTCCCCCAACCGGTGTCACACACAAGGACCTATAACGGTTGTCATTTATATGTTATTTATCACGCCTTAAACTATTTGCGCTGAGCTGGCGTCATGAATTCAAATAATCAGCTCATTCCTAAGATCAGGAAAATACCGGCAACCATCATCAATATGAACTGTTCTCACTCCTGTCTCTCGCTCGCTCAGCTTCTCTACTGAACCGCATATGCTCTGTTTCAGTGTCCGCATGTGGAAGCCTCTGATTGGCTGAACACGTCCCGGAAATCCTGGACTTCATTGATTGGATAAGACAAACAGGAAGTCGTACTGGAATTGAACGCTTCATGTAAGATGAGATATTAGTACATTGTAAGAGGTGGAAGTTTGAACAGATAAAAAAACAGAAGTTGTTTAGAAGACGCATTTTTTCCAGAATTATGTGAATTGTTAGTTTATTGGAATAGGGGATGAGAGGGGATGAGCAGCAAGCGAGACGTGATGACGCCATATTTGATAGGGCAACCCTTCAAGTCAGTCTGATTATTTCGTATTTATGTTAATACAGTATAGATTTATGAAGTGTAATCTTTTAAGTTTATGACAGGGATAGCTTGGTGATTTTACTGTTGAGTATGAACTAGCATTGAAGAATTATATTTAAAAATAATTTTCAAAAATAAATAATGACTGAACTCTTTCTGCCAATATTTCCCACAAATTAATAGTTGATTAAAGGCTTATCAGAGGTTTTAATTTTAACTTGCAACATAAGGCGTTTAAGTTACATCAAAAATTAATTTTTATATTTTAAAAACGGGAAGTCGATTATACCGAACTACATTTAAAATTCTGTCCTTTCCAATATGGTGGAGATATGAATGCGCTATAAAAGTTAGCGGCCGAAGCTGGTCAGAACGCTGACGTCAAAGTATGTTCGGGTTGTGATTACGTAGTCGTGACTGTTCTAGAATGAAGCTGCACTCGGCTCCGGCTGCTCTGCCCCATGGAGCGTCAGTTGTCCAATCAGACCACATGTTGAGTCGACGTCAGTAGGCGGTGATTGGATGAGCTGATGTATCCTGCTCAATGACGTTGACATCTCGACCCAATGTTCTTGAGAAAACATGCTGTAAATGTAAATACGGAATTTAAATGGAATCTACAGTTTTGTCATGGGGACTGGGTAGTTTAGCTAAATTCATCTTTATGTAAATATATTTTTAAGTTTCGTAGAAAAATAACATGCTCTTTATACTCCACAAGCTCTGAATAAAAAACCCAAACAATGTCTTATAGTACTGTGTATATATTATTACAGTTTCTAAATCGATTCTTCTGACGGAAAAAATAACAAAGGTTAACATTGTGATTATTTTGCTTTCAACACGTGATTATGTGTGAGTGAATAACATGATAAATGCAATCACGTAATTAATGTAAAAATATATAATAAATGTGAGAGGTGGGAATCTCATGTAAATAAATATTATACCTTCTATATATAATAATGGAGGGATCAGTAAACATCATGGAATCACCACATTGAGATTAAACGTTTTATTTGGCTGATTTTATAATGCAACAAAGCCAGAAGGACAGTCTAGTGGAGTCTTCATTGTATTTTTTCTTGAAGCAATTCTTAAACACTATGAGATAAGATGCATTTTTGATACTACTTGGGTTCTTATAGGGGGTTTTGGGACTTGGTGGAAGTATGTGATTTCTGAATGTTTTTATTGCATTTACAAATTTTCTTTTCCTTTCGGCTTTCCCTTTTTCAGGGGTAACCACAGCATGTTTGATTTGACATAAGTTTTTAAGTCGAATGCCCTTTCTGACACAACCCTTTAGTAAGAGACAGAAACACACTGAGGGCTATGCAGCTACGAAAGTCAGCAAAGGTTCTTTTACATGAACCTCTCACCATTGACAGTGAGAGACATGGCCGGCCTTTGATAACCCAGTTAGCTGCACTGGAGGTTATGACATTTACAAATATGTTCACAGTATAAAAAGAAATGTTTTAAAAAGGTAAAAAATCAAGGGTTTTTTTCTTTGTTGTAATGTGTGTTTAAAAAAATGTTTTAAATGTTTTATCTTTCTCCTCTTTGTATTTTACTTGTGATGTACAAGCACTTTGTTTTAGTCATGGTTGTGTGAGAGTGCTGTGTAAATAAAGTTGATATGGTATAAAATAACATTCTGTCACATTAATATAATTTAATTAACAAACTAAATTACATGCCCCAGCCCACTATTAGTACTAGTCGCTTCTCAGGTGTGTAAGTAAAGTCCATGGGCTTTTTACACCCAAGCCATAGCGGCTCATCAGGCCAGTGCTTATCCCCAGTTTCTGTAGCATGAAGCAACTAGGAGTTCAACTCCACCTGGATGGGATGCTAGTCCATCGCAGGTTACCTTCCCAGTATATTTTTACTGGTACCCATTTATACTGCTGGGTACATAGAGGCACACTTGTGGTTAAGACCTTACCCAGGAGTATTAGCACAGTGAGGCTCTCAGTGGGATTTGAACTCACGACCTCCCGATCATGAGCGCAGCACCCTAATCTCTACACCACCGGCCCCACTTCTCAGGTGTGTAGGTCACTTTAAATCACGCTTCACCTCAGTCAATTTCAACAATAGCTGTCTATCAGGACAGTCTAAGGTACATTTCTAGCAATTTGTAGAAATGTGGTTATATTTGAATGTAGTGATATACAGGGCACTTGCACACCGTACATGTTGGGTCATTCATAACAGGGCTGCAGGAACAAATGATGAGATTACATTCATGTCCAGACAGTCTGCAATAATTCCTGACAAGTTTCTCTCTGGAATGATCGATCGATCGATCGATCGATCGATCGATCTATCTATCTATCTATCTATCTATCTATCTATCTATCTATCTATCTATCTATCTATCTATCTATCTATCTATCTATCTATCTATCTATCTGTCTGTCTGTCTGTCTGTCTGTCTGTCTGTCTGTCTGTCTATCTATCTATCTATCTATCTTTCTGTCTGTCTGTCTGTCTGTCTGTCTGTCTGTCTGTCAACACACCACCAACACAGATAAATATATATGAACAGACTATATTAGTTTTGGCACCTCAAGGTTGTACTGCAGGCATGTGACACTATTTTTCTTTTTACAATCCTTTAAGTGAAGGCAAACGTTTAATGCTTCTCAGAAATTTTAAATAAAGTATGAAACATATACTGATATCTGAGTAAACTGATGATCTGAAAAATACAACACTGATCATATGATTTGAAATGTTTCTGTCGGTTATTATTATTTTTTGTTTTTCTCTTCAGATTGTGTGTTTATGTATAAATCGGAGTGTGCAAACATTTATGAGCAGATTTTCATGAAATTCTGATCTGAGTGTGGGTCTTTTGGACCTGAAAAACTCCATTACAATTTGGAAATGATCCGGATAAAATTCTACACTCAGGAATTTTTTAAAGAATTCTTAACATTATGAAATAGTCTTTTTTTTGGAAGTGTTGTTCACATTCACACCCCCAACCAATTTTGAGCAGGCAATTGAACTAATTGCTTGCCTTTGGACTTCGGGAGGAAACCAGAGTACTGCAACTACTACTACTACTACATCGGCCACAGCAGAGTCAATGCTCTCATTGGCTATCCAATTATGATACTGTAAACCTGATAGGCCACAACTCCCCATCCAAGATTTGCAGGAGAGCCGTTGGCTCAGTCGGAGCTCATCCCTTTGACAGGTCTTGTATTTCGTCCTGCTGGGTGTAGTGCCACCTTTCTCACCAGCCTTCTCAAAGCTGGTGGTGGAGATGGGTTAGTCACTGACCACCCAACCATGCAGCAGGTTGTACTAAGTTACACCATTACCAGTAACAGTGAACAATGCTTACAATGCTTTGACACTAACTAGCCAGTGAGTGTACTCAGAGGAAACCCACACAAGCATAGGGGAAGCTGTACATGCGGCATAGAGTACCCCATGGCTGCGATTTGAGCCCATAACCTTCTTGCCATAATATTACTAAAATTAAATACAGGTGGAAAACCACATGATTACATATGCAGTTTATTTGAAAGGGGAATAGGCGACATGGTGGTGTAGTGTTTGGCACATCTGCCTGACAGCAAGAAGGTCCTGGGTTTGATTCCCAGCTATGCTGTTTATGTGTGGAAATCGCATGTTCTCCCTGTGTATGTGTTGGTTTCCTCGGGGTACTCCATGCACACCAGACTAATTCGCTGTTCTAACTCACCCCTAGGTGAGCGTGTGAATGGTTGTGTGAGTGTTCGCCCTGTGATGACCTGATGAGCTGTCCAGGTTGTACCTCGCCCTCGCCCAGAGACGGCTAAGATTTGCCCAGCCTCCCCGTGACCCGAATTACTAAAAAATATTAAAGCTGCTTAGAAAATTAATGAATGATGGAAGTTTTTTTATACCCATTCAAAGTTTTACTGTATATCAAAACTAACTAAAACTTTGACACCCAGGTTTGGTTGTATCATGGAGAATAAAAGCTAATCGAGTTGTTTTGGTTTTCCGGATGAGGAATGAGACAGCTCAACCAGCCTCTGCCATATTAAGACTATGTTTGGTGTTTGTCTGTCTGGGCACACAGCCACACACCAGTCTTATAAGGACCTGAGAAAACGCAAGAGTCTGGCATGTCAGTTAGATAATGAAGCTCTCAGGATAAGAGGTGGAGACTAAGTGTGTGTGTGTGTGTGTGTGTGTGTGTGTTTAACAGCAAATTTTAAACATCTTTCAAGCCAAATATATTTACATTCCTTCTGATGATACATGATGATCTGAAATAGACTTCTGTGAAGACATTTTTCAAAACTGTCCAAGTAAGAAAGCACTCTGACTGGCCATGATATTGCATGATAGATGTGATTACTGTGCCATCTTGTGGACATATTATTACTACAATCCAGCTTCTGCTAGTCATCTTTGTCCTGTACAGTACTGTACTTTCCAACTTTTCCTTTCGGCGGCTCCCTTTAGGGGTCGCCACAGCGAATCATCTGCCTCCATCTCACTCTATCCTCCGCATATTCTTCTCTGTACTGTACTTTCCAAACCCATTTGTTAAAGTAATAAGGTATAATGTGAATTTGAACAGGATGGACAAGTTTGCAGAATTATGTTCCAATTAAAACGTATGTTAGTTGATACAGACTATTCATAGAAATGCAAAACCACGAGATGGTTGAGATGGTTTTTCCCTCCATTTCGAGGTCTACGTGGATTATTATATAATTTAGCATTTGGCAGAGGCTCTTATCCAGAGCAATTTACAATAATCTTTTTTTAATACAAGTGAGAAATTGAAGGTTAAGGGGCTTCCTCAAGGGCCCAACAGTGGTAATAGCTCAGTAATGCATCGCATTAACTACTAAGCCACCACTACCCACAATTTAATTTAATTTCTGTTTTAATCACTTGACTTTTTAGAATCACTTTACCATTAATGTACAGTACAGTACGTATTTGCCTGTGGCGAATATACGCCAATGCGCATGCGTGAGATTTCCAGCGCCATTCGTGCTTTTTTCCTGTTGCGCATGTGCTGTGACGTCTCAAGTGTGCTCCTGTGATTGGTCTGAACAAATGACAGTCAAAAGAAAAAAAACGTCTGAATAACGCAGAACTCTGAACACGGTGTTAAACTTTGCAATATTTTAACATTTACTTTGAGGTTCACTGTAATTTAATTATCCAATTGAAATGACCGAGCAATCGTCACTTCTTCTTTGAAAACAATTAGCAGGTAATTGGGATAAAATATTATTGTTATGTTAATTAGACGCACTTTGGGCTTCATCGTTAGCTAAACAGGCGGCAAATTTGTTCAAACTGAAATTATGTCAAACTTAAGTTAACGTCTGTTTCATGGCTTGACATGTTCAATCATGAAATTTTAAAATGCTAAAGATTGCTGAAGTGGATAAACAAGTCAATAAGATTAGTGTGAGATTTAAATAAAGATAAATTATATTGTTTTAATGTCATCATCTCATTAAGTGAAAATTATGTGACGATTCTTTGTTTATTATTTATTGAACGCATGGTTTGCTACAGTGGACAAACCACATGAAGTCTCGCGTCCTGTTCTACAATTGGGTAGTTTTTCACACATGAGTGGTTTCACACACGCGGTTAGCCAATAGGAGCGAATCAGAGGCGGGATTTATTGGAATACAAGTGGGTGTGGAAATCCCAGTTCCCTTATTATGTAGTGTTGTGCAAATGTTTTTGCCCCTTGACTAATTTCTGACATTTTTTGCACGTTTGTCACTGTCATCCATTTCAGATCAAGCAAACCTAAATACTGTATTATACAAAGATAAAACACAAGTGAGACAAAATGCAGTTTTCAGTGCCAAATGCATTTATTAAGGGGAAAAACATCTGAACCTACAAGGGCCCCGATGAATAAGTAACTGCACCCTAAACCTAATAGCTGGATGAACCACCTTTTGACACAATAACTACAGTCAAGTGTTCTTGATAAGAGGCTATGAGTCTTTCACATCACTGTGATGGGATTTTAGTCCACTCTTCCACTCTTCTCTGCAGAATTGTTTAATATCAACCAGATTGGACGGTTTTCGGGCATGAACAGCCTTTTTAAGGTCAAGCCACAGCATCTCAATAGGGTTCAGGTTGGGACTTTGATGAAGCCACTCCAAAAGCGTCATTTCATTCCTTTTTAGCCATTGAGAAGTGGACTTGCTGGAGTGCTTCAGACCATTGTCTTGCTGCAGACCCCAACTGCACTTGAGGTTTCGAACTGATGGACATTCTTCGCCAGAATTTCTTGGTAGAAAGCAAGTTCCATCAATCGTGACAAGTCGCCCAAGTCCTGAACCAGCACAGCAGGCCCAGATCGCCACATTTCCGCCACCATGTTTCACTGTTGGCATAATGTTTTTTTTAATCAAATGCAGTGTTGCTTTTGCGCCAGATGTCTGCATTTGTCCCAAAAAGTTCAACTCGAGTTTCATCAGTCCAGAGGACCTTTTCCCAAAAGCTTTGGGGATGATCAAGATGATTCTCGGCAAAAGTGAGTCGTGCTTTGATATTCTTTTTTGTCAACAGTGGCTTTCGCCTCAGAACTCTTCCATGGATGCCATTTTTGCCTTGGAATTGCCTTCTAATGATGGAGTCATGAACATTGATATTTACTGAGGCAGGTGAGGCTTATAGTTGTTTAGAAGTGGTTTGGATCCTTTGTGACCTCGAGTCTGCGCCCGTGCTCTTGGAATAATGTTGGTAGGTTGGCCATTCATGTGAAGCATGAGAAATGTGGCAGAAGTTTTATGCCGGATGCCCTTCCTGTCGCAACCCTCTGTCTTTATCCGGGCTTGGGACCGGCATGAGGGGGAGAGACACTGGTTAGTGCCCCCCCACACCTCATGGCTGCATTGGCCCTGGGGAAAAGACAGGAGTCAGAGTTGGCGGTAGCAGAGATGAAAATGTTGTGGTTCTCTTTGGGGTAACGAGGATGGATAGGATCAGGAATGAGTACATCAGAGGGACAGCACATGTTAGATGCTTTGGAGACAGAGAGGCTAGATTGAGATGGTTTGGACATGTACAGAGGAGGGATAGTGAGTATATTGGTAGTAGGATGCTGAGGTTGGAAATACCAGGCAGAAGGCCGAGAGGAAGACCAAAGAGAAGATTTATGGATGTGGTTAAGGCGGACATAAAGGTCGTTGGAGTAAGAGTAGAAGATGCAGAGGATAGGGTGAGATGGAGGCAGATCATTTGCTGTGGCGACCCCTGAAGGGAACAGCCGAAAGGAAAAGAAGAAGAAGAAGGCCATTCATGTGAAGGGTCACCACTGTGCCATGCCTTGTCCATTTATGGATAATGGCTCTGACAGTAGTCCGCTGGAGTCCCAAAGATTTACCAATGACTTTGTATTCTTTCCCAGACTGAGACAGCTCTATAATCTTGTTTGCGCTTGAAGTTCACTGGATCGCTGCGTGATGATGTGTGGCCTACCTCATTTTGTCAGACAGGTTTTATGTTAGGGATCTCCTGATTGGAAATGTCTGGCAGCAATCAGGCGTGGGTGTGGCCATGAAATTATTTTTATTATTGGGGAAAAATGAGTTCAATCACAATTACCTCAAGTTTTAACAAGGGGCAATTACTTTTTCAGAGGTTCATGTAGGTTTGGAAAGGATTTTTCTCTGAACAAATAAAATCACAACAGGAAAACTGCATTTTTTGAATACTTGGGTTATCTTTGTGTCATGTTTAAATTTGTATGATGATCTGAAAAACTTAAATGTGACAAAGGTGCAAAAAAGTAAAAAATCAGTAAGGAGGCAAAAACTTTTGCACAACACTGTAGATTTATGGGTTGGACCGTGTGTATAATGAGGAAATTATATCAGTTAGAATTTAATGAGAATGTTAACATGTTCCCTGATTCATAAGATCCATAAGAAGAGATGATGATCTCTCGATCCTGAAGTGAGTTTTTTATGGTGGTACCATCAGAAAAAAATTGGTTTGTTTGTCTTTGATCACAGAACTCGCGAGGAACCCGGTTGATGGTTTTTCGGCTGGTCTACTCAACAATGATGATATCTATCAGTGGGAGGTTGGTGGTTATGGGTCCAAGCGGATATGTGGTTGTAAGTAATTGGTACAGGTTCACATCCAGTCATGATGATGATGGTGGAAAGAACAACATTCAGTATTGTAAAAGGATTTTCCTGCCCCCCCCCCCATGTAACAGCGAGGGTGTTTTTTTTAAAGCGATCCTTTCCTTTCCTCAAAATTACCCACTCCGTCCTCCAAAGATGAAATTCATTACAGAGATTTGGCACCCAAATGGTAAGTGCATGTAGTGTAGCGTGTCAAGCCGAATAGTATGTCTTTCACCATTTTGGGCCAAGATGTTTTCTTCCAGCTGGATTTTATGAATGCATTAGTAATGCATCACTATCATGTGCTTGATGACGCCATTCTGAACCCACATCTTCAGTGGCAAAGTACGGCAACGTCTGCATATCGATACTACACGAGCCAGGAGAGGACAAGTTCAACTACGAGAAGCCTGAAGAGCGTTGGCTGCCGATCCACACCGTCGAAACTATCATGATTAGTGTCATCTCTATGCTAGCTGACCCAGCTGAACCCCCTCCCCCACAGACAAAAAATTCTTAATCTTGGGATTCTGAGTGGCGCTTTAAAGAGATGCGTGAGCATCAACCTGGAGTTCGCATGTTTGATTCCAGGTTGATGCTGTAGCCAATCCGTGACTGGGAGACCTTCTTCTTCTTCTTTTCCTTTCGGCTGTTCCCTTCAGGGGTCGCCACAGCAAATGATCTGCCTCCATCTCTCCCGATCCTCTGCATCTTCTACTCTTACTCCAACGACCTTCATGTCCGCCTTCACCGCATCCATAAATCTTCTCTTTGGTCTTCCTCTGGGCCTTTTGCCTGGTAGTTCCAACCTCAGCATCCTACGACCAATATACTCACTATCCCTCCTCTGTACATGTCCAAACCATCTCAATCTAGCCTCTCTGACTTTGTCTCCAAAACATCTAACATGTGCTGTCCCTCTGATGTACTCATTTCTGATCCTATCCATCCTCGTTATTCCCAAAGAGAACATCAACATTTTCATCTCTGCTACCTCCAACTCTGACTCCTGTCTTTTCCCCAGGGCCACTGTCTCTAAACCATACAACATTGCTGGCCTCATCACCGTCTTGTACACTTTTCCCTTCATTCTTGCCGATACTCTCCTATCACACATCACACCGGACACTTTTCTCCATCCATTCCAACCTGCCTGCACGCGCTTCTTCACCTCTTTTCCACACTCTCCATTGCTCTGGATTGTAAGTACTTAAAATCCTCCACCTTCTTTATCTCTGCCCCCTGTAACCTCAAAGTTCCTCTTGGGTCCTTGTCGTTCACACACATGTATTCTGTCTTACTAAGACTAACCTTCAATCCCCTCCTTTCCAGGGCATACCTCCACCTCTCTAGATTTTCCTCCACTTGGTCTCTGCTCTCACTACAGATCACTATGTCATCTGCAAACATCATAGTCCATGGAGATTATTGTCTAACCTCGTCTGTTAGCCTGTCCATCACCATAGCAAACAAGAAGGGGCTGAGAGCTGACCCTTGATGCACTCCCACCTCCACCTTGAACTCTTCTGTCACACTGACAGCACACCTCACCACTGTCTTACATCTCTCATACATGTTCTGCACCACTCTAACATACTTCTCTGCCACTCCAGACTTCCTCATACAATACCACAGTTCTTCTCTCGGCTCCCTGTCATATGCTTTCTCCAGATCCACAAAGGCACAATGCAGCTCCTTCTGGCCTTCTCTGTACTTCTCTATTAACATCCTCAAAGCAAACACTGCATCTGTGGTGCTCTTTCTTGGCATGAAACCAAACTGTTGTTCAAAAATGCTGACCTCTGCCCTTAGTCTTGCTTCCAGTATTCTTTCCCATAGCTTCATTGTATGGCTCATCAACTTTATCCCTCTGTAGTTGCCACAACTCTGTACATCTCCCTTGTTCTTAAAAATGGGCACAAGCACACTTCTCCATTCCTCTGGCATCTGTTCACTTTCTAAGACCTTGTTGAATATTCTTGTCAGAAAATCTACTGCTACCTCCCCTAGACACTTCCTTACCTCAACTGGTATGTCATCAGGGCAAACTGCCTTTCCACTCTTCATCCTCTTCAATGCCCTCCTCACTTCACCCTTACTAATCTTTGCTACTTCCTGCTCCTCAACGGTCACCCCTTCTACACTCTTTTCTCTCTCATTTTCCTCATTCATCAGCTCTTCAAAGTACTCTTTCCATCTTCCCAGCACACTTCTGTCATCAGTCAATACATTTCCCTCTCTGTCTTTTATCAATCTAACTTGCTGCACGTCTTTCCCATCTCTATTTCTCTGCTGTGCTAACCTGTATAGATCATTTTCTCCCTCCTTACTGTTCAACCTATCATACAAGTCATCATACGCCCTCTGTTTGGCCTTTGACACTGCTACCTTCGCCTTACGCTGTGTCTCCCTGTACTCCTGTTTACTCTCTTCGGTCCTCTCAATGTCCCACTTCTTCTTGGCTAACCTCTTCTTTTGTACACACTCTTGCACTTCCTCATTCCACCACCAAGTTTCCTTATCTACTTTACTTCCAGAGGACACACCAAGTACTCTCCTACCGGTCTCCCTGATCACATTGGCTGTGGTTGTCCAGTCCTCTGGAAGCACTTCCTGACTACCCAAAGCCTGTTTCAACTCCTCCTTGAAGACAACATGACACTCTTCCTTTTTCAGCTTCCACCACTTTGTCTTCTGCTCTGCCTTTGCCTTCTTCACCTTTCTCACCATCAGTGTCATCCTGCACACCACCATCCTATGCTGTTTGGCAACACTCTCACCCACTATGACTTTGCAGTCACTGACTTCCTTCAAATTACATCGCCTACACAAGATGTAGTCTACCTGTGTGCTCTTACCTCCGCTTTCATAAGTCACCTTATGTTTCTGTTTCTTCTTGAAGAAAGTATTCACCACAGCCATTTCCATCCTTTTTGCAAAATTGATCAACATCTGTCCTTCTGTGTTCCTGTCCTGGATACCAAACCTGCCCATCACTTCCTCGTCCCCTCTGTTGCCTGCACCAACATGTCCATTGAAGTCTGCTCCAATGACCACTCTTTCACCTCTGGGGGTACTCTGCATCACTTCATCTAACTCACTCCAGAATCTCTCCTTCTCTTCTAGCTTACATCCTGCCTGTGGGGCATAAGCACTAACAACATTGACCATCACGCCTTCAATTTCTAACTTGAGACTCATCACTCTATCTGACACTCTTTTCACTTCTCAAACATTCCTGACAAACCCCTCCTTCAAGATGACTCCTACTCCATTTCTCTTCCCATCCACACCATTATAAAACAGTTTAAACCCTGCTCCTAAGCTTCTAGCCTTTCTACCTTTCCACCTTGTCTCCTCAACACACAGTATGTCCACCTTCCTCCTCTGCATCATGTCAGCCAGCTCCCTATCTTTTCCTTGCATAGTTCCAACATTCAAAGTCCCTACTCTCAGTCCTAGGCTCACGCATTTCCTCTTCTCTCTCTGCCTACGGACATGCCTCCCGCCTCTCCTTCTTCGACGTCTTCGACCAACAGTAGTCCAATTTCCATCAGCACCCTGTTGGTTAACAGCACTGATGGCGGTCGTTGTTAACCCGGGCCTCGACCGATCCGGTATGAATTCTGTATTGGACCGGCATAAGGGGGAGAGACACTGGTTAGTGCCCCCCCCCCGCCTCGACCATGGGAGCTAATTCACTCTCATGGGAGGGAGAGATGAATGGATGGCATACACTCCCATGGCTGAATGGATAGAGGTGCAGCTTTGGGACTTAATGGTTACTGGTTTAATTCCTAATACAGCAGGTAAAACATGTGGTGGCCGTGGGGGAGTGAGTAGCAGCACCTTCCTTTCCTCCTCATTCATGGCTGAAGTGCCCTTGAACAAGGTACCTAACCCCCAACTGCTCTCTGGCAGCCCACTACTCCTAATCTGTGTGTGCTCATTCTGGATGCGTTAAAAGCAGAAGTCAAAATACCCTTTGTGGAACTAATCCAATATAGAAATAAAATAAATAAAATTCATTAATGGATATGTTTGAAAGGCATTAAGCAGTGCTGACTTTTGACAAGAGTTTTGTCTTTTGACAGGACAAGAGTAGGCTGCAAAGCTGTCAGCGTATTTCCGCCTTGCAATGGCCTGGCGAGCTGTCCAGGGTGTACTCTGCCCTCGCCCGTAGTCAGCCGAGATGGGTGCCAGCCTCCCCATGACCCCAGTTAGGACTAAACGATTACAGTAAATGAACTAATGAACTGAGGAATTAAGCAGCGTGGTGATAATCTGTGTATGAGATGGACATATTCAGTCACTTGCCCTCCTCCCGGACACGGCTTGACCTAAAAAGACTCTGATGTAATTGTGAATGACTGATCACATGACTTTCTTTTTTTCCCCTCTACAGAAGGAAACACAGGTTATCTGAGAGCCAGAGGACTACTGTGTCTGAGTCTTTCTGACATCATCGTCATCATCAAGATCCATAACCATTTGGCCGTAGGTGCACTTTGTTGTCTTTCATCAGACGTTTTCAATTTTCTGTGTCAGCTGCATACTTTGCAGCATAATTAGCTGTCAAGTTTGTCCACTCCTTGATATTAGCCAGCCAGTTCTTCCTTGGCCTTCCCCTGCCTCTTGTGCCGGGTACTCTGCCATGCATAATGGTGCGTGCTGAGCCAAGTTGATCAACATTGCGAGTGACATGGCCAAACCACTGCATTTTTCTCCTGATAATTGACAGCAACGTTTCTTGGTTTGCTTTTTTTATATTTTACACTTTACATTGCCTCTGTGAGCTGTATACAGTTGTAAAATTTCATCTCAAATGCATTGATTCTTTGTTCTGAGTCAGCATTTAATGTCCATGATTCACAACCATAAGTCATTGTAGCCACCACTGTAGCTTTCATGATCTCTGACAAGGGAACAGAAACTTTCAAACAGATGAATTTTCACTGAATGTGTGGTTAGAAGTATGTTGTGTGTGAAAGTGAGAGACTTATTATCAGGATGTTGAATTGTAACCCACGGCCTTTTTGCTCTCCCCTACACCTCTGAGCCAAATCTCTTCAAAATCACAAACTTTGTTACCATCCCCTTCAGTACCCTGAGCAAGTCTCATCCAACAAATATTTCTCCCTAGTTCCCCTTCCTGGACACGACAGAGTTAAATCTGGTAATTTAATTTATCTAATCAAAAATAATATCCACGAAGTAGAGAATCTCAGGTTACTGGAGAAGCCACATCGATCCGATTGCTGTTTCTCTTTCACTTAATTTCTATTGATGTATGGCATTAACACTGTCCACTGTTTACTCTGAGATACATTTTTAAATACTTTTGTCCAAACAAATCTTGTTATAACTCATTAAAGGCACTATAAGCTTTAATTTTGTGTTCTAATTCAATCATGGCAATTCAGAACCCAGTTTATCCCTAACAACAGAAACATCACTACCTCTTTCAGCATTTATTTCATTATCTTGTGTCCATTTGTACATCCATGACATCAGGAAATGATGTACAGTATAAAATTCCTCTTAAATCTGCTATTCAAATGGAAATTCAGGAAACCAAAAAAAAGGAGAAAACAAATAAAAGTGGAATAATATCCCCACCAATGTTCTATATAGATGGCGGCAAGAATCCCAGATGAATCTCACTGGCCGGGAGCAGACAGACTCTTGTTCATGAACTGTTTCTTTACGAAACAGACCCACCACTGTGGAAACAATAAAGAAAATACAAAAACACGTGAAACATTTTTCAGTCTACACAGAAACACATTTGTTATATAAAATATATATATATATATATATATATATATATATATATATATATATATATATATATAGAGAGAGAGAGAGAGAGAGAGAGAGATTGTTCCATAGACAAAATCTATCTATCTAGTGCCCAAGTCGCAGGACGACCACTGGCAACCCGCCATGAAGAATAACGCCCAACCATTGAGGCTTTACAGTCACGCCCAGCTCTGGAAATGTTTTCGTTATGATGTTTCACTGTCTCCACACAAAACTCTGCCCTCTCTGGTTCTAATAGGGAAAAATTTACACACATTTCTTAAACATGTTTTTTAGTCACCTAAAATGGTGCTTGCTGAATAGATCTGCTTGTATACTTGCGCTGGACAACACCACCCAACTTTTTGACGTCACTTCAGAGGACAGAAAAAAAAAACTCCCAACCCCCGAAGTTCAGTCCCCATTAGTAATCCATGAGATCACATTATGCAGTTTTGTGCCCTTTATGGTAATTTCTGTGAAATTAAATACTCTTCTGCTTTTCCTTTCGGCTGTTCCCTTCAGAGGTCACCATAGCGAATCCTCCTCCTCCTCCATCTCACCCTATCCTCTGCATCTTCTACTCTTACACCAACTACCTTCATGTCCTCCTTCACCACATCCACAAATCTTTTCTTTGCTCTTCCTGTAGGCCTTCTGCCTGGTAGTTCCAACCTCAGCATCCTACGACCGATATACTCACTATCCCTCCTCTGCACATGTCCAAACCATCTCAATCTAGCCTCTCTGACTTTGTCTCCAAAACCTCTAACATGTGTTGTCCCTCGGATTCCTGATCCTATCCATCATCGTTACTCCCAAAGAGAACCTCAACATTTTCATCTCTGCTACCTCCAGCTCTGCCTCCTGTCTTTTCCCTAGGGCCACTGTTTCTAAACTATACCTAAACCTTGGCCTCAACACCATCTTGTACACTTTTCATTTCATTCTTGCCGAGACTTTCCTATCACACATCACTTTTCTCCAACCATTCCAACCTGCCTGCACACTCTTCACCTCTTTTCTACACTCTCCATTGCTCTAGATTGTTGAGCCGAGTCACTTAAAAAAAATCCTCCACCTTCTTTATCTCTGCTCCCTTTAACCTCACTGTTCCTCTTGGATCCTTCTCATTCACACACATGTATTCTGCCTTACTGAGACTAACCTTCATTCCTCTCCTTTCCAGGGCATACCTTCACCTCACTAGATTATCCTCAACTTGTTCTCTGCTCTAGCTACAGATCACAACGTCATCTGCAAACATCATAGTCTATGGGGATTCTTGTCTAACCTTGTCTTTCAGCCTGTCCATCACCATAGCAAACAAGAAGGGGCTCAGAGCTGACCCTTGATGCAGTCCCACGTGCACCTTGAATTCGTCGGTCACGCTGACAGCACACCTCACCACTGTCTTACATCTCTCGTACATGTCCTGCACCACTCTAACATACTTCTCTGCCACTCCACACTTCCTCATGCAATACCACCGGTCCTCTCTCGGCACCCTGTCATATGCTTTCTCCAGATTCACAAAGGGACAATGCAGCTCCCTGTGACCTTCTGTGTACTTCTCTATTAACATCCTCAAAACAAACAATGCATCTGTGGTGCATCTGTCTTGGCATGAAACCAAACTGTTGCTCACAAATGCTGACCTTTGCCCTTAGTCTAGCTTCCACTATTCTTTCCCATAACTTCATCATATGGCCCAGTTTCCACCAGTATCCTGTTGGTTACCAGTTTTGATGGCGGTAGTTGTTAACCCGAGCCTGGACCGATCTGGTATGAAATTCGTTTTTATGACTCGCATTGGAACTTTTGACATATTTTAGGTCGGATGCCCTTCCTGACACAACCCTGTGCATTTATCTGGGCTTTCGACCGGCATGAAAAAGAAAATTCGTTTGTGCCCCTCCCCTCATGGCTGCATTTGAAAATACTGTATTGCTTAAATATATATTACACACAAGTAATGCTGTATAGATCACCAACATGGCTACACTTTACCACATAATCTCAGACTTTTTCACTGTCTATGTATAGGTATTATACTGCCAAGTTATCCTGTATGCACAAGTTCGGTTCTGGGGGTGGGGGCTTCCACCAGGAAATCTTTGTATTCAGACAAACTGAAGAAAATGTGTAAAAAATGTTTAATAATGGTTTAATTAATAATTTTCTTTTACTTTTAACACATATTTCATCCAAAATTGGTGTGCTTTTATAATTTTTAAAGGATTTATGGGGTAGTCTTTGGAGCCTTGAAACGAATCAGGCATTTTACATGTAAAATGCGCCTCTACTTCCGAAACCTCCACGTTACAAAAAAGGCGCTGGAAGGGATTAATTTCATAAGTAGAGGGCTGACTGTACTAATAAACTGTCTTACCTTGCTGGGTTTGTCTGTCTGAGGGTCGAACACTTTTTCGCATAGTCTCAGGCCTGTTTCCTGACGGAGCTGCTGCAGGTAACCCCTCATAGTCTCTGTACAGGATGCAAGGATAAACATCGGATCAGCTACAGCAGTCTAATGCATGAGGCTCGACCCATAGAGAGCTATTCATACAAAACAGAAATCATCATCCGCTTAATCCAGGGTTGGGTCACGGAGGCAGCAGCCTAAGCAAGGAAGGCGAGACGTCCCTCTCCCCCGGTCACTTCCTCCAGCTCTTCCAGGGGACACCAAGGTGTTCCCAGACCAGCTGAGAGATATAGTCCCTCCAGCATTTTCTAGGTCAACCCCGGGGTCTCTTCACTGTTGGACAAGCCCGAAACACCACACCAGGGAGGCGTTCAGGAAGCATTCTAACCAGATGCCCGAGCCACCTCAACTGGCTCCTCTGAATATGGAGGAGCAGCAGTTCTACTTTGAACTCGCCCCAGATGGCTGAGCTTCTCACCCTCTCTCTAAGGAACAGCCCCGCCACCCGGCAAATGAAGCTCACTTCAGCCGCTTGTATCTGCGATCTTGTTATTTCGGTCACTACCCAAAGCTTGTGACCATAGGTGAGGGTTGGAACGTAGATCGACTGGTAAATTGAGAGCTTTGCCTTGCGACTCAGCTCCCTCTTCACGACGGACCGGTACTGGATCCGCTTTACAGCAGGGGCTGCAGCAAGCTGCCTGTTGATCTTAAATGGAAATTATTTCCAGGTTATTATACACACACACATACAATACACCCCACATCTCAGTGGCTCCCAGGATTAAAGACCTGTGGCACTGACTTAACATGTCATGAAGACCCCTGAGAGACAAATACTGGATCAATTCCGACGCCATTACCTACCTGCTTAACCATGTCTACACCCACCTAGACCAGCCAGAGAGCACTGAGAGTCATGTTTTTTGGACTTTTCCAGCACATTCAACACCATCAGGCTGCTCCTCCTAGGTGAGAAGCTTGTATCCTGGATTGTGGAATACCTGACTGAAAAACCACAGCATGTGCAGCACCGCATGTTGAATGAACACAGTGGTCAGCAACACAGGAGCACCACAAGGAATCAGCCTCTTCCCCTTTCTTTTCAC
This sequence comes from Plotosus lineatus, assembly GCA_024760905.1. Taxonomy (NCBI): domain Eukaryota; kingdom Metazoa; phylum Chordata; class Actinopteri; order Siluriformes; family Plotosidae; genus Plotosus; species Plotosus lineatus. Next base: position 39,260,493 of record CM045735.1, read on the forward strand.
CTTCTACACAACTGACTTCAGCTACTGCACAGACACCTGCCATCTTCAGAAGCTTTCTGATGACTCTGCTGTAGTTGGATGTACAAGTGGAAGTGATGAGAGAGTATCGGCTGCTGTAGATTTCTTTGTCATATGGTGTGAGCAGAATCATCTGCAGCTTAATGTGACAAAGGCCAAGGATCTGATTGTGGATTTTATGAGATCCAAAACACCAGCCATCTCTATTTTTTTTTTAGAAGTTTAAGGTGGTTTAACACCTGATGGATGCTACTCGGGATGTTCTACGAGTCTGTTGTGGCCAGCGCTGTTCTCTATGCTGCTGAAAGCTGGGGCAGCAGGCTGAGCTGCAGGACACTTACAGGCCGAACGAACTGATCCATGAGGCCGGTAACGTTGTGGGCATAGAACTGGACTTTCTGATGGTTCGGTCGGAGGAGATTGTTGTCCAAAATAAAGAAGATGCTGAACAATACATTCCACCTGCTTCAGAACCTGCTAATAAGTCATAGGAGTGAGACACTGATTCCACCTAAATCCATCACTGAACCACAGAGGAAATTATTCCTACCAGTCAACATTAAACTGTACAAACTCATCCATATAGCAACAACATCCACTGTTACACATTTACATTCTACTGTTTATCAGATGAATAATACTGTACATGTCCCTCACTGACACCATTCATTCTCCATCTGTTTATATACACATTACTCTCCTAGTTTTACACACACATATACAGGGATCCCTCGCTACTTTGTGCTTCAATGCACTGCCTTTTTTTTTTTTTTTTTTTTTAAATAGTCATCGAATTAAAAAATATGCTGCCAAACAAGGCCAATTCTGCAAAAAAATTTAAAAAACCCAAATAAAAGCAAAAAACAACCCAAAACCCCCATCAAAACTACTTAATTTTTATGCGAGGTGTGCATCTGTATGTGGGTCTATTTATATTTTATTTACATCTTAAGCATTGTTTTTGAATGTTTAATTGTTATTACAGTCGGCCCCCTACTTACGAAACCCCCTGGGTAAGAAAATTCCGGGTTATAAAAAACATTTTCCTAAGTTTTCGTCCCCGGTATACAAGAACAACCTCCTCTTACGAAATGCACCATTCAAAATTCAAACGTGCCAATCAAAATTTCTCAGGACGCACAAGTTGCTCTCTCATTGGCTGTCTCCCAACATCCCGACCCGTTGGCCTCCCATTGGCTAGGAAGGATGCAGCTGAACTTCCTGTACCCATGCTTCCTGTTTGTCACACGCATGATGGCTTGTTTTAAGATTGATCATGCAGCGTTATATTTCGTTCTCGCAGAAACCCCTCTACAATTGGGACGATATTGAACCAGAAGGAGACCTTAAAGTGGAAATACAGTGACGGTGGCAATTATTTCGGCACGATATTAAAACAGCGTGCTCTGTGGTAGAAGACCTCTGATTTTTCAAACAGGTACTGTAATTCCTCCATTTAAACATTTAAATAGAATTGTTCCGTGTGTGTGTGAGAGAGAGAAAGAGTGTGTATGCGCGTGTGTGTGTGTGTGTGTGAGAGAGAGAAAGATAGAGACAGAAGGAGGCTTAAGTCTTTAGTTTAGTTTTTTTAGTTGTTTAATTCAGTAAATGTTTAATAAATGTGGCGCATCCCTCAAGGAATCAAGTTCTCTGATCTGTCAAGCAGGGAATGCGCTTTGAATTCCATGTCTTAAAATTCTCTGGCATCCTGCATGTGGGTGTGGCCCACCACAATAAACATTTAATGTGTATACAATACACATTTAATGCCTACTGTATTGTGTATTGTGTGTGTGTGTGAGAGAGAGAGAGAGAGAGAGAGACAGGTGTGTGTGTGTTAAGTGGGGAAGTGGTGGTCTAGTGGTATCGGGCGCTGGATCACTGATCCAAAGGGGGGTTCGAGTCCCACTCTCCACAAGGTTGTCACTGTCCCCCCAGTGCGGCTAACTGGGTTATGTGTGTTAAAAAAATTTTAATAATGGTTTAATTAATAAATATGTTCATAAAATCGTTTAATGTTAAAAAAATGTGTTACTAAATATTTTGTTTTACTTTTAACACATCTCATACAAAATTGGTGTACTTTTATCATTTTTAAAGGGTTTATGAGGTACAGTGGTATGAAAAAGTAGCTGAACCTTTTGGAATGTCTCACATTTCTGCATAAAATCACCATCAAATGTGATCTGATCTTTGTCAAAATTACACAGATGAAAAAACAGTGTCTGCTTTAACTAAAACCACCCAAACATTTATAGGTTTTAATATTTTAATGAGGATAGCATGCAAATAATGACAGAAGGGGGGTGCCCCCGGCAGCGATAACTTCAACCAGACGCTTCCTGTAGCTGCAGATCAGTCTGGCACATCGATCAGGACTAATCTTGGCCCATTCTTCTTTACAAAACTGCTGTAGTTCAGTCAGATTCCTGGGATGCCTGGCATGAATCGTTGTCTTGAGGTCATGCCACAGCATCTCAATGGGGTTCAAGTCTGGACTTTGACTTGGCCACTCCAGAACGTGTATTTTGTTCTTCTGAAACCATTCTGAAGTTGATTTACTTCTGTGTTTTGGATCATTGTCTTGTTGCAGCATCCATCCTCTTTTTAGCTTCAACTGTCTGACAGACAGCCTCAGGTTTTCCTGCAAAACATCCTGATAAACTTTTGAATTCATTTTTCCATGAATGATTGCAAGTTGTTCAGGCCCCGGGGCAGCAAAACAGCCCCAAACCATGATGCACCCTCCACCATGCTTCACGGTGGGGATGAGGTGTTGATGTTGGTGAGCTGTTCCATTTTTCCTCCACACACGACGTTGTGTGTTCCTCCCAAACAATTCAACTTTGGTTTCATCAGTCCACAAAATATTTTGCCAAAACTTCTGTGGAGTGTCCAAGTGCCTTTTTGCGAACATTAAACGAGCAACAATGTTTTTTTTAGACAGCAGTGGCTTCCTCCTTGGAGTCCTCCCATGAACACCATTCTTGGCAATTGTTTTACATATAGTTGATGTGTGCACAGAGATATTGGACTGTGCCAGTGATTTCTGTAAGTCTTCAGCAGCCACTCTAGGGTCATCTTTGGTGGACGGCCACTCCTTGGGCGAGAAGCAACAGTGCCAAACTCTCTCCATTTGTAGACAACTTCTCTGACTGTCGATTGATAAACGTCCAGACTTTTAGAGATGGTTTTGTATCTTTCCCAGCTTTTATACAAATGAACAATTCTTGATCGCAGGTCTTCAGACAGCTCTTTTGAGCGAGCCATGGTGCACATCAGACAATGCTTCTCATCAAGACAATTCTTACCAGGTTTGTGTTTTATAGTGGGCAGGGCAGCTTTAAGCCACTCATCAGTGATTGGGCAAACACCTGACTTAAATTGTTTGGTAAAAATAAGTTTCAATTGCTCTTTAAGTCTCCTTAAGCAGGGGGTTCAGTTACTTATTCTTCCCCATTCTGTCATTGTTTGCATGCTATCCTCATTAAAATATGAAAACCTATAAATGTTTGGGTGGTTTTAGTTAAAGCAGACACTGTTTTTTCATCTGTGTGATTTTGACAAAGATCAGATCACATTTGATGGTGATTTTATGCAGAAATGTGAGAAATTCCAAAAGGTTCAGATACTTTTTCATACCACTGTAGTCTTGGGAGCCTTAGAACGAATCAGGTGTTTAACATGTAAAATGTGCCCCTACTTACGAAACTCCCACGTTACGAAAAAGGCTCTGGAGTGGATTCATTTTGTAAGTAGGGGGCCGACTGTATAAGCAGTTATAGTGTTGAATATGTATTTATTGATATCATATACACATACACATCTACATATACATCAGTCAGGAGGGTTAATCCTATTTCGCGAAAATTGATGGGTTTGACTGACTGTTATTGTTTAATAACAATTAAACATGAAAAAATAATGCATAAGATGTAAATAAAATAGAAATACACATATACAGACAAGCACGCGTGAAGCACGCAGATGCACACCTCACAACAATGTAACTACTTTTAATGGGAGGTTTTTGGGTTGTTTTTTGTTTGTTTAGGGTTTTATTCTGCATAATTTACCTTGTTTTTTGTGGCATTTTCCTTAACTTTTCCCCTATGGTTCCTTAATTTACTTATTTTTAAGAAAAAAAATTGCGATGCACTCAAGTGCAAAGTAGCGAGGTGTATATATATATATATATATATATATATATATATATATATATATATATATATATATATATATTTATTATTACACACATACAAATCCGGAGATTGATTTGCGGTTAAAGAGCAACGGAGAGGTTTGTGCCATTACCGTCTTCCTGTCTGTTGCTGGGCTTGAGGTACATGGCGTTGAGAGGGAATCCCGGCTCTCCTGGAATGGGAAAGTTAGTGATTCCCAGTGTATACATTTCCTTCTCTCCTTGGCCTTTTGAGCTGCACTGTGGGTCAAACACAAGAACAGAATACGACTTAAACATTATGCCTTCTCCATCGTTATCCTGTCAAAGTTTACAACAACAAGGAAGACTTCAGGACAGACACAGCTTACATTTCATAGTTGGTTTTTTTATTTTTTACAGTATTTATTTTACCAGTAACATGAGAAGCTTTGTTATGGCTAATGATTTGTACTGTAGTTCTGCGTGTACCCCACCCTTACCGAGAGGTGACTGAGATGAGTACCAGCTTCCCTGTGATCTTGAGTTACAGTTGTATTAAAGGAACAATACGTTTTTATACACAGTTGGAAAATAATCAGGTTCATGGCAGTATGGATGTCATCATTTTCTCTTAGTGCTCCTGGCACACGCGCACACACACACACACGCACACACACACACACACACACACACCTACCTTCTGGAGCTTTTTCAGGCACTCCGAGATGTACAGCGTGATGTAGATTAACGTTCGGTCTGCCTCATTCTAATGAACAATGTGAAATTAAAACCATGTCAAGAAAGAACCACATCATAATTAACTGAACATCAAAAATAAACAAAAAGCCAGAAATGTGTACACATTGGTGAAGCAAATAAAACATTCAGTAATACTGAGTGAAGATGAAACAGAAATGTTCTGTAAGAGACTGTGAGACAGACGAACACGTCCAGGCAGGCAGGCAGGCAGGCACCCCCCCCCCCCTTCCTGGACTGGGTTTATCATTTCTTGCCCACCCTGCCAATCTTCCCTCACCTTAATTTCATAATTCTTGAAGAAGACATTGGCTTTAAAGTAGTAGATGGCCTCATCGATTATGTCAGAGTCTTTAGCTGAAAGAAAAAAAAGAGTAAAAAGGAAACAGGAACATTATGCACAGCTGTCGCCTCTGAGGTGTGATGTATTGAAGACCATTTAAGGAAGAAAATGCAGCTCATTAAAAAAAAAAAAAAAAAAAAAAAAAAAAAAAGCTATGTTTAAATGATGGCAAAAATATCTCTTACTTTCTCTGGGGGCAGGACCTTTAAACTGTGTTTTCAGGGGCAACAGGGCCATATTTCCCACCAATTTGGTGTCAGTATCCATCAGACTAGAATGATAAGCCTGGAAAACAAACATTTTTTTCAAAACAATGCGATGGAACATTAAATGTATTTTAATTTATTCTTGTTTTTTTCATGCATCTTCAATAGTAATGATATTATTATTTATAATAATCAAATGCTGATCAGGTTCCAGCACTGTATATTTCATACACCGGACAAAAACTGCTTATAGCATTTTTTTAAAAGAAGAATACTACATTTAAAGCCAATAAATCAGTCCTAGAATGATATTAAGGTAAAGAAGAGGACAGAGATGATGGCTAGCTCACTCTGTAGCTAATATAGCAAGCTCGCTAGCATACAGGCTCTAAACTCTCATTTTAATATATTCTAAGAATAAAAAGGCACGCTTTCTGTCATTTACATAAAATGATGAGCTTAAATATCTTAAATCAAAATTTCTTACCGGCATTTTTAAAATGTTTTCTGTTTTTGAAAAGAAAATCTGTTTCACGTCACAGAACTAAAAAAATGCCGCTTCCGCGATCCCACCCAACACAGATACCGGAAGTAGCTTGAGTGTAAAATCAGTTACTGTTTTTGTCCACAAGGCGGCGACAAAGTGTATAAATTAGGTTTTGACAGTCGATTTCCAATACAACCAGTGTAGTTCAAACACAAATATATAATATACAACCATCTAACACACACACACACACACACACACACACAGCTTTTCTGTTACCATTATCCAGAGCGACTTCCAGTACTTACACAACTGAGCAATTCAAGGTTAAGGACCTTGCTCAGGGACCCAACAATGGTAATGACTTGAACCCCTGACCTTTAGATCACTAAGACAAAGCCCGAACCAGTGGCATAAATAGGAGTTCATTTCGTCACATAAGGTTGGCTCAAGCAATGCCATTAGGCTGTGGTATGCTTGGTACACTAATCTTATTCTTTTTCTTTCGACTTTTCCCTTTTTCAGGGGTTGCCACAGTGAATGATTCACTAATGTGTCCCAATATTTGGTCCAAATGTTATATACATGTATATATCGAGCTTTACCAAATGTAATACCAATAATTCCTGGTGTATTGCTTTTTATCAATGTTACACTGATCTACACCAATGTTTATGTTACCAATAAGGTATATAATTCATACTTTTAAGGTAAAACAAGCTACACATCTATTCCCAAGAAGTAAGTATACAAAACAGTACATCAAAGTACCAAAAAGAAGTGTGCACCAAAGGGTGCAGTAATAGTGGATTTTATTTTCTGAGCGTGTATGAGTCTGTCATAGCTTCTGAAGCTATCACTACCATAAATGTCCTGTAACTTCGGTTCAAAGCATCCAAGAGTCTGCTTACAAAGTGACAACCAAACTTGTTAAGTCATGCTCCCTGGATTGGCTAATTTTGCACAAATTGTCCATAATTAAGATTTTGAACTCACAAATAACCATAATAAATCGAGTAAAAGTGTTCGAGACAGTTCATATTGCTTATGGTTGACCATGACATTTAAGTAAAAAGTTCAGGTTTGACACACACACACAAGTTCCAAAATATCCTTTTTATTGGAAAAAATATTTAGCATTACAGAATGTCACGTCTATACCGATAGTAATATATGAGCAAAAAGCATAAATAATAACTAAAATAATTATGCATAAAGGACATAAAAAATAATTGAACATTCCCGCTTTACACCCAGCATCTTTCGAACTGTAGTGTTTAATAGCAGGACTGGATTTCCACAGTGCGAATCCTCTGAGTGCACTGGAAATATAGGTTCTCTTCAGTCTCTGGCTGTGATGTCATGGGGTCTTTAGGAATCCACTCTGTCTTGGAAAAACTCATCATAATTTAGGTTGCGAGGCTCCTCCTCATTCTCCTAGAAAATTTATTTCAAAATGTTTACAATAACACTGACAATAATAATAATAATAATAATGTGGAAATCATCATGCTATACTTTATAGTGAGAGAAATAGCAAGAACAAAAATCATCGAACAACTAGCAGAGCACAGATTGTAAGTGACTCTGCCACACACATAGATTATGACGACTTGGCATGTATGTTCTTTTCCTTTCAGCTATTCCCTTTTTTTCAGGGGTCGCCACAGCAAATCATCTGCCACCATCTTCATATAAGTCATAGAAATGATTCACAGTCGATTTGGCATAGATTTTTACGACAGATGCCCTTCCTGATATAACCCTTTTAGCAAGGGGCAGAAACACACTGACAGCTATGCAGCTACTCTTGACGAAAGTCAGCAGTGGTTCGTTTACATAAACCTCTCACCATAGACTGTGAGAGACATGGCCGGCCTTTGATAACCCAGTAAGCTGCACAGGGGGATACATGAACATATATAGATACATATACACAGTATTTTACATATACACACACACACACACACACACACACACATATATATATATATATATATACATACAGACGCTCCCCGACTTACGTTCATCCGTTTTTTTTTCGATTTGACGTTTATTTTTCCCCCCCCAAAAAAAAGACAAATTTTGAGTTTAGACGTACCTACATAGTACAATGATGCAATGACACTGCATTCATTGTTTACACACTACAGACTGAGTGTATACATCAGTGCAGGCTGTGTTCTAAACGAGTTCATCGGCACCCTTGTGCACTTTAAAGAGCGAATGTCTGTACAGACGCTCCCTGACTTACGTTTTTAATTGGTTCCAGACGGCTGAACGAAAGTGAACACAAGTTGTTACAGTGACGTATGACATGTGACGTATGACGCTCATACTGTATTATACATGCATAAATACCATGACCGTATCTCAAAAAACACCCCTAAATCAATTATTATAAACATAACATTGTAAAATAATATCAAATATATCAAATAATATCAACATTAATTTCAAATAAGTCACTTATTTCCCGAGTCACTTTACACGAAGCTTAAAACAGCCAATCACACTCACAATATGTGAAGCACTCAATACCGAAAGTAGTGTACTTGTGAAAGTAGTGTACTTGCTGTGGGTTATACAGACTTCCGGTCTTTCAAGTGCACAAGGGTGCCGTTGAACTCTTTTAGAACACAGCCTGCACTGATGTAAATTCCAGGGAGAGTTCTTTTGTGTAAGTAAACTTTATTCAAGAGATGCATAAAAAGAACAAGTACAAATCCTAATGAATATTAATATAAAAATAAGTATGCACTCTTAGGATTCTGCTAAAAGATAATGAATATCTGGAATGGTTCTCGAAATTGTGGATTCGGGTTTTCATTTTACAACTCTCTTTGCTTAACTGAGTATGCATGGTGCCGATCTGAGAAGATAGTTAATTCATCTGTGTATGAGACTTGCACCCATGCTAGTAGGCTTACACTTCTGATCAACCATATTTACTTAGGGTTACAAAAGTCCGCAACGACGTCTTAACACAAGGGTAACATCCTATATAACTGATATATATATATATTATATATAAAACTGATATATATATATATATGTGTGTGTGTGTGTGTGTGTGTGTGTGTGTGTGTGTGTGTGTGTGTATGTATGTATGTATGTGTGTGTGTGTCTGTGTGTGTCTCTGTGTGTCTGCATGTGTGTGTGCGTGTGTGTGTGTGTGTGTGTGTGTGTGTGTGTATGTATGTATATATGTATCCATCCATCCATCCATCTTACGAAGACCCCTGTGTACGACATCCCCAGGTTACGAAAAACATTTTCTTGAGTTTTCGTGCCCGAGATATGAAACAACCCCCTCTTACGAAAAGAAATTCAAATGCACCAATCGACACGAGAATTGCTCTCTCATTGGCTGTCTCTCAACATCCCGCCCCGCTGGCCTCCCAGACAGAGACAGAAGGAAGCTTCACTCTTTAGTTTTTAGTTTAGTTTTTTTGGAAGTTGTTTTAATTCAGTAAATGTGGGTGCATTTGAGCTCATCTGGAATTTCCGATCCCTCAAGGAATCAAATGAAAGTTGAGTTTGTCAAGCAGGGAATGCATTTGAATTCACATCTTGTGGGCGTGGCCCGCAGCACACACATGAGAGAGAGAGAGAGAGAGAGAGAGAGAGAGAGAGAAGGAATAACGCTTGAGTTTAGTTTTTTAAGTTGTTTTAATTCAGTAAATGGTCAAGCAGGGAATGCGCTTTCAATTCACGTCTTGTGGGCGTGGCCCGCAGCGTGCGAGAGAGAGAGAGAGAGAAGGAATAACGCTTTAGTTTTTAGTTTTTTAAGTTGTTTAATTGAGTAAATGTTTAATAAATGTAGGTGGATTTGAGCTCATCTGGAATTCCGATCCCTCAAGGAATAAAATTAAAGTTGAGACTGTCAAGCAGGGAATGCGCTCGTCTTATGGGCATGGCCTACAGCACGCATGTGAGAGTGATACACTGAGAGAGAGAGAGAGAGAGAGAGAGAGAGAGAGAGAGACAGAGAGAGAGAGAGAGGTGTGTGTGTGTGTGTGTGTGTGTGTGTGTGTGTGTTAATAAAAAACGTTTAATAATGGTTTAATTAATAAATAAGTTAATAAAATGTTTAAATGGTTTAATAAATAATTTTGTTTTACTTTTAACACATATTTCATACAAAATTCGTGTACTTTTATCATTCTTAAAGGGTTTAACGAATTAGGCGTTTAACGTGTAAGATGTGACCCCTACTTACGAAATCCCCGCGGTACAAAACGGGCTCTGGAACTGATTAATTTCATAAGTTAGGGGCTGACTGTGTGTATATATATATATACACACACACACACACACACACACACATATATATATATATATATATATATATATATCCAGGGCATACCTCCACCTCTCTAGATTTTCCTCCACTTGTTCTCTGCTCTCACTACAGATCACAATGTCGTCTGCAAACATCATCGTCCATGGGGAATCTTGTCTAACCTCGTCTGTCAGCCTGTCCATCACCATAGCAAACAAGAAAGGGCTCAGAACTGACCCTTGATACAGTCCCACCTCCACCTTGAACTCTTCTGTCACACCGACAGCACACCTCACCACTGTCTTACATCTCTCATACATGTCCTGCACCACTCTAACATACTTCTCTGCCACTCCAGACTTGCTCATGCAATACCACAGTTCTTCTCTCGGCACCCTGTCATATGCTTTCTCCAGATCCACAAAGGCACAATGCAGATCCATTTGACCTTCTCCGTACTTCTCTATTAACATCCTCAAAGCAAACACTGCATCTGTGGTGCTCTTTCTTGGCATGAAACCAAACTGTTGTTCACAAATGCTGACCTCTGCCCTTAGTCTAGCTTCCACTATTCTTTCCCATAACTTCATCGAATGGCTCATCAACTTTATCCCTCTGTAGTTGCTACAACTCTGCACGTTTCCCTTGTTCTTAAAAATGGGCACCATCATACTTCTCCATTCCTCTGGCATCCTCTCACTTTCTAAGACTTTGTTGAATGTTCTTGTCAGGAAATCTACTGCTACTTCTCCTAGACACTTCCATACCTCCACCAGTATGTCATCCGGACATACTGCCTTTCGATTCTTTATCCTCTTCAATGCCCTCACTTCACCCTTACTAATCTTTGCTACTTCCTGGTCCTCAACAGCCACCTCTTCTACTCTTGTTCTCTCTTATTTTTCTCATTCATCAGCTCTTCAAAGTACTCTCCATCTTCCCAGCACACTTCTGTCATCAGTCAATACATTTCCCTCTCTGTCCTTAATCACTCTAACTTGCTGCACGTCCTTCCAATCTCTATTTCTCTGCTGTGCCAACCTATATAAATCATTTCCTCTCTCTTTACTGTCCAACCTAGCATACAAGTCATCATACGCCCTCTGTTTGGCCTTTGACACCACTACCTTCACCTTACGCTGTGTCTCCCTGTACTCCTCTTCGGTCCTCTCAATGTCCCACTTCTTCTTAGCCAAACTCTTCCTTTGTACCCACTCCTGCACTTCCTCATTCCACCACCAAGTCTCCTTATCTACTCCTTCCAGAGGACACACCAAGTATTCTCCTACCTGTCTCCCTGATCACATTAGCTGTAGTTGTCCAGTCATCTGGAAGCACCTCCTGACCACCCAAAGCCTGTTTCAACTCCTCCTTGAAGACAACCCAACAGTCTTCCTTTTTCAGCTTCCACCACCACCACTTTATCTTCTGCTCTGCCTTTGCCTTCTTCACCTTCCTCACCATCAGCGTCATCCTGCACACCACCATCCTATACTGTTTGGCAACACTCTCACCCACTACTACTTTGCAGTCACTGACTTCCTTCAAATTACATCGCCTACACAAGCTGTCGTCTACCTGTGTGCTCCGACCCCCGCTTTTATGTCACCCTATGCTCCTGTCTCTTCTGGAAGCAAGTATTCATCACAGCCATTTCCATCCTTTATGCAAAATCTATCAAACATCTGTCCTTCTGCATTCCTGTCCTGGATACCAAACCTGCCCATCACTTCCTCGTTCCCTCTGTTGCCTGCACCGACATGTCCATTGAAGTCTGCCCCAATGACCACTCTTTCACCTGTGAGGGTACCCTGCATCACTTCATCTAACTTACTCCAGAATTTCTCCTTTTCTTCGAGCTCACATCCTGCCTGTGGGGCATAAGCACTAACAACATTGAACATCATGCCTTCAATTTCTAACTTGAGGCTCATCACTCTGTCCTCCACTCTTTTCACTTCTACAACATTCCTGACAAACTCTTCCTTCAAGATGACTCCTACTCCATTTCTCTTCCCATCTACACCATGAAAAACAGCTTAAACCCTGCTCCTGAGCTTCTAGCCTTGCTACCTTTCCACCTGGTCTCCTGAACACAGTATATCCACCTTCCTCCTCTGCATCGTGTCAGCCATCTCTGTACCTTTTCCTGTCATAGTTCCAACATTCAAAATCCCTACTTTCAGTCCTAGACTCATGCCTTTCCTCTTCTTTCTCTGCCTACGGACACGCCTCCCACCTCTCCTTTGTCGACTTGTTTGACCAACAGTAGTCCAATTTCCACCAGCACCCTTGTTGGTTAACAGCACTGATGGCGGTCGTTGTTAACCCGGGCCTTGACCGATCCGGTATGAATTTCTTTGTTTTGACTCACATATTTTATTTGGCATTGGTTTTACACCGGGTGCCCTTCCTGATGCAACACTCTGCATTTATCCAGGCTTGAGACCGGCTGCATTTTTATATATATGTGTGTGTGTGTGTATGTATGTATGTATGTATGTATATGTGTGTATCTGTATATGTATGTGTATATATATATATATATATATATATATATATTTTTTTTTATATCTATATATATTGTGTATATTTTATTTTATATATAAAAGGACACAGACTGAGCATAATACACTATCTTCAATTCAGCATCCAGCACTGTAGTTTTCAAAAATGCCCACTATGGGGAGGTAATGCAATAGCATTACATTATATCAGGGGTTGGAAACTCGTGACTCCGGAGCCACTTGCGGCTCTTTCACCTCTCTGGCTTCCAGGAGCAGAGAGTTAAGTCAGCTTTCACCTGAATGATAGGAGAATCTGCCCAAGACCAGAGTTCTGCAACGGTTGGGTGCCCACAGGTACCCAGTTGGTACCCCTTCCAAAAATACTCTTTTAGGGTTGAAAATTACATATATGAATTACAGATATTTATTTGGTATGGACGGGGTGATTTTTGTGTGCCTGTTCTTGTGGACATGCCTATCGTAATCAGCTACACTGAGAGTCTCAGTGTTTTTGATCTGCTGTGTTGGTGGATTTCCAAATTCTTGTGCTCATGGTAAGGAGTGCTGTCACCATCAGCAGCGGGCAAGCAAGAGATTTTTTTCGCCACTGGGGTTTGTAATCCACAGCTGAAGTAAGACATGGTGAGATTTGTTTATACACAGCAATCTCCGAATTAAATAACTCCTAACAGTGACAAAATAAAAGACTGGATGTGGTTCAGTCTCAACTCTGAGAATGGGTTGATCAGTGCAGTATTAAGCATTAATATTATTTAAAAGAATGTTGAGCAAGCTCCTTAAAATGTCTTCATCTACTTTTCTGTGTTGCTGTCGTTTTTGTCAGCTGAAATGACGACAAAACAACATTAATATAACAAATAAAGAATAAAAAGATCCCACGAAGGGCGTGATGGTGACGTAGGCGACCAAACCCATTAACACATCTGGCTGCATCCCGTCCCACGCTTTGTGGGACAGATTCTTTTTCTTTATAAAAATACAAGGACTCAAACAAATTCATTCATTTTCTGAACCACCTAATTCTAATTAGGGTCAAGGGGAGGCTAGCGATTTTTTTTTTTTTATCTTTTTGTTGCAAGCAGAATTGTAATTTAATTGTCTCTGCAATGCAACACATTGTTATTTTATATTACCATGAATTCTGTGTGTGTGAGAGAGAGAGAGAGAGAGAGAGAGAGAGAGAGAGAGACAGGTGTGTGTTAGTGTGTTAATAAAAAATGTTTAATAATGGTTTAATTAATAAATATGTTAATAAAATGGTTTAATATGTTTATAAAATGTTTAAATTGTGTACTAAATAATTTTCTTTTACTTTTAACACATATTTCATACAAAATTGGTGTACTTTTATCATTTTTAAAGGGTTTGTGGGGTTTATCCAGTCCAAAGACTGGAGCCTTGGAACGAATTAGGCATTTAGCATGTAAGATGCGATCCCTACTTACGAAATCCCCGCAATACGACAATGGCT
>CM045735.1:39282248-39287248 GCA_024760905.1 Plotosus lineatus
TAAGTTGGGGAGCGCCGTATACTTACCAGACCACAGATCGCTTTGGTGAGTTTCATGAATTTTTTGCTCCTGATCATGGCAGAGCTGTCCTCCATCATCGAATACATATCTGGATCTAGATACCTGCCATAAACACACACACACACACACACACACACACACACACACACACACACACACACACACACACACACACACACACATACACACACACATACACACACACACACACCACCTCACTGTTTTTGTGTTATGTGCTCTCCGATCTACAATGTTTCCATTAATCACACAAAAAAAGAAATCTCATATCACTCACGTACTTCTCAATCTCTTTAATAGCCTTCGGACTCAGTAGGTCCATCTTGGTCATGATGTTGACCTGAGGGATTTCTAGCGCCACCATGGCACTCAAAGCTGCCATTACACCAGAAATGAACTGGAAGACAAAAAATATTCCACAAAATTAATTCATTAACTTCGAGGAAAAATCACCATCACCAAGATGGTGCAATTACTCAGCACCAAAAAAAAAAAAAAACCCGTTTCAGATGCTCTATTACCTTAAAGCTTTCCACCATAAACTGAGAATCAACTAAAAAGACACCACACACACGAAACTCCCACTGCTGGAGCTGCTCGACTAACTGCTTCATGACTGGAAGATGAGTGTATAACTCAATCTGACCTGAAATAGAACACAATAATAATTACGCTTCTGTGACGTCGGGAATTTAATTCGGCATCCAGCGAGCCTGAAGTGATATACAGTACACAAGATCACTGGAAGAAAACTCGGCTTCAATAGTTTGATTTTACATATTTTATCCACGACAATGGCAGGTTATAAAATTATATAAGTAGAGGCGCATTTTACATGTAAAACACCCGATTCGTTCCAAGGCTCCCAAGACTACCCCATAAACGCTTTAGAAATGATAAAAGTACATCAATTTTGTATGAAATATGTGTTAAAAGTACAAGAAAATTATTTAGTACACCATTTAAACATTTTATTAACATATTAAACTTTTTTATGAACATATTTATTAATTAAACCATTATTAAACATTTTTTATTAACACACTAACACACTCCTGTCTCTCTCTCTCTCTCTCTCTCTCTCTCTCTCACACACACACACACACACTACAGTATGCATTGAATGTGTATTGTATACACATTAAATATTTATTGTTGCGCTGGGAGCCATGCCCACAAACAGGACGCCAGAGCATTTTAAGACATGGAATTCAATGTGCATTCCCTGCTTGACAGATCGGAGGACCAAACTCAACTTTAACTTCATTCCTTGAGGGATCGGAGTCACATCATGGGATGTGGAGGGATCATGCGCCACATTTATTAAACATTTACTGAATTAAACAACTTAAAAAACTAAACTAAAGATTTAAGCCCCTCTCTCTCTCTCTCTCTTTCTCACACACACACACACACACACACACAAACGCAACAACTGAAGGAGCAATTCTGTTTCGATTTTTAAATGGACGGGAATGTTTTATTTAAAGTGGAATTACAATACCTGTTTGAAAGATTAGAGGTCCTCATTCAATATTAACATGCTTCCTTGCGAGATCGAAGGTCTTCTCCTACGGCGCACTCTGTTTTAATATCGTGCTGAAATAATCACCTCTGTCACTGTATTTCTGCTTTATGGTCTCCTTCTGGTTCAATATTGTCCCGATTGTAGAGGGGTTTTGGCGATAACAAAATATCACGCTGGATAATCAATCTCAAAATAAGCCAACAGTCAACTCTCCTTCACGCGTGTGACAAACAGAAAGTATGGGTACAGGAAGTTCAGTTGAGTCATCCCTCCTAGCCAAGGGGAGGCCAGCGGGGCGGGATGTTGGGAGACAGCCAATGAGAGACCAACTTGCGCATCGTGAGGAATTTTGATTGGCACGTTTGAATATTGAATGGCGCATTACGTAAGAGGAGGTTGTTTTCGTATCCCGGGGATGAAAACTTAGGAAAATGTTTTTCGTAACCCGGAATTTTTGTACTCAGGGGGTTTCGTAAGTAGGGGGCCGACTGTGTTATAAAAGATGTATATAATTATATAAATTATAAAAGTCTTGTTTTAGTTTGTTTTTCTTGTTTCTCTCCATAATGGGATTTATTTTAGAATCATTTAAAAGTTTTCAGAAGTAATATGCAGAGAAACAAGAAAAGCAAACGAAAACGAGACTTTTAAAAGTATAGTAATGATTACGCTTGTTTGGATTCAAGCAGTACCCGGTCAGATTAGCATATATTAACCCTAAGTAGCTAAGCAATCAGATTGCGCCGTTCTAGTGTAGTGCAACTAATATTCTTTGTCTGCTGATCTGGTCATGTGTTACCTTCTGGCTTTAAAGCAACTCAAAAAATACTTTTTTTACTGTTTAAATGGAGTTTGCTTAAACCTATAAAGTAAATACACAACAAAACAGTTACCTGGACAGTCAAAAAGTATGTAGTCATCCTCAACATGCCCGAGACTTTCTTCCAGCCAGTCGAAGTTACTAGAGAAGTATTCCATGCAGAAAACCAACCCACCATTTGGGCCGAACCTCAGAGACTCATCTTCCATCACATCGTCCACCTGGATCAATTCCCGTATATCTGGAATGGTGCCATACCCATTTAATCTGCAATATTTACCTCAGAAAAGTTATATTTAAGCATTTTTATTTGATGTACAGGGATCAATCCCTCACGCTTCACGGTTAATTGGGACCGATATCCCCACGCGACCATCGAAATCCGTAAAGTAGGTTCACCCCCCTCTGACTGACGTACATACACACACACACACACACACACACACACACACACACACACACACATATCTCTGTCTTCCTTTCGGCTTTTTCCCTTTTACTCGGGAGCCACCACAGCGAATCATCTGATTCGCACGTTTGATTTGGCAGAGGTTTTTTTTTTTTTACGTCGGATGCCCTTCCAGTCACAACCCTTTTTATATATAGACACACACACACACATATATATATATGCACTCAGCTATGACAAAGTTACAAAGGACATTAACAACACACATCATACATCAAAGACATATGTGTGTGTGTGTGTGTGTGTGTGTGTGTGTGTGTGTGTGTGTGTGTATAATATGAATAAATACATATTCAATGCTATAAATGCTTATAATAACAATTAAACTTAAAAAAAAAATAACATAAGATATAAATAAAATATAAATACAGATGCTCCCCAACTTACCAACATTCGTTTTGCAAACATCCAGAAATACGAACAGGTCTGTCCGAGGTCGAAAGTGAAAGTGAAATGGAATTGAAGAACAAGAAGTAATAGAAATGGAATAAAATCTAAAGAAAGATATATCATAAATATAAGTATGAAATCTGATAAAACATTATCCTGAGGTACACGTAATACTAGGCTCCAGCAGAGGGGTGTGTGGCTGATACGTGCTTTACACCCTTCTGGGAAGAGAAGCAGAACGATACTTTTCTGAACTCCTGCCAAAACTTTCAGAGAAGAAACAAATTGACTCCAGTATTACAATGAACTGGATAAGCGTGAAACTCTGTAAATCTGATCAGATCCGCTGTGTTGTGCTTGAGAGGAACCAGGAGTTCAAACACGGGACATAATTATATTGATCATGTGATGATTATGAGGGGGAGAGAGAGAGAGAGAGAGAGAGGATAAAAGTTTTCTAAGTGTTTAATTTCATGTCCCTGACGAGTATGAACTTTCCACCTGTGAGCTGGTAATGTGCACGTGCTGCTCTCAGAGGTCAGCACGTCTTGCACCGTTCCAGCGATGCGCAGCCTGAAGCACATGCGTGGCCGCTGCACACCTCCAGATCCTACACAGATAACTTCTTATCTGGGACCGGGGACTGGGACCGGTGGGTAAAATGGTGTGCCTTGGCGATGCTGAGTGGCTTTAATGTGCAGGATGATGTTTACTGCGGTGTCACGGTAGGAATGGTGTCATTAACAATGATTTGTGATGGTCATGATTTAACACCACAAAGACTTTAAAGCTTCAGGCACACGGGCAGCAGGTTGAGTCGAGTCGGGTCAATATGGGGCCGAGTGAGACACAAACCATGAATCATATTGGGAAATGATTCACAAATAATCCACCAATTAAACAGAATTATCTAGGAAGAATTACACACATTTTGGGTAAATACATAAATAAATCATATTATCTTCATGTCAAAGTTCGATTATAGTTCTCCGGTGCTCCTTCCAAGGGCAACCGGAAGCTGATCAGTTCAATTGTCCTGTGTGTGTGTGTGTGTGTGTGTGTGTGTGAGAGAGAGAGAGAAAGAGAGAGATATGCTTTCAATGAGACTGAGTTCAAGAGCATCATTACACCACGCGGTCAGTTATGTAATAACTCGGAGAGAGAGAGAGAGAAAGAGAGAGAGAGAGAGAGAGAGAGAAAACGACAGAGAGAGAGAGAGGGGGGAGAGAGAGAGATTGTATGGATGCAATACAAACTCGTATAGGTTACTTATACGAGGTTTAAACATAGGTTCCCAAAAGAATGCCCTGTAACACCTTATGAATAAAGTTATCTAACGAATGGCCATCTGGAACCTAACTCGTTCGTAAGCTGGGAGAGCGTCTGTAAATAAATTATTATTATTATTATTATTATTATTATAATACTAAATTCAATAAGAAATCATAAGACGAATTCAGATATAATTTCTGTATGCAATTTTTGAGATGCACATCACAAATGTGATGGAATATAAAAAATTTAATTAAAAAGAAATATTATTCATGGTTAGACTTTTTGATCAGATATCTAGACACCCCTAGGCTACAAATATCAAAAATCAAGAAAAGCAAAAAAGCAGACTGAAGGACATTAAGGTGATATTTCTAGTGATTAAACTTAATTTCAAGTTTCTTGCTCAAAAAGCCTACTATACTAATCCCTCATACCTGCCATGACCGGATAATTAAAATGCTCTGCAGCTGGATCAAGGT
>CM045735.1:39289748-39307248 GCA_024760905.1 Plotosus lineatus
CAGATCTGTTTCGAGGGGTGGTGAAACCATCCCCTCTCTTCAGGTGATTACAGAATCTTCTTCTGTAATCACCTGAAGAGAGGGGATGGTTTCACCACCCCTCGAAACAGATCTGTAGTGATAAATGGAGTTTCAATAGAAAGCCTTTGTCCTGTCCTTTTGTGTATATATATATATATATATATATATATATATATATATATGATTACCGCTGGATCGCTGATCCTAAGGTTGGGGGTTCGAGTCCCACTCTCCAGAAGGTTGTCATTGTCCTCCCAGTGTCGCTAACGGGGTTATCAAAGGCCGGCCATGTCTTTATTGCTTCTTCTTTTACTTTCAGCTGCTCCCTTCAGGGGTCGCCACAGCAAATCATCCGCCTCCACCTCACCCTGTCCTCCGCATCTTCTTTTCTGACTCCAACGACCTTCATGTCTTCCTTCACCACATCCATAAATCTCTTCTTCGGTCTTCCTCGAGGCCTTCTGCCTGGTAGTTCCAACCTCAGCATCCTACTGCCAATATACTCACTATCCCTCCTCTGTACATGTCCAAACCATCTCAATCTTGCCTCTCTGACTTTGTCTCCAAAACATCTTACGTGGGCTGTCCCTCTGATATACTCATTTCTGATCCTATCCATCCTCGTTACTCCCAGAGAGAACCTCAACATTTTCATCTCCGCTACCTCCAGCTCTGCCTCCTGCCTTTTCTTCAGCGCCACTGTTTCTAATCCATACAACATCGCTGGCCTCACCACCGTCTTGTACACTTTTCCCTTCATTCTTGTTGACACTCTCCTATCGCACATCACACCGGACACTTTTCTCCAACCATTCCAGCCTGCCTGCACACGCTTCTTCAGCTCTTTTCCACACTCTCCATTGCTCTGGATTGTTGAGCCTAAGTACTTAAAATCCTCCACCTTCGTTATCTCTGCTCCCTGTAACATCACCGTTCCTCCTGGGTCCTTCTCATTCACACACATGTATTCTGATTTTCTGAGGCTAACCTTCATTCCTCTCCTTTCCAGGGCATACCTCCACCTCTCTAGATTTTCCTGCACTTGTTCTCTGCTCTCACTACAGATCACAATGTCATCTGCAAACTTCATAGTCCATGGAGATTCTTGTCTCACCTTGTCTGTCAGCCTGTCCATCACCATGGCAAACAAGAAGGGGCTGAGAGCTGACCCTTGATGCAGTCCCACCTCCACCTTGAATTCGTCGGTCATACCGACAGCACACCTCACCGCTGTCTTTCATCTCTCATACATGTCCTGCACCACTCTAACATATAACACATAACCATGCCACTCCAGACTTCCTCGTGCAATACCACAGTTCTTCTCTTGGCACCCTGTCATATGCTTTTTCCAGATCCACAAAGGCACAATGTTGCTCCCTCTGACCTTCTCTGTACTTCTCTATTAACATCCTCAAAGCAAACATTGCATCTGTGGTGCTCTTTCTTGGCATGAAACCAAACTGTTGTTCACAAATGCTGACCTCTTCCCTTAGTCTAGCTTTCACTATTCTTTCCCATAACTTCATCGTATGGCTCATCAACTTTATCCCTCTGTAGTTGCTGCAACTCTGCACATCTCCCTTGTTCTTAAAAATGGGCACCAGCACACTTCTCCTCCACTCCTCCGGCATCTGCTCACTCGCTAGTACCTTGTTGAATGTTCTTGTCAGAAAATCTACTGCTACCTCTCCTCCACACTTCCATACCTCCACAGGTATATCATCAGGACCAACTGCCTTTCCATTCTTCATCCTCTTCAATGCCCTTCTCACTTCACCCTTACTGATCTTTGCTACATCCTGCTCCTCAATGGTCACCTCTTCTACTCTCTTTTCTCTCTCATTTTCCTCATTCATCAGCTCTTCAAAGTACTCTTTCCATCTTCCCAGTACACTTCTGTCATCAGTCAATACATTTCCCTCTCTGTCCTTTATCAATCTAACTTGCTGCACGTCCTTCCCATCTCTATTACTCTGCTGTGCCAACCTGTATAGATCATTTTCTCCTTCTTTACTATCCAACCTATCATACAAGTCATCATACGCCCTCTGTTTGGCCTTAGCCACTGCTACTTTCGCCTTACGCTGTGTCTCCCTGTACTCCTGTTTACTCTCTTCGGTCCTCTCAATGTCCCACTTCTTCTTAGCTAACCTCTTCCTTTGTACACACTCCTGCACTTCCTCATTCCACCACCAAGTCTCCTTATCTACTTTCCTTCCAGAAGACACACCAAGTACTCTCCTACCTGTCTCCCTGATCACATTATTTGCTGTGGTTGTCCAGTCATTTGTAAGCACTTCCTGGCCACCCAAAGCCTGTTTCAACTCCTCCTTGAAGACAACACGACACTCTTCCTTTTTCAGCTTCCACCACTTTGTCTTCTGCTCTGCCTTTGCCTTTTTCACCTTTCTCACCATCAGAGTCATCCTGCACACCACCATCCTATGCTGTTTGGCAACACTCTCACCCACTATGACTTTGCAGTCACTGACTTCCTTCAAATTACATCGCCTACACAAGATGTAGTCTACCTGTGTGCTCCTACCTCCACTTTTATAAGTCACTCTATGCTCCTGTTTCTTCTGGAAGAAAGTATTCACCACAGCCATTTCCATCCTTTTTGCAAAATCGATCAACATCTGTCCTTCTGCGTTCCTGTCCTGGATACCAAACCTGCCCATCACTTCCTCGTCCCCTCTGTTGCCTGTACCAACATGTCCATTGAAGTCTGCACCAATGACCACTCTTTCACCTCTGGCGGTACTTTGCATCACTTCATCTAAGTCACTCCAGAATCTCTCCTTCTCTTCTAGCTCACATCCTGCCTGTGGGGCATAAGCACTAACAACATTGAGCATTACACCTTCAATTTCTAACTTGAGACTCATCACTCTGTCTGACACTTTTTTCACTTTTAGAACATTCCTGACAAACTCCTCCTTCAAGATGACTCCTACTCCATTTCTCTTCCCATCCACACCGTGATAAAATAGCTTAAACCCTTCTCCTAAGCTTTTAGCTTTGCTACCTTTCCACCTGGTCTCCTGAACACACAGTATGTCCACCTTCCTCCTCTGCATCATGTCAGCCAGCTCTCTACCTTTTCTTTGCATAGTTCCAACATTCAAAGTCCCCACTCTCAGTCCTAGACTCATGCCTTTCCTTTTCTCTCTCTGCCTACGGACACGCCTCCCACCTCTCCTTCTTCGACGTCTTCGACCAACAGTAGTCCAATTTCCATCAGCACCCTGTTGATTGACAGCACTGATGGCGGTCGTTATTAACCCGGGCCTCGACCGATCCAGTATGGGGGTAATACTTCTGATTTGCATCATAAATATTTGGCATTGGTTTTACGTCGGATGCCCTTCCTGACACAACCCTCTGCATTTCTCCGGGCTTGGGACCGGCATGAGGGGGGGAGACACTGGTTAGTGCCCCCCCACCTCATGGCTGCATTAGAAACAATATGTTGGCTACAAGACTTTTTAGAATACTTTGTGCGTTTCCATAGGGAAACAAATATGAATACATCGTTAAAGGATATCAAACACAGAAATAGAAATTACTGCAACTCTGAAAACCCCTTTCACCTACTCTTTACGAAAGTCAGCAATAAAGACATGGCCAATGCAGCCATGGAGGAGTTGAAACAGGCTTTGGGTGGCCAGGAAGTGCTTCCAAATGACTGGACAACCACAGCAAATGTGATCAGGGACACAGGTAGGAGAGTACTTGGTGTGTCCTCTGGAAGGAAAAGTAGATAAGGAGACTTGGTGGTGGAATGAGGAAGTGCAGGAGTGTGTACAAAGGAAAAGGTTAGCCAAGAAGAAGTGGGACATTGAGAGGACCGAAGAGAGTAAACAGGAGTACAGGGAGACACAGCGTAAGGCAAAAGTAGCAATGGCTAAGGCCAAACAGAGGGTGTATGATGACTTGTATGATAGGTTGGATAGTAAAGAGGGAGAAAATGATCTATACAGGTTGGCACAGCAGAGAAATAGAGATGGGAAGGACGTGCAGCAAGTTAGATTGATAAAGGACAGAGAGGGAACTGTATTGACTAATGACAGAAGTGTGCTGGGAAGATGGAAAGAGTACTTTGAAGAGCTGATGAATGAGGAAAATGAGAGAGAAAAAGAGTAGAAGAGGTAACCATTGAGGAGCAGGATGTAGCAAAGATCAGTAAGGGTGAAGTGAGAAGGGCATTGAAGAGGATGAAGAATGGAAAGGCAGTTGGTCCTGATGATATACCTGTGGAGGTATGGAAGTGTCTAGGAGAGGTAGCAGTAGATTTTCTGACAAGAACATTCAACAAGGTACTAGAGAGTGAGCAGATGCCGGAGGAGTGGAGGAGAAGTGTGCTGGTGCCCATTTTTAAGAACAAGGGAGACGTGCAGAGTTGCAGCAACTACAGAGGGATAAAGTTGATGAGCCATACGATGAAGTTATGGGAAAGAATAGTGGAAGCTAGACTAAGGGCAGAGGTCAGCATTTGTGAACAACAGTTTGGTTTCATGCCAAGAAAGAGCACCACAGATGCAATGTTTGCCTTGAGGATGTTAATAGAGAAGTACAGAGAAGGTCAGAGGGAGCTACATTGTGCCTTTGTGGATCTGGAAAAAGCATATGACAGGGTGACAAGAGAAGAACTGTGGTATTGCATGAGGAAGTCTGGAGTGGCAGAGAAGTATGTTAGAGTGGTGCAGGACATGTATGAGAGATGTAAGACAGTGGTGAGGTGTGCTGTCGGTGTGACCGACGAATTCAAGGTGGAGGTGGGACTGCATCAAGGGTCAGCTCTGAGCCCCTTCTTGTTTGCTATGGTGATGGACAGGCTGACAGACGAGGTGAGACAAGAATCTCCATGGACTATGATGTTTGCAGATGACATCGTGATCTGTAGTGAGAGCAGAGAACAAGTGCAGGAAAATCTAGAGAGGTGGAGGTATGCCCTGGAAAGGAGAGGAATGAAGGTTAGCCTCAGAAAATCAGAATACATGTGTGTGAATGAGAAGGACCCAGGAGGAACGGTGATGTTACAGGGAGCAGAGATAACGAAGGTGGAGGATTTTAAGTACTTAGGCTCAACAATCCAGAGTAATGGAGAGTGTGGAAAAGAGGTGAAGAAGCGTGTGCAGGCAGGCTGGAATGGTTGGAGAAAAGTATCCGGTGTGATGTGCGATAGGATAGTGTCAGCAAGAATGAAGGGAAAAGTGTACAAGATGGTGGTGAGGCCAGCGATGTTGTATGGCTTAGAAACAGTGGCGCTGAGGAAAAGGCAGGAGGCAGAGCTGGAGGTAGCGGAGATGAAAATGTTGAGGTTCTCCCTGGGAGTAACGAGGATGGATAGGATCAGAAATGAGTATATCAGAGGGACAGCCCACGTAAGATGTTTTGGAGACAAAGTCAGAGAGGCTAGATTGAGATGGTTTGGACATGTACAGAGGAGGGATAGTGAGTATATTGGCAGTAGGATGCTGAGGTTGGAACTACCAGGCAGAAGGCCTCGAGGAAGACCGAAGAAGAGATTTATGGATGTGGTGAAGGAAGACATGAAGGTCGTTGGAGTCAGAAAAGAAGATGCGGAGGACAGGGTGAGGTGGAGGCGGATGATTTGCTGTGGCGACCCCTGAAGGGAGCAGCCGAAAGTAAAAGAAGAAGAAGAAGAAGCCAACATATTGTTTCTATTATGAGAAACTGTTAACAAATGGACAATAGCCCTTTGTTCTCGTAATCAGCTACTGGCATCTACTATTATGTCCTGTCTAACCAATTGTTCTCTTATCTTTAAAACTCAGGGCTCACACTTTGGGCAGGACAATGGTCTGTCTGTCTGTCTTCCTTTCGGCTTTTCCCCCATTTATTTACTCGGGAGTCGCCACAGCGAGTCATCTGATTCGCACGTTTGATTTGGCAGAGGTTTTTACGTCGGATGCCCTTCCTATCACAACCCTTTTAGCAAGGGACAGAAACACGCTGAAGGCTTTGCAGCTACTCTTTACGAAAGTCAGCAATGGTTCTTTTACATGCCTCTCACCATAGACAGTGAGAGACATGGCCCGCCTTTGATAACCCAGTTAGCCGCACTGGGGGGGGACAGTGACAACCTTGTGGAGAGTGGGACTCGAACCCCCAACCTTTGGATCAGCGATCCAGCACCCTATACCACCACTGCCCCTCTAGGGCAGGACAATGGTGCTATTGTTTTATGACCAAACCTTAATACTGTAACCCCCCCAGACTGCAGTCTATAGTATAAATACTTTGTTCACCTCTGTAAGCTTAGGTGAGCTTGTGAATAGAGAACGTGACCCTTTATTGCAAGCCACCCCAGAGCTCTGGGTGATACAGACTAACTGATCCATGAGATGACTATATCTCTCTCTCTCTCAGAACCAGCTAGACAACAAAAAGAAAGAACTAGACAACAAAAGAAATTCCAACAGTAGGCTGCCAAGCCATCAATGTGTTTCTGTCTTTTGCTAAGGGTTATGTCAGGAAGGACATCCGATGTAAAAATCCATGCCAAATCAAACATGTGATGATTCGCTGTGGCGATCCCAGAGGAAAAGAGAACAGCTGAAAGGAAAAGAAAGTACAGTAATCCCCCGCCACTTCACGTTTCCTATTTCGCGTCCCCGCAATATTGCGGGATATCCCATTGGGAAATTAAAAAATTAAAGGTGATTCAAAATTCACGAGCGCTACATGTACATTCAACTACGCTACCCAACATGCTCTACTCTCCTGCTTGACTTGAGTGTTCTCTGATTGACTGTGAATCCAGCAAGCTGATTGGTCGAGATTATATTTCCCAGCATCCAACACACCTTTCCTCCCTCATGAAACAATGACTTTTATTGAGATCAGGGGAAGCACTGGTGTGCAGGAAAAGTCATGTTCACTGTAGTGATGAGGGAAACAAAAACCAAAATCACTGGGAAAGGCTCAACAAGGAAACTGGTCGAGCATGTAGCTATTTATAGCTGATAGCTGAGTGAATTCAGGGGTGAGCTCTGGATTTTGCCTGTAGGTAACAGCCATGCCCCTCACCAGCACATGCAGTGTATGGAGAGAGAGAGAAAGAGTTAAACACCTGTGAGTTTCGACACGAACATTATATGTACTAAAGCAAAGGCTCTGGAAGCACTGACGAGCCCCAACCAAGCACCAGTGTTGCCAGTGATTCTCCTTGACGTGGCTGAGAATTTGTTATTTATAAGGTTTGTTATACACTATATATATATATATATATATATATATATATATATATATATATATATATATATATGTCATTACAAGGTGCATACTTTATTTATATATTAATACACGTTGCCTGTGTGACATTAACATGCATAGAACACTTTAAAATTAACTTCTATATAAATTTTATATAATATATAGGTGGGCGGGTGTCCTTAAGAAGTGGCAGAAGCCATTTAGCGTTTTTTATTCACATTTCGCCTGGGTGGGGCATTAACCACAAAATAAGGGGGATTGTTGTACACTATACTGGAACACTATCCAATACGTTGATTTTTAGACAGAAATGCACTGATCCTGATGCAAGATTAGTTTTAGTGTACTACATGGAACCATAATAATATTAATAATATGGGACACACCAGGATGAAATATTTATGGTTTATTTCTTACATTTTTCTTGAATAATTACAGATGCAGGAAGCTTAAAGCAGGTGTAGAACTGTGTAAAAGTCTCCGACTTCAAGTTGTAGTAAATACTATGCAGACATAATGAAAAGCAAAAAATTAGTAAAAAAAAATTGTTTTTTTTAGAATTTATAAGGCAGATCAAGTGAACTCTGCGCTTCGAGTCAATCTAAACTGTGTAAATAATGGGTACGACATAAAGGTATTTACAGAGTATATTGTGCATAAACCCCCCAAAAATATGAGTTTTATTTTTAAAGCGCCATAGTATGCAAGGACGCCTCCTCCAACTCTAAGTGACCTCCACAGGGAGTGCTAATGATTCAAGCATCATCCACACTGATTTTTTTTTTTTTTTTTAATCCTTGGACAAGACCGATCAGATCACCCTGGTGTCACAACTAAAAACTTAATATTCACATCTCTGCTTTATTTACTGATGTATTATGGAGTGGGGATCAGAAAATCCTTGGTGCAACAGCATCAAGCTCATACACGTGTTAATACAGTAATCACCTGAACAAATCTGCACTCAGTATTTACCTTCAGTCACATGTTCCTGCTTTATTAGTTTAAATGGCACAAGACTAATATGTCACAATTTTTTTATTGTGTGAAATATTTTACATGGTTTTTATGGTACCAGGTATTTGAAATTGTTAATAGCCTTGAAGGGTCAATGTGACAAATCTTTAACATAAAATATGGTGTGATTAGTTACTAACGTTATGCAAATTATATGACATTACCACAGACTTTCACACAATATTCACAAACCAGTTGTTCATGATGTAACAACAAAGGTGCACACTTCAGTAAAATATCTGAGTGTTAATGGACAGAATCCACAATAGGCTGAGAGTCCGGGACATGAACGGGGAGGGAATGAGAGGAAACATCTCTCAGTAGAAGGCAACCAATTTTCTCTACGACTTCTTGTATTCAATTCTCTCGACTTTGACGTCATCTCCTATGAGCTGGTAAACGTACGTGACGACTGTAGACGCCTGGATGTCCATAAGAACAAAGGATGGTATAATGGTGCTGTAAAAAGATACGAGGAAGAAAAGTTATTAACACAAACCACAGAGGGGCAAGTTGGGCAGCTCTGGTTTGGTTGAGGGCGGAGCTAATTTCTGGTCCTGAAAATCTATTCATAAATTTGATTAATCATCTAAACACATTTGGGTGGATAGCTAACGTAGTGGCGGCAAGATGGTCCTGGGTTCGAGTCCTTGACTCAGTGAGGGCATGCATGTTCCCCTTGTGATTACGTGGGTTTCCTCCAGGTACTCCCAGTTTCCTTCCACAATCCAAAAACATGTGTATTAGGCTAACTGTGGCTGCTCAAATTGGCCCCAAGTGTGTGTGTGCTTGTGTGTGTGTGCCCTGTGATGGACAAGTGAGCTATTCAGGATGCACCCAGCCTGTTCAGATTCAGGTACCATAACCCTAGTAGGATCAAGCGGTTCCACAAATGAATAGATGATACAACATGCAGGCATGTGATTCTTCCGAGAAATATCGGAATTCCGATTTTTTCATTGGTCCAGTTTTAAAAAAAACAACAAAAAAAACCAGCCGAATATGTCAAAATAACCTTTTCCGCTTTTTATTCCGTTTCGAGTTTTGCATAAAATGACCTCTCTTGAGACCTTACTTAAGACCATGACGTTATGATCTCTCTTGAAACGTTACCGCTGATGTTGATTGGCTGATGATTGGCTGATGTTGAAACATGTACGTAGACATACACACCACTTCCAATCTGTTGAGCTATCAAAAAGATTCTGCTCGAATCAAAGAAATAGATAAAGGTATGAAAAACACGTCTAGGTGGGAATGGATGTAAAAAGAAACCGTAGCATTCGTTGGTAAAAAGGCGAAGAACTTGTTTGGTGACTTCTTCGGCAAAATCGATCGACCTGGGAAGGTGTTGTGTACGTGGTGTAACGACACTATTAACTACTGTGGAAGGGCTTTTAAGGTGTTTGACAGCCACGTGAAAAGCAAGAAACATGTCAAAAAAACGGAATAAAGGAAAACAAATTATTCAATTGCCGGAAGATTCCAAAACCCTACGGACTTAACCCTTGGTTTGCCGTTCGACCAAAAACTTCTGTGCAAAGAAAAGACCCAGTGAAACAACCAGTACCTGTCGCCGATCGAGTAGTTCATTTTGAGGTATGTTTCAGAATTTTCTTATCTAGTTTCCAATTATATTTTTCAAATTATTGTGAATGCATACATGTTTTAGGTGTAGGACGTTCACATGTTTACTCCGTGAACTGAATCAAATGAGCCGACTCTATGGTCACTAAATCAATTTTTCTGCTATTAGAATAAATAAATTATTGTCGCTTTAACTCACCAGTTTTTCGTAATTAACTTATGTAAAAAGGCATTGTTATTCAGTGTTTCTAAACAGCAGCGGAAGTGTGTGCTCGTGTAATTATCCCATTAATATTGGAAATTTAAAACTATGAATCTGAGACTCGACCGAAACGCCTCAGCATCCAGGACAACAAACTTTCTAAGCAGCCTCCAGATGGACAGTTCAGGCTGCACAAAAGGAAACAAGAAAGTGCCATGCTAAAGCACTAAAGATAAAGAAACATTAATTCAGAAAACTTATGTCATGTATAGCATGTCGTGTGTACAGTTTGTTTCCAGATTGTGTTTAAAGACAATGACTGTTGATAATAGTGTTGTGAGGCAGGACATATCTATAAGAGTGACTATTTGATTTGTGACTGTGACACTTATTACTGTTGGAAGCCCACATGATAAACCCACAAGTTGAGGTAGAGTATGCATATGGAGATTAGAAATTAAACTTTCTAGAGCTCTTTCAGTGTCATGAAATAGCCTTTTCCCCCCTTCTGAAATGCTTAAAACCTAGGTGTTTTTTTTTTTTTTTTTCGGGGGGGGGGGGGGGGGGTTTGCCCAACCCACACCAGGGTTTCACCCTGGACCCCACTGCGCCCCCCAGACTTCTGGCTGATTTTCAGATATTTTGGTGATGGTCAAATCACATGCCTGTACATGTAGAAACAAATATAGTCAAACATTACGAGTAAATGTTCCATTACAGAAGTGATGTGAAGGAGGTGCGTGTCGGAGTTATACCTCTCCAGTGTGTTGTAAGCCCCCGTCGCTGAACCGGGGTTGATGTAAAATTTGTTCTCATTCTCAAACGCCTCGAACTTGTGCGTGTGGCCCGAGATGAGAATATCCACATCCAACTGCCTTTGGAGAAGGGCGAGGCTGGCCATGTCGCCCCACGGGATCACCTGGTGCCCATGGATCAGCCCAATCTTAAACTGACCCACAGTCACCACCTTCTGCTCTGGGTAATTCATATTCTGTAGCAAAAACAAGCTGATGATACTTCAAATCATGTTTAAATGTATTTGTACTATATTAAACAAACCACTATAAAGAACTCAAGAATATTCGGTCAGGAAATGGGAACTGAACCTCATCAAAATCTCCTCGAACGATGTGGACATCTCCAGCCAGTGTCTTCAGGTAGTCGTAGCTCTCCTTTGTACACAGATTGCCCGTGCACAGGATGTGCTGAATCTTACCAGGCACCAGCAGTTTCTTAAACTTTGCTGGTAAAGTGTTGCATCGGTGAGGAATGTGCAGATCACCTAATACTAGGACCAACTGGAGAGACACAACAGACAGAATTAGTCACCATACATTTGTTCTAAGTCAATCTTCCCACCCAGAAAACATCTCTTCCCTAATCTCATGTCAGCCAACATGCAGGGAGGTCTACACAAAGGTCAACAAGTTTCCTATTACACTCTATAACCAATAGGATTCCCATCCACAGATGGCTGTGGCATCACTCAAGTTCACACAGATGTGATCTCCAGATGATAGGGCATTCTGCCACATGGGGACAGGCTTGAACATTTTTCATACTATTTTCAAATTTATATGTAATCAATGGAACAAACTGAGAAAGGAAGTTTCAATTCAAATATATGTGGATGTATGGTGTTCAGTTATTTAAGGGATATCAAACATTATGGTACTAAAGTGTTTCATAGTCCTGCTTACTAGGAGTTTAGCAAAATAATCACAATAATAATAATAATAATAATAGTAAATCATAAAAAAAATACATAAATACCCACTAAAATAAAAAGTAGCCAGTCAACTAAAACATGCCTTTCTCCTGTTATTTTCTACTGAAGCGATGAGACTAACATAGCCAACAAACTGTCAATCATTCTAGATGATCTGCCAATCTGTTGAATCACCGCTCCTCCCGAATTTCCTTCCTAGTTTAGCCATGGCCAATTTCAACAGCTAGGATCACCAGGTGTTTTACTCAGCCACGTTTTCATTCTGCTGCACATGCACTGCCAGTGGTGGCATAACACACTTGAAGGACAGTGCTGTCCGCCCACTATCATATGCACAACCTCACTGATTGGCTAGTTTTACTCTGATTTACAAGAAAAAGACTCAGAATGGACAGCCAATCATGCCCTATTGAGACATCATATATATTTGAATACATGACTAGATGACAGGGTGAGAACCACTTGGAAGCTCTACACAAAACGTGAACAAGGTTGGCGGGTCTACAATTGAACCTTTAAGCCACACCTCCTATCAGAGTCTGATGGTGAAGTTGTGCCCGGAGAAAGAGGTTTGATTGGATTTTTATCTCTATGATGTCCATTCTTTTTTTAAGTTTCATTGCTCCAGTACAAAACTAAACAGAAAACTTGATGGATCAGCTACATCCTAATAAACTGCTGCTCTCAAGAGCAATAAAGTAAATGTACTTCCTAAATCAAATTTCAAGATTTTAAAACAAAAAAACCACACATTAGCTGAGAGGACGTTACCACCAAGCATGTCCCAGGACACCTTTACTTGGGTACACAAAGCAGAAGTCAGACTAGATCCAACAGCTTCATAGAGAGCAGCGTTACTACAGTCATCGTCACCATTTCGTTCTGCAATAGAAGCGTCAATAAAGCAGGATGGAGGGAGTGGAGGTGGAGGGGCACTTACTCTGTGACCAGTCTGAGCACATTTCAGTTGATTGGAGACAGGATGTGAGACAGTGCATGAGGAAGAGGAGGAAGAGCAGGAGGAGTGGAGGGGGACATCAAGAGATCAAAATGGTGCAATCACAAATAAAGGAACACAAACAATACAAGATGGTGTGAGAGCGAGAAGGAAACTGAAATACCAAATGAATATCAAGTGAATAATCAAAACATAAAGGGGCTGTTAGTTGATAATGGTTAATTAAAAGTTAACAGTGTGGGGGTTAGTGAGGAAACCCTGGTGCTGAATGATTTCTTTTTAGTCACAATGAGCTGGAACCTGTAACAGGTGGAAAGATTCGGGAAATTAATGGTTGAAATCTAAACGGGTCTGATTCAATCAAGCCAATGGTGTGGTGGCATATTGATTAGCATCTCATCTCCCTCACAGCAGGAAGATCCTGGGTTTAAAGCTCATACTCAGCGAAGGCATATCTGTATGGACTTCACATTTTCTCCACATGCTATTTTGGGTTTCCTCTCACAATCCATGCCGTTCCAAATTGCTGCTCGGGGCATGAAATGTTGTATGTTCATGACAGATGAATCAGTGAGCTGTTTAGAAACCCTGTTTTTGCCCAGATCTGGCTGAGATAGGCTCTAGCCAATCTTAGTAGGATAAACCGGTTCAGAAAATGTTTTAATTAAAATATAAATCGACTGAAATATCCGAACAAATGAAATTGTCAATTTATGCCCTTTTGTTCTGATTGTTTTCTGAAAATTAAGTGTCACTGATCACTTGCATTTGAATCTTTCTGAATAACTTGTTTGATGAGATTAAAATACGAAAGCACTGTACTCTCTTCTAAAAGCAGATGTTAAGTGAGGGTACTACTGTACTAGCAAACCATCAAGAGTCATTGTGGATAACTGAAAACAAACCAACATATCCATGATAGAAGTTTAAAATAGGGATGATTCATTATAAAGAAGAATATAAAAGTCATTTTGGTGGATGTTTACTTTTCTCCTAATCTTGGAAAATTATTTGACAGCTTTTGACTCTGATACACAACTAAAGGGTTTCGGGGGCAGTGGTGGTCTAGTGGTATAGGGTGCTGGATCGCTGATCCAAAAGTTGGGGGTTCGAGTCCCACTCTCCACAAGGTTGTCACTGTCCCCCCAGTGCAGCTAACTGGGTTATCAAAGGCGGGCCATGTCTCTCACTGTCTATGGTGAGACGCATGTAAAATAACTATTGCTGACTTTCGTAAAGGGTAGCTGCAAAGTCGTCAGCGTGTTTCTGTCCCTTGCTAAAAAGGGTTGTGACAGGAAGGGCATCCGACGTAAAAATCTCTGCCAAATCAAACGTGCGAGTCAGATGATTCGCTGTGGCGACTCCCGAGTAAAAGGGAAAAAGCCGAAAGGAAGACAGACAGACAGACACAACTAAAGGGTTTCGTGTGTCTACTATTAGTATTAGAGGAACAGGGGTGTGTTTAATTTATTAAATCAATCATTTTTAATCACTGCACGTTTATTTCTCAGACCAATGTATTCCAGATTTTATCTTGACTTCGTGATGTGCAGTTTTGACTTCTGCTTTGAGTTATGTCCTGATCTAAATTTTTAAAAATTATAATGTAATCAAATAAGTTAGCATGATTATATTAGCCGAAGTTAGCTCTGTCTTTTTATGAGTTAAGTTTATATATTTGGGTCATGCCAGTCTTCAGAGATAATAAAATAAAAAGGTTTTAGCAACAAAAATGGGATTGAAACAAATAATAGTTTTGCAGTAAATAAAGGTTTAGAATGAAACACCAAACTCGGGTTAGCTCTGTAGGATGGTCATGTGATCTGATGGATGAAGCTAGCATGTCGCTCGCAAACTAGCTAACGACTAATAATTTTATTTTTTAGTTTTCCAGTGATAAAATGTATGAAATATTCTGTGAGCTTACTATGATGCCACATTTCCTTTGATAAATACTTATTAAAAACGAGCTAAAGTGTCAAACCTTACCATTTTGGTTGAGCGCTGTTTCCACTGGACGCAGGAAGCGACTGTAGGCCGATTGAGATCAGGGTTGCCAGATTTGGAAAAATACCCGAAAAGTAAAAAACTCTTCGAAAATCAATTGTGGTATTCGTGACAGTTTTATTATAATCAATTTGGGGTTTTTTAGTCACAGTAATAATTTTCAACACCCATATTATAAATTTAATTTATATTTGCATTTGAATCTATAATGTTACATTTTTAAATCCAGTTTTAATGAAAATATTTTGTACTTGAAGATAACCAAAATTAAATTAAAAGTTTTATATTTAACATATATATTGTATTCTATATTAAATACTACTACTACTACTACTACTAATAATAATGTTATTAATAGCTTGATTTGAAATGCATCTCATCATATGACTTGTGCTGCACCGGGTGAAGTTTCCTTACAACTGTATAGTCTCATGAACTTCTCGTAGTGACATCATAAGATAAGAACAGTATTTTGTTGTACCATCAAGTTTACAACTTCCTAAAACGTCTTTATGGGAGGAGGTGTATACCTAATTATATCTTACTTTCTTAGTAAGAAAGTTGAGTTAGAGTTCGAACCAGACTCTCCATGCTATTCGATGTATCCAATCAGTATAAAGTTTACTAATTTTCAGTCGCATTGCTGTAAAACCACTGAGTTGCTTGATAATTGCTGAACCAACTCAGCCCATGATTGTCGGGACCTCTATTAACTAAAATTGGGTGAAGGTGGGGTACAAGATGAACAGCTTATCAGAAGGTGAACATACACAGAAATATTCACCCTCACATCTGAGGTCAATTTAGAACAGGCAATTGTATGTCTGGGTTGTGGGAGGAAATTGGAGTACACCAAGGAAATCCTCAAGAAAACTTGCAATCCCCACAAATGTTCTCACAGAGCTTAAGGACTTGAACCTGGGAACTTCTTGCTGTGAGGAAAACAAGCCAACCAACCATTATGTGTCACACTAAAACATTGGAAAAAGTTTCAAATTGGAATGAATTCAAATTCCCAATCTGGCAACACTCACACAACCTGACAGATTTCCAGTTACACTGGTCTTCATTTCAGGGTTCAATGCGTTTTTAAATAGCACGTCTTATTGTAGGGTAAAATGTTGTGTTCGACTAAAAAGCATAATCAATGTCGCAATATTCCTGCAATGGAAAACACTTTGGATTTGTTGACACCTGCTGTCACGTTCTTCGAAGGCGGAACTGTGTTTCTCGACCATAATTTCAACCCGGACATTTTTATCAGACGGAAGTTTTGAAGACGTGAGTGTGTGTGAGCTGGTTCGTTGTTTATTAACGTTATGGACGCGACAGTAAACACAGCTTCATCAGCTTCTGAAAATGAGTGTAAAATTAAAGACACCGCAACGCTTCCATTATCAGAGAACAGATTGGTGTGTATTGAATATCCGGGTTTATTTAAGGATGTGGACAAAATGCTGGAAACCATTGGAGGGGAACAGGGGCTATCCAAGGTAACTATTTTACTGTTTTAAAATAATTTCTGTAGTTGTGTTCATTTGATATATATATATATATATAGACTGTCTGTCTTCCTTTCGGCTTTTTCCCTTTTACTCGGGAGTCGCCACAGCGAATCATCTGATTCGCACGTTTGATTTGGCAGAGGTTTTTACGTCGGATGCCCTTCCTGTCACAACCCTTTAACAAGGGACAGAAACACGCTGACGACTTTGCAGCCTACTCTACGAATGTGAGCAATGGTTCTTTTACATGCCTCTCACCATAGACAGCGAGAGACATGGCCCGCCTATGATAACCCAGTTAGCTGCACTGGGGGGACAGTGACAACCTTGTGGAGAGCGGGACTCGAACCCCCAACCTTTGGATCGGCGATCCAGCACCCCATACCACTAGACTACCACTGCCCTTGGAAGGAGGCTACAGTAGCATTTTGTTATTAAGTACACCATAATATGCAACAGCCAGTCATTTTCCAATAATATGCAAACACGGCTCGTGCTCATTATAAATATATTTATAACTGTTGTATTATTTTGACACAGAAAAATAAAAACGGGGTTGGCCTTAAGTAGTTAAAGTATATTCATTCTCATCAGTCTCTTTTACCGAACCGCTTAATCCTACAAGGGTTGCACGAAGGCTGGTGCCTATCTCCAGGAAAGATGGGGTACACTATTACAGGTCAACACAAACAACCATTCGCTCTTACAACTTGGATCAATTTAGAACATCAAGTTAGTGTATCCAGTAATGTGCATGTTTGTGTGTGTGTGTGTGTGTGTGTATAATATATATATATATATATATATATATATATATATATATATATATATATATATAATATAATATATCTCAAACAGACTTATGGAGACTCGTCTAAACGGCTGGAACTGTTTTACCGCCCCAAGGACCCTTACTGTCATCCTCTGTGTGGGAATCGCTATTCCTCCACCAACCTGCTTATCCAAGTGCGGCGCAGAACAAACAGACGCACTGGGGAATGTCACATTATCATGGCGATCCTGGGTCTCATAGACACCACTTACAAATTTCAAGGTTCATTTTCGTATATACATTCAGCATCCCGTTTAAAAAAAAGGTAAAAAAATTCACAGTTCTGAACTAAGTACCTTTTTTTAAAAAAAAATTTCAATTTGATTTTTTTTTAATCAAGGAATGGCAGATTTTCAGTATCTGGCAATGCACAGAGACACTGATGAATCCCAGATTT
>CM045735.1:39312248-39384748 GCA_024760905.1 Plotosus lineatus
GCATTTCCGGCTCCCCAGTCTTCCTCCAGACTCTGGCACCTTGATTTCCAAATGACATGCAAAATTTGCTTTCATCCGAAAAAAGTACTTTGGACCACTGAGCAACAGTCCAGTGCTGCTTCTCTGCAGCCCAGGTCAGGCGTTTCTGCCGCTGTTTCTGGTTCAAAAGTGGCTTGACCTGGGCAATGCGGCACCTGTAGGGCACCTGTAGCCCAGTCCACTGCTTCCACAGGTCCCCCAAGGTCTGGAATCGGCCCGTCTTCACAATCTTCCTTAGGGTCCGGTCACCTCTTCTAGTATTGCAGCATTTTCTGCCACACTTTTTCCTTCCCACAGACGTCCCACTGAGGTGCCTTGATACAGCACTCTGGGAACAGTCTATTCGCTCAGAGATTTCTTTCTGTATCTCTCTATAAAATATGTGAAAGTTAAATTTTTATCAATAAATTATAGAAGAAAATAAACTTTATCACAATATGCTAATTTTTTGAGAAGGACGTGTGTGTGCGTGTGTGTGTGTGTGTGTGTGTATGTTTATATATATATATATATATATATATATATATATATATATATATATATATATATATATATATATATATATATATGCGTGCCACTGTGGATTCCCTTGGTTGGAAGAAAGCTAAGGAGTAAACCCTACAGAAATCCGGAGTGGAGCCCCTAAGGCAGTTGGTCTGAGGATTCCCCTACCTTCTGGCAACTCCTGCAGCTGCGCTGGTACCAAATTGTACTGGATCTTCCTTTCCTTTGGATGTTATCAGCAAGGCCGAGAGGGGGGACTTGACGTCTGGGCAGCCCAAGTTCTCCATATTTCCCACCCAGGCTTGTAGCGCACTGGAGAGGACACTCCAGCGTTGATGCAAGACTTCGGGGAAGTCAACACGGGAAGTAGCAGTTACCGGTTAAAAGCTCATTCCGATTGGCGTAGGATACGGGCGCCTGGGGCTACTTCCGACAGTGGGAAAGACTATCGTGTCTCACTGGACAGCTACCGCCCGCTTCAAGCTGGGCAGCCCCCAGCCAGTAAGGTGCTGTCCCGCCACAGCTCGCCTGAATTGCTGGGTGCGTAGGGCTTAGGGACCGACCATCCCGACAAGCAAGCTGTAAATTCTGCACCAGGCAGACAAAAACGGATAAATACGAAGACTCCAGCTCTTCGAATAGCAAGCTGGAACGTACGGACTACGTGTCCTGGACTGACAAGTGATCTTCAGCAAATTGACGATGCTCGCAAGACTGCAGTCATCGACCATAAACTGACACATCTGAATATTGACATTGCTTGTCTACAGGAAACACGCCTGGCTGACAGTGGTACTATCAAAGAGGCCAACGACACCTTCTACTGGCAGGGCCCGCCACAAGACGACCTGAGACTGCATGGTGTCGGTTTCGCTGTGAAGAACTCGCTGACTACGGTTATTGAACCTCCTACCAGTGGATCAGAGAGAATCCTCGCTTTACGCCTCTCTACTACTGCAGGCTTTGTAAAACTCCTCAGCATCTATGCACCAACAGTCAGTTCCACCCCAGAGGCCAAGAACCAGTTCTACGAGGCTATGGATGATGCAATTTCCAGGATCCCCAGCACTGAAGGACTTTACCTACTAGGAGACTTCAATGCTAGAGTGGGCGCCGACTGTGACACCTGGCCTTCCTGCCTTGGTCACCACGGCATAGGCAGGATGAATGAGAATGCACAGAGGTTGTTGGAACTGTGCTGCCATCATGGCTTGTGTGTAACAAATACATACTTCAAGTGCAAAGACCGTCACAAAGTATCTTGGAGACACCCCAGATCTTGCCACTGGCACCAGCTAGACCTTATCCTCACCAGGCGCACGGATCTAAGCAGCGTTCTCCACACTAGAAGTTTCCATAGCGCAGACTGTGACACAGACCACACCCTCGTTGGAAGCAGGATAAGGCTGACAACAAAGAGGATCCATCACTCCAAAACTAAAGGCCTCCCACGCATCAACACCTGCTTCTTACGGGATCCCCAGTGAATCCAACTGTTTCATGACACAGTCAAGGAGAAGTTGGCTTCGCAGACTCCTGGCAAAGACATCAACAGCAAGTGGAGCTTCCTGAGAGATACTATCTACACAACAGCCCTCACCGCTTTTGGGAAAAAGGAGCGTCGGAGTGTAGACTGGTACGAGGCTCACTGGGAGGAGATGCAGCCTGTGACAGAAGCCAAGAGGGAAGCCCTCCTAGCATACAAGCAAACCCCAGCCCTGGTACTCACGACACCCTCAAAGCTGCACGAAACAAGGCCCAGCAGACAGCCCGCCGCTGTGCAAACGACTTCTGGCTGAACCGTTGCAGCAAGATCCAGATGGCAGCTGACACTGGCAACGCAATGGCCATGTACAATGGCATCAAGATGGCTACTGGCCTAACCACAATTAAGACTGCACCCCTCAAGACCAAGACCGGGGAGGTGATCACGGATCAAGGCAAGCAGCTTGAACGCTGGGTGGAACATTACCTGGAGCTGTACGCAACCAAGAATGTGGTGACCGATGCAGCATTAAATGCCCTGCCAAACTTACCTGTCATGGAGGATCTGGCTTACCTGCCTTCAGTGGACGAACTGGGCAAAACCATTGATTGTCTGGCCTGTGGAAAAGCCCCTGGAAAGGATGGCATCCCCCCTGAAGTCTTGAAGAGTGGCAAGCCAGCACTCCTGCAGCACCTCCATGAGCTGCTGTGCTTATGCTGGAAGGAAGGGTTCATCCCCCAGGACATGCGCGATGCAAACATTGTAATCCGCTACAAAAACAAGGGCGACCGCAGTGACTGTAACAGCTACCATGGCATCTCCCTCCTTATCACCATAGGGAAAGTCTTTGCTCGTGCTGCCCTTACTCGCCTTCAGATTCTTGCTTCCCGGGTGTACCCAGAATTGCAGTGTGGTTTCAGGGCAGGCAGATCCACAGTCGATATGATCTTCTCACTTCGTCAACTTCAATAGAAGTGTTGGGAGCAGCAGAAGCCCCTGTACATTGCCTTCATAGACCTGACTAAAGCATTAGAGCTGGTCAGCAGAAGTGGACTCTTCAGCTTCCTGCAGAAGATTGGATGTCCTCAAAGGTTACTCCAAATCGTGACCTCCTTTCACGAGGACATGCACAGCACAGTCTGCTTCAATGGTGGGACTTCTAAAGCCTTCCCAGTAAGCAGTGGTGTGAAGCAAGGATGCGTCCTAGCTCCGAGACTCTTTGGGATATTCCTCTCGATGCTTCTTAAGTATGCCTTCTCTGACGGTGAGGAAGGAATCCATATCCACACCAGATCAGATGGAAAATTGTTTAACATAGCTCGACTGCGCGCTAAGACAAAGGTGAGGCAGGTCCTCATCCGTGAGATGCTGTTCGCGGATGACGCTGCATTGACGTCCCACACTGAGGCTGGTCTTCAAGAGCTAGTCAATTGCCTGTCCCATGCCTGTAATGAATTCGGACTGACCATCAGCCTGAAGAAGACAAACATCCTGGCCCAGGGCACAAACACAGTCCCAAACATTAACATAAATAACACGCAGCTTGAGGTCATGGACTCCTTCACCTACCTGGGATCCACCATCACCAACACTCTCTCTCTTGACACAGAGATCTCATGCAGAATTGGGAAAGCTGCCACAGTGATGTCCAAGCTGAACAAGCGTGTATGGAGTAACACCCAGCTAACGGAGAACTCCAAGCTATGTGTCTACCAGACCTGTGTACTCAGCATACTCCTTTATGGCCGTGAGGCCTAGTCCACGTACGCTGGTCAGGAAAAGCGGCTCAACAGCTTACACCTTCGCTGTCTCAGGCATCTGTTTCATATAAAATGGCAAGACAAACTAACCAATACCGAGGTGCTACAGCATGCTGGCATGCCAAGTCGGCTCGCACTGCTTAGGCAGAGACGACTTAGGTGGTTGGGTCATGTACGGCGAATGGATGAGGGGCGCATCCCTAAAGACATGTTGTATGGAGAGCTGAGTGAGGGCACCCGCCGCACAGGAAGACCGCAGCTTCGGTACAAGGACTTGTGCAAGCGGTACATGAAATTATCTGGCATCG
This sequence comes from Plotosus lineatus, assembly GCA_024760905.1. Taxonomy (NCBI): domain Eukaryota; kingdom Metazoa; phylum Chordata; class Actinopteri; order Siluriformes; family Plotosidae; genus Plotosus; species Plotosus lineatus. The sequence continues at coordinate 39,316,346 of CM045735.1, forward strand.
ACATCAACACCTGGGAGACACTGCTGAAACACACCAGCTCTGGAAGACCACTGTCAACGAGAGGGGTCAACAAAGATGAAAGCAACTGAATAAACAAGCTAGCTGAGAAAAGAGCAAAGAAGAAAGAAAGGGCAGCCCCCATGGCACCTTAAAGCCCTTTTGTATGCAGTAATTGTTTAAGAAACTGTCACTCTAGGGTGGGCCTTTACAGTCACGCCCGCAAATGCCTACCATAGCGCTACACCATCGTCTCCCGAGACGTACCGCTGCCGACGATATATATGGTCATTTGGCGGTCACTTTCGGAAACAGTGGCCCGTGTCTGGACGATCCGGACTAGTCGGAAGCTACAGATGTTGTCCGTTGCATCCGAAATCCATTAAAGCGAAGTCCGTAAAACCGAGGCATGAGTGTATATCTATATTTTTTTTAGATTATAGATTTAGGATTCTGTAGTCACTTATCCTGCTGATGGGCTGGATTCCTCATCAGTAATAATTCCTGCATGTTTTCTTTAAAGATTTCTCCTGCGTCACTGTAGTGCTCCCGTGGCAAGCCATTTCACTCTTACAAAGCCTGCATTAAACACATTTTCAGGGACTATGGAGATTAAAATGCTCCGAAACGTTTGAAGATTCCGGTTGAACACTTTTTGCCATCCCAGTACCACTGGCAGTCAACTGAGCCATGTTTTGTAACGTTTATGAATATGAAAAAATGTCTCTTGATCTAGGTCTATAATTCACCCACGTTTTACAATTACAGCAAGGCGCAGGTATGACACGTCCGTTCAACTGCATACTGAATGACACTCGTCCGTAGTGGCTGACTTGCACAATAATCATGAGACTATTCAATAAAGAGATTTGTTGCCTAAACTTTTAATAATTGATTTTTATTGATTCGTTGTTGCAGCATGAATTTTGAGATGCTTTTCAGTTCATCATGGTTGCAAAGAGTGGTTACTGTACATGTAAACCAATCTGACTTTTCTTCTCTGCCTTGCACTGTTCTGTCTACAGTCCAAAGTGTGTAGTTATGTTGATGTAAATGTTCAGTATATTTCTTGATCCATCTTTGCGTGATTGTTCTGTACTGTGCAGCTATGTGATTGACCGACTAGTGAACCGAATGATTGAGCAGGTGTTCCTATTATAAAGAGAACAGTGGAAATATGATCTGAAATGTGTGGTGCATTGATTCTGGATTTTTGATCATTTTCTTTTCTGAAATTTTAGCTCCTCATGCGGCTTGTGTGACAGACATTACCCAGGACAGTTCCCAGCTCTCTTCATCCAAATACATTCTTAAGGTAGAACTTGGATTCATAGATTTTCTATTGCAAAGTATTTTTATTTACTTATTTATTTTCTATCTGATCTTATTGTTCTTTAAATAAAATATGAAAATGCGTATTTATCTGTTAGTCGCTCAGTGGGTGCGCTGGGTCGGTGCTTAGTTCCACCGCCTTACAGTAAGAAGGTTCATCTTTCCAATCATGGATTTTCTCTGAAGAATTTGCATGTCACCATTGTGCTTGTGTGGATTTCCTCTGGGTTCTCTGGTTTCCTCCTGCAATCCAAATGCAAGTGTGTTTGGTTAATTGGCTATTCAAAATCGCTTTAAGGTGTGTGTGTGTGTGTGATTTGAGAGAGAGAGAGAGAGAGAAATGTTGTGTTTGTGCTCATAGTACAATCGACCGGCGACCTGTACAGGGTGGGTGCAAATAAGTAAATAAATAGATATGCCCGCACAGAGAACTTCACAATATAAATTTTTAACAAACATATTAATGTAGATAAACTACATTGTAATTACCGTATTGACGTGATAAGTGTCCAGGGTGCTTAAAAATTGGAATGGGTGGGCGCTTATTATATGAGTGCTGTTCCTTTCATCATTTTCTTCAAATATTTCCTTTAAACATTTTCCCAAGTAAAATGAGCCAATCAACACGAATGTCAACTTTAGCACATGGCAAGTTGAACAAGTCAACACGAACATAAACAAAAGCACATTGCCAGGAATGTCTTTAAATTTTTGAAGTCAGTGAGCAGGAGAATCGGGTGAAAAATGCTCATCACTTTCTGATCGGTCCATATCTGGCTCATGGCTCCATCGATTCAGAGCATCTGATAGTTTTGCTGTAGCAGGTTCTAATGGTTCATCGGTTGTTGGACATTTACCAAGTGAACAAAGCAACATATTTTCCTGTTTTTTAAAGCACTGCGGAACAATCAAATGTGTTTTTACTGATGAACATTATAGACATTCCCCGGTGGCAAGGGGTCTTGAAATATCATGTAAACTCACTTTTACAGGCAGTGAATGATTTATTTTAAGGTTCCAGAGACTGATTGAATAAAATTGGTAAGTTTGATCAACGATTTTGCTCCCAGTACACATGGGCGGTTATTAGATGTAAGATAGAAAAAAAATAAAATAAATAAATAATAAAAAGAAAAAAAGAAAAAATACGTGGGGGCGCTTATTGGAGCAGGATGTTTATTACGTCGAATACGGTAGTATAAATGTCTAATTTGATACAAAGAATTATCATAATGGCGGTCATGTGTTAGCACCCACTGTATTTAAAAAATAAGTAAATAAATAACCAAGCAATTACTGACTCATAATGGCATGATAATGTTTTTTGTTCTATATTTTATTGCAGAGTTCAATTTACATATTCCGTGAGGGAATGCTACCCCCCTACCGACAGATGTTTTACCAACTGTGTGATCTGGATGTACAGAAGTAAGGCCTTGAATGTCATTTCAACAGACAGAAAATACAGACACTCCCCAACTTACATTCTTAATTGGTTCCGGACAGCCGAACGTAAGTTGAAAGTGAACGTAAGTTGTTACAATGACGTTTGACGTGTGACATATGACGCTCATACTGTACTATACATCCATAAATACCATTACCGTATCTCATAAAACACCCCTAAATCAATTATTATAAACATAACATTGTAAAATATATCAAGTAATAGCAACATTAATTTCAAATAAGTCACTTATTTATACCGAGTCACTTTACATGAAGCTTAAAACAGCCAATCAACGCTTACAATATGTGAGGCGCTCAAAATCGAAAGTAGTGTACTTGCTGTGGGTTATACGGAGTGTATATGGAGTCTTAGCACAAGAGTAACACACTATATAACTGATATATATTTATATACAGTCGGCTGCCAACTTATGAAATTAATCTGTTCCAGAGCCCTTTTTGTATTGCGGGGATTTTGTAAGTAGGGGTCGCATTTTACATGTTAAACGCCTAATTCGTTTCAAGGCTCCAGTCTTTGGACTGGATAAACCCTTTTAAAAGTAAACCAATTTTGTATGAAATATGTGTTAAAAGTAAAAGAAAATGATTTATTAAACCATTTAAACATTTTATTAACATATTAAACCATTTTATTAACATATTTATTAATTAAACCATTATTAAACATTTTTCATTAACACACACACGCTATACACACACACACACACACTCTCTCTCTCTCTCTCTCTCTCTCTCTTTCTCTCTCTCTCTCTCTATCGCGCTCTCTCGTGCGCTGCGGGCCACGCCCACAAGACATGAATTCAAAGCTCATTCCCTGCTTGACAAATTCAACTTTAATTTGATTCCTTGAGGGATCGGAATTCCAGATGAGCTCAAATGCACCCACATTTATTCAACATTTACTGAATTAAAACAACTTAAAAACTAAACTAAAGAGTGAAGCTTCCTTCTGTCTCTATCTGGGAGGCCGGCAGGGCAGGATGTTGAGAGACAGCCAATGAGAGAGCAACTCGCGCATCGTGTGAAATTTTGATTGGCACGTTTGAATTTTGAATTTCTTTTCGTAAGAGGGGGTTGATTCGTATCTCGGGGATGGAAACTCAGGAAAATGTTTTTCGTAACTCGGGGATTTCGTACACAAGGGTCTTTGTAATTTGGGGGCCAACTGTGTGTGTGCGTGTTTGTGTGTGTGTGTGTGTATGTATATGTGTGTATATATATATACATATATATATGTGTGTGTGTGTACATATATATATATATATATATATATATATATATATATATATATATATGTATAATATGTGTATGTATATATATATATATATATATATATATGTATGTATAATATGTGTATGTATATATATATATATATATATATATATATATATATATATATATATATGTATAATATGTGTGTGTGTGTGTATATATATATATATATATAAAACTGAACTGGGAAGAAGGAGGGGCACGTTCAGTCTGTCATTTGTAAACAATGGACGCAGCATCATTACATCAGCGTACTACGTAGGTACGTCTAAACTCAAAATTTGACTCTTTTTTTTTTAAAAAAACATCCATAAAATCAAAAAAACGTACTACGGATGAATGTAAGTCGGGGAGTGTCTATATGTGATGCTAAATATCTAGCACTTGACAGAATGCACCCAAGTTTAGATTTAGTAAAGTGTTTCATTCACGTTCTTTGTCTGCCCCCGCCCCATTAGAATTAAAAACATCATCCATAGAAATGACGGTAAAGAAGAAGTGTGTGACGAGCGTGACGGCTGGTGCTTGCCGCGGACTGCAGACGAGCTCAGAAACATCATTTCATCCATGATCATGCAGGTGGCACGAGCAAAAAAAACATGTAAGTGTGTGTTCATGCAGCAGGTGGATTAGGACTTGGTACATATAAAACGAGTATATACAGTGGCATATATGCACAAGTATTATTATTCACATTAGTTTGAAATTGGCACATCACAGAAAGAAGGGTTGGAGTCTCAAGTTTCGGCGTTTCTGTGAGTTTTGTGGTTTTTCTTCCTGTGATTTCGTGAGTTTCCCCCCATGTAGTCTGGTTCCTCCGGTAGTCCAAAGACATGTACATTAGGTTAACTAGCTGTTCTATATTACCTACAGGTTGTGTGTGTGTTGGCCATTTCATGGTCTGACAAGCCTTTCAGGGTGTACCTCGCCCATTACCCTACCCCACCCAATGTCAGCTGAAATAGGCACAGCCTCCCTGTAACCATAGTAGAATTCACGCTGCTGCTCAGCAAATGAGTGAGTGATTAGTTTTTAGATTAGTCTGCGATTGAACCAGAAGGTAAGTTGAATATTGACGGATGTTCTTGATACAGAAAACACACCTGCATTTTTTTCCAGTGTTGTTGATAAAATTTGGTCTGATAAACAGGTAGGAATGTTTGTTTGTTCTTTTTTTTGTCCAGATAGGGCTTTTGACTTCTATAAATACACCCTTGAGTCTTGGTTGATGCCACAGCCGTCTGTGACCGGGAGTCCATGGGAGCCTTACAGGAGGGAGGGATGGTGTGAGCACACTTCCCTGCATTCAGGGGCAGTGATGGTTTGGTGGATTGAGTATGCGTGCGCATATACCGTATTCGCTGTAATAAGCGCCCAGCTCCAATAAGCCCCCCCCCCCCCCCCCCGAATGTTCTTGATCTTATGTCTAATAACTGCCCATGTGTACTGGAAGCAAAATCTTAGAACAAACTTACCAATTTTATTCAATCAGTCTCTGTAACCCTAAATTGAGGTGTTCACTGCCTGTAAAAGTGAGTTTACACAGTATTTAGACTCCCTGCCACTGGGGAATGTCGATAACAGGGTTCGGCAACCTTTTCCATTCAAAGAGCCATTTGGACACGTTTGCCACAGTAAAGACAACACTGGGAGCCAAAAATCCTTTTTTGACATTTAAAATAAAAAAACACTGCATATAATGTTTTTCCCCGTTTACTTCATGTTACTATAAAAAAAGAGTTGCATTGATTTGAACAACTGTAGAAACAATTAAATTACAATTCTTCTTCCAACAAAAACATTTAGATTAAAAAAAAAGACATTGAATAAAAAGTTAAAAACTAGAAAAGAAGCGGACCAGCTTTCACAAGCATACACCAGGTTTGTCAGAGCAGTGGGGTTAGGAAGCCAAGGCAGCTGGACCAAATGGGAATCAGCCATCCAGCGCCCATTCACATGGAAGGAACTGTGGAATGCTGATCAAGGACAGCTCAGCTTCCTACTACGTGCTGTGTCAGATCTGCTTCCTACGCCTTCTAACTTGCGGATTTGGGGAAAAGAGGAGGATGCCTCATGCTCTCTGTGTAAAGGAAACAACTGCTCCCTGAATCACATCCTCTCAGCATGTCCTAAGGCTCTGGGAGAGGGGAGGTACCGATGGAGGCACGACACTGTCTTAAGAGAGATTGCCATAGTGGTGGACCAGCGCAGAGTGGAAGTCAACCATCAAAGTATCCAGGATACAGGAAAACCCATCCAGTTCCTGAAAGAAGGAGAGATGAAGACCAAGCCTGCAACTAGAGGCTTAGTCCTGTCTTCAGCCTCCGACTGGCAGCTCCTTGTGGATGTACAGAGGAAGTTGAAATTTCCAGAAGATATAGCAGTTACTCAGGTGCGCCCAGATATGCTGCTACTATCCCGAGAAACGAAAGCCATCCACATAATCGAGCTTACAGTTCCCTGAGAGGATAGACTTGACATCTCACACGAACTAAAAGCGGCAAAATACCAGGACTTGGTAGATGAAGCTTGCATGAAAGGGTGGAAAGCAAGCCTGATGCCAATAGAGGTTGGATGCAGGGGTTTTGTTGCAACATCTGCAAGAAACTTCCTGCACAAGATAGGTCTTACCCCTACCGCCACAAAGAAGGCGATAAAGACCATAGCTGCTTCAGCAGAGACATGCTCAAGGTGGCTGTGGATCAAGAGGAGAGAGAGTTGGACCACAGTCAATTACAAGCCAGGAGAGTAGTGTGTAGATGCACGTTAGAAGACCTCAACAATCAACCAGAAGCCAGCCTGCAGGTTAAGACAGTCTTTTGTCTTTGCTGCCCCACTCAGGTGAAGCGTACAGGTTTCGGGGCGAAACGCTAAAGACCCTGAGATACCTGCTGATGATGCAGACTTGGCACGAAGAAACTACAACAACCACAAGCTGCTGATTATAAAGACGCTAATCAAGCTTTGAGTAGCGTAGCATCATGGATCGTTGTTTAAAAACCTACTTTCAATGTCTATTTGAGGCCTGAGGCAGGGATGGCCTGGTGGGAAAAAGGTGCTGGATCACTGATCACCTGGTTGGGGGTTCAAACCCCACTCTTCACGGGTTGTCACTGTCCCCCCCCCCCCCCCCAGTGCAGCTAACTGGGTTATCAAAGGCTGGCCATGTCTCTCACTATCCATGGTTCGAGGCTGAAAAAGAACCATTGCTGACATTCAACAAGAGGAGATGCATAGCCATCAGTGTCTTCCTGCCCTGCGATGGCCTGGCGAGCTGTCCAGGGTGTACTCTACCCTCAATCGGAGTCGGCTGGGATGGGCGCCAGCCTCCCTACGACCCTAGAATTAAGTTGTTCAGAAAATTAATGAATGTGTTTGAGTCCTTCTTGTATTTTTATAAAGAAAAAGAATATCCCACGAAGTGAGGGATGGGGTGCCGCCAGATGTGTTAATGGGTTGGGTAGCCTACCTCACCATCACTCCCTTCGTGGGATCTTCTTTTTCTTTATTCGTTATATTAATGTCGTTTTGTCATAGTTTTAATTTACAAAAATGACAGCAACACAGAAAAGTATATGAAGACTTATTTTAAGAAGGAGCCTGCTCAACATTCTTTTAAATAATATTAATGCTTAATACTGCATTGAACGACGCTAGAGATGAAAATGTTGAGGTTCTCTTTGGGAGTAACGAAGATGGATAGGGTGATGAATGAGTACAATAGAGGGACAGCACATGTAAGAGGTTTTGGAGACAAAGTCAGAGAGGCTAGATTGAGATGGTTTGGACATGGACAGAGGAGAGATAGTGAATATATTGGTAGTAGGAAGCTGAGGTTGAAACCACCAGGCAGAAGGCCTAGAGGAAGACCAAAGAGAAGATTTATGGATGATGTGAAGGAGGACATGAAGATAGTTGGTGTAAGAGAAGAAGATGCAGAGGATAGGATGAGATGGAGGCAGTTGATTTGCTGTGGCAACCCCTGAAGGGAACAGCCAAAAGGAAAAGAAGACTGCACTGACCGACCCATTCTCAGGGTGGAGACTGAACCAGACCGCAGTCGTTTATTTTGTCACTGGGAGGGGAGTTATTTAATTCGAAGATTGCTGTGTATAAACCAAATCGCATCCACCGTCTCTTACTCCAGCTGTGATTTTCGTTCCTGGATTACAAACCCCGGCGGTGGAAAAATATCTCTCGCTCGCTGAGCTGCTGCTGGGATGGCGAGAACACTGCTTGCCATGAGCACAAGGGTTTGGTGGCATGCTGCCTCCACCAACACAGCAGATCAAAAACACTGAGGCTCTCATTGTAGTTGAGTAATATAACGATAGCCATGTGTACAAGAACACTCACACAAAATCACCCCGCCCGCACCAAATAAATATCCGCCCGCACTCGTGACTGTTAATTTTCATCTATGTAATTTTCAACCCTAAAAGAGCATTTTTCTTCAAGGTTACGCACTGGGTACCTGTGGGTACCTGACCGTTGCAGGAATCTGCCTTAGGCAGATTCTCCTGTCATTCAGGTGAAAGCTGGTTTAACTCTGTACCCCTGGGAGCCTGGAGTGCTTCTGATGTGAGTAAATAGGCAGCATTTTCTTTTTGCAGTGGTTTTTGTATATGAAGAACGTTTGCACCTGTCGGCCACCGTGAAGTACATGTTCATTATTTTTAAAAACCACAGCGCCGCATCAGAGAGGTGAAAGAGCCGCAGGTTACCGACCCCTCGTCTATAATGTTCATCAGTAGCAACACATTTGATTTTCCCTCCATGCTATAAACAGGAAAATATTTTGCCGTTTTCTCTTGGTAAATGTCAAACAACTGATGAACCATTAGAAACTGCTGCAGCAAAACTATCGTGAGGATTAGACAGCTGACAATATGTTGTTAACTGTTCGTTAAGGAAGGGTTGCCAAATATAACGATAAATATGAAATCCTTGAATAGAACTTTTTTTTTTTTTAAATTATGCTGTTTTCTGTTTATTTTCAGCTTTCATTTTTGGTTTTCATTTTGTGGTTTATACCACAAAGTGAATACTAGTAAAACTCTTTTATTGTTCTGTTATTATTCATGTTTTCCACCTCGATGGTAATAAGCACTGACCGTTCCACTTCGCTGGTAATCATTTTAATAAGCACCCACCTACCTCAATTTTTTTTAAGCTTCCTGGGCACTTAGTATGATCTGATCTTTGTCAAAATCACACAGATGAAAAAAACAGTGTCTACTTTAACTAAAACCACCCAAACATTTATAGGTTTTCATATTTTAATGAGGATAGCATGCAAACAATGACAGAAGGGGGAGGAATAATTAACTGAACCATCACATTTAATATTTTGTGGGCCCCCCTTTGGCAGCAATAACTTCAACCAGATGCTTCCTGTAGCTGCAGATCTGGCACATCGATCAGGACTAATCTTGGCCCATTCTTCTTTACAAAACTGCTGTAGTTCAGTCAGATTCCTGGAATGTCTGGCATGAATCGCTGTCTTGAGGTTATGCCACAGCATCTCAATGGGGTTCAAGTCTGGACTTTGACTTGGCCACTCCAGAACATGTATTTTGTTCTTCTGAAACCATTCTGAAGTTGATTTACTTCTGTGTTTTGGCTCATTGTCTTGTTGCAGCATCCATCCTCTTTTTAGCTTCAACTGTCTAACAGACGGCCTCAGGTTTTCCTGCAAAACATCCTGATAAACTTCAGTTCATTTTCTGTAACCGCTTCATCCTAATTAGGGTCACAGGGAGGCTGGTGCCCATCCCAGCCAACTCGGGGCGAGGGCAGAGTACACCCTGGACAGCTCGCCAGGCCATCGCAGGGCGGAAACATGCTGACGGCTTTGCAGCCTACTCTTGTCGAAAGTCAGCAATGGTTCTTTTGCATGCCTCACACCATATACCGTGAGAGACACGGCCGGCCTTTGATAACCCAGTTAGCTGCACTGGGAGGACAGTGACAACCTTGTGGAGAGTGGGACTCGAACCCCCAACCTTTGGATCAGCGATCCGGCGCCTTATACCACTAGACCACCACTGCCCTTGAAAACTTTTGAATTCACTTTTCCATTAATGATTGCAAGTTGTCCAGGCCCCGAGGCAGGAAAACAGCCCCAAACCATGATGCACCCTCCGCCATGCTTCACGGTGGGGATGAGGTGTTGATGTTGGTGAGCTGTTCCATTTTTTCCTCCACACATGACGTTGTGTGTTCCTCCCAAACAATTCAACTTTGGTTTCATCAGTCCACAAAATATTTTGCCAAAACTTCTGTGGAGTGTCCAAGTGCCTTTTTGCGAACATTAAACGAGCAACAATGTATTTTTTAGACAGCAGTGGCTTCCTCCTTGGTGTCGTCCAATGAACACCATTCTTGGCCATTGTTTTACATATATTTGATGTGTGCACAGAGATATTGGATTGTGCCAGTGATTTATGTAAGTCTTTAGCAGACACTCTAGGGTTTTTTACTTCTGAGTATTCTGCGCTGAACTCTTGGCATCATCTTTGGTGGACGGCCACTCCTTGGGAGAGAAGCAACAGTGCCAAACTCTCTCCATTTGTAGACAACTGACTGTCAATTGATGAACATCCAGACTTTTAGAGATGGTTTTGTATCCTTTCCCAGCTTTATACAAATCAACAATTCTTGATCGCAGGTCTTCAGACGGCTCTTTTGAGCGAGCCATGGTGCACATCAGACAATGCTTCTCATCAAGACAATTCTTACCTGGTGTGTGTTTTATAGTGGGCAGGGCAGCTTTAAGCCACTCATCAGTGATTGGGCAAACACCTGACTTAAATTGTTTGGTAAAAATTGGTTTCAATTGCTCTTTAAGTCTCCTTAGGCAGAGGGTTCAGTTACTTATTCCTCCCCCTTCTGTCATTGTTTGCATGCTATCCTCATTAAAATATGAAAACCTATAAATGTTTGGGTGGTTTTAGTTAAAGCAGACACTGTTTTTTCATCTGTGTGATTTTGACAAAGATCAGATCACATTTGATGGTGATTTTATGCAGAAATGTGAGAAATTCCAAAAGGTTCAGATACTTTTTCATTTTCATACCACTGTGTGTGTGTGTGTGTGTGTGTGTGTGTGTGTGTGTGTGTGTGTGTGTGTGTGTGTATATGTGTATATGTGTATATATATATATGCACATACATACATACATACATACATACACACATATATACATATATATTAGAAAGAATAAAAAAGAGTGGCTTCCAAATGCTGGAAAACATATACCAGCCAATCATGGTCTATGAGCCCATTCGTACGAGTGGGTGGATAGAGCTTTCCCTCCAAGTGTGATATACTTCCAAATATCATGGGCAGCAATTTGGAAAGAGTGCCAGCGTCACATCGCAGTGTGTGGATGCTTGCATGCCTCCTTAGTTGGTGGTGGTTGTGTGATCAGAAGTATTAACTTGATGGGTAGGAATTGGATGGCTACAGTTGGGGGTGGGTGGGAAGGACACCCAAAAATATGAATATTCCTGTATTCATTCTCACCAGTTTGCCAGTTTCTACTTATAAAAAAACCAAAACATCCCCACAGCATAAAACTGCCACCATCATGCTTTACTGTGGGGATTAGTTCCACTTGACTATTTTTTGTGAGGCAATAACAAAAAAATTCCTTTTCTATTTAAGGATGGAAGGTAACAAAATAGGCAAATTTCCAGGGGTGAATACTTATGTAAGAAAATGTTCTCATATATAATGTGCATAAATGTAAATATACTGTATATAAATATTATTTGGTCAGAGGTCCATGCATTTGGCCATACTTTTATACATATAACTGTACACATTGTCCCTTCAGTGCAACAAATTGGGTTATCAAAAGCTGGCCATGTCTCTCAGTGTCTGTGCTGGGAAGTTCATGTAGAAGAATCATTGCTGACTTTCGTAAAGAGTAGCTGCATTGCCATCAGCTTGTAATGATGTAATGATGATGTAATGCAATGACCTGGCAAGCTGTCCGGGGTGTAGTCTGCCCTTGTCCAGAGTCGGCTGAGATGGGTGCCAGCCTCCTCGTGACTCTAATTAGGATTAAGTGGCTCAGAAAATGAATGAATGTACAAATTGTTGATTTTTGCAGCTCTGTCTTCCCCGAAGTTGAGACCCGTCCGGGCGGGGCGTAAAACTGAAGAGAGTGACGAGGACGAAGATGATGATGTCGACGATGACGATGATTACAAGCCTGAAGGGAGTGAAAATGAGATGGAGACAGAAATGCTTGATTACATGTAAATTAGATTTGTTGACATTGAGTGGATGAAATGGACTTAAGTTGCCTGTTTAGTGTGAGAAATCTATTGTATAGTTAGACCAAGAGGAGGAAAAAAGAAATAAATGTTTTTTGTAAAATAATTTTGTTTAACGTCTGATTTATGAAATGCATCATGTTACAGTGACTTCATGATGAAAAATCAGTTTAGAAATGCAGCAGATGTGTTTTACAGAGGAAGTGACACAGGTGTAACCTGGCAGGACATTATCAGAACATGTGGCTCACCCTTATTCCCTGTTCAATAATAACCATATCGGAACAAAAAGCTTTATAGGAACATTTACCATGTAATGACAGAGTAGCATTTAATCCCCTCCCAGAATGCACCCGTTTGTATCCCAGGCAATCCTGAGTGCTTCATCCCTCCCGTCCTCATCCCAGCAATGTACACATAACTACATTCATTCATTCATTTTCCAAGTCGATGAATCCTAATTATTTTCGCAGGGAGGGTGGTGCCCTCCTCAGCCGTCTCTGACTGAAGGCAGTGTACACCCTGGACAGCTCACCAGGCCATTGCAGGGCCAACACCCATACAACCATTCACACTCACACTCACACCTGGGGGTAACAGCCAGTTATCCTGCTGTGCATGTTTCTGGATTGTGGGAGATGACCGGAGGACCTAGAGGAAACCCATACAAGCAGGAAGAGGACATGCAAACTTCACACAAACACCCAAGCCTGGGAACTGAACTCTAGACCTTCTTGCATCATGGTGCTGACTAAACCATTACACTGTTATTCCAAATAATATTCCAAACCGCTTAATCTTAATAGGGTTGTTTGAGAGGTTGGAGCCTATCTCAGCCAACACTGGGTGAAGGCAGGGTACACCTTAAACATTTTGCAAAACCAACACGGAGCCAACACACACATTCATACTCACACCTAGGAGCAATTACACAAATTGATTGATTGGTTGATTTTTTTCTTTTGGGTGAATTTTGAAATTTGTGTCGAGATGTTTTGTCATTCCATATGTAAGTGAATATTTTGCAGATTAAGTACGTATGACAATTTGTGACTGCTTTTTGATTACTTTTTGCAATTGGTTTGCAATATCAGGTGAAAAAAAGCTACTCTCCTGACCTAAAGCAGTTGCGGTTTTTTGTTCACTTTTTATTCGCATGAACAAACTGAGTAAAATACGAATGAAGACAAAATACTGTACATGGAATATGGCGGATCCCAGTAAGTCCCAAACTATTTTGTGTGGAAGTCCACAACTTGTTGCTTTGCCCTTGTTCTTGTGAACGAGAAATGAATCATTTACCATCAAAACAACGACCTTGCAACCTTCTCGCGCCATTGCGGACTGTTTGAGAAAATTTGAAATGACATTGCATCAGAGCCACGTTTTGTGATGCTCACAGAAATTTCAAATGTAGTGTATTTGATTTTTTTGCAATGAGTTTACAATCCAGGTGACCAAAATGCGGTGGCAAGAATCTCCCAAGACAAATTTGAAAACATTTTTAGAATAAAAAAGCGACAGCTGCGAATTGACATTCGTGTCAGTTGCTTTCCTATCGCACCTTGAGTGTGATCTCTCTCCTTGTGCAAGAGCAGTAGTCCCCAACCTTTTTTTGTGCCATGGACCGGTTTCATGTCAAACAATATTTTCACAGACCTGTATAGAAACAACTTAAAACAATTTGCGTAAAAATACAACTTACTATCCCACTGAACTCATTTTTGCAAGCTTGTGAGTTTATTTTTTGATGTGTCACATAAGGTGACCAAGGAAAACAGTTTTTCAAAATAAAAAGTCCTGCATATGCTGATAATTAATAAAATATTTTTAAATCCAGCTTTTCTGAGGGCCCGGTACTAGTCTGTGGCCCGGTGGTTGGGGACCTCTGCTCTAGCTGATGGGTGAGTGTTGAGTTGCTGCTAATAAAGCCTTCCACGCATGTTTCTTATTTTTTTAAAAATAATTGTTCACTTTGATCTTGCAGTCTCTTGTATCCAGAACCTTTTGAGTTCTGTAAGAGAAAGATACTTGCTTCCCAGATTTTTTTATTTTTTATTTTTGCCATGAGAATTAAAGATAAGGAGACACATGTTGGCCCTTGAAATAAAAATAGCTTGGTGCAAATTTAGCTCTGTGTGTGTGTGTGTGTGTGTGTGTGTGTAAATATATTTAAGGCAAAAGCACAATCTTTTGGTTTGCTGCTGTGCACAGTAAATGAAGATGGCTGTGTTGGGCATTTTAGCGGTTTTGGGGCTTTTTATGAGCACTGCAAATGCGTCTTCGGTGAGTCGGTACTTTTAACTTCTGGGCGGCATGGTGGCACATTGGTTAGCACGTCCGCCTCAAGGTGAGACTAGAAGGTCCTGGGTATGAGTCCCAGGTTTGGGCGTTTCTGTGTGGAGTTTGTATGTTCTTCCTATGTTCGTGTGCATTTCCTCCAGGTACTCTAGTTTCCTCCAAAAAAAACATGTACAGTACGCTAATTGGTGGGTCCAAATCATCCCTTGGTCTGAGCGTGAATGGTTGTATGTGTGTTGACTCTTCAGTGGTCTGGCGAGCTGTTCAGGGTGTACCCCGAAGACCCTAATTAAGTGGCTTTGAAAATAGATGGATGAATAAAAGAATCCATTTATTAAATCTGATTTCCTTTTTGGTTGACAACTTTTACCACCACATAATTGTATTTCTTCCATAAATAATCAACCTTCAAACAAATTTTTTACACCAATTTTAATTTTCATAACTTTTTTACACTCATTTCACACACATTTGGCCACAGTATAAATACTTCTCATCTCACTCACTCATTTGCCAAACCACTTACTCTGCTTGTAGGGAGGCTAGAGCCTATCTCAGCCAACAGAGGACGAAAGGCAGTTTACATCATTCATACTCACACTTGGGGGTAATATGGAACAGCCAATTGACTAATGTGAATGTTTTCAATCTGTAGGAGGAAACTGGGGTACCCAGAGGGAAACCCTTGCAAACACAAGGAGAATGTACAAATTCCACACAGAAACACCAAGCCTGGGACCTTCTTGCTGTGAAGTGGACGTTTCACAACTGATATTTTTGCTGAATGCAATTTTTTTTATGCTGTCTTCTAAACTATGTGTGTGTGTGTGTGTGGGTGTGTACCATAGCTTGGAGTGGTATACACAGAAGGAGGGATGGTTGAGGGGAAGAATAAGCATGTAGGACTTTTCCGCTACATGGACGTCTTTAAGGGTATCCCATTCGCCGCACAACCAGTTCGATTTCAGAAACCGACTCCTCACCCAGGCTGGACTGGTAAGTGCAACGGCTTCTCACTCACTGCCTTATTTTCTGGCTTACGTCCTGCATATGTTTTTCAACCTGATGAGCAGCATGTCAGAATGCACAAACAGTACTGGACATATTTTCCAACTCATAATATCCAACTATGTCCCAAAAATGTTATAATCATTACGCAAAGCTGATTTAAACAAACTGGAATTGTATTTAAGGTGAAACAGGATCCCAGATTCAACCATGTCCCTTGTTTTTTCCTCCACCAAGGAGGTAATGTTTTTCGTTTCAGTGATGTGTTCATTAGCAGGATTATGCAAAAAGATAGATGTGGATTTTCATGAAATTTCAACAAGAGGTGGAGGATGACCCGAGTAGATTTTGGAGAAGAACCGGATCAAATTCTGGAGCCAGGAATTTTTTTAAAGGACTCTTTACCCTGTGTTTACCCTGAGCCATGATGTCCTCAATCACCATGATTTGAGTGAATCATGATGAGCATGGAGGACCATGGATTTGAATCTTGACGGAACTTGATGGATTCTTGATGATCGCACTGATGCAGCAAATTTTTTGAGTGTCAATAATTTTACCGCCATTATTATGATCATGGTAGAACATGGGAATCCCAGAGGAGCTTATCACACCTTAAATGAGCCACCATAGGGGATCTTGATGTATTTTAAAATCATGATTCCTTCAAGTTTCGTTTCTTGGATGCTCCCTGTGTAAATTGTGGATATTCACACTTTTTTGAATCGTGGCGATCGCAGACATCAGCGTAAACACTAAGCTTGGACAACAGTAGGGGGTGTTGTGCATTTTCTGTTGTTTTCTTGCGACCAGTCGGCGGTCTTTTGAAACCCATGAATGATGAAACGGTGCGTACATATTTCACTTCTGTAATGCATTGCGTGATACTGTGCACTGCCGAAAACAGGTTCGTATGTTGTAAACAAAAATGGCCGACATGGTATGGGAACACACCAAAATGTTCAGAAAATATTTGTTTAAAGGTAGGTAAAGTCTGTTGAGTTCTTACACTCGAGCCTCGTGGCTCATCAGGCCGGTGCTTATCCCCGGTTTCCATAGCGTGAAGCGACCAGGAGTTCAACTCCCCCTGGATGGGACGCTAGTCCATCGCAGGTTACCTTCCCAGTATATTTTTACTGGTACCCATTTATACTGCTGGGTGAACAGAGGCACACTTGTGGTTGAGACCTTTCCCAGGGGTCTTGGCACAATGAGAGTCTCAGTGGGATTCGAACTCATAACCTCCCGATCATGAGCGCAGCACCCTAACCACTACGCCAACGGCCCCACAATTGTTTAAAGACGACTTCTTAATACTAAACATTAATGATGATGGCTACGTTACTAAAATAAGATTTGCTACAAGTATACAGTATAGTACTAATTAGGGTAGAAGTTGTTCTAGATTTATTAATTAATATCTTGTTAATTATCAAAAATAATGTTACAGTAACAAAACGGAGTTACAGGTATTAATGCTCGCAATTACTTAACATTTCAGTTAAACCAGTTAAAGGTTCAAGTTGGTGCTGTTGTTGTTTGACGTTTATGCTGGTTGATGAAATGTTGCATGTTCATTTATAAAAGTATTCCAGCAGTTTTATGAGAACATTTGAAGTTGCTGATTATTTGTATTAAAATTTAATGTTTCAAAATAATTAGTTGTGTTGTCAATAATTTACTCCTTAAATATTAGAAAATTCAACAATACCTAAGATAAGATACATACATCTACTGAACTTAAAGACACAAATCTAATTGATTCAATAACAGGTTTGTTTAATAATTTACTTTTACTTCAAGGAACCATTTTGCAGAACCTGTGGGTTACGCAACTAATTTTCAGCTGAACAAACTTTGAGCAGACCAGAGTCATTTACCCGTGAACCATAAACTGGTTCCCCAATTTTTTTAAATGTCAACGCCTGAACTTTAAATAAAAATATATGAACAGATTTTAATGAATGTTTTTGGAAGAGTGGCGTACCTCCCAAGAAACTCTCCATTACATTTTTAGATATGATCTGGATCAAATTCTTAAACCAGGAATTTTTTTTAAAGATTCTTTAGCATTGTGAGATAGTTTGGAAGTGTGGTATGACAGCAGGACCAACAGCGGGTGCTGTATACTTTCTGTTATTTGAACAACTTGACAGGGTGTGCCCTTCTAGGTCTTTGATTTTATTTCTTTGGCCCAACTCCCTCCAGCTGTTTCTCTGCAGGTGTTTTGAAGGCCAAAGACTTTCCGAAGAGGTGCCTGCAACTGAACCTGGTTCAGAGTGGAACTCGTGGCAGCGAGGACTGCCTGTACCTCAACATCTGGGTCCCACAAGGCCGTTCAAGTAAGAGTACTCTCAGCCACTTTGAGCTAGAATTAATTACATGGTTACCATGTAATGTATGTATATAATTTGTTTGTTTGTTTGTTTTAGTTTCAACTGGCCTTCCTGTCATGCTTTACCTCTTCGGAGGTGGCTTCCTGGTTGGTGGCTCTCAGGGTGCTAACTTTTTGGATAACTACCTGTACAGTGGAGAGGAGATTGCCGACCGTGGAAATGTCATCGTGGTGACTGTGAACTATCGAGTCGGTTCGCTCGGATTTCTCAGTACAGGAGATTCGGAGCTCCCTGGTGTGAATCATAAAGATTGATTATTATCCCTCACATACTTTTAGTACCAGACAATCCAATCATCTTCAAAACACTTAATGTTTTGTAAATCATGAATATTTATATCTATTGGGTTACAATTTTATTAATAATTAACAAGATAATTTATTGATATAAAGCTGTGATTAACCTGGAGCAGCATGGGAGCGTAGTGGTGTTAGCATATTCACCTCAACACAAAAAGCTCCTGCGTTCAACTCCCGGGCTCGGCGAGGGTGTTTCTATCTGGTATTTGCATGTTTTCCCTCTATGGTACATGGGTTTCCTCTTGGTACTCCAGTTTCCTCCCACTGTTCAAAGACATACACATAAGGTAATTGGCTTTTCCCAATTGGAAGTGGTGAGGATGCGAGTGTGAATGGTTGTGTGTAGCCCTCCAATGGTCCGGGAAGCTTATCAGGGTGTAATCTGGCTCCGCTCAGTATTGGCTGTAATACACTCCAGCATCACCATGACCTGAATAGAGGATTAAGCGTTTCAGTATACAAGTGATGAGTATGACTACCAATCAACTTGAACTATTATCAGTACCACCAAACTGAGCTTCTACTCAATGAGAATTTTTTAGAGAGTTGTTTAAAGCAACCAGAATTCAGTCTGCTCCCTAATGATAAAATTATTCATGAAAAAAAATACGCCACCCTTTTGGTTCTTAGGGAACTATGGACTCTGGGATCAGCATGCTGCTATCGCTTGGGTGCACAGGAACATCAAGGCTTTCGGAGGAGATCCAAACAACATCACTATCTTTGGAGAATCTGCTGGAGCCGCCAGCGTGAACTTTCAGGTATGAATCAAACGGATTCTATTTTTATTGCTTATATCCTGAATGGCTATCCTTTTCCATTCTGAGTTGAAATGTGTGTGTGTTTGCCTGTGCCTGTGTGTGTGTGCGTGTGTTCACAGATGCTGACCCCCCACAACAAAGGCTTGATTCGCAGAGCTATTTCTCAGAGTGGAGTTGCTCTGTGTCCTTGGGCTGTAAACAGAAATCCGAGAGCTTTTGCTGAAGAGGTAATTGCTAATACAGTATACCGCAAGTGTTGCAATAAATTATTTCTTGTAAATTATCTACAGGGTCTCGAATGCAATTTTCTTTATATATTATAATTGCTGCTTTTATACTATCAGACCAGAGTGAGCCAGGGCTATCTCAAGGCAACCTGAGGCTTGTAGCATGGGAATTTTAGCCTCAAACCTGCACAAATGTGTTGGCATTTCTTTCATCATGCTATAGCATAGCATTTGACCTGCCCATAATGTGCTGCATGGTGACAGATAACATAGCAATCCAGTGAAGCTCGGTACAATTTAGAAAAATAACGCTACCATTAACATGAAATACTCATCACAGCTAAGAAAAACATACCTATGCAACTATTTACAGATATCGCCCAAAATTAACACAAAAGCTAGTCTATGCTAACTGTAATGGCCATAAATTGTGTACTATCTAAAAACGGAGATGATAGGATATTTCTTAAAATAAATAATATATGCACTTTTATTTTCTTAAATATTTTCTTTTCTTCCATTATGTGTGAATGAACTTTAACATGGCAGCTAAAATCTAAAATAAGTCTTGCAGTATAGCTAAAGCAATCATTTAATAAAATACTCTAAAATCAAACTCGCACATGAGGGATCTTCTTCATTTTCTTTTCGGCTTTTTCCCGTTCTCGAGAGTCGCCACAGCGAATCATCTGATTCGCACATTTGATTTGGCATAGGTTTTTACGTCAGATGCCCTTCCTGTCACAACCCTTTAGCAAGGGACAGAAACACGCTGATGGCTTTGCAGTTACTCTTTACGAAAGTCAGCAATGGTTCTTTTACATGCCTCTCACCATAGACAGTGAGAGACATGGCCCGCCTTTGATAACCCAGTTAGCTGCACTGGGGGGGACAGTGACAGCCCTGTGGGGACTAGAAACCCCAACCTTAGGATCAGCGATCCAGTGCCCTATCCACGAGACCATCACTGACATTAGGGATATAGCAACAAAATAGCGCGACGTAATTTTTGGTTGGTTTCGGCCAAAAATACTACCATTACACTTTAAATTATCGGTCTCAACAAAAACCTATGAAATCTTTGAAGAACTTCTATTATGATACTGCAGGGTGTGAAAAACTCTAATTTCGCTCAAATTTTACAGAGGTCCAAAATTTTTCATCAAGACTGAAATACGGATAATTTACCTCAATTTCAAGACACTACTCCTTTTCCTTTTGGCTGTTCCCTTCAGGGGTCGCCACAGCGAATCATCTGCCTCCATCTCACCCTGTCCTCTGCATCTTCTTTTCTTACACCAACTACCTTCATGTCCTCCTTCACCACATCCATAAATCTTCTCTTTGGTCTTCCTGTAGGCCTTCTGCCTGGTAGTTCCAACCTCAACATCCTACTACCAATATACTCACTATCCCTTCTCTATACATGTCCAAACAATCTCAATCTAGCCTCTCTGACTTTGTCTCCAAAACCTCTTACATGTGCTGTCCCTCTGATGTACTCATTTCTGATCCTATCCATCCTCGTTACTCCCAAAGAGAACCTCAACATTTTGATCTCTGCTTCCTTCAGCTCTGCCTCCTGTCTTTTTTCTCAGTGCCACTGTTTCTAAATCATACCTCATCGCTGGCCTCAACACCGTCTTGTACACTTTTCCTTTCATTCTGGCCGATACCTTCCTATCACACATCACACCGGACACTTTTCTCCAACCATTCCAACCTGCCACACTCTTCTTCACCTCTTTTCCACACTCTCCATTGCTCTGGATTGTTGAGCCTAAGTATTTAAAATCCTCCACCTTCTTTATCTCTGCTCCCTGCTACCTCACCGTTCCTCTTGGGTCTTTACTTTCCAACTGAGCATACAAGTCATCATACGCCCTTTGTTTGGCCTTTGACACCACTACCTTTGCCTTACGCTGTATCTCCCTATACTCCTGTTTACTCTCTTCGGTCCTCTCAATGTCCCACTTCTTTTTAGCTAACCTCTTCCTTTGTACACACTCCTGCACTTCCTCATTCCACCACCAAGTCTCCTTATCTACTCTCCTTCCAGATGACACATCAAGTACTCTCCGACCTGTCTTCCTCATCACATTAGCTGTAGTTGTCCAGTCATCTGGAAGCACGTCCTGACCACCCAAAGCCTGTTTCAACTCCTCCTTGAAGACAACATGACACTCTTACTTTTTCAGCTTCCACCACTTTGTCTTCTGCTCTGCCTTTGTCTTCTTCACCTTCCTCACCATTAGCATCATCCTGCACACCACCATCCTATGCTGTTTGGCAACACTCTCACCCACTACTACTTTGCAGTCACTGACTTCCTACAAATTACATCGCCTACAGAAGATGTAGTCTACCTGTGTGCTCCTACCTCCGCTTTTATAAGTCACCCTATGCTCCTGTCTCTTCTGGCAGAAAGTATTCACTATAGCCATTTCCATCTTTCTTCTTTTCCTTTCCGCTTTTCCCTTCAGGGGTCGCCACAGCGAATCATCTGCCTCCATCTCACCCTATCCTCTGCATCTTTTTCTCTTACACCAACTGCCTTCATGTCCTCCTTCACTACATCCATGAATCGTCTCTTTGGTCTTCCTGTAGGCCTTCTGCCTGGTAGTTCCAACCTCAACATCCTACTACCAATATACTCACTATCCCTCCTCTGTACATGTCCAAACCATCTCAATCTAGCCTCTCTGACTTTGTCTCCAAAACGACTTACATGTGCTGTCCCTCTGATGTGCTCATTCCTGATCCTATCCATCCTCGTTACTCCCAAAGAGAACCTCAACATTTTCATCTCTGCTACCTCCAGCTCTGCCTCCTGTCTTTTCCCCAGGGCCACTGTTTCTAGTTTCCATCCTTTATGCAAAATCTATCAACATCTGTCCTTCTGTGTTCCTGTCCTGGATACCAAACCTTCCTATCACTTCCTCGTCCCCTCTGTTGCCTGCACCAACATATCCATTGAAGTCTGCACCAATGACTACTCTTTCACCTCTGGGGTATTCTGCATCACTTTATCTAACTCACTCCAGAATCTCTCCTTCTCTTTTAGCTCACATCCTGCCAGTGGGGCATAAGCACTAACAACATTGAACATCACGCCTTCAGATTCTAACTTGAGACTCATCACTCTGTCTGACACTCTTTTCACTTCTCGAACATTCCTGACAAACCCCTCCTTCAAGATGACTCCTACTCCATTTCTCTTCCCATCCACACCATGATAAAACAGCTTGAACCCTGCTCCTAAGCTTCTAGCCTTGCTGGCTTTCCATTTGGTCTCCTGAACACACAGTATGTCCACCTTCCTCCTCTGCATCATGTCAGCCAGTTCTCTACCTTTTCCTGTCATAGTTCCAACACTCAAAGTCCCTATTCTCAGTCCTAGACTCATGCTTTTCCTCTTCTCTCTCTGCCTACGGACATGCCTCCCGCCTCTCCTTCTTCGACTTCTTCGACCAACAGTAGTCCAATTTCCACCAGCACCCTGTTGGTTAACAGCACTGACGGTGGTCGTTGTTAACCTGGGCCTCAACCAATCCGGTATGGAATTCTTATTTTTGACTCGCATCTTATATATGGCGTTGGTTTTATGCCGGATACCATTCTTCACACCACTCTGCATTTATCCGGGCTTGGGACCGGCGTGAGGATTAACACTGGCTTGTGCCCCTCTCACGGCTGCATTACCTCGATTTCTAGAGAGTATTTCAGAAAACATGTGAATTCCAGTTTGAATTTCTTCAATTCCCTTCCAAATAAAATTTGCTTGTATGTTCAGACAAGATGTGAATCGTGCCTTCCACCTTCAGACCACCTTATGTGCCAGTTGGCCTCTTCTGGCTGATAGGTAATCATCAAGCCAAATTCCCCAGGCTTGTAGCCTTAAAATAGCCCTGATTACGCACTATCAATCAGGCCCTGGAAGTAACAGTGAATATGCTAATGGTACACAATAGTTGCCCAGCTTTGGGTTAATAGTAGGATCGGTGCTATTAATTACAGCTATTTTATCCAGAGACATAGCTTTGGGCAGGTTGGTGTCTCAAGATAGAAGCTGCCACCCTTGAACTAAGCCTTGCCACTCCAAACATTTAAAATAATCCAACTCCTATATTGGTTTAATGAACTATTTCTAACTCCATCAAACCTCTTGTATTAGAGTCTATACAGTAGAGTCTATAGAGTGATACTGAATTTTTATGGACCCAGGAATAAGTTCTGTTCTGTAGTGTCCTAGTAAATACTATATACCGGTACTTTAAAATTTATCCAGGTACCAGTAGGCAACTTCTGTCTAAATGTGTACTGCCCAACGAGCTTATTACTTGTGCATTCACCTGTTCATTTTAGCTTAGGTCATATGACTGTGATACCTCTTCAGTCTGCTATTACCAAATGAAAAGTCATGGTGCTTAAATAATTTAAAAAGACGTCTATCTTTTCTTGAGTCCAGTTTTAAAATGCTTCTTTTACTTTTTTATTTTGACGTTTTTAACTTGGCAGGTTGCAAAGAAAGTAGGCTGCCCCACAGATCAGGGCATGGGTGCCTGCCTGAAGATGACTGACCCAGTTCAGTTAACTCTTGCTGGTACCATTAACCTGAATGGTTCTGCAAAAAGTATGCACTTGAACAAAGTACTGAATGTTTTTAATTTAGAAGTCAGATTGGGATTAATTTGATAGTGATTTGATAAGTTGAAGTGTAAAATGTAAAGTCTTCCTTTAGACCCCATTGTGAAGAACCTGGCCCTCGCTCCTGTAATTGATGGTGATTTCCTCCCTGATGACCCCAGTACCCTCTTTGGCAATGCGGCTGACATCGACTACATTGCCGGAGTTAACGATATGGATGGCCACATTTTCAGTGGCTTTGATGTTCCTTCTGTTAACCAGCCTCTCCAGACCACACCTGTGTAAGAACCACTTAATCTTCCTATACAATGTTATTGTTTAGCTTTTGTGTTTTATTTATTTAATCATCTTATAAAAATAGCCATAAGAGTACCATTCAGAAATTTCAGGGGTTCTTCTTTGGCTAATGTTCCACCCTTCCACCAAGTTTCATGGGCGTACTACTATCAGTACTATGCTACCACTGCCATCACTAAAACTGCTAATGCCAATGCTAATGCTAATAATAATAATAATAATAATAATAATAATAATAATAATAATAATAATAACAGCAAAGCCTTTAAGGTGACATGGTAGATGAAGGTAAAGTCTGTTAGGCTTTTCACAGTCCTACCGATCCCAATTTCCCTACCGTATTGTCCAACACAGGTTACCTTCCCAGTATTTATTTACTGGTAACCATTTACAGTAGACCCTTGACTATTCGTAGTTTTGCACTCACGGTCTGCATATTCGTGGACTGCCAAGCAACTAACACATCATTCTATTTCAGCCAATGGCTGTTCTCCTTGCTGAATGGTTGAGATGATGTAACACCCTTTTTTCCTCATTCGCACACAAGTTGTAAATTAGCCTTTTTTAGTGTGTTTAAATTACCAGTTAAGCTCTATGATGCCACTCAAACGCTGTGCATCTTCTATGGCTAAGCAATTGAAAAGGTAATGACGTTGAATGTCTCTTCTGAAGAAATAAGACTTTCTCCTGAAGAAACCACAGTTTCCTCTGAGGAGCCTGAAGAGGAATAATCATCTGAGCTGTTGTAAAGCTGGAGTATTGAAGTCTTTTTCAATTATTATTCCAGTACAGTGCCTTAGTTAATGTTTAGCATGTTTGCGTATGTCTGCTTTTTCCGCTCCAACTGAGGGGCATGGCTAAGCTCCTCGGACTGAATGCAGTTCAAACTTGAATTAAGCAATCTCATTTACTCCCTATAAACAAAAACTGCACACTCACCTCAATTAAAGCGCGCTTCTTAAGTCCTTCCCCTTTGAATGTGAGGCATTTGTTGCAGGTGACAAACGGAGCTTGCACACTTGAAAGATCAAATGTCCGGATGAGCCGCGCTTTGTCTCACAAGCTCTGTGAGTCACCTGCAACAAACGCCTCACATTCAGAGGGGAAGGCCTTAAGCACGCTTTAACTGAGGTGAGCGTGCAGTTTGTGTTTATAGGAAGTAAATGCTTAAATACTTAATTCAAGTATGAACTGCATTCAGTCCGAGCAGCTCAGCCACGCCTCAGCCGGAGCGGAAAAAGCAGACACAAACATTCTAAACATTAACTTAGGCATTGTACTGGAATAATAATTAAAAAAGACTTCAATACTACAGCTTTACAACAATTCAGATGATTATCCGTCTTCAAGCTCTTCAGAGAAAACTGTCGTTTCTTCAGGAGAAACGGTGCTTAACTGGTGTTACTGCTGTGTTGTGGTTGTGGGCCGAGGAAGACAGCGTCGCTTCCATTCGCTCAGTCTCGGTACTGTAATATTACGCGTCATTACGTCTTACATGGTTACATAAACAAACACGAACTAATTTCGGGCGCACGAGATGCAGCAAGCGTTGGCAACTTTTGAGGCTCAGGATCCCAACTTGGAAAGGTTCACTCGGGTTTCCAGAGGCATCATGGATTTGATGCAATGCTACAAGGAGATCTTGGAGAAGAAGAGGTTGCTCTCTGTCCAGGAGCAGTATTTTAAGAAGGTAGAGAGGCCTGAAACAGATCCTGTACCCTCTACCTCAGCTACATCTACTACTCCAGGCTCACCGGCCCCAGCTTCTCCAGCACAATAAGTCTGTCTCTCCCTCCCTTACTGTAGTTCATTCTTGTGGTAAGGAATTGTTTTCTCTTTTTTAAACACAGTACTTTGTCATTAACTGTTACATTTTATGATAGCACTGTACGTACAGTACTTTTCAGTATATTTTATGTTATGTTCCGACTTACACTGAAAATCGGGTTACATCGCGTCTTAAAAACGGATCAGCGTTGTAAACCAATATATATACAGGACTCCCTAATATCAATATATATCACAGTACAAAATTAAAAAGTTTTTCTTAATCATTACTACATTTTTCTACATTAATACTGTATTAATGAATAAGACTGTCTATAGAATGTGTTTAAGAAGCATATTTTAGCGCATGTAATAGATACATAGTATTTTACTTCTGGTTGATCATTCTTGCATGTAATATGATACATGGGGTTTTACTTCCGGGTTCAGAACTTGCGGATTATCTTCATTCATGGGAGGGGCCGGAACCGAACCCCTGCAAATATCGAGGGCCTACTGTATACTGCTGGGTGGACAGAGGCACACTTGAGGTTATAAACCAGGGGTCATGGCATGGTGGAGGTCTAGGGTGGTTTTGAACTGAGAATTCAAACCCACTACCTCTTGATCATGAGCCCAGCACCATAACCACCAAGTCGTTAGCCCCATCAGCCTTACCGGCCTCACAGGGCAGCATGGTAGCACAGAGAGTACCATATTCACCTCACAGTAAGAAGATCCTGAATGCAGCCGTGAGGGAGGGGCACAAACCAGTGTCTCTCCCTCACGCCGGTCCCAAGCCCGGATAAATGCAGAGGGTTGCGTCAGGAAGGGCATCCGGCGTAAAACAAATGCCAAATAAACTATGCGAATCACAAGAAAGAATGACATACCGGATCGGTCGAGGCCCGGGTTAACAACAACCGCCATCAGTGCCGTCAACCAACAGGGTGCGGATGGAAATTGGACTACTGTTGGTCGAAGACGTCGAAGAAGGAGAGGTGGGAGGCGTGTCCGTTGCCAGAGAGAGAAGAGGAAAGGCATGAGTCTAGGACTGAAAGTAGGGACTTTGAACGTTGGAACTATGGCAGGAAAAGGTAGAGAGCTGGCTGACATGATGCAGAGGAGGAAGGTGGACATACTGTGTGTTCAGGAGACCAGGTGGAAAGGTAACAAGGCTAGAAGCATAGGAGCAGGGTTTAAGCTGTTTTATCATGGTGTGGATGGGAAGAGAAATGGAGTCGGAGTCATCTTGAAGGAGGAGTTTGTCAGGAATGTTCTAGAAGTGAAAAGAGTGTCAGACAGAGTGATGAGTCTCAAGTTAGAAATTGAAAGTATGATGGTCAATGTTGTTAGTGCTTATGCCGAACAGACAGGATGTGAGCGAGAAGAGAAGGAGAGATTCTGGAGTGAGTTAGATGAAGTGATGCAGAGTACCCCCAGAGGTGAAAGAGTGGTCATTGGGGCAGACTTCAATGGACATATTGGTGCAGGAAACAGAGGGGACGAGGAAGTGATGGTTAGTTTGGTATCCAGGACAGGAACACAGAAGGACAGATGTTGGTAGATTTTGCAAAAAGGATGGAAATGGCGGTGGTGAATACTTTCTTCCAGAAGAGACAGGAGCATAGGGTGATTTATAAAAGTGGAGGTAGGAGCACACAGGTAGACTGCATCTTGTGCAGGCGATGTAATTTAAAGGAAGTCAGTGACTGCAAAGTTGTAGCGGGTGAGAGTGTTGCCAAACAGCATAGGATGGTGGTGAGCAGGATGATGCTGATGGTGAGGAAGGTGAAGAAGGCAAAGGCAGAGCAGAAGACAAAGTGGTGGGAGCTGAAAAAGGAAGAGTGTCAGGTTGTCTTCAAGGAGGAGTTGAAACAGGCTTTGGGTGGTCAGGAAGTGCTTCCAGATGACTGGACAACTACAGCTAATGTGATCAGGGAGACAGGTAGGAGAATACTTGGTGTGTCATCTGGAAGGAAAGTAGATAAGGAGACTTGGTGGTGGAATGAGGAAGTGCAGGAGTGTGTACAAAGGAAGAGGTTAGCTAAGAAGAAGTGGGACATTGAGAAAACCGAAGAGAGTAAACAGGAGTACAGGGAGACACAGCGTAAGGCAAAGGTAGCAGTGTCAAAGGCCAAACAGAGCGCGTTTGATGACTTGTATGCTCGGTTGGAAAGTAAGGAGGGAGAAAATGATTTATACAGGTTGGCACAGCAGAGAAATACAGATTGGAAGGACGTGCAGCAAGTTAGATTGATAAAGGACAGAGAGGGAAATGTATTGACTGATGACAGAAGCGTGCTGGGAAGATGGAAAGAGTATTTTGAAGAGCTGATGAATGAGGAAAATGAGAGAGAAAAAAGAGTAGAAGAGGTGGCTGTTGAGGACCAGGAAGTAGCAAAGATTAGTAAGGGTGAAGTGAGGAGGGCATTGAAGAAGATGAAGAATGGAAAGGCAGTTGGTCCTGATGACATACCGGTGGAGGTATGGAAGTGTCTAGGAGAGGTAGCAGTCGATTTTCTGACAAGAACATTCAACAAGGTCTTAGAGAGTGAGAGGATGCCAGAGGAATGGAGGAGAAGTGTGCTGGTGCCCATTTTTAAGAACAAGGGAGACGTGCAGAGTTGGGGCAACTACAGAGGGATAAAGTTGATGAGCCATACGATGAAGTTATGGGAAAGAATAGTGGAAGCTAGACTAAGTGCTGAGGTCAGCATTTGTGAACAACAGTTTGGTTTCATGCCAAGAAAGAGCACCACAGATGCAGTATTTGCCTTGAGGATGTTAATGGAGAAGTACAGAGAAGGTCAGAGGGAGCTGCATTGTGCCTTTGTGGATCTGGAGAAAGCATATGACAGGGTGCCGAGAGAAGAACTGTGGTATCGCATGAGGAAGTCTGGAGTGGCAGAGAAGTATGTTAGAGTGGT
The DNA here is from genome assembly GCA_024760905.1 of Plotosus lineatus. NCBI lineage: Eukaryota > Metazoa > Chordata > Actinopteri > Siluriformes > Plotosidae > Plotosus > Plotosus lineatus. The sequence goes on from CM045735.1 coordinate 39,345,336, forward strand.
GCAGGACATGTATGAGAGATGTAAGACAGTGGTGAGGTGTGCTGTCGGTGTGACACAAGAGTTCAAGGTGGAGGTGGGACTGCATCAAGGGTCAGCGCTCAGCCCCTTCTTGTTTGCTATGGTGATGGACAGGCTGACAGACGAGGTTAGACAAGATTTCCCATGGACTATGATGTTTGCAGATGACATTGTGATCTGTAGTGAGAGCAGAGAACAAGTGCAGGAAAATCTAGAGAGGTGGAGGTATGCCCTGGAAAGGAGGGGAATGAAGATTAGCCTCAGTAAGACAGAATACATGTGCATGAATGACAAGGACCCAAGAGGAACGGTGAGATTACAGGGAGCAGAGATAAGAAAGGTGGAGGATTTTAAGTACTTAGGCTCAACAATCCAGAGCAACGGAGAGTGTGGAAAAGAGGTTAAGAAGCGTGTGCAGGCAGGTTGGAATGGTTGGAGAAAAGTGTCCGGTGTGATGTGTGATAGGAGGGTATCGGCAAGAATGAAAGGAAAAGTGTACAAGACGGTGTTGAGGCCAACGATGTTGTATGGGTTAGAAACAGTGGCCCTGGGGAAGACAGGAAGCAGAGCTGGAGGTAGCAGAGATGAAAATGTTGAGGTTCTCTTTGGGAGTAACGAGGAGGATAGGATTAGGAATTGCTCATCAGAGGGACAGCACATGTAAGAGGTTTTGGAGACAAAGTCAGAGAGGCTAGATTGAGATGGTTTGGACATGTACAGAGGAGGGCTAGTGAGTATATTGGTAATAGGATGCTGAGGCTGGAACTACCAGGTAAAAGGCCTAGAGGAAGACCAAAGAGACGATTCATGGATGTGGTGAAGGAGAACATGAAGGTCGTTGGTGTAAGAGAAGAAGATGCAAAGGATAGGGTGAGATGGAGGCAGATGATTCGCTGTGGCGACCTCTGAAGGGAAAAGCCGAAAGGAAAAGAAGAAATAAGAAGATCCTGGGTTTGAGCCCTATGCCTGGCAATTGTATTTCAGTGTGGAGTTTGCATGGTCTCCTCTTGTGTGCATGAGTTTCCTTCGTGTACTCTGGTTTCCTGCGACAGTTCAAAGAGATGTACAGTAGGATAACTGAGTCATCCAAACTGTTCAGGGTGTACCTCAACTTTGCCCAGAGTCCAACAAACAAGAGCTGTTTCTATAGAATCAACATGGTATTCCTTTGTTGTTGTTTTTTTACACAGTGAGGACGTGAAGGATCTTCTGACTGCTTTAACCAGTGATAAAGGTCCGGAAGCTTCAGCAGCAGCTTTTGAGCAGTACACCGCTCATTGGGAAAGCAAGCCTGCCAAGGCCGACATCAAAAAGACGATCGTGGACATCGAAACAGATTACACCTTCTTGGTGCCGACACAGTCGGCTCTGTATCTCCATGCCAAACATGCCAAGTGTGTTCATCCTTATCATTAGTAAAGTATACGAAATCCATCTTGGTTTACTATTGCTGAACGTTCTGATTTATTTTGTCCTTTCCTCCTATCAGAACAGGTCGTACGTACTCCTATCTGTTCTCAGAGCCCAATCGCCTACCTGCTTATCCCAGCTGGATGGGAGCTGACCATGCCGACGACTTGCAGTATGTGTTTGGAAAGCCTTTCACCACCCCCCTGGCCTACATGCCCAGACATCGCAGGGTCTCAAAATACATGATTGCCTACTGGACCAACTTCGCCAAGACTGGGTAATACATCACTGCTAAATGGGCTTGAAATATGTAACTTATCAACATTACTGTATTTAACCACAGATTCTGTTAAAAGTCGTATGCTGTGTCAGAAGAACTGGAAGAATGTGTTTAGATGAATAGTTGAAGCTAGCGAGCTTATTAACCATATGTGTTTACTGCATGCTTGGTAAAATCTTTGCTAATGCTTCAGTAAGCTCTCTAAGAGACACACTGGAAGTCTTACATGCCCATTGGGCTTGTTAATGGATTTAAAATTTGTCTACCAAAATGAGTGACAGTGTGAATTTCATGCACCCTGCCACCCCCCAGTGACCCCAGCATTGGTGATTCGGAGGTTCCTGTAGCCTGGCCCAAGTTGACTGAAGGCCACCAGTATGTGGACATCAATAGCGACACAAATAAGAACTCTCTTAAGCAGAAAATGAGAGCTCGCTTCGTCTACTTCTGGAGTATCACCTACATCAGTTATCCCAACGTCAACTGAAGGCCTCTGCAGCTCTGGCTCCAGTTATCGCTGTCAGGAAACATTCTGCAGTTCCACCGCAATTTACTCATTCAATAAACTGAACTGCCTGCAAATTTTTTCTTTGTGTTTTGCCTTTTAAATTAAAAAATATACATATAGCAAATGATGGGTTTGTTGGGGCCATAATTCATATTTTGATGATTAGATTAAAGGACCGGGTGGAGGGTAATGGAGACTCAATTACCTGAAATAAAATGGAATTGATTATTATTATTAACCACAACGCTTTGAAAATGCTTTGAATAAAACGTATAAGGATTATAAGGATAATAAGATGTGTCAAAGATATGTAAAGGATACTTGAGTTTTCTTTGTTTCCTGGTTCCATGCTTTAATTTCCCAAAAACAAATAAATAAATAAATAAAAAGAAGAGGAAGCAGGAGAGTGAGATGAAAAATAAACCCAACACTGATGGAAATGAATGTTGTGATGCTTAAGTTTGTTCAAACTCAGAACGTGGCAGCCAGGATAATTCCTGGAACTCTTTTATAAAATACAGTAAATAACACGTAAGAAATAAAAAGCGAGTTCGAGGCACGACCCGCACAACCCGAGTACTGTATAGTAAATATAGTATATGCGCCGTCAGTGAGAGTGGAGAGAACAATCTGATGCGTGTTTCCTGAGTGTGGACGCGATGGTTATTATTTATGATGGTGTATTTGCTGCATTGTTTTCCAGGCACATGAACGCAATTGTACTCGGATTCTGTCGCAGTTAACGCAAGCAACGGCGACCGGGATGTGAGTCTCATCAAATCACAAACGAGGCTCACCGAGGTAACATGTTAATATTGGAGAAAGTCGTGACGTCACGCCTTACAAATAACACGGAGAGGCACGAGCGCTTTGGCGGTAATTGATCTTTGCGCCAGTGCGCCAGTGTGACAGTGTGACATGCACTGGACGGGCTGCGACATGGAGGGTTCCGTCAGATCACGGTTCATCAAGGTGTTCGCCGGGGTCGCGATCGCGTTCACCGCAACCGTCCTGATGCACGTGCGAGATCCGTCCGACGTCCTATTGGACAGCGGGTACACTTATCCCGAGCTGTGGAGGAAAACCGGCCTGGTTGGAGCTCCGGCGCGCGCTGCCGCGTGCATCCTGGCAGGCGCTTTGCTTCTGGCAGCGAGCTGGCTCTACCGGCTCCTGTTCGCTCCTCTGGAGCTCCTCCGGAGTCCGGATGATGTAGGATACGTGGCGGAGGACGGGCGCTCTCGAGCGCGTGCGGCCAACGAAGTGCGGCGGAGACGCAAGACCGGGGAATTGCCTCCGGTTTACCCGAACGGCTGGTACCGGATCCTGGACTCACACATGCTCGAGCGAGGAGATGTCAAGAGCGTGACCGTGTTAGGTATGTAGGACGCCCGAGATGCATAGCACAGTGACGCGCCGCAGGTTTCCATGCACTGCGCACTCCAGCACGAGAGTGGGAAACCATGACATCACGAGATCCCCATCTCGACTCATTCCAGCAATGAGAACAAATACAGGCCTGAAATACAATGCACTGTTATGCTGCAGGTCAGAAAACCCTGTTCAACTTTAGCCAAATATCCACTCAGCCCTGGAGTTATCACTGTGGATTTGATTCACTGAATCATTATATATATATATATATATATATATATATATATATATATATATATACGTATACCATTTATATATATATATATATATATATATATATATATATATATATATATATACACACATACAGTAGACCGTTTATAATTTCCCTCGTGATTAGTGCGTCTTGAATCTGAGCTGCGTGTGCGCATGCGTGCGTATGGTGTAAAAATAGCTCTCCTCAATGTTGCATCCATCTGCCTATTTTGAGGTCACCTCAATAACTAGAGCAGTTGCTTCATGGTGATCAATGAAACAGGAAGCCTTGATCTCAGTTGCAAAAACATTAATTGTGGAAGGTGGTGGCCCCTGTGGTAATGTGATGGATTACTGATTCCTGGGTCGAGGGTTCAAGCCCCACTCTCACCAGGTTTGCACTGCTGTACCCCCAGTGCAGCTAACTGGGTTATCAAAGGTGGCCATGTCTCTCACTGTCTGTGGTGGGAGGATCAAATACTAGAACTATTGCTGACTTTCAGAAAAAGGAGCCTGGCGAGCTCTCCAGGGTGTTGTCTGCCCTCTCTCGGAGTTGGCTGAGATGGGTGACCGTAAATAGGCCTAAGCGGTTCAGGAAATGAATAAGTGCATTAATTGTGAAACAAGTCGTTTGGTGTATCAGTTGTTTTGCTCTTTTTATTCAGTCTGGGTGAGTGATGGGGATTCCGACCGAGTCAGATCACTATACAGAGCTGATTCTTTCTCCTGGAAAATGACTCATTGACATCTTTCTTTAAACTGGATAGAAATTGAACCAATCATTGTTTTGGCAGTGTGTAAATTCTTTCACAAAATTTTACTGGTACAAAATAACTTCATTCAACTTTTATTTTTATAAAACAGATTCTCATTTTTTTAAAAGAAAAAGTAATTTATGGAGTCCAATTAAAATCTTTCACGTTGATTGATCATGAAAAAATGAATCACAAAAAGAAACCTCAGTGTTTTCTCCAAATATATTTATATTTTGCAAAAACACATGGTTTGAAGAGCAATCGGCCAAATTCTTTTATTACATAAACTGAGCAATTTGTTTTGGCTGAAAAACTTTACTGCTGTTCATTTCATTTTCTGTAACTGCTTAATCGCAGGGAGGCTGGCACCCATCCCAGCCAACTCCGGGTGAGGGCAGATTACACCCTGGACAGCTCACCAGGCCATCGCAGGGCGGAAACACACTGACGGCTATGCAGCTACTCTTGTCGAAAGTCAGCAATGGTTCTTTTACATGAACCTCTCATCATAGACAGTGAAAGATATGGCCGGCCTTTGATAACCCAGTTAGCTGCACTGGGGGTGGGGGACAGTGACTACCTTTGGTGAGTGGGGCTTGAAACCCCAACCTTAGGATTAGTGATCCAGCACTTATACCACTAGGCCACCACTGCCCGCACTGCAAGCTTACTCTCTAGAAATCACTTTACCTTTTCATTGCACTTCATAAACTATCAAATGTGCAACCAGACAAATAAAATTAATTTCAGTTCACCCAGATAGACTCGAAAATATCTAATAAATTTCTGTGGCCCATGCACGAAACTGATAACCCACAGAATCATGTGAATGAGAAACTTGAATCTGAATAGAATATGTAAATTTCAGATCAGTCAACCAGACAGGGGTTTTAGGATTGTGGTAGCTTTATATACTAGTATAACCTGTAACCTGTGATAGACTCGCGTCCCATCCAGGAAGAGTTGCACTCCTAGTTGCTTCACGCTATGGAAACCGGGGATAAGCACCGGCCTGATGAGCCACTTGGCTCGGGTGTAAAGCCCAACAGACTTATCTTTATATATATATATACTTTATGGTTTTTATGGTTTATATAATATATATATATATATATATATTCTTCTATAATCACCTGAAGAGAGAGGATGGTTTCACCACCCCTCGAAACAGATCTGTAGTGATAAATGGAGTTTTTAATAGAAAGTCTTTGTCCTGTCCTTTTATATATATATATGGCGGCACGGTGGCGTAGTGGTTAGCACGTCCGCCTCACAGCAAGAAGGCCCGGGTTCGATTCCTGGCCTGGGCGTTTCTGTGTGGAGTTTGCATGTTCTCCCCGTGCTTGTGCGGGTTTCCTCCGGGTGCTCCGGTTTCCCCCGCAATCCAAAGACGTGCACTGTAGGTTAATTGGCCGTTCTAAATTGACCGTAGTTTCTCTCCTGCAGCGGCACTGGAACCCAGTCGTATCGGCACTTGCCTTTCCATTGGATCCTTCCGGTGGCGCCGAGACAGGGGGGGACTTGCTGCTTGGGTAACAGCCTGTCCCTCATTACTCCCTACCCAGGCTCTGTGCACTGGGGAGTATCACCAGTTGGGATACTGGCCAGAGCGCAGCCATAGTCCTTCGGGACTGACGGAGGCCTACGCTATATATATGTACATGAGGCCCACAGATGAATGTGATACAAGTCCTGTAATTGAAATCTCAACAAGGAGCTGCCACACCCTTACACACAGTGCTATCATATAACTCTCAGCCATCACGCAGAGGAGAGCTTAAATTGTTAAAATTGCTTGCATCAAACATTTATTTATGAAAGAAAAGTAAAGGGTTGGCACATGAAATACTGACAGTTTAATGTATCACTACTCTTTTTACTGCTCATTATAGTGTTTTCACATTATAGAACCTTTTTTTATTTCAAAAGGTATCTTTCCTGTACAGCATTTTTTGCCCGTGTACCTATAACTTGTGTGTGTGTGTGTGTGTGTGTGTGTGTGTGCATATAACGATTTAGACATCCAAATTGGCTCCCAGTCTTCACATATGAAACAATACCATGGTTTCCAGAGTATCCGGTGCCGGCTCCTACTGAATGATCAATATGGTAGATTTACACAGCGAAGGTTACCCAGCGGAAACATCAGAACACACCCAGAGCCTGATAAAAATATATCAGAAAAAGGATAGTTAAAAAAAAAGTTTTATTGGATGTTTTCATTTTACAATATAATAAAAGGGTGATTTTGAAAGTTCCATTTGTTGACTACGTAGTAATATTTCATTACCTTATTTATTTTCCTTTTAGTTTTTATATCAATATATAAGCCAATGGTTGCACGGTGACGTAGTGGTTGGCACTTCTGCCTCACAGCAAGAAGGTCTTGGATTCGGTTCCCAGCTCAGGCATTTCTGTATGGAGTTTGCACGTTCTCCCCGTGTTTGTATGGGTTTCCTCCAGGTACTCAGGTTTCCTCCCACAGTCCAAAAACATTCACAGTAGGTTCATTGGCTGTTCCAAATCGCCCGCAGGTCTGAGTGTGAATGGTTGTGTGAGTCTTGGCCCTGCAATGGCCTGGCGAACTGTCCAGAGTGTGCCCTCATCCATGATTGGCAGAGATGGGCGCCAGCCTCCCCCAATTATTATTAATTGGTTCAGAAAATGAATGAAAGATAAATTAATATAAACCAATGTAAGGTAAGGTCCATTCTGCTTTTTACACCCAAGCCAAGTGGCTCATCAGGCCGGTGTTTATCCCTGGTTATTGTAGCATGAAGCGATCAGGGCCCAGTTGTTCAAAACACGGTTATTTTTTTAACCACTGGTTAAGTAGAGTTAACCGACGGTTAAATTTAACGCTGCCGTTATCTTGTTGTTCAAAACTCAGTTAACTTTAACTGAGTGCTAACTTGACGTTAAAGTTAACACACCTAAGGACCGCCGCTAAATTTTTAACAGTGCGGTTAACTTGCAAGATGGCGTACATGGCTAGTGCTGCATTCATGATGCCGTATCAGCGGCGTAAGGACAGAGTGTACTGTGGGCTTGATTATGACATAGCTGCTTTTTCAGACAAAGAATTAAGAATCTGCTACCGGTTTGGGAGAGGCTCAATTGTGCACCTTTGCAATCTGCTGGGGGGTGATTTGCAGCGTCCCACGAATAGGGGCCACGCACTGACTGTCGAACTGCAAGTGTTGGTGGCCCTTTGCTTTTATGCCAGTGGGAGCTTTCTACAGGTGGTTGGGGACACTGTGGGCTTGGACAAAAGTACAGTATCGAGAATAGTGAGAGATGTTACAGATGCCTTGGTGAGAAGGCGTAACAACTTTATTTCTTGGCCAACTGACAATTGCCGACTGCGACAAATTGAGGATGGATTCTTATAAATATTATTAATATTCTAGTTGAACCAAAAACATTCTCAAATATATTTCAAACTACATCTGCAAGTACATGTGCGAAATACATTTACAAATTGAGCTAAAGTTATTTATCTATTCAAAGGCACAAACAAATATTAATACATACAGTATTTACAGCACAAAGGCATACTATTTTTTATATATGTTATTAAAATATATTTTATAAAAGTACTGAGAATTAGGTTGCAGATACAGGCTGGATGGCTTATGATTATTTTAGCCATTCATTCTCTGTGTGTCAATATTTGTGTTCTAACACACGTGCAGGAACCGGAGGCGGGACTAACAAACTGTGCTTTATTCTCACACTTTGTTTGATTGACAGTGTTCAGCTATTATTGCTTACTGATAATATGTTTGTTGATTGGTCAGCTCAGGCGTGCACATGCGCAGTGCCTGTTACACGTTAACTTCCCGTTTCCTTCCTGACTCTAGTCATGCGGAACTTCTCAGACTTTCTCTTCAATAACAGTCATCATTTCAGTTCATTTTCTGTAACCGCTTAATCCTAATTAGGGTCATGGGAAGGCTGGCACCCATCCGAGCCAACTTCGGGCGAGGGCAGAGTACACCCTGGACAGCTCGCCAGGCCATCCCAGGGCTGAAACACGCTGACGGCTTTGCAGCTACTCTTTACGAACGTCAGCAATGGTTCTTTTACATGCCTCTCACCATAGACAGTGAGAGACATGGCCCGCCTTTGATAACCCAGTTAGCTGCACTGGGAGGGACAGTGACAACCCTGTGGAGAGTGGGACTCGAACCCCCAACCTTTGGATCAGCGATCCAGCACCCTATACCACTAGACCCCCACTGCCCCTATAATAAAATGTAATAACATTTTAAAAAAGATTAGTATTCCCATAACATACATTTGCAATTTTTTCAAATGATTCACATTAGCTATAGATGCTAGAAATGTTAAAAGAAATGTTTAAAATCTGAAGGTTAGTGTTTGTATAAAAATATGCATATAAAGCCATTTAAACACTTAAAATGTATTCAACTGAGAAGCATCGTCATGCACAATCAGAACTAAAGATCTGCTGACTCCTGTCGTATCACAGATACCAATCCTACAGAATTATGACCCGAATGCTAAAAAAATGAGCTTTCAGCTGTTTGAGTTTAGATTTTGTCACCAAGGCACTTCAGTGTCCAGTGTGTTTAGTTACTGCATGCATTTTATTCTTTTCACTGTAAAGTGTATGTTTCTCAGGGAGGTTGCTTTGGAGAGAATGTTTTGTTGTCAACATTTGTGAGAATCATTCCTTTTGTCAGTAAGGAATTCAAACGTATTCTGGCTGTGAAGTAAGACTGGGTTTTACCAATGGATGATGACCTTGGAGAGGATGAGCGACCTTCCTGACCAAATAATTATCCATATCATATTCACCTCATTCCATAATACAGATAACCCCGAGATATAAAAAAAAAAAAATCAGATTGCACCAATCATGTGTATATACTCAAAGATTCATTCATTTTCGAATCTACTTAATCCTCATTAGGGTTATAAGGAGGCTGGTGCCTGTCTCCACCAACTCAGGGCAGAGTACACCCTGGACGGCTTGACAGGTCAACACTGGGCCAACATACACACACACCCACACACACACACACACATAGGGGAGATTTGGAACAGTCAACTGGCCTACTGTGCATGTTTTTGACTGTGGGCGGAACCTAGAGTACCAGGATGAAACCTATACAAGCACAGAAACACCATAGCTTGGGAATCGAACCCAGGACCTTCTTGTTGTAAGGTAGCTGTGCTAACCATTGCACCATCGTGCCACCCTGATAAAGATTCCTTATTTTATTTTCTGAGCCGGTTAATCCTAATTAGGGTTACAGGGAGGCTGAAGCACAAGGGCAAGGGCAGGTTACACCCTAGACAGCTCGCTAGGCCATCGCCAAGCAGAAACCCACTGAGGGCCATGCAGCTACTCTGGATAAAGGAAATGATGATGATGATAATATTGTTTTGGTTTGTAATGTGTTTACATGCTTTATAGCAGCAGTGAGGATACTGGATAAACAGTTGCAGGCTATTGAAAAATGATTAATAAATCATGGCTTTGCTGCAGAGTGCTGCTGAGGTTTGTGCACATCACTCCAGGGACAGTTTACAGGGAATAATATTTAATTACGGTTTAAGTTTTTAGAGAATAGTTATTGATGGGAAAGCCTTTAGATGCCACAGATATAAACTGACATGAATTGCAAATGTGTCACATGATTAAAGAGAGTCAGTATATTCGAATTTTACCGTCATAGGATACAGTCACAGACTTGCTGTAAGCTTACAACAAAAAGGTCCTGGGTTCAAATCCAGTTACTTTGTGCATTTTGTATGTTCTCCCTGTACTTGCGTGGATTTCCTCCAGGAAAACTCCAGGTTCTCAGATCCCTACAGTCCAAATGTTAGGTGAATTGCCTGTTTAAACTTGACCCAAGGTTCGAGTGTGAGTGAGGTTCGGCACATATGTAAATGATTGGACTTGACTATCTCTGTTTGTGCACTCAGGTGAGCAGGTGGCTGTGTTTCGTGGTCAGGATGGGAAGGTCTATGTGGTGGATGCCTATTGCCCTCACCTGGGAGCCAATCTGGCAGTAGGTGGCCGAGTAGTGGGCAACTGTATAGAATGTCCCTTCCATGGATGGCAGTTTCGAGGGGATGATGGCAAGTGTGTCAGGATCCCATATGCTGAAAAAGGTAACATAACAGACAGGCAAACCCACAGACACACAGGATGGATGAATAGATGGTTAGCTCGGTGAATGTACGAGATGTTTGGATACTATCTATCCATGTATTTAGCTTTTTAGCTCTATAATGCTACTGTTTACCTCTGTAATATGTATCTGCTTTTATGTACAGTGCCAGAGTTTGCTAAGGTACGCTGCTGGCTGAGCTGTGAGATTAACGAGCAGATCCTGGTTTGGTTCCACTGTGATGGAGAAAAACCAGGATGGACAATTCCTGAGCAGAAAGAGATCACCAATAATGAGTGGATTTATCGAGGACGTACGGAGCACTTCATCAGTGCTCATATAGAGGTGATTGCCCACAATTAAAACTCAGTGAGCGCAAACCGATACCAAACAAACAAACAAACAAAAAAGATGGAAAAAAACAAACAAAAAAACCAGCAGTTTCCCCCAAACACTTCACATCAGGGGGGCAGTGGTGGTCTAGTGGTATAGGGTGCTGGATTGCTGATCCAAAGGTTGGGGGTTCGATTCCCACTCTGCACAAGGTTGTCACTGTCCCCCCCCCAGTGCAGCTAACTGGGTTATCAAAGGCCGGCCATGTCTCTCACTGTCTATGGTGTGTTGGCTGGGATGGGCACCAGCCTCCCCGTGACCCAAATTAGGATTAAGCGGGTACAGAAAATGAACTGATGAATTTCACATCAGGGGTCTCAAACTCATTCCACAAAGGGTTGCAGTGGCTGCAGGTTTTTGTTTCAACCAAGCAGCAGCAGACCAATCTCTGTCCACAGCACACAGATTGACCAATCAACTGCCTGACGACTCAGCTCAGTTTATTAAATGTCATGTCAGGTGTGCTGCTACTTAGTTGAAACAAAACCCTGCAGCCACAGTGGCCCTTTGTGGACTGAGTTTGAGACCCCTTCTTTACAAGCTCATTTGATAAAAGTAGGATATGGTCCACACTGACAACCACAGGGCTCTAATTTCACTGAATGTAAACTGAACAGTCACGATTAAGAGATTTAAAAATAAGTTTGGAAAAAAAACCATAAATGAACCTGCACTTCCTTCTGAATATCCTTAGGAGATACCAGAGAATGCTGCAGACATTGCTCATCTGGCACATCTTCATACACCGGGCATCGTCAGTGGTGTGGACCTGCGTTATACGAATAGTAAGACCTGGGAGTTTGTTCGCCATGACTGGAAGGTAAACCATTCATCCTCTGGAGTGTCACTGTGGATTTTATTTCTGATCCTACACATGTCAACATCAACACATGTCCAGAAACTCTGTCATATCTGATAACTGTCTTTTCACCACAAACGTCTAAGTGTTTTAGCACATCTGCCTCATTGTATGGCTCAACGAGGGCATTTCTGCACATTTTGCTGCATTCTGTTGAATGTTCTCACCGTGCTTATGTCGGTTTCCTCTGGGTGTTTCGGTTTCCTCCAACAATCCAAAAATATGTACCTTAGGCTAACTGGCTGTTCTAGATTGCCCCTTAGGTGTGAGAGTGAAAGGTTTTGTGTGCCTACAGGGTCAATTTGGAACAGCTGAATAGCCAATGAACATGTGTTTTGACTGCAGGAGGAAACCAGAGTATCTAGGAAACCCATGCAAGCACCAAGGCCAGAATTATTTTGCTTTAATATGCACATACTAACCACCGTGCCATCTCACTTTTATAGTCATAATCCTGACATGGACAACACCTCTTGTGTTTTTGTCTGGTCGCCTCTTGTTCATTGAAATGGCTTAATTTCTTTCTTTGGGTGTGTATTCTCTCAGGTGGAATGGAATCCAGAGCCAGAGCCCAATGGACACTGTTCTCAGATGTTGGTGGAGCATGCTCTCACTGTATTCGGACGCCACTGGCCTCTCCTGGACGTGAATGTAGTAGCCAGACAGGTAATAACTTATGTGTCCGGCAGGGGGCAGCAGTGACAAAAAGAATAACCAACAGACCAATGTCATTGTAACACGGTGGTGCAGTTTGTGTATAATTCATGAACGATTTTAATTTCAAAGAAGAATTTATAAAACTAAATCAACACTTTCTGAGCAATTAGAACCAAGAGTTTAACAGCACTGTGGTGTAATACAGCAAAAAAAATGCAACTGACTTATAAATACTGTAGGTGTTCACATCAAATTTCAGGACTTGCTGTTTAAAAAAAATCAACACAATAGTGACAGTAGGCCCACATATTATTCCTCTCTGCCAATGATTATTTTCTTATAACTGCAGAGCCGTTTAGACTCACCATCCATTTATCAGTTATTCCACAAAACTGCACGACTCAAGAGTGATGACATGCAAGTACAAAGGGATTGAGTGGAACATTAAAAAAAAAAAAAATTGTGGATTGTGAGAAATATTGCATTTTGTTTCATTTTACTTACATTTTAAATTATACCTGAACATTTTTATACATTTTGATTGTTTAAGAAAACTGGAGTACCTGGAGGAACATACGCAAAATGAATGAACAACAAAAACTCCACATGAAAGGGTTCAAATTAAAGGGGACATTGAAGCCATTCAGATTTAGCCAGACTACCACTTTAAATGGTCGAACCATGTGATTAGTATTTGTATCCTCATCGTCTATTTGTTGTTGGTCCAAATTTCCATCCCAATCTGCTTTGGTCATTTAAACAGCTTTTTTCTTTTCATTTCATTCATTTTCATTATCTGCATACTCCTAGTCAGGGTCTCATGAATGCTAGAACCTATGGCTGACTCTGGGTGAAGGTGGGGTACTCCCTGAACAGCTTACAAGATCATTGCAGGGCCAACACACATACAATCATTCACACTCGCAGTCACACCTAGTGGCGATTTGGAACAGCAAATTAGCCAACTGTGCATGTTTTTGAATTGTTGGAGGAAATTGGAGTACCTGGAGGAAGCCAATACAATCACGGGGATTACATGCAAGCATGGGAATCGAACCCAGGCCATCTTGCCGTGAGGCGGACATGGTAACCACTGTGCCATCGTCTCACGTTAGTTTATTTATTTATGTTGATTTATGTCTCACGTACTTGAGCTAATATTCAATAGTAGAGGAGCCAATCAGATCTCACAGTCACTCATATCAACTGGGTGGAGATAAAATAAAAATTATCACCATTGGCAAGCTATCGTACAAAATGCTGTATCTCTAGGATATGGTATGAAAACGAATATCTTTCAGTATTATTATCTTGAAAGGTCACATGACCAGATATAAACACTGTCTCAAGTTTGTGTAGAAAATGAGACAGACATTGTGCAAGTTGATACGAGCACAAATTTCACGTTTGTAGTAATACAATTGTGTTATTGATGAACGTTGATCTGTTTAATCTTAAAAGCAGATACCAGATTGATGGGCGGAGTAACACAGGCCTGTGTGTGCCCGTGTGTATGTGCACATGTGTGTGGGTGTATAGACCTCCACTCTTGTGTGTAGCATTTTATAAAATTCTTTCTACAACACAAGTGTAGAAAATTTAATATACTGCCTCTAAAGGGGATACATCAGATCTGCACTACACACACACACACACACACACACACACACACACACACACACACACACACACACCTTCAACATTTGCTTATTTGTCTCGGTGTGTGATTGTCGTGTCTCTGAAAGACTCTAGTTGGTAACCATGGTGATGTTAATTATTCTTTGTGATATGTGGGAGACGTGTCAGTGCTCAAGGCTGCACAGGAGTGTGTCTGTGTGTGTTTAGAAGGGAACACAAATGAATTAGTATGGAACACAAATAGGAAATTGTATATGGGCTTTCAAATGAGACCGCTACCTCTGACCTTGAGCAACCTTGAAAGTTCAAATATTCTCACAGCCATCTTGTACAGTCAATCCTTATTTGTGGTTTTCGCTAATATGGTCATGTCTATATACTACAGCACACATCGTACGACACACAATGGGTGATTAAAACTTTTGTCTAGACCTTCTATTCGAACTGCAACAGCGATGTGGGAGCTGTAATGTTTGCAATATTATGAGAATAAATACCATTGGTTCATGGCACAGAGCTGTGTGTTTAAATCACACAGAGATGCAGTGTGTGTGTGTGTGTATGTGTGTGTGTGTGTGTTTTAAAAATCTGATTAGGATTCCCAGGAAGTGTGTTTGTTCTCTGTAGGTTGGTCCAGGCATGGTGTTCTTGCTGTTCAATCACAGCTTCTTGGGTCGCGGTGTGATTTTACACTGTGTGACCCCGGTTGAGCCGCTGCTGCAGTGTGTGTCACACACCATCTTCTACCAGAGCAACATTCCTCCTCTAGTGCCAAAATTCATCCTACGAGCAGAATGTATTCAGGTAACATGTGAATTACCTCGTTGACACTTTGTGTGTGTTTGCGAAAATCTTTCAGTGAAAAACTTCTATTTGCACAATATCTGAATTACTCCAAGTATGTAGCATGGTATGAATACAGCGTGTTTATGCAATAGAATCAATAATCAGTAAACAAGCCATGCGATCAACCATCTGTTTCTGTGGCAGTTTGAACGGGACGTCATGATTTGGAACAATAAGAAGTATATCTCTAAACCACTGCTGGTGAAAGAGGACTCGGCCATCCAAAAACACCGGCGCTGGTACAGTCAGTTCTACAGCAAGAACAGCCCACGCCTGTGCTTCCAACATGACACACTGGACTTCTGATCAGACACAAGGTCTGGACTCAAGGTGATGTTCAACTGATTGATAGGGAGATCCAGGAGTGACAGACTGTCCGTGTCATCAATAGTTTTAGTAAAACACGCACAAGGTCCAATCTAAAATATTTACTTATTTACCAAACCGATTAATCATACTAGGGTCACTTGGAGGCCATCTCTGGATGAAGGAAGGGTGCACCCTGAACAGCTTGTCAGTTCATCATAGGGCAAACACGCACAAGCATTCACTCGCACACTCACTCACACTCACACCTGGAGGCAATCAAAAATAGCTTTAGCCCAATGTGGCCCTGCAATGGACTGGTGAGCTGTCCAGGGTGTACTCCGCCCTTGCCCAGAGTCAGCTGAGATTGCTGCCAGCCTCCCAGTGATCCTAATTTTGATTAAGTGGATTAGAAATGAATGAATGATGGCCTATTGTGCATGGTTTTGGGTCGTGGGTGGAAACCTGGAACAGCTGGTGGAAACCCACATATGCACAGGAAGGACATTTAAACTCTACATAGAAATGGCCTGGGACTTGGACCCAGAACCTTCCTGCTGTGAGGCAGACATGCCAACTGCTACGCTATAAGTCATTCATTCATTCATGTTCTGAATAGATTAATCCTACTAGGGTCACAGTGAGAATGGGGTCTATTTCAGCTGATACTAGGCGAAAGGCCTGGTACACCATGAATAGCTCGCTAGATCATTGCAGGGCCAATCTGCGCAACCAATCACACTCGTACTCACACCTAGCACCTGTGGGGACTTTGGAAAAGCCAATTATGCACGCAATGTTTATGTGTTTAGATTGTGGAAGG
The DNA here is from genome assembly GCA_024760905.1 of Plotosus lineatus. Taxonomy (NCBI): domain Eukaryota; kingdom Metazoa; phylum Chordata; class Actinopteri; order Siluriformes; family Plotosidae; genus Plotosus; species Plotosus lineatus. The sequence goes on from CM045735.1 coordinate 39,361,601, forward strand.
AAACCGGAGTACACTGATGAAACCCTAACAAATACAGGGAGAACATACAAAAAAGTGGAGCCTTCGTCTTCTTACTGTGAGGTGAATGTGCTGACCGCTACGCCACCATGCCTGGATCTTAATTATGTCTTTAAATGAATTAGTGGTTCACAAGGCATTATAAGAGTTTAATCGAGTAATCAACAGGGTACAAATTCTTTAAAGCTGATTGATAAGAATATGGATATGAGTTTATTATGAAGCACAATCATGTTTTGAATAAGTAGCTCATACAGGTGATGTTATTCTCTTTTCCCCCTCCATTATACAGATGTTACGCAGCTGTTCCATCAAATGATGTGGACGGAAGGCTTGTAATGGACCCATGCGCTGAAAGAAAACTTTCCCGATTCTGAAACACATTAGATGAGCCCCTGATCTTAAAATATTCAAACGTTCCACAATCAGAGCTGAAAATCTCCAAACACACAAAAGGACGCCATGATGGTAGCAGCCTATTTCCTTTTTTATTTTTTTTTAAAATAAGGACCACGCTGTCCTTGTTGAAGTGCCTAAGAGGACTGTGAATCATCGAGCAAAGTGCTAACGCTCTCTCTTTCTCTCTCTCTCTCTCTCTCTCTCTCTCTCTCTCTCTCTCTGTGAGAATCACTGTAGCTTGAATTTTTATGCACTGTGATCAGGGGAATTCATCCCAACGCATCACAGACCGAATGCCTCTCCCAGCTAATGCTAGCAATAATTGCTGATGGGTCAGAGCACAAAACTGAAGCTACAAGACCCAATCATATCTACACTGTGAGTTAAGAGGATGCCATCTTAGTCATAAATTCATTCATCATCTAAGCCTCTTAATAACAATTAGGGTTGCGGGGAGGCTGATGCCCATCTCAGCCGACTCAGTGTGAGGGCACAGTACACCCTGGACAGCTCACGTTCCATCACACATACAGGCATTCATACTCAGACCTAGATTTGAAACAGCCAAATAGCCTACCGTGCATGTTTTTGGACTGTGGGAGGAAACTGGAATACCCGGAGGAAACCCATACAAGCACAGGGAGAATATGCACAGAAACTCTCCACAGAAACATCTGAGCTAGGGATGGAAACCAGGACCTTCTTGCTATGGGGCAGACTTGCTGCACCACAGTGCCGCCCTATCATCTTGGTATGAAAATACAGTGCATGCACTGATGCACCGATGTCTGTAATTATGTAAACACAGATCTAAACAGCCGTGTTAAAAAGCGTGTTAAAAAATAATCACACAAAATTATATAGATTTTGTTTTTACTTTGAGAGTGCTAGTTCATTTCTTCATTTTCTAAGTCACTTAATCCTAAGTAGGCTGTAAAGCCATCAGTGTGTTTCTGTCCCTTGCTAAAGGGTTGTGACAGGAAGGGCATCGACATAAAAACCTATGCCAAATCAAATGTGCGAATCAGATGATTCGCTGTGGCGACTCCCGAGAAAAGGGAAAAAGCTGAAAGAAAGAAAGAAAGGGTCGCGGAGAGACTGGTGCCCATCTGAGATGACTCTGGGGGAGGGCGGAGCACACCCTGAAGAGTTCGCCAGGTTATTGCAGGGCTAACACACACACACTCACACACACAACTACTCACACTCAAACTCACATCTAGGGGAAATCTGGAACAGCCAATTTGCCTACTGTGCAGGAAACTGGAGACCATGCAAACTCCACGCAGTTCCAGGCCAGGCATTTGAACCCGGGACCTTCTTGCTGTGAGTCAGATGTGCTAACCACTGCACCACCATTGGTTATTATTGATAGAATTCCTCTTATTGCTGTTATTATTGGGAAATTTATTTAGTATATATTTATTTTTGGTCAAAAACCTGTATGTTGCTGCACATACTGTAACTGTATGAGATGTCTAGATCAAATCTAGTCGTCTCCATTTCCAAACCTTTTTTTTTTTTTGGTGGTCAAACATTTGTGAGCTCAGTAATGCATAGATTTAAAGCTGCTCCCACTGAGCCAGAAACAACTTGCGGGTCTTATGCAACTTATTTAAGGCATTATCCTTTTAATCTCTGTGGATTTCCATATTGCTGTAATTTATTTATATCAGCTACACTTCCTATGCAGGCTCATGCATACTAGATGGAAGGAGAATCTTATTTCACAAGTCAATGGCCCATTAATAATATTCTTCAGGGCTTTTTTTTTAAATCATAGATCTTGGATTGTAATCAGGTTTCTCTTCTTTTCTTATACTTGTTTTAGCTCATCCTAACATTAAGTGGTGTTAATTATCATCATAGAGAGGAGCCAGTTGAGGAGGCTTGAGCTTTTGGTTAGAATGCCTCCTCCTGAAGGCCTCCCTGGTGTGGTGTTTCAAGCATGTCCAAAAGGGAAAAGAGACCCTGGGGTCGACCTAGAACACGCTGGAGGGATTTTGTCTCTCGGCTGGTCTGGGAACGCCTCTGCCCCCCCCCCCCTCCCTCCCAGAAGAGCTGGAGAACGTGGCTGTGGCTGGGGAGAGGGACGTCTGGAGCTCACTGCTTAGGCTGCTGCCCCCATGACCCGACCTCGGATTAAGTGGAGGAAGCTGAGATGAGATGAAATGAATTATTATCTTCTGTTACAATATGAACGGCTTATTTTGATAAGTGCCATGATGCGTTGGAGCCTGTGAATACATTTCAAATGTCACCCAATTAGAGAGAGAGGTGCATGATAGGTTATAGCCCTAAACATTGTCGGCATACAGATGTTGGCTATTTTCCTGATGCTTATGTACAGCGGCAGCATCAAACACAGTGTAGTCAGTGTGCCTACGCTTACATGCATGACTGCGCTCTCTCTCTCTTTATCTATCTCTCGCTATTTGTGTGCTCTGCATCTCTGCAGGCAGCACAGTGAGGCTGAGAAATGCACCGCCGCAGGCACTGTGATAAAGCCAGGAAAACAGTGTGTTCTTATTTTCATCATCAACTGATTTTATAAATGTGTCTGTTCGAGGTGAATCCTACAGGTTTTTATAAACTGTATTCTACACATGGCAAAAAAAGGGGGTTAACGCTTTTCTTTAGACTGAATTGGATTGAATTGAATTGGTTTTTTTGTTTTTCATTAAAACCTGCAGGAGAACAGGCTTCCAACAATGCCGTTGTATTGCTGCTTGAAAAAGTCGGCCATGTTTAATATATGATAATGTAATATTATGCAGTATATCTACGTTTATTAAAAATAAGATGATGCTTTGAATATAAAGACTTTTTCCTGGAGTGAATTTCTCAAAATAACAGTATGTACACTGATTATACAAAGGATCTATTGATCCAAACCATCTCACTATCAATCCTTATTTCTGTTCATGAACTCATCAGCATATCATCATCATCATCATCATCATGTTTCCCCTGTGGCGTCATGGACAACCTTGGGCGCTTTTGCTGGAATTGGGTACCCATATCGGTCATCCCGTCCACTCGCTTATATATCCATCCATCACGGTCTGACCCAACTATCTGGATCTACCTTTCCATCCACCCTTTGGCCATATATCTATTCACCTGTACAATTAATCGTACATCCATCCATTTATCCATCATTGTCCGACAAAGCCATCTATATCTACTCTTCCATCCATCCATTCAGTGATCTAAGTGTTCAGCTTTCCAATTATTCTATTGCTCTATTATTCATCTTTACCCATAACCATCTACATATGCATCATCATCCATCTGTCTATCTATCCATCAATCCACCGACATTGCTATCTGTATCTATCTTTCTGTTCATCCATTGATCTCACTGTTCATCAAACCAGTGATTTAATTGATCTAGTCACCTTTACACATAACCATCTATCTATCTAGTCATCCATCCATCTGTCCATCCATTATTGTCTGACATAGCTATTTGTATCTACCCTTCCATCCATCCAGTGATTTCACAGTTCATTCATTCAATGAATCAATGTTTTCACCTTTACTATTAATCATCCACCTATCTATTTATAGATCACTTCATTTTTCTATCTATCTATCTATCTATCTATCTATCTATCTATCTATCTATCTATCTATCTATCTATCTATATATTTATCTATCTATTGCTTTTGCTTCTAAAAATATTATGCATATCATTCATGATATTTTTATAAATTGATGTAATATAAACAGATTCTCAAATAAAACAGTAAACAGGATTTTGCTTGAGGCTCAAATCTTCAGCCCCCACATATTCCCCAAGCGTATACAATAATAAAAAAAAAAGATTAAACAAAATCAACATGCTAAAGAAATGCAAGATTTTTACACTGACCCTATTCTTCTTCTTTTTTTCAAAGTTCATCACGTTGTTTAATTTGATTCAGTCCCAGAGGGCTTTCAGACAGCTCAACCTTTTAGTGATGAGCAACCTATAATAAATAATTTTCCTTCTTTCTGTCTCTAAACTGAAACCAAACCATCAAGTCTGAACCCTTTACAGAAGATATACAGTCATTACTGGGGAAAGAAAGGGGTTTGGTGAGCTACTTTGAAAAATAGAAACAGTTTTTTTTCTGGAATGTGTTTCTCTTTCTGGAGCTATGAACCATGAGGTGTCTCACTCTGGAAATCTAGATCAGGAGACAAGACCTGAATGTGTCTGAAATTCATAGTCAGTAAATCCATGTCTTCAAAATAAGTTAATTGTCTTAATCAAAGAATAACGTGGGAAGTGTTGGGGGGAAAAAAGAAGAAATCCCACCGGTTTCAACCAAAGATGGACCAAAGCAATGTGTAATTCACTCAAGGGAGTGTTTGGCTTCAGAACCTGAGCTTCATGAACATTTTAATAACCTACATCCTTAAGAAAGTGAGAACATGGTGTCAAGGACAGAGAGGACAGGTGGTGGGATCAGCAGGACACTTGGCTCCTCGAATTGGGAACCTATGGACTCTGTGGTAGACGAATGCCCGATTTGCACTGAGCAATACGTCGTCCAGCGTGACCAGAGCATCATGCCACTAAACTGTCACCATAATGTGTGCCAGCGCTGCTTAATCATCAGACAACCAGCGCACCGCACTCATGCATTGCTCTCGTGCCGGCAAATCAGCACTTTTGCTGTGGCAGATTTACAGGTTTTACAAGGATATCACACTCCTTACTCATCCTTCAGAACTCTTCACTGATACCAGATATCAGAACTGGAGGTGTGGTTGCATTCAACTCTGGAGCAGTGTTTGCACAAACGGAGGATTAATGGTGATGCTCTACATAGTAGAACTGAGCTTTCTGATGCTGATCTTTCTACCCGTCCTTGTACTTGTACTTTTCTTCACTCTCGCAACCTAGATTGAGGACAGGGAGCTAGGACGAAGGAAACATAGGCACATTTGCTTCCTGTTACAAAATGTATGACTTTATAAAGACATACAGGCCTGGCAAATGCACTTAAAGGAGAACTGTGTGATTTCTAAGCACCTAAATAGCCTATAAAGCATACAATAAAGTTCATCAAACCAGTCTCCACTCCTATTAAAGCCAGATCATTATTCTACAAAAAAAATTACTGACCTATTTCTAGACATATTATCGAAATAAAAATGTGCAGTAAGTAATTAAATCATGGTTTAAGAAATTAAAAAGGCAGTATGTAATGTATATGCCTATTTATATGCATGCTATAATGATACTTATGATTAATTAATAATAATTATTTTAACACACACACACACACATATAATATCAGATAATTATTACTATTGAACATATTGGGGGCAGTGGTGGTCTAGTGGATAGGGCGCAGGATCTCTGATCCTAAGGTTGGGGGTTCAATCCCCACAGGGTTGTCACTGACCCCCCCAGTGCAGCAAACTGGGTTATCAAAGGCGGGCCATGTCTCTCATTGTCTATGCTGAGAGGCATGTAAAAGAACATATTGCTGACTTTCGTAAAGAGTAGGCTGCAAAGCCATCAGCGTGTTTCTGTCCCTCGCTAAAGGGTTGTGACAGGACGGGCATCCGACATAAAAACATATGCCAAATCAAATGTGCGAATCTGATTATTCACTATGGCGACTTTCGAGAACGAGAAAAAGCCGAAAGAAAGAAAGAAATTACTATTGAACATGTTGTAACTTTTGTGACAGGGCAAATCAGATATGATAGCACTTTATAATGAACAATTACAATATTTTACTTATAAAATACTTATTATTGTTAGGGGGAAGTGGTGGTCTAGTGGTATACGGTGCTGGATTGCTGATCCTAAGGTTGGGGGTTCGAGTCCCCACAAGGTTGTCACTGCCCCCCCCCCCCAGTGCAGCTAACTGGGTTATCAAAGGCCGGTCATGTCTCTCACTGTCTCTGGTGAGAGGTATGTAAAAGATCCATTGCTGACTTTCGTAAAAAAAAAAAATAGGCTGCAAAAGCTGTCATCGTGTTTCTGTCCCTTGCTAAAAAAAAGGGTTGTGACAGGAAGGGCATCCGACATAAAAACCAAATCAAAACGTGTGAATCATTCGCTGTGGCGACCCATGAAAAAGGGAAAAGCCGAAAGGAAGTCTCTCAAAATACTTATTATTGTTACTTGAACTTATTGGCAGCCAGAGGGGAACTCACAGAGTGTGAGGTACCACCAAAAGGAACAAATGGATTATTATAACTTGGCATACAGTACTTATAAAAGGGGCAGTGGTGGTCTAGTGGTATACGGCACTGGATCGCTGATCCAAAGGTTGGGGGTTCGAGTCCCACTCTCCACAAGGTTGTCACTGTCCCCCCCCCCAGTGCAGCTAACTGGGTTATCAAAGGCGGGCCATGTCTCTCACTGTCTATGGTGAGAGGCATGTAAAAGAACCATTGCTGACTTTCGTAAAGAGTAGCTGCAAAGTCGTCAGCGTGTTTCTGTCCCTTACTATAAAGGGTTGTGACAGGAAGGGCATCCGACATAAAAACCTCTGCCAAATCAAACGTGCGAATCAGTTGATTCGTGTGGCGACTCCTGAGTAAAAGGAAGACAGACAGACAGGCAGACAGTACTTATAACAAAATGTCTCCCCCCTAGTGAGAATTTAATGAATATGTTCAAATATTCACAAAAATAACAAGAATAGGCATTTTTTGAGAATCTGGGAATTTCTTCAACATGATTTCACACATGCATCATCTCCAAAATGTAAAGGTTTGTTAATTGTGGCTCACCCTGTTAAAGAAACAAAATTAATTATAATATGGGCAAAAACATTTTTTGAGTTATTCATACATAAACAAACTAATGCAGCCGTGAGGGGGGGGCACAAACCAGTGTCTCTCCCTCACACCGGTCCCAAGCCCGGATAAATGCAGAGGGTTGCGTCAGGAAGGGCATCCGGCGTAAAACAAATGCCAAATAAACTATGCGAATCACAAGAAAGAACCACATACCGGATCGGTCGAGGCCTGGGTTAACAACGACCGCCATCAGTGCCGTCAACCAACAGGGTGCTGATGGAAATTGGACTACTGTTGGTCGAAGACGTCGAAGAAGGAGAGGCGGGAGGCGTGTCCGTTGCCAGAGAGAGAAGAGGAAAGGCATGAGTCTAGGACTGAAAGTAGGGACTTTGAATGTTGGAACTATGACAGGAAAAGGTAGAGAGCTGGCTGACATGATGCAGAGGAGGAAGGTGGACATACTGTGTGTTCAGGAGACCAGGTGGAAAGGTCGCAAGGCTAGAAGCATAGGAGCAGGGTTTAAGCTGTTTTATCACGGTGTGGATGGGAAGAGAAATGGAGTCGGAGTCATCTTGAAGGAGGAGTTTGTCAGGAATGTTCTAGAAGTGAAAAGAGTGTCAGACAGAGTGATGAGTCTCAAGTTAGAAATTAAAGGTGTGATGGTCAATGTTGTTAGTGCTTATGCCCCACAGACAGGATGTGAGCGAGAAGAGAAAGAGAGATTCTGGAGGGAGTTAGATGAAGTGATGCAGAGTACCCCAGAGGTGAAAGAGTGGTCATTGGGGCAGACTTCAATGGACATGTTGGTGCAGGAAACAGAGGGACGAGGAAGTGATGGGTAGGTTTGGTATCCAGGACAGGAACGCAGAAGGACAGATGTTGGTAGATTTTGCAAAAAGGATGGAAATGGCTGTGGTGAATACTTTCTTCCAGAAGAGAGAGGAGCATAGGGTGACTTATAAAAGTGGAGGTAGGAGCACACAGGTAGACTACATCTTGTGCAGGCGATGTAATTTAAAGGAAGTCAGTGACTGCAAAGTCATAGTTGGTGAGAGTGTTGCCAAACAGCATAGGATGGTGGTGTGCAGGATGATGCTGATGGTGAGGAAGGTGAAGAAGGCAAAGGCAGAGCAGAAGACAAAGTGGTGGAAGTTGAAAAAGGAAGAGTGTCAGGTTGTCTTCAAGGAGGAGTTGAAACAGACTTTGGGTGGTCAGGAAGTGCTTCCAGATGACTGGACAACTACAGCTAATGTGATCAGGGAGACAGGTAGGAGAATACTTGGTGTGTCATCTGGAAGGAAAGTAGATAAGGAGACTTGGTGGTGGAATGAGGAAGTGCAGGAGTGTGTACAAAGGAAGAGATTAGCTAAGAAGAAGTGGGACATTGAGAAAACCGAAGAGAGTAAACAGGAGTACAGGGAGACACAGCGTAAGGCAAAGGTAGCAGTGTCAAAGGCCAAACAGAGCGTTTGATGACTTGTATGCTCGGTTGGAAAGTAAGGAGGGAGAAAATGATTTATATAGGTTGGCACAGCAGAGAAATAGAGATGGGAAGGACGTGCAGCAAGTGAGATTGATAAAGGACAGAGAGGGAAATGTATTGACTGATGACAGAAGTGTGCTGGGAAGATGGAAAGAGTACTTTGAAGAGCTGATGAATGAGGAAAATGAGAGAGAAAAAAGAGTAGAAGAGGTGACTGTTGAGGACCAGGAAGTAGCAAACATTAGTAAGGGTGAAGTGAGGAGGGCATTGAAGAGGATGAAGAATGGAAAGGCAGTTGGTCCTGATGACATACCGGTGGAGGTATGGAAGTGTCTAGAAGAGGTAGCAGTAGATTTTCTGACAAGAACATTTAACAAGGTCTTAGAGAGTGAGAGGATGCCAGAGGAATGGAGGAGAAGTGTGCTGGTGCCCATTTTTAAGAACAAGGGAGACGTGCAGAGTTGTGGCAACTACAGAGGGATAAAGTTGATGAGCCATACGATGAAGTTATGGGAAAGAATAGTGGAAGCTAGACTAAGGGCAGAAGTCAGCATTTGTGAACAACAGTTTGGTTTCATGCCAAGAAAGAGCACCACAGATGCAGTGTTTGCCTTGAGGATGTTAATGGAGAAGTACAGAGAAGGTCAGAGGGAGCTGCATTGTGCCTTTGTGGATCTGGAGAAAGCATATGACAGGGTGCCGAGAGAAGAACTGTGGTATTGCATGAGGAAGTCTGGAGTGGCAGAGAAGTATGTTAGAGTGGTGCAGGACATGTATGAGAGATGTAAGACAGTGGTGAGGTGTGCTGTCGGTGTGACACAAGAGTTCAAGGTGGAGGTGGGACTGCATCAAGGGTCAGCTCTCAGCCCCTTCTTGTTTGCTATGGTGATGGACAGGCTGATAGAAGAGGTTAGACAAGATTCCCCATGGACTATGATGTTTGCAGATGACATTGTGATCTGTAGTGAGAGCAGAGAACAAGTGCAGGAAAATCTAGAGAGGTGGAGGTATGCCCTGGAAAGGAGGGGAATGAAGATTAGCCTCAGTAAGACAGAATACATGTGCATGAATGATAAGGACCAAAGAGGAACGGTGAGATTACAGGGAGCAGAGATAAGGAAGGTGGAGGATTTTAAGTACTTGGGCTCAACAATCCAGAGCAATGGAGAGTGTGGAAAAGAAGTCAAGAAGCGTGTGCAGGCAGGTTGGAATGGTTGGAGAAAAGTGTCCGGTGTGATGTGTGATAGGAGGGTATCGGCAAGAATGAAAGGAAAAGTGTACAAGACGGTGTTGAGGCCAACGATGTTGTATGGGTTAGAAACAGTGGCCCTGGGGAAAAGACAGGAGGCAGAGGTGGAGGTAGCAGAGATGAAAATGTTGAGGTTCTCTTTGGGAGTAACGAGGATAGATAGGATTAGGAATGAGCACATCAGAGGGACAGCACATGTAAGACGTTTTGGAGACAAAGTCAGAGAGGCTAGATTGAGATGGTTTGGACATGTACAGAGGAGGGATAGTGAGTATATTGGTAATAGGATGCTGAGGCTGGAACTACCAGGCAAAAGGCCTAGAGGAAGACCAAAGAGACGATTCATGGATGTGGTGAAGGAGGACATGAAGGTCGTTGGTGTAAGAGAAGAAGATGCAAAGGATAGGGTGAGATGGAGGCAGATGATTCGCTGTGGCGACCCCTGAAGGGAAAAGCCGAAAGGAAAAAAAAGAAGAAGATACATAAACAAACTAACAATTTAACAGATGTGACTCCCACAATGTGAATAAAGACATTGACGAACATGATAGAAATTTGACTGGAAAATTGGCAGAGCAGGATAACTTTGTTCCTTCTTGGGGCAGGACTGGGGCTGGATAACTTTGTTCTATCTGGGGCAGAGCTTATTTTCTGACCTAAAAATATTACCCAAAAGCCAAGAAATGAAAAATAAAAAACAATAAAAACAAAAATGGATCTGTATCTTTTGAAGAACAGTATCATGAATTTCTGGCATCTCTTAAATTCTACAATTATATTATACTATCTTGAATGTATAGTGTAAACCTTTGCAGATATTATCCACTGCACCTTTGCATGAGCCCTCGTTTAGGAACTATAGAGCTATTTCTGATTTTATCTTTAGAAGCTGGAACTAGATTAAATCAGTCTGTTTCAAGAGAGCCAGCCAAGTTCATATTCAATAAACAGAATTATTTTTAATTTTTCCAAATCAACCAAGCCTCAGCTGTTTCAGCAGACAGTTTAAAAAATAAATAAATCAGGATGTATATATATATATATATATATATGCAATGGGAACAATGATTTATTCGTATCCAGTTCTTGATTTGAGAAGACTTTTGTACTGGTGTGAAGTATTCCTCTTGGTCTCTCAGCGTCCTAGTTTTTGTAGGAACAGATCTGACATAATTTATAACCATAGCAACCTTCCAAAGTTGGTGCACAGCCACAACAATTCAGTGAACTTGACTCATGCTGATAACCCCCCCCACTGCGATCCCACTTGCTAAACTTGGTTTCCAACAAGAGGTCTGCAAGAACACAGCGGACAGCTTCTGCACGCTTTTCGTTTCTTTTAAGTTGAAATATTTATTCTGCATTTAAAACATTTATGACGAGTCATTTTAAGGCTTGTTTTCAGGAATATTGCAAAAATACTTGAGATCGTGTTTCTGATTTCTGTTCCTCTACAGAATATTAGCCATCTAGTTAACAGGGTTTCTGGTAGATCCTGACAAACTTTGTACTCAAATTATTCATTCATTCATTTTCTAAACCACTTAATCCTAATTAGGGTCACAGAGAAGCTGACACCCCTCTCAGCCAACTATGGGCAAAGGCAAAGTATTCCTTGGACAGTTCGCCAAGCCATCACAGTGCAGAAACATGCTAATAGCTTTGCAGCTCCTCTTGACAAAAATCAGCAAAAGTTCTTTTAGATGAACCTCCCACCATAGACAGTAAGAGACATGGCCGACCTTTGATAACCCAGTTAGCTGCACTGGAATGGACAGCAGTTACAATCTGGTGATAGTGGGGCTTGAACCTACAACTTTGTGCTCAGTAATCCAGCACCTTACCACTGGGCCACCACTGCCCTTATTATTATTATTATTATTATTATTATTATTATTATTATTATTATTCATTCATTCAGGGGTCTCCACAGCAAATGATCTGCCTCCATCTCACCCCATCCTCTGCATCTTCTACTCTTACTCCAACTACCCTTATGTCCTCCTTCACCACATCCATAAATCTTCTCTTTGGTCTTCCTCGAGGCCTTCTGCCTGGTAGCTCCAACCTCAGCATGCTACTACCAATATACTCACTATCCCTCCTCTGTACATGTCCAAACCATCTCAATCTAGCCTCTCTGACTTTGTCTCCAAAACATCTTACATGTGCTGTCCCTCTGATGTACTCATTCCTGATCCTATCCATCCTCCTTACTCCCAAAGAGATCCTCAATATTTTCATCTCTGCAACCTCCAGCTCTGCCTCCTGCCTTTTCCACAGGGCCACTGTTTCTAAACCATACAACATCGCTGGCCTCAACACCGTCTTGTACACTTTTCCTTTCATTTTTGCTGATACCCTCCTTTCACACATCACACCGGACACTTTTCTCCAACCATTCCAACCTGCCTGCACACTCTTCTTCACCTCTTTTCCACACTCTCCACTGCTCTGGATTGTTGAGCCTAAGCACTTAAAATCATCCACCTTCTTTATTTCTGCTCCCTGTAACCTCACCGTTCCTCTTGGGTCGTTCTCATTCACACACATGTATTCCGTCTTACTGAGGCTAACCCTCATTCCTCTCCTTTCCAGGGCATACCTCCACCTCTCTAGATTTTCCTTCATTTGTTCTCTGCTCTCACTACAGATCACAATGTCATCTGCAAACATCATAGTCCATGGGAAATCTTGTCTAACCTCGTCTGTCAGCCTGTCCATTACTATAGCAAACAAGAAGGGACTCAGAACTGACCCTTGATGCAGTCCCACCTCCACCTTGTACTGTTCTGTCACACCGACAGCACACCTCACCGCTGTCTTACATCTCTCATACATGTCCTGCACCACTCTAACATACTTCTGTGCCACTCCAGACTTTCTCATACAATACCACAGTTCTTCTCTCGGCACCCTGTCATATGCTTTCTCCAGATCCACAAAGGCACAATGCAGCTCCCTCTGACCTTCTCTGTACTTCACTATTAACATCCTCAAAGCAAACATTGCATCTGTGGTGCTCTTTCTTGGCATGAAACCAAACTGTTGTTCACAAATGCTGACCTCTGCCCTTAGTCTAGCTTCCTCTATTCTTTTCCATAACTTGATTGTATGGCTCATCAACTTTATCCCTCTGTAGTTGCCACAACTCTGCATGTCTCCCTTTTTCTTAAAAATGGGCATTAGAACACTTCTCCTCGATTCCTCGGGCATCTACTCACTCTCTAAGACCTTGTTGAATGTTCTTGTCAGAAAATCTACTGCTACCTCTCCTATACACCTCCATACTTCCACCAGTATGTCATCAGGACCAACTGCCTTTCCACTCTTCATCCTCACTCTTCATCCTCTTCAATGCCCTCCTCACTTCACCTTTACTAATCTTTGCTACTTCCTGGTCCTCAACGGTCACCTCTTCTACTCTTTTTTCTCTCTCATTTTCCTCATTCATCAGCTCTTCAAAGTACTCTTTCCATCTTCCCAGCACACTTCAGTCATCAGTGAATACATTTCTCTCTGTCCTTAATCACTCTAACTTGCTGCACGTCCTTCCCATCTCTATTTCTCTGCTGTGCCAACCTATATACATCAATTTCTCCTTCGTAACTGTCCAACCTATCATACAAGTCCTCATACACCCTGTTTAGCCTTTGAGACCGCTACCTTTGCCTTATGCTGTGTCTTCCTGTACTCCTGTTTACTCTCTTCGATCCTCTCTATGTCCCACTTCTTCTTAGCTAACCTTTACTTTTGTACACACTCCTGCACTTCCTCGTTCCACCACCAAGTCTCCTTATCTACTTTCCTTCCAGATGACATACCAAGTTCTCTCCTACCTGACTCCCTGATCACATTAGCTGTAGTTGTCCAGTCATCTGAAAGCACTTCCTGACCACCCAAAGCCTGTTTCAACTCCTCCTTGAAGACAACACGACACTCTTCCTTTTCAGCGTCCACCACTTTGTCGTCTGCTCTGCCTTTGCCTTCTTCACTTTCCTCACCATCAGCGTCATCCTGCACACCACCATACTATGCTGTTTGGCAACACTCTCACCCGCTACTACTTTGCAGTCACTGACTTCCTTCAAATTACATTGCCTACACAAGATGTAGTCTACCTGTGTGCTCTTACCTCCGCTTTTATAAGTCACCCTATGCTCCTGTTTCTTCTGGAAGAAAGTATTCACCACGGATTTCCATCCTTTTTGCAAAATTTATCACCAACATGTCCATTGAAGTCTGCACCAATGACCATTCTTTCACCTTTAGGGGTAGTTTTATGGTCTGTGCTGGCTGACAACATTAATTCTCTTCTCTAGTCATACCAGGCGCTGGCGAGGGACGTGACGGTTGCAGGCAGGCGAGTTCCAGCAGAGTGCACCTGGTCCCAATCTGCAATCAGCAAGCAGCCAGCTATAAATAGGAGTGGCGCGCTTCCCTTCGGTGTCAGAAGAATGTTTTCCCCGTGATTCTGCTCCTCGGCTTTCTCTTTGACCCCGGTTCTTGCTTCGTGCTTGACCAGTTCCACTGACTCTGTATTCCCGTGATTTACAGTTCCTCATGTTTAATCAATCATTTGAACCTTCTTTTGGTCTCCTGCATCTCTGGGTCCAACGCATACACCCCAGGCATAACAGAATCTTCTGACCTGAAACATGGACCCAGCGGAGACCGCGCAGCTTCGGCAGGCACTATCCGACCAGGGCGCCCTGCTGGGACAACACGACTCCACCTTGCATCAGATGATGGACAATCTCCAGCACATCACCGCCAGCTTTGAGCAGCTCGGTGGAAGGATGGACGCCATCGCCACTCACCTCGCTGCCACGCCCCCGCCCCTCACCCTTCACTTTCTGCTGCGGCAGCCACACCAGCACCAACTATTCTCCCCGCGCACCGAGAACCACTCATCCACACACCAGCCAAGTATTCGGGCGCGATCAACTCCTGCACACAATTCCTTCACCAGTGTTCGCTTGTCTTCAGCCTGCAGTCGCTCACATACTCCACTGATCAAGCAAAAACCGCCTTCATCATGAGCCTACTCATGGAGCAAGCTTCGTCCTGGGCGCTAGCGGTCGCCATCCATACCCCGGAATTATGCTCCCAGTCAGACCAGTTCATGCAAGAAATGAAGAAGGTTTTCGATCGTCCGGCGAAAGGGGAGGAGGCGAGCTCCCAGCTCCTACGAATTCGGCAAGGCTCACAGTCAGTGGCGGAGTACGCCACCCGATTCCGGATTCTTGCCATCGAAAGTGGCTGGAACGACCCCTTGCTTCAGGGGGTTTCCCTGCAGGGACTTAATGAACGGCTGAAAGACGAGCTTGCGGCCCGAGACGAGATGACTACTCTGGAGGAGTTAATCGCCTTGTCTACCAGACTGGACAACCGGCTGAGAGAGAGGGATAGATCCCGGAAGGGGGCCCCACCTTGAACTCACTCACCATTTCCCCCTCTGAGGGAGGATGACGGTCAAGAACCCATGCAGGTGAACTCCACACGGCTGAAGAGAGGCACCAGCAGCTGGCCAACGGTCTCTGCATCTGCTTCGCTGAGAAGGGCCATTACCTCGCCCAGTGTCCCACGTGGCAGGGCCCGACAGCTACAAGAAGATCCTCCATGACACCTGGAAAGTGCCTGCAAGTTCAAGGTACGCTCCACTCCGCGCAACACTCTCATCCTGTAGACATATTTATTGACTCAGTCGCTGAAGCTAACTTTATCGATCCGTGGATGGTTGAGTTCCACGACCTGCCTGTGTATGAATTCGAGACCCCCAAGGAGGTAGTGGCCACAGATGGCCTACGCATCGCTCGCGCCACACACAAGATCAAGTCAGTGAAGCTCACTTTGTCCAGCAACCACCAGGAATATTTGGAACTGTTTGTTCTCTCTGCCTCTCTCTCTCCCCTAGTGTTGGGGTGGCCATGGTTGCAGGCCCATAATCCCCACATTGATTGGCGCACCCTCACCATATGCAGCTGGAGCGACTACTGTTTGCAACACTGCCTAATGGCAGCCGTACCCTCCCAAGCTTCACGAACCCCGGTCGACCTGGAGAATCTGGACTTAGCCGGCATGTCCGAAGAATATCATGACCTGCAAGAGGTTTTTAGCAAGGACCGGGCTTGCTCCGTACCTCCTCATTGACTGTACGACTGCGCCATTGACCTACTCCCAGGTTCCACACTCCCTTCCCAGCGACTATACAGTCTCTCTGAGCCGGAGAAAGAAGCCATGGAGGCATACATTAACGAGTCGCTAGCTGCAGGTTTCATTCGGCCCTCATCTTCCCCGGTAGGTGCGGGATTCTTCTTCGTCGAAAAGAAAGACAACACCCTGAGACCTTGCATCGATTACATGGGCCTGAACCAGATCACCATCAAAAACAAGTACCCTCTCCCCCTATTCGATTCAGCCTTCACCCCTTTCCACGATGCTACCGTTTTTTCCAAGCTGGACCTGAGAAATACCTACCACTTAGTCCGAATTCGAGAGGGGGATGAGTGGAAGACGGCTTTCAACATGCCGCTGGGGCACTTCGAATACCTGGTCATGCCATTCGGACCAACCAATGTCCCGGTGGTTTTCCAAGCTCTGGTCAACGATGTGCTTAGGGACATGCTGAACCGCTTTGTATTCGTATACCTGGACGACATTCTGATCTTCTCTCGAGACTAAGACGAACATCTCCGCCACGTGAGAATGGTACTAAACAGGGTCCTGGAGAACAGATTGTTCGTTAAGGCAGAAAAATGCAAGTTTCATGTCCCCTCAGTCTCTTTTCTGGGGTTCATTGTGGAGAAGGGGCAGATGGGACCTGATCCGGCGAAGGTGAAGGCAGTGGCGGAGTGGCCAAATCCAGGGACGTGGAAACAGCTGCAGAGGTTTCTGGGGTTCGCAAACTTCTATCAACAGTTTGTGCAGGACTATAGCCGCCTAGCAGCCCCCCTCACACAGTTGACATCACCCAAGACCCCGTTCTAGTGGTTCCCAAGTGCCCAGGTGGCGTTTGACAGGCTGACGGCTTCTAAATTCGTCCATGTGCCCATTCTGATCCACCCGAACCCCTCGCTGCAGTTTGTGGTGGAAGTCAACGCCTCGGACTCAGGGGTGGGGGAGGTCCTCTCCCAATGGTCTCCCACAGACCAGAAGCTACACCCATGCGCCTTCTTCTTCCGTCGTTTGTCCCTGGCGGCTCAGAATTATGATGTTGGGAATCGCGAGCTGCTGGCGGTGGTCTTGGCACTCCAGGAGTGGAGGCACTGGTTGAAAGGGGCATACCCCATACCCCATAAAAACCTATCCTACCTCCGTACAGCCAAGAGGTTGAACTCCCGTCAGGCACAATGGTCACTCTACTTGGGGAGGTTCAACTTCACACTGACATAAAGACCCGGCTTCCGGAATACAAAGCCAGATGCTCTCTCCAGGCAGTTCTCCTCGGGTGAAGACACTACCATGGAGACCTGTTACGTATGCCTAATGGATTCTATCAGACGAGCCCCAAGTGTTACGGATAGGAGAATTTAGATGATTGAAATTGCCCTGTGAAACCAGCAAAGCACAACAGACCACGACATTAACTATGTACTAGTACAATTTAATAATATGACCAAAATAAGACAAAATTCACATTATGTACAACTTAGACCTAAACCACGTACAAATTAACCAAGGGTCCCATAGTCACCAAGCCCCTGCAGCAGGGTAAATTTAGTGGTGGCGCATGTGCTGGCAGGGAAATGATTGCCATCCTTCGTGGGCGGTCCGTGGCCGTGGATGCTGGACTGTGTCAATGAAGTCCCAAACGGTGGTTCCATGATCCGTCTTGGATGACTTCCCCCCCTGGATGAACTGCCTGAAGAGCCTGGAGGAGACTGTGAGAGACGGGAAGAGACTGGAAGACTGGATCCAGTCGGCCACCTGTCCTTAATATAGATTCCCCAAACCAAGTTGAACAAGCCCAGGCAAGCTCAGACAAGCCCCAACATGTCTGTGTTGCTCCTCCCCTCTGTTGGATTGCCCAACTCCAGTCCTCTATGGAAAATTACACTCTCCCACAGCTGAGTCACACCACGTGACTCTCTTCCATTATGTTTACAGTATATTTCCATCCCCCCCCCCAGTAGGTACATACTTGTAACAAGACCATCTTGCCCTCCTCCTGTATACTCGGGCAGCCCGATGGGAGGTAGAACGGCTAGTTCAGGATGCCCATCAGGGGGAACCGAAGCCCATTGGGTGCCCCCAAGGTCGACTATATGTTCCCCCGCCAGTCAGAACCCCAGCACTCCAGTGGGTTCACTACTCAAAATTAACCTGCCACACCGGAGCCCACCGAACTCTCTTACTGCTCCGACAACGCTTCTGGTGGCCAACAATGGCAGCTGACACCAGGGAGTTTGTGGGAGCTTGTGCCACCTGTGCCCGGAGCAAGTCCTCCCATCATGCACCCACGGGCCTCCTCCAACCCTTACCCATTCTCCATCGCCCCTGGTCACACATTGCGGTGGATTTTGTCACAGGTTTACCCCATCTGACGGCAACACTGTTATCCTGACAGTAGTGGACTGGTTCTCCAAGGCGGTTCACTTCGTCGCCCTACCCAAACTTCCCTCGGCAATGCAAACAGCGGGCCTCCTAGTCCAACATGTCTTTCTCCTCCATGGCATCCCCCAGGACTTCGTTTCAGACCGGGGCCCCCAGTTTGCATCTAGAGTTTGGAAGGCAGTCTGCGACACCTTGGGAGTTTCCTGCAGCTTGACCTCTGGCTACCATCCTCAGTCGAACGGGCAGGCGGAACGCGTGACTCAAAGCCTTGGATCCTCCCTGCGCTGCGTCGCCTCCCGCTTCCCAGCCTCCTGGGCCACACACCTCCCATGGATCGAATACGCACACAATTCTCTGATCTGCACAGCCACCAGGATGTCCCCCTTCATGGTGATTAATGGGTTCCAGCCCCCCTGCTTCCCAGCCAGGAGGTCGAAGTGGCTGTCCCATCGGTCCAGGCACAGTTTCACAGAGCACGCTGGGTCTGGAAAGAAGCACGGGCTGCCCTGGAACAAACAGTGTCCCGAAACCGGAGGATTGCCGATCGTCACCCCAGCACCCCGGCACCTCCCTGCACGGTCAGGCAACAAGTGTGGCTCTCCTCCTGGGACCTGCCCCTGCAAGTCGACGTTAAAAAACTGTCTCCCAGATACATTGGGCCCTATGGAATAGAAAAAATTATAAACCCTAGCGCAGTCCAACTGAGACTCCCACCCTCACTCAAGGTACACCCAGTATTTCATGTTTCCCTCATTAAGCCTGTGGTAGAAAGTCCTCCAACCATTCCAGCCTGCCTGCACACGCTTCTTCACCTCTTTTCCACACGCTCCATTGCTCTACATTGTTGAGCCTAAGTACTTAAAATCCTCCACCTTCGTTATCTCTGCTCCCTGTAACATCACTGTTCCTCTGAGGCTAACCTTCATTCCTCTCCTTTCCAGGGCATACCTCCACCTCTCTAGATTTTCCTTCACTTGTTCTCTGCTCTCACTACAGATCACAATGTCATCTGCAAACATCATAGTCCATGGAGATTCTTGTCTAACCTCGTCTGTCAGCCTGTCCATCACCATCGCAAACAAGAAGGGGCTCGGAGCTGACCCTTGATGCAGTCCCACCTCCACCTTGAATTCGTTGGTCACGCCGACAGCACACCTCACCACTGTCTTACATCTCTCATACATGTCCTGCAACACTCTAACATACTTCTGTGCCACTCCAGACTTCCTCATGCAATACCACAGTTCTTCTCTTGGAACCCTGTCATATGCTTTCTCCAGAGCCACAAAGGCACAATGCAGTTCCCTCTGATCTTCTCTGTACTTCTCTATTAACATCTTCAAAGCAAACATTGCATCTGTGGTGCTCTTTCTTGGCATAAAACCAAACTGTTGTTCACAAATGCTGACCTCTGCCCTTAGTCTAGCTTCCACTATTCTTTCCCATAACTTCATCGTATGGCTCATCAACTTTATCCCTCTGTAGTTGCCACAACTCTGCATGTCTCCCTTGTTCTTAAAAATGGGCACCAGCACACTTCTCCTCCACTCCTTCGGCATCTGCTCACTGTCTCGGACCTTGTTGAATGTTCTTGTCAGAAAATCTACTGCTACCTCTCCTAGACACTTCCATACCTCCACCGGTATATCATCAGGACCAACTCCCTTTCCATTCTTCATCCTTTTCAATGCCCTCCTCACTTCACCCTTACTGATCTTTGCTAAAGCCTACTCCTCAATGGTCACCTTTTCTACTCTTTTTTCTCTCTCACTTTCCTCATTCATCAGCTCTTCAAAGTACTCTTTCCATCTTCCCAGCACACTTCTGTCATCAGTCAATACATTTCCCTCTCTGTCCTTTATCAATCTGACTCGCTGCATGTCCTTCCCATCTCTATCTCTCTGCTGTGCCAACCTGTATAGATCATTTTCTCCCTCCTTACTGTCCAACCTATCATACAAGTTCCATTGACTTAGTATTCCCGTGATTTACAGTTCCTAGTGTTTAATAAATCGTTTGAACCTTCTTTTGGTCTCCTGCATCTCTGGGTCCAACGCATACACCCCAGGTACAACAGGTACTCTGCATCACTTCATCTAACTCCAGAATCTCTCCTTCTCTTCTAGCTCACATCCTGCCTGTGGGGCATAAGCAATAACAACATTGAACATCACACCTTCAATTTCTAACTTGAGACTCATCACTCTGTCTGACACTCTTTTCACTTCTAGAACATTCCTGACAAACCCCTCCTTCAAGATGACTCCTACTCCATTTCTCTTCCAATCCACACCATGATAGAACAGATTGAACCCTACTCCTAAGCTTCTGCCTTGCTACCTTTCCACCTGGTCTCCTGAACACACAGTATGTCTACCTTCCTCCTCTGCATCATGTCAGTCAGCTCTCTACCTTTTTCTTTCATAGTTCCAACATTCAAAGTCCCTACTCTCAGTCCTAGACTCACATCTTTCCTCTTCTCTATCCATCTATGGACACGCTTCCCGCCTCTCCTTCTTCGACCAACAGTAGTCCAATTTCCACCGGTACCCTGTTGATTAACAGCACTGATGGTGGTCATTGTTAACCCGGGCCTCGACCGATCCGACATGAATTTCATTTTGATCATTTGCATCACAATTTTGGCAGAAGTTTTACGCTGGATACCTTTCCTGTTGCAACCCTCTGCATTTATCCGGGCTTGGGACCAGCTGAGGGTGAACACTGGCTCGTGCCCCCCTCACGGCTGCATTGCTCTCCCTCACCGCTGCATTTCTCAGTCCACATCTCAGGTACATATGTTTTGATAACTGAAGTAAAGAAAGACTTTATTTCACACAGACATGGGTCGATTTAGCTTTAAGTCACAGTCGTGGGCCTCGTACATACCCTGTACATATCCATTAATAATAAACTGACCTTCTGCGCACTATTTATGGAGCGATGTGTTTTCCTTTCAGGTCCTTAAAAGCTAAAAAGTCGTTCATGTGGGAATGTGATGTTTACAGACCTGTGAAGGTCTTTCTGTTTTATTAGTTTCACAGCCATGTGTTACACGCTTCAGTTCTCCTTTATCTCCTTCCTGCAGTTGAAGAAATCAGCACAGGGAAAGAGGTGTGTCAGCGTTCTCCTATAGGGGTCCTTTATAATTCTTTACACTTGTGGGTGGTAGAGTGTACGCATGTGTGTGTGTGTGTGAGTTCTTTGGCAGGAGCTTCATTATGTAAGTGCTGCAGTGCAGCCTGGCCCAGCTGTATTGATGTGTCAAGCAGTGGGAGGGACATGAAGGTCTCCTCTCTTGCCCAGTAAGAGTGATCCTTTCTGAGTGATCTCCACTCTTTAAGTGCTTTCTTAAACTAAACCACTCACTCGTAATACACACCTGGTTTATACAGATCCAGAGTGACTTGCTGTTCTGAGATCCCCCTCCTCCACCCCATTAGTATACACCACTTTTAAACACACAGGTATAGCCCATAAACTTTGCACAGCTATAAATAAAGTGCTCCCATGTGGCGCATTGGCCTATTACATTATTTAAAGTTCACAGCGTCCCCTGTCAAGATCAGTTGCGGCCCTATTCACAAATCCCCCATTGCTTTGGTGAGGAACCACTATGACATTCCCAGTTAGACACCAGTCATCATGATAATTCCGAAAATATTTTCCATGACTTTTTGAGCTGAATAAACCCCGATCAGGGTGGCATGGTGGTGCACTGTTTCCCAGATCCGCTTCACAGCATGAAGGTCCCTGGTTTGAGTCCCAGGCGTATGTATGTTTTCCCGATGTTGCAGGGGTTTTCTTCCACAATTCAAAACCATGCGCAGTGAGTGTGAGTGGTTGTATATGTGTTAGCCTCGCAGCACTTTGGTGAGCTGCCCAGCTGTACCCTACCTTCGCTCGGGGCTCACTGATGCACGTGGGAAAACTAACGCTAATACATCTGGTCTGCAATAAACATCGCTGAAAATTTTAGTGCTGGCTATGATAGAAAGATCAAAACACACATGAATGCACTACAGTATCATCTTTTCCTTTTGGCTTTTCCCCTTTTTTTCAGGGGTCACCACAGCAAATCATCTGATTTGCACATTTGATTTGGCATAGGTTTTTACGTCGGATGCTCTTCCTGACACAACCATTTAGCAAGGGGCAGAAGCACGCTGACGGCTTTGCAGCTACTCTTGTCGAAAGTCAGCAATGGTTCTTTTACATGAACCTATCACCATAGATAGTGAGAGACATGGCCGGCCTTTGATAATCCAATTAGCTGCACTGGGGGGGACAGTGACAACCTTGTGGAGAGTGGGACTCAAATCCCCAACCCTAGGATCAGCGATCCACCTCCTTATACCACTGGGCCACCAATGCCTAGTATATATATATATATATATATACAGTAGGCCCTTGACTATTCGGGGCTTTGCACTCACGGTTTGAATATTCACGGACCCCCAAGCAGCTGACACGTCACTCAAATTCAGCCAATGGCTGTCCTCCTTCCTGCTGATTGGTTGAGATGATGTAACGCCCTTTTTTCCTCATTCGCGCACAAGTTGTGAATGAGCCTTTTTTTTAGTGTGTTTTAATTACCAGTTAATTTCTATAGTGTCACTCAAATGCCTGCGAAGCACTAGAAAACGGTAATGACATTGGATGTCTCTTCTGAAAAAAGAATACTTT
>CM045735.1:39392248-39427248 GCA_024760905.1 Plotosus lineatus
TTGGCACGTTTAGATAGATGAATTTCTGTGAATTAAAAAAAAAATACTTATTTTTAAAATTATATTTTATTTTACATTTTATATAGAAGAATGAAAATATAAAATAATAACGTGACATAGTGGTTAGCACGTCTGTCTCACAGCAAGAAGGTCCTGGGTTCGATTCCCAGTTTAGGCCTTTCTGGGCGGAGTTTACATGTTCTCCTCGTGCTTGCATGGGCTTCCTCTGGGTACTCTGGTTTCCTCCCAAAGTCCAAAAACATGCACAGTAGCCTAATTGGCTGTTCCGAATCACTCTGAGGTATGAGTGTGAGTATGAATGGTTGTGTGAGTGTTGGCCCTGTGACGGCCTGGTGAGCTGTCCAGGGTGTACCCTGCCCTTTTCCAGAGTTGGTTGACATGGGCACCAGCCTCCCCGCAACCCTAATTAATTAGGATTAAGTGGTTCAGAAAATGAATGATTGTAAAAAGGTATATAATAATAATAATAATAATAATAATAATAATAATAATAATAATAATAATAATAATAATGTGAAATAAAAACATTACCGTGTATCTAATTCACTTTTTTCATGAACATAATTTATTATTCTTTAAGACTCCTGCTTTACTTATTAGGAAGAAAAAAAACCCAAATTTTAAATGTAAAAAATTTATTTCATAATTACTTTGTAAGGACTTTTGTAAATACAAAGCATTGAGGACAGAAATCAGAATAATAGTTTAAAAGGTAAGTCTTTTTGGATTTTTGCACGCAAGCCTTCTCGTTTTTCAGGCCCAGAGCTTATCCCCTCTTTTTGTAGCACGAAGCAACTAGAAGTTCTACTCCTCCTGGATGAGATGCTATTCCATCACAGCGAGTGGATGGTCAGAGGTACTCTAGTGGTCAAGGCTTTACCGAACCTACAGCACCAAACCCAATAATAGTTCATATTAAAGTGAAATCATAATAATGTGTTGTATTAGTGCAAATTAGTGCAAAAATTAGGGTTTTTTTTAAAAAGCTATATTAAAGTTATTATTATATATTTAAAAAAAAATAATACTAATATATCAAGCTACACATATCAGAATATAATAATACATACGTATTTGGATATAAAGCACACCTTGGATACACTGATAGATAAAATGATTGCAGGTTTTAATAGGTTCAGATATTTTCACTACTTTACTACCAGGTTCATTTACATTGAATGCCTCATAAGCACTGAGTAAGCAAGCAGTGATTCATTAAAAAAAAACAATACCAAGGAAATTCAGGCCAAATATAACAATATGTTAGGATGTGCTCATATTTTACTGAGGTCCAAGCATTTTATTTGGAAACTAAAGAGGTAAAGAGTGATAATAATAATCGGTGCACCAGTCAAATGGATTGGTGTATTTACATGTTCTCCTCGTGCTTGCATGGGTTTCCTCTGGGTACTCCGGTTTCCTCCCAAAGTCCAAAAACATGCACAATAGCCTAATTGGCTGTTCCGAATCACTCTGAGGTATGAGTGTGAGTATGAATGGTTGTGTGAGTGTTGGCCCTGCGTGTTGTTGTGAGTGTGTTGTTGTGAGTGTTGGCCTCAGGTCAATTGGTGCTGCACATGTCAAACTGATAGATCACATTTGTGTGTGTGAAAGCAAGAGATACACACATAACTGGGGTATTTATAAATATATGCTACTTATTAAAGAAATGTTCTGACCATATTAACCAATCACTATAATAAATGGGACACACACACAATTATTGTGGTGACTCCTGTTACATCACAACAACTGGAACCATCAAGGTAACACAGTCATGTCTAAATGGCTAATAGTGGCTGGTAATGTAGAATTATGGTGCCCACTAGTGGCCTGTCCCACAATTATCCTCGAGTGCTGTATTTTTTTTTTTCACAGCACATTCTGGGTGATTTCCACTTTCTTGCTCTATCATACAATGTAAAAAACCCTTTGAAAGCATCCTGGATTCAGAACTAGATCACACCAAAGATATAAACAGTACTTCATTGGACCAATCATTTCATTGGTTCATTAATTCTGTGATCGCTTAATCCTAATTAGCGTCAGAGGGAGGCTGGTGCTTATCCCTGCCAACTCTGGCAGAGTGCAGACTACATCCTGGACAGCTCGCCAGGCCATCGCAGGGCGGAAACATGCTGACGGCTTTGCAGCCTACTCTTGTCGAAAGTCAGCAATGGTTCTTTTACATGAACCTCACACCATAGACAGTGAGAGACATGGCTGGCCTTTGATAACCCAGTTAGCTGCACTGGGGGGACAGTGACAACCTTGTGGAGAGTGGGATTCAAACCCCCAACATTTGGATCAGCGATCCAGTGCCCTATACCACTAGGCTACCACTGCCCAATACCTGTATTTGCTTAAAATTTTGTTGAAATCCGTTGGTTAAATTTCGAGTTAATAAGGACACACACACACACACACACACACACACACACACACACACACACACACACACACCCAATCCCATAACCTCCGTCACTGGAGGTTCAAGGTTCAAACCTTTGTCAATTTGAGTCTTTCTGTTTTGGAGTTTGCATGTTCTCTCTATATTTATATGGGTTTCCTGTGGGTACTCCGGGTTCCTCCTACACTTCAAAGACATGCACATTCAATCACCTGGCTTCTCGAAATTGCCTGATGGTGTGAATATGAATGCAACTGACCACCTGATGACCTGTCATGGTGTAACCCCACCTCTTACCCAGAGTCATCTGGGACTGGCACCAGGTTCCACATGACCCAGAAGGAAAAACAGTGCAGAGAATGAATAGATGGATAAGTTAACAGATGAAGGATTAAAAACAATCTTTAGAGACCCCTGGGGTCCCTGGATCCCACCTTTAGACTCTCTGACCTTGCTGATTTGAGCTGTAAAAGCAAAATTCTAGCTAGAAGGTAAGATGTGAATACAATTGGGAGACAAATAAAACAGAAATCATATAAAATTTCGTACACAGCTTGTGTACTCAAAGCAGCCATCACCATCGCTCACTGCCCAGACGAGATTAGATCTGTTTACTGTCCCCTTTTCCCCAAACCCAGAGGCAATATGCATCTTGATTACGCCCCCAATTTTTTTTCATCACTGGGTGCAGTCCAGCAGTCCAGACTCAGCACTAACTGTGATAATTCTGAAACGAATAACATGTGTTTCTGTAGCCTGCTGGCAGCGTGTCTGGGATTTGGAGCTTCCTATGGTAAGAACACTGCTGTTACAGCATCAACTAGGTGTAAAATTAATGGAGCAGGTGTGTTACAAACTGTTGGATGAGAATGAATGTCACAGATAGTTAAAGTGGAGTGGAACTTGAGAGATGAGTAAAAAAAAAAAGGCTTCTACGTCACAAACACTGAACTCAGCAACGGCGCTTCTATGTGGATTTTGCATGTTCTCCTTGTGTTTGCATGGGTTTCCTCTGGGTACTCCAGTTTCCTACAACAGTCCAGAAGCATGCATAGTAGGTTCACTGGTGGTTCCAAAGCTCCATTTGGTGTGTGTGTGTGTGTGTGTGTGTGTGTGTGTGTGTGTGTGTGTGTGTATGTGTGTGTGTGTTGACCCTGCAACAGTGTGACAAGCTGTCCAGGGTGTACCCTGCTCTCACGCAGAATCGGCTGAGATGAGCACCAGCCTCCTGATTCATAAAATGAAAGAATGAATAATGAATTGGATTAAAGCTGCACAATGTGGTAGCAGTTAGCACGTCTGCCTCACAGGAAGAAGGTTCCAGGTTCGAGCACAAGACATGTCCCTCTTGAAAAATGGTAACAGGTCAACCAATCAGCGTCGATGATTCCAAAATGCTCCTAATGCTGGACTTTGTTATTTTATTGCCTCCAAAGTTGTTCAGACGAAAACAGTGATTAACCCGAACGCTGTGTAACAGAACAGTAATAAAAATGATATTTCTAGACACACAGACTAATAATAAAAAAATGGAGTGATCGTGGGTATTGCGGTGAGTTGACAGTCTCTGGGGAGCGATGTAGAGTAGCGCAAGAGTAGGATTGCATCATTAAAAGCCTGCTTGCACTGGATTAGATTAAGAGGACTTACACGATGGTTGATGGCATTTACGAAATGCTGAAGTCATGCGTTCTGTGCTGACGGTCTTTATAAAAAAAAAAAAACCGCACAATAATTCCTTAATGTCCAAAACTCTATTCATCTCCTCCCTCTCAAAATTACAGCACCTTCATGTTTTTTTTCTTTTCCACCATTCTGTTATTTTTAACACCCAAGTACATCTATGTGATTTGAGGGTTGATTTTATCTGCTTCTAAAGTCCCCATATACTGTATTCTCTTTATTTTCAACATCTCTCTCTCTCTCTCGCTCTCTCTCTCTCTCTCTCTCTCTCTCTCTCTCTCTTGCTGTCTCTTTTTCACCACTTCATCCTTGTGCATCAGTTTGAGGAAAGGATGGTTGATGGCAGATGGTATAAAAGAGCTGCCTGAGAGGATGTTGGATGCAAAAACCTTATCTGAGACCCAAGCATACAGCCTGTCAAGCTACTGAGCTGTTAAGGAGACTCACACAATCCAAAAAAAAATGTTTTTTTTCTTCCTGTACCATATTTTTTTACTAAATATGACCGTACTGTGAGCAGCTGGAGCCCCTTTGAAACAAATGTTATCAAAGCAATATGTTCGTCATACAAAAACGATCAGCCGAATGAGCGCTGTCGGACCACTGAGGGATTTTTCTCTATTGTTTCATTCTGCCATGACAAATTAAATATAATTTACAATTTACATTAAAATCAAACCAGGCCACCTGTCACCAAATGCTTGAACAGGGCTGAACCATGGCTCTCTTATTAAACCACCGAGCTCGGTGATAGGAAATAGAATTTTAGCCTTCATGTTCAATATTGTGGACAACATGGTGGCGTACATGTTAGCAATTCTGCCTCATGGCAAGAAGGCCTATTTTTGTTTTTGTCTCCTACTCTTGAATGTCTCGATCTCTTTCTTTATATCTTGCCTGTACTCATGTTCCCTCATGACCAACCCAAGAAAATGATGGAGATAGCAGTAAAAATATATCGTGTGCTTGCAAGTGCAAGTGCACTTTTTCTCTTACTTCGCATAAACATGTTTGTGTAAATTCACACATTTTATGAGCTCTAAATATCAAGTGACTACATATTCATATGCATTGTTTTTCTTTCTCAAACTCTCTACAGGTCTACGCCATTCTTGTCAGCCACCCTCCACAGTCCAGTGACCATCTCACACCTACCCCAGTCTCCTATACGGCAGGCTTCTACCGCATCCCCGTGGTCGGCCTTACAACCAGGATGTCCATCTACTCCGATAAGGTTGGTGTTACTGCATTCAGGTCAAACTGAATCGGTTGAATATTTGGATCAATTATGTTGACCTAAGGCGGCACATTCGCCTCACAGCAAGAAGGTCCTGGGTTCAATTCTTGAACTTGGACGTTTCTGTATGGAGTTTGTACGCTCTTCCTCTCCTGGCGTGGGTTTCCTCCAGGTACTCCGGGTTCCTCCTACAGTCCAGAAACATGCACAGTAGGCTAACCGGCTGTTCCAAGTCGCCCAAGTGTGACAGTGGGCATGAATGTCCGTGTGCAAGCTCTGCAATAGCTTGGAAAGCTGTGTATCCCACCCTCAGTTCAACTCGGCTGAGATGGGCACCAGCTTCCCCATGACCTTATTTAGGATTAAGTATTGTAGAAAACGAATGAAGGTAGTGTTGCGGTTCGCACTTTCTACACAGCTACAGCATTCCTGTGTGGAGTCTACATGTTCTTTCCATGATTGTTTGGGTTTCCTCTGGTTGATGCTGTTTTCTCCTACAGTCTAAATACATGCACTCTACACTAATTGGCTGTTGTAGATTACCACCCAGGTGAATAGGTCACCAATCTATTGTAGGGATGACAACCATTTCTGCTTCCATTTACACTTATGGGCTTAATACTCATGTCTTTGGACCATGGGAGGAAACCAGAGTGCTCAGATGAAACCCAAACACGCTATTCTGTAAACTCCACATTGAAAGATCGACAGGGTTGACCAACCACTGAGCCATCACTATGCCAATGAGTATAAACCATTATGTTCTCTCCTCCTCAGAGTATCCACCTTTCCTTCCTGCGCACCGTGCCGCCTTACTCCCACCAGGCTCATGTGTGGTTCGACATGATGCGTGAGTTCCGCTGGAACCACATCATCCTAATCGTCAGTGACGACCACGAAGGTCGAGCCACACAGAAGAGACTCGAGACCCTTCTGGAAGAGAGGGAGACCAAGGTGAGCTGTCCTGGGATGTGGACAAGTGGTGTGGGTGGTAGCGTGTGCACTTAACAATCTCAGTGGTCTTGTATGTACGTGACTGTTTGCTTTTCTGTTGCGTGAAAAACATCTCGCTCATGCCATTTTGTAAATGTTTGCTAAAGTCAAAGGCATCAACAGCGTCTAATGTGGTTTGATAGTTGAAGTTTTTTGTGCATTTCTTACTCATCTCATTGCTTTTTGCCATAGTCTAAATCTCCTGATTGGCTCCACGGCAGGAGCAAAATGAAAGCTTAACCTGGGGCTTTACAAAAGCATCACTGGCTCACGAGTGTGTATTCTAAATCAGTTCAGAATCAGGTTCCAGCAGTGTGATTGATTGAGTGATTGATTGACTGATTGATTGCTGTTTGATTGATCAAACTAATTATATTTGTATTGTAACAGTGATGAACTTTCTCTCAAGCTCCCAAGCTAAATCACCATCCCCAGTTGACATCTGCGCCGTAGTAATTACTGCTGCCATCTTTGCAGAACTTAGAGAAGGTTATTAATATTGAGACTATTTCCATCTAGTTGCAATTAAGCTTTTCAACTGCTGGGAATTGAATGGGATTGTGTGTGTGTGTGTGTGTGTGTGTGTGTGTGTGTGTGTGTGTGTGTGTGTGTGTGTGTGTGTGTGTGTGTGTGTGTGTGTGTGTGTGTGTGTGTGTGTGTGTGTGTGTGTGTGTGTGTGTGTTAATGGTCCCTTGTGTAGATTATAGTCGATTGGGCTGAGATCGTTCCCAGACGGCACTCATAAAATATGCATTGAATTCTGGAGCAGTCTATTAATGAAAAGTGATCCATTTTTCCTGAGTTATGCTTTATGATACAATTAATTATTATTTGCTGCAGAGGTGCAAAAAACTGAAGGGTTGGGATTATTTGTTAAAAAATAAAATAAAATAAATTAAAAGGGAATGTGTATAAACTCCACATATGCTCAGAATATTTAGTGCAAATCTTAATTAAAGTTAAAAAAGTTACATAAACATTAATTTATTCATTCATAGGCCGAATCGTTTAATCCTAGTGGGATTGCAAGGACACTGGACAATGGCGAGTACCACCCTGAATAGTTCATTATTACAGCAGGGCGAACACAGACCCAACCATTCACAACAAAATCACACACACACACACACACACACACACACACACACACACACACACACACACACACACACACACACACACACACACACACACACACACTTCTAGAGGCAATTCAGAACAGCTAATCAGCTTCAAGTGCATGTCTTTGGACTGAAGGAGGAAACTGGAGTACTCCAAGGAAACCTACACAAGCATAGTAAGAACATACAAACTTCACAGGAGCCCCTTCAGCAAGGCTATAATGGTTAGCATGTACACCTTATAGCAGGATGGTCCTGGGTTTGAATCCTGGGCTTGTTTCTGTGTGGAGGTTGTATATTTCGTTCAGTGCCCCCCGTGGTTTTCTTCCGAGTAGACCGGTTTCCTCCTTCTGCACATCAGGATATGCCAATCAGCTGTTATGAATCAAGTCCCTAGATGTGAGTGCGTAGTGTTGTTAGCATGTTGATGCTGCGTTGGACTAGTAAGTTGTTCAGGGTGTGTGTCACCTTCACTCAGTGTAGGTATTCAGCAAATGAATGTAGAATTTTAACAGTGAATGGTCAAGATGGCGCTTCCTAGAGGGAGACCATGCGGCGTTCTTGGAGTCAAATTGTTTCTTTGTTTGTTTTAAATGTTGTTTTTGTTCGTTTGTTTATTTGCACTATGCTCGTCTAAGACCGTGCAACCCTACGACAGCTATGAGAGCACAGGCCTTTCGGACATTTAGAACTGAGCACGCTCAACTCCTATTCTGAGCTAATATGCTACCGCAGCTCAATGCTAGCCGCACCTCGGATAACAATAAACTTAGGCAGAGACATAGGCGAGGAGGGGCTGAACGACGACTCCAGCGCTTGGTTAGCAGTGGAAGGTTAGCACTCCCGGTCTTACAAACTGCTTGAAAATGTTCAGTCTCTGCGAAACAAGATGGACCAGCTTCATGCTCCTTGCTCTGAGAATGGAGAACATCTAACTTTGAAGTTGGGACCATTTTGTTTACCCATAGAACTGTTAATTTTTTTTCCAACAAAACAATGGGCATAGTTCAATATAAATATAAATATAATATAATATAATATAATATAATATAATATAATATAATATAATATAATATAATATAATATAATACAATATAATATAATATAATATAATACAATATAATATAATATAATATAATATAATATAGTGCAATTTCGTTTATTGAGGTTATCTACTGATTTATTTATTGTATTATTATTATTATTATTATTATTATTGTTATCATCATCATCATCATCATCATCATCATCATCATTTTATTTTTATTACTTTTGTTGTTATTATTGTATTGTTTGCTGGATCTGTGTAAGGTCCTTTTAGATATAGACTTTTTATGTGTTTATTTTATAGCAGTTTGTGTTGTTGATTTGAGTCTTCTTTTCTGTTTGCAACTTGACTCCTGGAAAAACAACATAAGAATTCCTATGTTTGTAAAAAAAACAACAACACACAAATGGTTATTAAAAATCTTGAATCCTGAATCCTGAAGTGTCAGTAAACAGAAGAAACCATGAAATAACTCAGAAATGTATGTGACAAGCATAAGTCATGCTGGCTCTCCAAAGAGCGTGACCTCGCCTGGTGGGGAACTATTTATTCCATTATAATGTGTACAATCAGGCTGATTATACAAAGGAGAAGCTGTGTTAATGGAATTTTTTGGATATTTAAATTCATTTTGATCATGTTTTATATAGGGCAGTGGTGGCCTGGTGGTAAAGGGTGCTGGATTGCTGATCCTAAGGTTGAGGGTTCAAGTCCCACTCTCCACAAGGTTGTCACTGTCCCCCCAGTGCAGCTAACTGAGTTATAAAAGGCCAGCCATGTCTCTCACTCTCTATGGTGAGAGGCTATAAAAGAACCATTGCTGACTTTCATAAAGAGTAGCTGCAAAGCCGTCAGTGTGTTTGTGCCCCTAAAAACCTATGCCAAATCAAACATGAGAATCACATCATTCGCTGTGGCGACCCCTGAAAAGGGAAAAAGCCAAAAGAAGAATATATATATATATATATATATATATATATATATATATATATATATATATATGTGTGTGTGTGTGTGTGTGTGTGTGTGTATATATATATATATAAATGACAGCATATTCCCTGCAGTGAAGTATTTTCTGCTGTTACTGTACAGATTGCACAGTATCAGAGACAGCAAAGTATAAATAACCTCAATGTCTACTATCATTGTGTGAAGAAAACCATAAGCGCTAGATACAAGTGTCAAACACACTGATATGTGGAACCAAAAACCAAATCAGGATAACCAGATTTAGCCATGTAATCAGGCTAAGCTCAGACATGAATATAAATATAGTTGAGAACTCTACGTTTCTTGGCTACAAGAATTTATTTATATCACTGCAGAACAGCCCTGCATGGTCTGAGCATGGTTGAGACTCTCCAGAAGCCATTGTCCTCAAAAAAATCAAAAAATGAGAAGAATGAGAAGACAGGCCACCGTTTCAACTGCAGCATTGTCATCACTATTTATAAAGGCAGCTAATAATATGAGGTTAGCAAAATGTTTCGAGGACATTTTGTCTCGGATAACACTCAGCTGATTTGAGATAAAAGTTTCTCACTTTCCTGCTCAGTTACTCTGACATTTTTAATATTCTGAACTGTCTTTAGTAGCAGGAAAACTCAGTAACTACACAAAGCTAGCTAATGATCAAACTGTAACTATGGCTTCCAAAAAGCTAGACCTTTAATATCACCAAAGAAATTATTACAACTAATAACATTTTTACTTGATATTTTAATAAATTACGTAGAAAATACTTTTGTCTAAAATTAATTGATTCATGATTCTCATCAACTAGTATTAATAAAAATTTGCATCAACAATAAACAGGATTTCCATGTTTTTTCCCCTCTTTTCTGAGCTATCAAAAAAGATTCCAAATCTGTAATATCAAACAAGTTTTGACTTCACGCAAAGCCTTCTTGTAAACAAGAGCCAATTAGAATGTAGCATATTGCATCTATAGTTTCATTAGTCCTCCTACGTCCCAGTTCTTGCTTCAAGCTTTT
This sequence comes from Plotosus lineatus, assembly GCA_024760905.1. NCBI lineage: Eukaryota > Metazoa > Chordata > Actinopteri > Siluriformes > Plotosidae > Plotosus > Plotosus lineatus. The sequence continues at coordinate 39,402,759 of CM045735.1, forward strand.
TCGCAGTCGATTCCCCAGTGTTGAATAAGTGCTGAATTTACACTATACAGTGTTTATTGGGACTTATCTGAACACTGGGTTCTGAACACGGGAGATTTTACTGTGGTTGCAGGGTTTCTCTTTTTACCTTATAGTTGCCTGTGACATTAATTGTCGTTTCTTCTTCATCCTAATTCCCAGCTCTTCCCTTTTTCCTGTAAAGCTTAGTTACTTCCCAGAACTTTTAATTTTTGTCTTGTACTAAATTATAGCCTAATTTTCTAATATGACGTAGTTCATATGTATACGTGGAGATCAAGGAAATTCCACTGGATGTCTGAATTCTGAATTCTTCAATTTTCAAAATCTAGTTTTAACATGATATAACACTTCCACTTAAAGAAAACATAAATATAAGTATTTAATCAATATAAAATGAAATTCTTTTTATTTTAGTTACATTCTTGAAAAGAATGTTTTCTTTAAAAAAACAAAACAAAAAACTTAAATTTACTTTTATTAGTTTTTAAGGTAATAAACTTAATCATGTTCCATTACATCTTTCACGTTAGTTTACTCTCTTAAAATTATATTTAAAGTTGTACTCTACATTAAGGTAGACCTGCTAAAATATTTGTGGACCTGCCTAGTTTCTTGAATGGAGAAGTAAAATAAATAATTAATAATTAATTTTAAAACAAACAAACAACAACAAAAAACAACTTGAAAAATATGTTCAGAAAGAACTAAAAACCTTCTGCTGGGCCTTGTGTAATCCCATAGTTTAAAAAATTTGACTTAACCAGAATGCAAAAGAAAAATCCCTGGAAACCAAATTTGATCTGGATCTACTAAAATTTTAATGTCGTTTTTCTTTTTCAAAGCTCCACATCTGGTAGAAACTTTATGAAAATTTGAACACAACTTTTTGCATAATCGAGTTAAAACAGAAAACACACATACACAAGCAAACAAGCAAACCGCTGGTTAAATATAACCCTTTTGATGGAGGTAAGAAGTTAAAGTGCGTAAAACCGTTCTCAAGAGATTTATTAATAGCGAATTCCCTGCTTATTTCAAGTTGTTGTACAGTTATTTATTTATCTTTATTTTATATTGAATATAGATTCAACTTTGCTTGGTAGGTATCAACAAGTAAGTAGGACCATTACAGCAGTTTACCCACAATTGCTGTCGGCCCATAAACATAAACGGACAGAACGTTATTTGTCGCAATCAAACCAATAAAAGCTTAATTAACTCTTGACCAGAAACTGGTGGTCTGTCCACAATACTCGTCATACAGTCAATGGGATCTTTCAACCCTTTGGGGTAACTAGAGTATAAAATACTTTAATGAAGCTTGAACATGAAACAGAGAATCACATGTCACTTGTGTAATTTATGAAGAATAAATAAGGAGATGAATTATCTTGGCATTTTAGATGTCCGCGATGAATTAGAGCAGTCTCTGATACCTTTGAAAGCCCCAGTGTTAGGACTTCCAATTTGGAGCAGGAACATTTGTTTGATGCTTTATTGCCCATCATTTTTAACTGTTTATAATATTCTTCTGTGTCTGCATATTTTCTCTGTGCACATTACTCATCAGAATAAAAAAAGGAACTATGAAAACCTCGACCAACTGTCCTATGACAACAAGCGAGGACCTAAGGTATACTTGCATGGTCAATGCACGCCGCCCACCAACTTAAACGTTGCAACTAGAATCTGGCCAATCAGCCATCGGCCAACCCAGAAATGCCCTTATCTTGGTAGCACGTGTTTCTTTTTTACATCGAGACTTTCTTTTTTTGGTACCCTCATGATTTAAATGAAGAATGGACTTATTTTGAAAGATTATGATTTTAGGTTTTCAAGAAAGAGAAAAAAAAAGAGAGAGAGAAAAGTAAACACGCTCCGCTTCTTTCATTCTCATTTTTTCCCCTTTCCAATAAAGGAATGCATGATTCAGATAAAATAGAAAAAAGCTCCTTTGTTCCTTATTTTAGATGCGCTACTGTGGGACACGTCACATTCACAGATACTACTTCCTTCCTTTTGCGCAGCACTTCCTAGTTTTTTTTTCTTTGGGCAGATCAAGCCTCTCACCTCTCACACCTTTTCTCCCGGTTTCAGTTTACGGTTGCATCGGCCTCTCTCCCCAAACCTCTAACATGCACGCCGCTCTCTGGAGCCTTGATAACCCTCAGCATTGCATGCAACAATACAGACGTTTTTTCCCCCTTTAGCTTTTTTTTTTTACTTTCTCCAATTTTCCTTGGAGCGCTGTCATTTTTCCTCCTTTTTCAATCACACAAAAGCAAAGAAAATTCAAGCAGAGCAATGAAGAGAGGTAAAAGGGGCAGCATGGTCCTGGGGTGGGGAAGTGTCTCTAGTTATTACTGACTATGTGCCCCGATCCCAGGCAGAGAAAGTCCTCCAGTTCAACCAAGAGACTAACTTAACTGCCCTGCTGCTGGAGGCCAAGGAGCTGGAGGCTCGCGTGATCATTCTGTCTGCCAGGTGAGATATTATTTATTACTATGGAATATTACCCGGACTATTTACCATAAATCACAAGTAGGAATACATAATAAGTCCACTCGGTATCATTAAGCTCTATTCTACAGTGATAGTCTCGTGTAACAAGTTGACATCATATATAATAAATAGTAAAGTTATATTTGCATATTAAACATCATTAAGTCATTACTAAAAAAAGAGAGAAAAAGCCATGAAATACCTGATCAGTGATATTTGGTGGATGACCTCTGAGTAGAATAGATACACATTTAGTGCAGAGACTTGCAGTGAGGTTGACAGCTGGTGAGGCACTGACGCTTTTAGAGTCAAATTTAGAAATAAAAATAAACTCAGAAAAGTATCCTATTTCTCATTTGATTGACAACAGACAATGCTTTGTGTTTTATATCGCATATCAGCATTCTGTGCACAAACATCTGACACATATTTCATTTGAGATTAAAATTTATTCCAACTGCATTGCTCCTTATTCAGTTATTACCTCTTGTTTTGATTAAAAGTCCAAATTTGTGAATTTTCTCAGCTTGGAAATGTAATTGTTTATTTTGATAAGATGGATTATAAAGGAATCCAAACAAACAAAGAAGACTGCAGGTTGCGCAAGAATCTGTGGGCTCATGAGTGCCCTCTGCCATGAGTCCAGGGTACTGCTCGCCTCACCGAGTAACGTTTTAATTGGGTTTTATGATTAATCTGTGAGAATAAATATGTTACAGAAATACATTTGATACATTATGAGAATGCAAATGCAGAGCATATAATCTGAGTGTTTGAAAGCATCTCATCTGCGATATATAGACGGAAAGCAACACAGTTTGTATCGCATGCAAGAGCAGTTTTTGAGGGACACAATCTACTGAGTACAGCAAAGCGCCGCCTCACCGCCAAGCTACGCCCTGTATCTGAACCAGACATATGGAAATTCTGCTCTTTTTTATTGAAAAAATAATAATTTTAATGTTGGATTCGAACAGTAAAGGGGTTTGTAATACATGCTAGCTAAAAAATAATAACATTTAATGTGTTTTATGATTTACTCTTTGTTTCAAGATTGACAGGGGTGGCTCTGTCTCACCTGCCTTCCCTGAATGCACGTCACTAATTTAATATAAACTACAAAGTGTAGTTTAGACTGTAAGGAAGATGAGTATCATTTCTTACTTGTTTGTCCTTATTTTAAGGCCAGCAGATATTCATATCATATTGGCAGATTTCTTTTTAAAATGAATCAGTTATTATCATCTACAAATGTAAAACTTATCAGATCTGTATCATTATACTTGAAAAGAAATCTGCCACTATGATATGAAAACTTGTATTAAAAGTGCACTGTATGTGTTTTGTGTGCAGTACTGTATTAGCAATATGGGTCACGAAGCCCCAAATGCAAAAAATAAACTTGTCAAACTTGTCAAACTTATAAACTACATGTGAACGGTGCAGTCTAATTACTTGTATCTCAGAATAATAGACATTATTCATCTCCCAAATTCAGTATAATGCCTAAATCAAAATGGAGGACAAAAACTCACAGGTTGCCATGGTCACTTATGATGAAATCCTAGAAATGAAACAAAATGCTGTACCAAAAATAACAAAGAGACCTATGCAAAAGAACTTCATGTTTTTAAAGCTCTTCAATGTTTTAATGTCAAATGTTTAATGTAAAAATAAACTATAATATCTAATTTTACACACTTTCCTGATGGTACTATGTAGCATACACTGAGGCAGTGGTGGTCTAGTGGTATAGGGCACGGGATCGCTGATCCAAAGGTTGGGGGTTCGAGTCCCACTCTCCACAAGGTTGTCACAGTCCCCCCCAGTGTGGCTAACTGGGTTATCAAAGGCGGGCCATGTCTCTCACTGTCTATGGTGAGAGGCATGTAAAAGAACCATTGCTGACTTTAGCTGCAAAGTCGTCAGCGTGTTTCTGTCCCTTGCTAAAAGGGTTGTGACAGGAAGGGCATTCGACGTAAAAACCTCTGCCAAATCAAACGTGCGAATCAAGATGATTCGCTGTGGTGACTCCCGAGTAAAAGGGAAAAAGCTGAAAGGAAGACAGACAGACTATGTAGTATACACTAAAAAAATATTCACGTCAGGCTCAGTAAATATTCAGCAATATCCACCTCACCTTCATTAAATAATTAAATAATTGTTCTATATCTGTAATATGTAAATACTCATATATAATATACATATAATGTCAGATGATACTACACAAAGGCGAGGTTCACTCTGAACAGCTTGTCAGTCCTCACAGTTGGGGAAATCTGGAACAGTCAGTTAGCCTAATGTGCACGAGGAGTACATGTACATCCAGACTCCACACAGAAACAACCTTTCCAATCCTGGGTTTTTGAACCCAGAACCCAGGACTTGTACTAACCAGTACGCTACTATTCCACCCTGTAATACAGTGCTGTGCAAAAGTTTTCCTGACTGATTTTTTTTACTATTTTAGATGTTTGTCACACTTAACTTTTTCAGACCATCAAACAAATTGAAACATTACACAAAGATAACCCAAGTATTCTAAAAATGCTGTTATGAATTTATTTGTTAAGAGAAAATTCCTATCCAAACCTACATTAACCCCAGTGAAAAAAAGTAATTGCCCCTTGTTAAAAGGTGAGGTAATTGTGATTCATCCTATTATTGGGAAACTGAGTTCAATTTCATGGCAACACCCAGGCCTGATTGCTGCCAGACATTTCCAATCAGGAGATTCCTAACATAAAACCTGTCTGACAAAGTGAGGTAGGCCATACTGAACACACATCTACATGCTGCAATCCAGTGAGCTTCAAGAGCAAACAAGAAAGAAGATTATAGAGATGTCTCAGTCTGAGAAAGGATACAAAGTCATTGGTAAATCTTTGGGACTCCAGCGGACCACTGTCAGAGCCATTATCCATAAATGGAGAAGGCATGGCACAGTGGTGACCCTTCCCAGGAGTGACCAACCTACCAAAATTACTCCAAGAGCACGGCACAGACTACCCGGAGAAGTCACAAAGGATCCAAAAACCACCTCTAAACAACTACAAGCCTCACTTGCCTCAATTAAGGTCAATTTTCATGACTCCACCATCAGAAAGACACGAGGCAAAAATGAGATCCATGGAAGAGTTCTGAGGCAAAAGCCAGTGTTGACAAAAAAGAATATCAAGGCACAACTCACTTTTGTCAAGAATAATCTTGATCATCCCCAAAGCTTTTGGGAAAATGTCCTCTGGACTGATGAAACTAAAGTTGAACTTTTACATCTGGCACAAAAGGAACACTGCATTTGATAAAAAGAACATTGTGCCAACAGTGAAACATGGTGGTGGATGTGTGATGATATGGGATTGCTTTGCTGCTTCAGGACCTGGGCGACTTGTCATGATTTCGATGAAACCATGAATTCTGCTTGCTACCAAGAAGTTCTGGCAAAGAATGTTTGACCATTAGTTTAAGACCTCAAGCTAAAGTGCACCTGGGTTCTGCAGCAAGACAATGATCTGAAGCACACCAGCAAGTCCACTTCTGAATGGCTAAAAAAGAACAAAATGATGGTTTTGGAGTGGCATAGTCAAAGTCCCAACCTGAACCCTATTAAGATGCTGTGGCATGACCTTAAAAAAGCTGTTCATGCCCGAAAACCATCCAATCTGGTTGATGTTAAACAATTCTGCAGAGAAGAGTGGGCCAAAATCCCATCACTGTGATGGGAAAGACTCATCGCCTCTTATCACAAATGCTCGACTGCAATTATTGCTGCAAAAGTTGGTTCAACCAGCTATTAGGTTTAGGTGGCATTATTTATTCACACGGATCTTGTAAGTTCAGATGTTTTTTCCCCCGTAATAAATGCAATTGGCACTGAAAACTGCATTTTGTGTTCACTAAGGTTTAATCCTTGTATAATATTTAGGTTTGCTTGATCTGAAATGGATGACAGTGACAAACGCGCAAAAAACGACAGAAATTGGTCCGGGGCAAAAACATTCACACAGCACTGTATATGCCTGCATTTTATTTGTTATATGGCAGTGTTCTTCTCCCACAGTTTTCAGTCACATCATTTTTCAAGACATTTCAAAACAATAATGTTTATAAACCTATTTAAAAATGAATGTGTTTATAGTGCAAAGTACATCTCAAAGTGGCTTTTTGGGTAGAGTACACTAAAAGGACAAAGACTAGCTTGTGTTCTCTTGCAGTGAAGACGATGCTGCTGCTGTATACAAGACTGCTCGGTTCCTCAACATGACTGGTTCTGGTTATGTATGGCTAGTCGGAGAGCGGGAGATGTCTGGTAAAGCTCTGAGTGAAGCTCCTGACGGTACGTATGGACCACGAAGCTGAGCTAGAGACACTGGAAAAGCACTGGCTTTTTTCCCTGCTGTCTCAGTTCCAACATATTTCATTAGATGTGTTGGGAGTAAGTCTTTAATATTTATTTTGTTGCATTTAAAAATGTTGATGTTAATTGACATTATTGACAGTTAATTGAATTAATAGCTAATTTCAGAGATTTATCGTCATAAAGTTCGGTATACATTTTGTGATACAGTATATCCTTATTTATATACTGCATATATTATTATTGCTAATTATAGCAGATCTAAAGGATATTAAATTCTGGAAGGAAATAAAAACACACCTTTGCAGTCTGTGAGGTATAAAGTCTCTTTAATCGAATTTCGTCGCCATGTAGAGTTACAGTGCTTAAAAATAAAATATAACTTCCAATGATCACATTTAGGCAATTCATAATTAAAAACATCTTTATTATTATTATTATTATTATTATTATTATTATTATTATTGTTGTTGCTGTTATTATTTATAATAGTAGGATTATTAATGACATAAGTCAGTCAGCTCATCGGATTATTTTGATGCCGACACACACCCAGGACTAATTGGTCTTCAACTCATTAACGGCAAGAACGAGTCGGCACACATCAGTGACGCAGTGGCGGTCGTGGCTCAGTCTATTCAGGAGCTTTTCGAGAAGGAGAACATCACTGAGCCACCCCGGGGTTGTGTAGGCAACACCAACATCTGGAAGACTGGCCCACTGTTTAAAAGGTCAGGATGATGTGTAGCCTGAAACAAGTGCGGAGAAGATTGTATCTGATCCGGGAGGGATTTTTTTTTTTCTACTGATGTACTTTGCATAAATTTGACTATATTTGCATAAGTTGAATAATTTGTATGTGCATTAGGGTTAAAGAATGAAAAGCCTTTCTCTTATTTCCGCATGGTATCTGTCTGTACTACAGGGTTCTGATGTCATCTAAATACCCAGAAGGCCTCACAGGACGAGTGGAGTTTAATGATGATGGGGACAGGAAGTATGCACACTACAGCATCCTTAACTACCAGAAGAGCAGACTGATACAAGTCGGCATTTATAATGGAACTCAGGTGTGTACATTTTTAAAAAATTATTTACTTGTTTATTTAATGTACTGTATTTGTATTTGCAATTCTCCATTTAGGAATTGTAACCCACTCACTCACTCTTCGATTATACATCTGCCAAACCACTTAATCCTATTAGGGTCGCAGTGACCTTAGAACTTATGTCAGCCAACACTGGGTGAAGGCGAGGTACATCCTGAACAGACGGCCAGAACATTGCAAGGCTAACACATACACACGACTATCCACACTTATATACACACCAATTTGCAATTGCCTCAATGAATATTTATGGGTTGTCAGAGGAAACCGGAGTACCTGGATGAACCCCCCCCAAGCACAGGGAGAACATGCAAACTCTCCACAGAAACACACAATCCTGAAACTTCTATTGTTAATTTCTACAGAATTAAAAAAAAATCTATTGTTAATTTCTATAGAATGCAAGGTGTAGCTGTGGATGTGTCCATTTGATGTACAGTCCATGATTAGTACAATCAAGGACACTATACTCATGCTGCCTTCTAACTTTACTTTAAATATAAACATATTAGACCCGAATGGCACCCCAGCATAAAATTCCATAAACCCAGAAGATTCCCATGTAGGTCATTCAGAGTTTATTTTAGCCTTCTATTCCCTCAGGTGGTGCTAAATAAGCAGCGGAAGATCATCTGGCCTGGAGGAGATACAGACAGACCGAAAGGTTTCCAGATGTCCACCTGGCTAAAAGTATAGTATCCTGAAAATAAAAAATCATTCTGTCCAAGAATGCCTACCCTTGAGATTGTTCCCCAAACCGTCCCCTTTAATGATTGGTTTTCTTCATGTATTACAGATAGTCACTATACATCAAGAGCCTTTCGTGTATGTGAAGCCTACCATGCAAGATGGGACCTGTAGTGAAGAGTACACACCAAATGGAGTCTTAATTAAAAAGGTGATCTGCACTGGACCAAATGAGACCATCCCAGGTAACACGACAGGGACGTTACGATACGAGATGCATACATATATAAAGAGTAGGTGGTTATATATGTATGTGATAAGCTTTTCGGGCAAGCATGATGGCAACAGCTTGTGTGTGTGTGTGTGTGAGTGAGTGTGTGTGTGTGTGTGTGTGTGTGTGTGTGTGTGTGTGAGTGAGTGTGTGTGTGTGTGTGTGTGTGTGTGTGTGTGTGTGTGAGTGAGTGTGTGTGTGTGTGTGTGTGTGTGTGTGTGTGTGTGTGTGTGTGTGTGTGTGTGTGTGTTTGAGGGGTTTTAATGCATGTGTAGCTTGGTGATTCTGCATCCTTTGCAACCTACGCAGGTTTATGTCATGTATTTTTTAACCAGAGATGGATGGGGTCTTTATGCTACATGTTATGTGAGTTACAAGTCATGTGCTAAAACCTGCATACTTTTACTCCAGTAGTGTGAAGCTTGAATGTTAAGAGTGGTGTTTCATTTCAAGCTCAGGTTACAGCAGTGCTTTTATACGATTACTTTATGGGACAGGACGGTGGTGTAAAGGTGAGCATGTCCGCCTCACAGCAAGATGGTCTCTGGACTTGGTGAGGACTTTCTATGTGGAGTTTGCATGTTCTCCTTGTGCTTGAGTGGGTTTTCCTCTGGGTACTCTGGTTTCCTCCCACAGTGAAAAGACATGCACATTAGGCTGAATGAATTTTCCATATACCCGAGTGTATAAATGAATGGTTGTGTGTGTTGGCCCTGCGATAGACTGGCAAGCTTTTAAGGGTGTACCTCTAATTTTGACCCAGAGTCAGCCGAGACAAACTCCAGCCTCCCTGTAAACCCTAATAGGGCCAAGACAGTTCATGAATGAATGAGTGAATGATTACGTCTCGATTCGGAGTGGACAGAAATCAGCATTAAACATGCTGTACACGAGCGAACTCGTCATGCATTAGCATTTCGGCTATGACAGCTTACAGAGGGAATGTAATCGTAATGATGGACTTTTTTTGATTTTCCCCCATTTTCTCCCTAATTTAGTCATATCCAATTCCCATCCCCACTGAATAGGTTCTGCCTTCCCTATCACATGACCGCCACCGGCCAGGGAGGGGCGATAGCATGCATAAGTGACATGCAATGCTTGCCACCTACCTCTTGTCGAACTGTGGAGCATATGTATTTGGGGTGGTCTAACACACTCGGAGGAAAAAGCGCTTTCTTCCCCCTCAAACTACTGAGCTCACAGATGCCCGTGATTGGCTGACGATCATTGAGAGTGTTAGGGAAGTGAGCATATGCCATCCCTTCCTCCCATGGGAGCTCGGCCAATTAACTCTCATGGACTCCAGCCTACAGACGGCTGTGGAATTAACCCGGATTTGAACTTGCAATCTCTGTGATAATAGTATACCTTGTTGATGCGCCACTCAGGAAACATGATGGACATTTTTGTATATCAAGACACAACACGGAAAAAAAGTTCTGTAACATTTATGGAAAGAGTCTCTATGTTAAAAAATAGGCTAATGAGGACCTGGTGGAACCAAGACACAGTAAGCATGGTCTCAATTGATGCAGAGGACATAGCTGCACTTTGGGCATGTTGAAAAAACATAGTGGGGATCTGGTGGAACTAGGACGAAGTAAGAACTTAATAAGTATGTTGTATCGATGGGATTGGCGTATTAATGTAACTAAAACCTGGTGGGGGCAACACTGATGTTGTACAATTGTAGTGCAGACCTGTTGAACGGAGATGTGGACACAAGAAAACTTGCGGAATTCATGAAAATTCGCATTGCATGGTTCAGCATTTATAAGAACCAGAAGAACCCAGACATGAACAGAACGTGGTAAGCATGTGGTGCAATCTGATAGGTCAGTGATCCCCAACCTTTTTATTACTGTGGACCGGTCAACGCTTGACAATTTTACTGCGGACCGGAGGTAGGGGTCATAGACTGTTTACAATGTAAATATAATTTATTTATATAAAAAAATATTATTGTTATTATTATTATTATTATTATTATTATTATTATTATTATTATTATTATTATTATTATTATTATTATTATTTATTTGTTTGTTTTTATTACTATTTATAATAATAAACACTCCATGAATGTTATTTTTCAACAGCTGAAATAAAGTTGGTTGGGAAATAGAACTTGAACTTCTCTAAAAAAAAACAAAAACACAGGTGATCATGCAGCATCTGGGAGAATGAAGGCTCAGGCTCTGGCTCACCAAAAATTCCTGCTAATGTTTGAAACATGTCCAACATGCCTCCGTTCACACGCTGTCCCCTTGTGGGTTACATTTTAGTGCTCAAATGACCGACATGTCACCGAGAGAATCTGGTCATTTTCAAAATAAAACATTTTTCAAAAATAAAGATTGTTCAGACTCAGATAATAAATAAAAAGGAAATAATTAATTATTCATTCTGCGGCTCGGTACCACTTGAGCCACAGACCGGTACTGGTCCACTGCCCGGTGGTTGGGGACCCCTTTGATAGGTGATAGTAAGAATGTAGTTACAGCGCATTGGACATTGTATGCACTCGGTAAGAAATTAGTGGGAACATGTTAAATGCAGTGAGAACCTCCCATGGACATAGTAAGGATGGAATATGAACTTAAAAACTGGACATTTTCCTATTTTGACCACGCCCCAGCCGCGTTACCTGAAAAAAACCCCACCAAACCTAAAGCAGGTCTTCATGATTGTCGTCTGAAGGTGACGGGGTCTAACATAGCAAGCGTCTTTATATATCTGTTAGTTTGTTTATTTAATAAAGTATTTCCATAAGAAAGTCGAAAGAGGCGAATGAGTTGACTCTATTATTTAGGGAAAGCTTGTTACACAGCTTCTATCAATCCAGACCTGGTTCTTTCAGATGACTTGATTTTGCATGTTGTTCGTTTACAGGACGCCCAATAGTTCCTCAGTGCTGTTACGGATTCTGCGTTGACCTCCTGATCAAGCTGGCCATGACTATGAACTTTACTTATGAGGTCCATCTGGTGGCTGATGGGAAATTCGGAACACAGGAGAGAGTAAGATTGTATTTTCAAGCTGGTCATTTTCATGCAAGAAAAGATTCTTCTATCTCGGAGGATTGTCTGTTTTAACTGATAATTTATCCAAAAGAATTTCAGAAATGGTGTTATGGGGAGATTTTAGGAATCATCAAATTTACCTAAAAATGAGCTGGAAAAAAACCAAACACAAAACATGTTGCTTCCATTATTATCAAGTTAAATTAGAGTTAGCTAAAGCCAGGCTACTCATTTAAAATTGCATTTATGCTAAGCCGTTAAGACTCGATTTAGGCAAAGCATTTAGGTTGCTTTTAAACATTTAGGCGAAGCAGTTCAGGCTACATTTCAGCGAAACAGTTAACTCTGGGTTTATGCTAAGTATTTCAGGATAAGTTTATACTAAACATCTCATTCTATATTCATACTAAAATTGAAAGTGACATTTAAGACATTTGGGTTCATGCTAAGCGTTTTAGGCTAAGTGTTTTGGCTGAACACTTAAGGCTGCCTTAATGCTACATTTATATTAAACATTTAAGTCTACATATAGGTTAGACATTTGAGGCTATATTTATGCTAATCATCTCAGGCTACATTTACACTAAACATTTTCAGCACCATTTAGGTCAAGCATTTTATGTTACGTTTAGGCTAAACATTTCAGGCTAAATTTTAGCTAAATATTTAAGACTAAATGCCCACTAAAGTTACAATAAAGTAAAAGTTATATATAAAGTACAAGTTAAAGTGATTAAGATTACATTCAGGCTAAGTATTTCTAGCTAGCATTTCATCTGAAACTTCTGTGATTTCAAAGCAGGAAATATAAGTGTTTCTCATTTTTCTTTGGCTGCAGGTGAACAACAGTAACAAGAAGGAGTGGAACGGCATGATGGGAGAACTCCTGGGTGGCCTTGCAGACATGATTGTGGCTCCGTTGACAATAAACAACGAACGAGCTCAGTACATCGAATTCTCCAAACCGTTCAAGTATCAAGGGCTCACTATCCTTGTGAAAAAGGTACACATGCTCCTCCCAGGTTGGGCACATGTAACATTATTTGCATTTTACAGCTAGTAAACCAGAGAAAGAGCACAATGGTGGTCAGTATTACACAGAGAATTAGCCATTTATTAAGAATCTTTCAGTCTAGCAATACAAAATATTGCCTTGTGAAATTTTTAATGTACAGTATTTGTGTTTCTGCAGTGACAACTATCAAAGATTTATTTACTTGATATGAGTGCTTTCTGAGAATTTACAACACTTCTGTAGGGTTCAACTGAGATTGTACAGATGATAAGAAATGTGAAGCACATCGCTGTGTGTTACAGGAAATCCCTCGTAGTACGCTGGATTCATTTATGCAACCGTTCCAGAGCACACTGTGGCTGCTGGTGGGTCTGTCGGTGCATGTGGTGGCGGTGATGCTTTACCTACTAGACCGGTTCAGGTACACTTTGGTGTTTGGTGTGACTTGCTATGTATTCCATGTGGCGTATCCTCTGACATTTCGTTCATGCGTCCTGGGTGCGTTTCTTGTATTCAAGGAAAGGCAGCATCACCATTACTGTCATCCTGGAGGTGGGAAGAATGCATCCCGTCTGTGCGGTCTGAGATCAATCTTGTTCCCTGTTCTCATTTTTTTCTGTCTTCACAGTTTGCTTGCTCATTCCTGAAGTCTATATTTGGACCTGTTCTCATATTCAGAAGTTATCATTGTCGTTGTCTTTGTTGGGGACCTAAGAATGTCAAAATCCTTCAAAAACTTGTGCAGTTCACTCCTATCCTATTCATCCTCTGCCTGCTTGGTTTCAGCCCATTTGGAAGGTTTAAAGTAAACAGTGAAGAAGAAGAAGAAGACGCCCTCACCCTATCTTCGGCGATGTGGTTCTCCTGGGGAGTGTTGCTGAACTCTGGAATTGGAGAAGGTTACACTGACACTTTGTTTTCTGCTCACATCACAAAATGCCAAGCTAAAGGCCAGTCTATTCATAATTAGACTACAAATGCAGTGCATATGAGTTGGCTTTAAAATAATCCCATGATTATGACAGCAATTTCCAAGATACCAACTTTAATTTGGAGATATATGAGTGGCTATTTAGGAGATATATCTACATTTTAATATTGTATTTTTACTGGCCCCAATATAATGGCTACTTGGGCGTTTCCCAGCCAGTTGCATGTGATTGCATAATTATTTTGTATGCAAGAAATTGAAAGAATGGTTGAAGGTTAACATTAAGTGTGGCATTTTCAATTCAAGAGTCTCCCAGTAGAATACAGGAATTCAACAGGAATTCAACAGAAAATAAACTGGAGCAGCAATGTGCCTCTACCAGTCAAGCATGAATAATGTAGTAAATTAGGGTTTAATCACTGATCTACTTGTTCTACGATATATTCTACAATTCCATGGAAGCAATAAAATTAGCAAAAAACAAAAATAAACAAACAAAAAAACCACTCCAACTTGAAGGTTTTATGAGATGGCTGAGGTTTGACCTTTGAAGGTCATTCAAGGTCATCATTTTGAAGTTCATATTTGGTTTCACATTAGTGTTCCATAGTAACGGCGTGCCGAGCAGCACTCGTTTCTCAGTTAAAGCTTCAAAACTTGTGACCCTGTTCTGACCTTGACCTTTGACCTAGACATTCTAAAATCAAATCATATCTGGGACTCAGGTAGGGTAGTGTCTCCACAAAGTTTGGTGAACAGCTGCGCATGACTGTAGTCAGTTCACAGTTTGACTCAAGTAGTAATTGATCAGTAGCATTTTGGCTTAATTTTAACTAATTCTCATGACCACTTGGTGATTTAAAGTATTGTTTTTAGACTTTTTTTATCTTTGATCTTTCTTAACCTAACATTTATTGGTTTTGTATCATTGTCCAGGGGCCCCGCGTAGCTTCTCAGCGAGAATCCTAGGCATGGTGTGGGCTGGCTTTGCTATGATCATTGTCGCATCCTACACTGCCAACTTAGCTGCCTTCTTGGTGTTGGACCGGCCTGAGGAGCGCATCACCGGCATCAATGACCCGAGGGTAAGGTCACTGCCATGTTTTTAGGTTCTACCTAATGAAGATTGCTGATCAATAGTTTTCTGAGGAATATTTATAGCTTTCTTATATGTTTACCCACACAGACACAGGGTAAACATATAAGATATCATTCAAACAGCAATTTATACTCAAGTTCAAACCAAGGATTGTGGAGCTGCAGGGTGGAATACTGAGTACCTGCCACACTGCCAACACCACCCCATATTATTAATGTCTTTAATAAATCTGTTTTATTTCCTAAGAAGAGACTCAGACTTGTGAAAGCTTTTTTTTTTCTTTGTCTGCTGGCAGTTGAGGAACCCATCAGACAAGTTTATCTATGCCACAGTGAAGCAGAGTTCAGTGGATATCTACTTCCGTCGTCAGGTTGAACTGAGCACCATGTATCGCCACATGGAGAAACACAACTACGAGAGTGCCGCTGAGGCCATCCAGGCTGTCCGGGACAAGTGAGTCACCACTGCAACGACTGCGGCAGGTCTGCCCATGTGTTTACTCAAGGAATCATTGGCCTCAGGTGTTTTCAGGTGTCAGGCCGAGTTGAGAACCCATAGCAGGTCTACCTATGTGTGTCTCTCTCTCTCACTCACATCAGACTTAATGTTAAGCTTAGGAACACTTTTTTCAGGTTTCCAGCATAATCGTCTCTGAGGGAATCCAATGGGGGACAAAGGTCCACTGGTCCGGCATTGGATTTCCTTTGCCTATGAGATGACGGTTTGTAGTTCTGGTAATATTTAAAGACACACACAAGTGGGTGAAGCAGAGGTGAGAAGGAGAGTGGCGTAAGTGTGTTATTACTCACTGTACTGTTGCACCATACCCCCCCGAAACCCATCCTTCCCTTCCTACCCTCCCCCTCCCCCACAGCAAGCTGCATGCTTTCATCTGGGACTCTGCGGTGCTGGAGTTTGAAGCCTCGCAGAAGTGCGACCTGGTGACCACGGGAGAGCTGTTTTTCCGTTCGGGCTTTGGCATAGGCATGCGCAAGGACAGCCCCTGGAAACAGAATGTGTCCCTGGCTATTCTCAGGTCTGTCCCAGCCGAAGCATCAATTCTGTACGCTCCTGTATCTTTTAGTTCGGTCTTGTTTTCATAGATATCATCATCGGAGATATTGTTCTCACTCATCTCTCTCTGTGTCTCCCTTCTCCCAAACCCGTGCTCTGCTGTCTGTGTGTCCGTTTATATGTGTGCGTTCGGGTGCAGTCTTTTGGGAATTAACGCAACCGTCTGCCAAATGCTTTGCAATAATAATTGACTTTTCCCCCTTCCTCGACTCCCTGCAGTTCCCATGAGAATGGCTTCATGGAGGACCTGGATAAAACCTGGGTGAGATACCAGGAGTGTGACTCAAGGAGCAATGCCCCAGCCACACTCACCTTTGAAAACATGGCAGGTATGGTTTGCAGTCAGTTGCAGATAATCTAAAAGAGATTGGACAAAAACTGCAGCGGTAAGGTCCTGTAGCTCTTTTTTGTCCAATGCCTTTTCTGTTCTTTATTTCTCCTTCCCTACTCATCCATGTTTGCCTAACTTATTAGGTAACACCTGAAACTCATTTTAAGGAGTTGGCTCCAAGTCTCCATTTGTGAGAGTGGCATTTGCTAAACCTCCTTTGTGCTATACTTACTATCTTTATCTCTCACTCTACCAGGAGTCTTTATGCTGGTAGCTGGAGGCATTGCAGCAGGGATCTTCCTCATCTTTATTGAGATCGCATACAAGCGACACAAAGACGCCCGCAGGAAGCAGATGCAGCTCGCCTTTGCGGCCGTCAACGTCTGGAGAAAGAACCTGCAGGTAAGTCAGCGCTTCCATCACCACTAAAAAGATTCATAAGAACACTACTTATAACTACAACGTCGATAAGTCTGGGTGTAATCTTCCAGTGAGACCCTTGCTAGCAAGAGAATCAACTATCTCTGGCTTTATTGTCGCTCAATTCATGGCCTCTAAGGTGTCAACCAAGGAACGATCGACAGAGTTGGTTTGGGATGTACTTGGCAAGTCCAACCAGACCCCTGTCTCTTGTCTGTCCCAACAGGACAATAAGGAGAGTTCTGTGAGTCAAGTTGTGGGTACAGCTGGGACTCCGTCTTTAGTACGTAAAACAAGTTAATTCATTCCACCGTCTTCATCTTTGCTGAGCTTTTCTTTTCGTTTGTAGGCAATAAGGCCATCTTAAACCTAAGCTGCAAAACTTTAATTTAAAATAGATTAATGCTCTGAAGTACCCCTGAACTGAAGATAATGTTTTTTAAACAGTTAACTCATTTTCGACTGTATAACTTCATGGTCTGGTTCACACTCTATTGGTAAGAGTAAAGAATTCAACCTTTTTTCATTTAAAACATACCGCTTTAGCTCTCAGGATTCTCTATATTTGGGAGATTATGATTTCAAATCAATCAGTACAGCAGTCCATGGCTGGGAGTCCATGACAGCAAATTTGGCCATGCTCTGGCAAGGTTGGGAGGAATGACATTACTCAATGCTCTCTTAACCAAACAGACAGTCAAACAGGAGTCTGTGAGCTTAAGTATGCAGAAGATAGTCGATAGAATTTTGCTCTGATAGTGTTTCACTGTCCTGAAATTTAGCATGAGCAACAGTTTGAAAACAAATAAATACGGTAGCTTTGTGTATCTTTTGCAATTCTTTACCCTTTTCGGTTTGTAGGGCTCATGCGATCGGACCAGCTAAAAACATGGATAAAGTAAATATTTTTAGCCGTACCCAGCATGTTATGCGAGCAATGTTATCCAGTATTCTGACAGGGTTGTTAAAGAAATCAGTAAGAATAATGATCAAGACACTTTCTGATCCTGAAATCACATTTGGATCTACCAACGACATTTTAAATCTTGTGACATTTGGCAGATGCCTTTATCCAGGACCACTTAAATTGTTTTCTCATTTACACAACTAAGCATTAAGGGCCTTGCGCCAGGGTCCAACAGTGGTAGCTTGCTGGTATAGGGGCTTGAACCCGAAGACTGCTGATTAGTAACCCAGATTAGTAACCCATCTGAAGCACTGAGCAACCACAAATATTTTACAAACAATAACTAGCTAAAAAACAGCTAGCTTAACTACTGCTGCAGTGGACAACAAAAGTTTGGTTGTTGTGGTACATTTTGACCGGCTAAATAAAACCAGAAGAATATGGCAATGCAAATCGAGAAAGAGACAGTAAGTCTCTTTCTAAAATCAAGGTAGTTTCCAGATTAAAGATAATTAAGAATCAGGGTTAGGACAGTTGGAAGGGCATGTTCCGGGAAAATTTTTGGAGTAATCTTGGGGTGTTTCATGTTTAAAATGGCATGTTCAGGGGTACTTTAATATTTTGCTTTGAAAGCGGTTTCACAATGCTGGCCCAAAGAGAAAGGCCAAATAGAGTAGAGACAGAATATGAATGGCGATGAGCAGTGCGAGTAATATTTAAACTACCGCAGCACTGGGGCTCTAAACCATAACGGACAGACAATTGAATAGTCCAAGAATACACAAAGCACAGATATACTGTATGTGAATGAATTGCACAGATCTACAATGAAATGCTTTCAGCTTTGCTAGGCAAGCAAAACCAGCTCGATCCTATTCACTCTCCTATTCTTGCTCAGCCTCTTGATTTACACCGGCCCCATAGCTTGAGCTGTGAAGTGTCTCAAGGCCTCCCGAGCAGATCTGTTAGGTTCGTGAGGGAGGGTGAGTGAATAAGGCAAAGGCACAAAGCTTCTAGGAGACTGTGATTTGTGTGTGGAGGTGGGCCAGCCTCATGCTGGCGCTTTGTACACACTGACAAAAGGTCAGTGTCGCCGCTGTCGAATTGACAGTGGTGCCACAGAAAGGTAAGATCACAGTCTCGTGTCTGTGTCTGCAAATCGATGTGAAGAAACCCATCTGCCATAGACATTATACATGCAAGCACACACATGCACACAAACACTCCATCTGCGTATGACGACGGGTCTGTGTGGATGTGTGTTGGTGCACACGGAAAACGCTGGTGCATCCGTACGTTGGCTTCCTGCTGAGAAGGAGAAGATTACAACTTGTGCTTATGAAAAGTTCTACAAGGAAGCACGACTGGATGCACGCTTCTCATAGCAGCTTCAAGATTTTGTTCATAATTCCTAATTCTTAGCAGGATTCCAGACGTCCTTCTGATCCTAGCATATGTGAGAGCTTTGACGGTTGTATATGTCACATGATTCTCGTATATGTACGCTGTACGTTATTTGTGTGACAGAACACATTTAAAAGCATAAATGTGAAACTTTGACATGAGTAACTGCACCATGATTGGGTTTTTGGTTAACTTGTGTGTGTAAACAGGTGTGTCGCACTTTTGAATAATCAGCAAAAATTTTCATGGCATACCGTATTTATTTATTTTTCCATCTAGAGTAATTATTCAGCCTGTAATTTATACAAGTTATTCCAAAGTGCACCACCTGAGACTACAGGGAACAGTCACAACTTACCAGATAGTTCAATCAGAACGTCTCACGGATAAAAATGATCCAGCAGTGAAATCTATCTCCGTTGCTGCCCTAGGCTCTCATGATATGCCGGAGGATGTACATCACTGTCCGTTTCGGACCCGGTGGAGACCTGTTACATGTACAGTAGTTAGCCTGGAGTCGTCAGTTTTGTCCTGTGGACCTCTGTTACACATCCGTTATTCATCACTTCCCATGAATTCCTTGTCAGTAAGTGTTCTCTGCACATGATTGCTATGCCCGTCACACCTCCAGTTCACCCGTTGCATGACAGTAGTATTCAAATCAGGTCCACTGGACATACGGATGCAGGGCGTTCCGAACAACCGTACAACCAGCGGATGTCCGCATAAACCTTCCGCCTGATTGAACGAACCTCGCCTGGCATGGAACGTATACGCTGAATATTGCTCTCTGTCGGACGTACTTTACCGCTACCCGGCAAGGTGTGACTGCTCCCTAAACTAGGATGACAAAACAAAATAATCATAATGATACTCTATTAGCTGATAAACCAAAAGTGCTCTGCTGAGCTGTGTGTGTTGTCTCAACTTCAACTGTTGACTCCCTGCTTCTCATTCTTAATAGAAATACACTAAAAAAAAAAATGAAAATAAAAGAATGTAAATGTTTAATTAGGCAAACCAGAGCTCATGGAAAGTTATTGGATTTAGCTGGGACTGGCAACTCAAATATCAACTCAGACATCCTGGTTCCTATTTCTGCCACCCCCTCCCTTTATTTATTTATTTATTTATTTAAAAATATATAATCACTACATTGCATTACATTGCACTACAGTGCATTTTACTTGAATGAGCACGGCGTACAGTACCTATCTTACCATCACTCACCTCTTGATCATTCAATGCTACTTCATTTCAGTTTGCATTCAACAAGTCCTTAGAGACGGATTATATCTAGTACTGTATTGGAATAAAATTCATTAGCGAATCAAAATGAAATAAAGAAGAAATCAGTTGAAAGCAATTTAATACAAAACTAGATATGATCCAGATTACTGTGCTGCCTTTGAGTGATGGAGGTATTGAGTTGTGTTTGAGAATAACATTGGGTGATATTAATGATGTGATAGAATGCTTCAGAAGTCAAGTGTTGATATGCCTCTGTGCCATAATCTGCTTTTTGTTGTCCCTAAACCCTGCATGTGATTGAAATTCATGCCACACTTATGAAATAATTAAAACATAATAATAAATTTTGAGAAAAATCCAATTTTTCCAGTGGAATGTGTGGGGTGAATTTCGTTATACCTAAATACAAAAGGTATAATGTTACAGAATGATATATATATATATATATATATATATTGTAGCTACACAGTACCTTCTGCTGCCATGGCACTTTATTAATTGCATTTTATTTTGGTTCCCATTCTAACATTGTGATTCCCTGTGATATTAAGAGCTGCTTGGCTTCATGCGGTGCCATTATTTTCCTCAGCAAGCTGATTTGCACTCTCCCTCTGCCTGTGCTTATGGATCTTAAAGTCTTAATGATCTTTAAGTGGATAAATATTCATTTTATTTGTTTTTTTTCCTTTTCTTCTCCTCTATGCAGCCCTCTTCCTCTGTAGAGACTCAGGATGTAAGAATATCTTAAATATTAGCTTTTCTCACACTAACACACTCCGTTGTTGTGCTGTATCCACGTGGCATAATGTAGAGGTCAGAGAGTAGCCATGGGGCAACTGGATAGACACTGAGAGGGAGGGAGGGAGGGATGGGACAAAACGTAGAGTACAAATTAATTTTAAACATGGACCATATGGTTGATGGATGACTCTCTGGTGGAATTTGACCTGGACTGTGGTACAAGCGTGCACACATCCGTGGTAGTCCAAATGCAATGGACTGTTGAGGGTGATTTCTGACAAGGCACCTCTTATACAGTATCACTGATATTGCAGACCTAGACCTGTGTTTATATGTGGCGCCATTACACCTAACAAGTGGTTGAACCTCTTTAAAAGCTCATAAGTATTCAGTAATAAACAGGGCCCTCAATACCAGTATAAGTTACCTGATAATAAGTGTGTGGTGGTTTGGGAAAAACAATCAGATGTCAGTGTGGCTTCATTCATCCAAAAATAATTACCGGTATTTTTACTATTATTTTATTGTTGTTTATTTCAACTCATTTTTAATGCAGCCGTGAGGGAGGGGCACAAGCCAGTGTCTCTCCCTCACGCCGGTTCCAAGCCCGGATAAATGCAGAGGGTTGCGTCAGGAAGGGCATTCGGCGTAAAACAAATGCCAAATAAAATATGCGAGTCACAACAAAGAAATTCATACCGGCTCGGTCGAGGCCCAGGTTAACAATGACCGCCATCAGTGCTGTTAACCAACAGGGTGCTGGTGGAAATTGGACTACTGTTGGTCGAAGACGTCGAAGAAGGAGAGGCGGGAGGCATGTCTGTAGGCAGAGAGAGAAGAGGAAAGGCTTGAGTCTAGGACTGAGAGTAGGGACTTTGAATGTTGGAACTATGACCGGAAAAGGTAGAGAGCTGACTGACATGATGCAGAGGAGGAAGGTGGACATACTGTGTGTTCAGGAGACCAGGTGGAAAGGTAGCAAGGCTAGAAGCTTAGGAGCAGGGTTTAAGCTGTTTTTTCGTGGTGTTGATGGGAAGAGAAATGGAGTAGGAGTCATCTTGAAGGAGGAGTTTGTCAGGAATCTTCTAGAAGTGAAAAGAGTGTCAGACAGAGTGATGAGTCTCAAGTTAGAAATTGAAGGCGTGATGTTTAATGTTGTCAGTGCTTATGCCCCACAGGCAGGATGTGAGCTAGAAGAGAAGGAGAGATTCTGGAGTGACTTAGATGAAGTGATGCAGAGTACCTCCAGAGATGAAAGAGTGGTCATTGGGGCAGATTTCAATGGACATGTTGGTGAAGGAAACAGAGGGGACAAGGAAGTGATGGGCAGGTTTGGTATCCAGGACAGGAACGCAGAAGGACAGATGTTGGTAGATTTTGAAAAAAGGATGGAAATGGCTGTCGTAACTACTTTCTTCCAGAAGAGACAGGAGCATAGGGTGACTTATAAAAGCGGAGGTAGGAGCACACAGGTAGACTACATCTTGTGTAGATGATGTAATTTGAAGGAAGTCAGTGACTTCAAAGTAGTAGCGGATGAGAGTGTTGCCAAACAGCATAGGATGGTGGTGTGCAGGATGATGCTGATGGTGAGGAAGGTGAAGAAAACAAAGGCAGAGCAGAAGACAAAGTGGTGGAAGCTGAAAAAGGAAGAGTTGTCTTCAATGAGGAGTTGAAAATGGCTTTGGATGGTCAGGAAGTGCTGCCAGATGAGTGGACAACTACAGCTAATGTGATCAGGGAGACAGGTCGGAGAAGACTTGGTGTGTCATCTGGAAAGAGAGGAGATAAGGAGACTTGGTGGTGGAATGAGGAAGTGCAGGAGTGTGTACAAAGGAAGAGGTTAGCTAAGAAGAAGTTGGACATTGAGAGGACCGAAGAGAGTAAACAAGAGTACAGTGAGACACAGCATAAGGCGAAGGTAGCGGTGTCAAAGGCCAAACAAAGGGCGTATGATAACTTGTCTGCTCGTTGGAAAGTAAAGAGGAAGAAAATGATTTATACAGGTTGGCACAGCAGAGAAATACAGATGGGAAGGACGTGCAGCAAGTTAGAGTGATTAAGGACAGAGAGGGAAATGTATTGACTGATGACAGAAGTGTGCTGGGAAGATGGAAAGAGTACTTTGAAGAGCTGATGAATGAGGAAAATGAGAGAGAAAAAAGAGTAGAAGAGGTGACTGTTGAAGACCAGGAAGTAGTAAAGATTAGTAAGGGTGAAGTGAGGAGGCGCATTGAAGAGGATGAAGAGTGGAAAAGCAGTTGGTCCTGATGACATACCGGTGGAGGTATGGAAGTGTCTAGGAGTGGTAGCAGAAGATTTTCTGACAAGAACATTAACAAGGTCTTGGAGAGTGAGAGGATGCCAGAGGAATGGAGGAGAAGTGTGCTAGTACCCATTTTTAAGAACAAGGAAGATGTGCAGAGTTGTGGCAACTACAGAGGGATAAAGTTAATGAGCCATACGATGAAGTTATGGGAAAGAATAGTGGAAGCTAGACTAAGGGCAGAGGTACACATTTGTGAACAACAGTTTGGTTTCATGCCAAGAAAGAGCACCACGTATGCAGTGTTTGCCTTGAGGATGTTAATGGAGAAGTACAGAGAAGGTCAGAGGGAGCTGCATTGTGCCTTTGTGGATCTGAAGAAAGCATATGACAGGGTGCCGAGAGAGGAACTGTGGTATTGCTTGAGAAAGTCTGGAGTGGCAGAGAAGTATGTTAGAGTGGTGCAGGACATGTATGAGAGATGTAAGACAGTGGTGAGGTGTGCTGTCGGTGTGACAGAAGAGTTCAAGGTGGAGGTGGGACTGTATCAGGGGTCAGCTCTGAGCCCCTTCTTGTTTGCTATGGTGATGGACAGGCTGACTGACGAGGTGAGACAAGAATCCCCATGGACTATGATGTTTGCAGATGACATTGTGATCTGCAGTGAGAGCAGAGAAGGTCAGAGAGGTTTTTTCAATCTAGAGAGGTGGAGGTATGCTCTGGAAAGGAGGGGAAAGAAGGTTAGCCTCAGTAAAACAGAATACAAATGTATGAATGCCAAGGACCCAACAGGAACGGTGAGGTTACAGGGAGCAGAGATAAGGAAGGTGGAGGATTTTAAGTACTTGGGCTCAACAATCCAGAGCAATGGAGAGTCTGGAAAAGAGGTGAAGAAGAGTGTGCAGGCAGGTTGGAATGGTTGGAGAAAAGTGTCTGGTATGATGTGTGATAGGAAGGTATCAGCAAGAATGAAAGGAAAAGTGTACAAGACTCTGTTGAGGCCAGCGATGTTGTGTGGTTTAGAAACAGTGGAACTAGGGAAAAGACAGGAGGCAGAGCTGGAAGTAGCAAAGATTAA
>CM045735.1:39432248-39554748 GCA_024760905.1 Plotosus lineatus
CTCATTCAAATCTCCAGATTACTTTTTCCTGTATGCAGAATCTTACAGCTGCATCATAGCACAATGTCGTTTTTTTGTGCGTTTTTTGATTGAAATACTGCCATTACGCTTGAAATGCAGTCCCTTCAAAAACATTCGAATATCTTTAAACATCAAATAGATATACAGTACCTAATTATAATTTCACACCAAAATTTTGTGTAGGTCCAAAATCTTTTTTGAAGACCACACGTACAGATCATTTTCATCAAAATCAACTGACTGATTCAGAAAATATGTGAATTCCAATTCGAATTTATTAAATTCCCTTCCAAATAAAATATACTTGTACTTCGGAAAATATAAGCTCTTATGCTGTGTCTCACACACTTATTTGCCAACCTGCCTACTCCTAACAGAGTCACGGAGAAGGCGAGGAGTAGTGCATCTCAGCCAAGACTTGGCATCAGTGGGGTCCAGTACACCCCGAACATTTTGCCAGACTATCACTGGGCTGACACACACACAATAATTTACACTGACACAAGGAGAATTTGGACAGCCAGTTAGCCTAATGTGGATTTTTTGGACTGTGGAAGGAAACCGGAGTACCCGGAGGAAACCTCTGAAGTTTATGGAGAACATGCAAACTCCACACATAAGAATAATATATATATATGCTACTGGCACTGGATTTCGTGCATTTATGAGGCCTTGAAATAATTTTTTTATCACTACTTGCCCTTGTCATTTGCACGGACGTGCTAACAACTATGCCACTGTGCCCCCGCTGTGACTTATGCTGTAATGTTTTTATGGGCAGTTATTTGAAAAGTGCGTCTCAGAATTATGATATCTTCAAGGCCCAATGGGATTTTGACACAGTCATGTGATTTATTGACAGATTAAAACTGGAGGTGTTAAAAATCTTAGATTAAAAGTATTGCCTGTACAGCAAGTAACTCCATCTGCATCAGGATTCATCAATATAAGCATGAACAGCCAAAATACAGAAAAAAAGATGTTTATAGCAACACTAATCAATATTAAATTGGGCTTTGATGATGTCATCACTCTGAGAGTCAGTTTTCTACCTATAAAATTGTTTAAAACACATCTATCAGTGTAAGATTTGGCACACAGACAAATTTTAATATAGTTTTAATTGGCATTAACATTCAACAAGTGCCATCTTCTCTTTTAACTTCAGTCCTACTATTGGTGGAATCTCTTCCTGGCCATTATAACATGGCAGCATTTATTATATGCAGCAAACAAAACTAAATACAGCAGCAGAGCAAAAAGGTATCTGCATGGCATGGGGGCGTTTCACTGAACCCGCAATGCAGATATCGAAAAAACCCAACAACAAAAACAAAAACATGCTTTTTGTCTCTACACGTACTCGAGATAAAACTTTACAGCTGGGGGAAGCAGGAGTTCCAGTCCTGCTACATTTTTTTTCTTTACCTTTACTGATTTTCAAAAGGTATTTAAAAAGTATAGAATCATCCATATGCAAATCAAAATCTGCATACTTTTCCATGTGGTAAAGATCAGTCTGAAACAACTTGTATGCTTGTTATATTTGAAAGGGTTGACTTGGGATCTGTAGAGAAAGAAACTTGCACTGGAGAACCCTGCTTCCCCTTCTGTATATAGTACGCCCCAGTGCCTCCTCAGACAGTTCCAGACAAATTAAATAATATAAAAAAAAACACCAACCAGCAAATCTGACGTAACGGAGATCCAGCATATGCCTGTGGTGGGCGTTTTATCAGGGGTACCAAAACTTATACACCTCAGCATTGTTCATACGTATTTCAGTCCTGCCTGTAATTCATGATGGATTTTGGTTTTGCATCAATGGGTTAAAATAAAACCTGATAAAGTGGAGCCCAAATCAAATGCAGGAGAACTTGCATCAGAGTCAAGTCTATTTTCGATTCGCTTGATGTTGAACTGCATTAGGAGGTAACATTAAGGGCCCCCTGCTTCTGTGTTGAAGAAAACAGGTTGGGGTCGCACTAATTACCTGCGTCCTGTGTGTGTGTTTTTCTGCTTCTATCGCTCTATCTGGATTTCTCCTCCTTTCTGTCTTCGCAGCAGTACCCACCCACAGACATCACGGGTCAACTCAACCTGTCCGACCCATCTGTCAGCACCGTGGTGTGAGAAAAGTGAAAGAGGGAACATGGAGATTGTTCATTTCTTAAAGACAGACATGGGGTGGGAAGAGGGGGCGGGGGAGAGAGAGACACAGCAGGAGATTCCCTTATCCTGATTCGCTGACAAGCTTCTGCACCTTTACGACGAGAAGAAAGAGGAGCCGAACTGTGGACATATTTTTGGCGATTGGTTTAGCGCTTCATCGCTTTGGATATCTGATAATACACACACACACACACACACACACACACACACACACACACACACACACACACACACCTATATATATTTAGTCTTCACAAATTGGCATTCAAAAACAGGACACATTATGATGTCTTATTTCATCTAGCAATGATTTCTTCATCAATCTTCAGAGTATTTTTGTACATGATGATATAGAGAATGCTCTCGCTTCCATTTAGTGCTGTATAGGACAAAAAGAAAAAAACAAAAACCAAGCCAAGCACTCGTAATTTATTCTTTCATCTTTGTCCATATCAGATATGTTGCTGTACTGACTTTCAGGACATTTCTGATAATCTGCCTTTAATGCTATCAGTTGCTTTCTCTTCTTTAACTGTTGTTTATTCTGTAAGTAAGAACAGCGTACGAGAGAGAGCATGCAAATACCGCCTGAGTATGAAATTAGTTCATTTTAGTGCATTGTGGATAGCGTTGACACTTGAAATAGGAGTTCTAATGATAGAATGACGCTGAATACAACACTTTATGATGATAGGCAAGTGGATTTTATGACCAAGCAAGTGTGAAGTTCTTGGTTTTGTATTTATACCAAAAAAAGTTTGTATACCTTGAAAAGCCATGCGCTCTTTAGCAGTGAGCCTTCTGCATGTTTAAATGCATGTGAAACTTATTAGCCATGTCACACACACACACACACACACACACACACACACACAAACCACACACACACACAAACCACACACACACACACACACACACACACACACACCTACAAAGCGCTCTTTCTTTCGTTCGTCATGCAATATTGATATTCCATACACACTGTGTCAGTGAACGTAAATCCGTGAGATTTTATTTGCTCTGTAGGAAAACCTCTTTCTATTGGATGAAGTTCTCTCTCTTCCCCTCCAACCGAAGTTCTTTCTCATCTCCAGTCTCCAAAACGGGTGCATCAAACTGCCAGGTTTTTTCATCCAACCATCACTTGGTGTCTCACGTCAAAACGTCTCTTTTGGAGACCTTTTCCGTGAGGGGAGCCCCAAGTGAGCTGTTTATATTAGACTCTGGTGCTGTTGTTTTTTTGTTCTTTGTTTGTTTGCTTGTTTGTTTGTTTGTTTGTTTGTTTTGTTTTGCTTAAGACACACCCGGTTAGATGCAAAAAACAGGCCGTTTCCCATGTTCTGGTGATGAGAAACCTTTGACCTCTGATCTCTTTTGTTGACTTGTGAATTTTGAAGCATGTGAACAGTTCACACAAATACAGATTTAAAAAAGAAACACATATTTTTTTTTAAATGATAAAATGAAGATGTGGATACAAAATTGTTGAACTGACTTGATTTTTTTTTTCATGAAATTGCTATTTTGGATAAGAAATATTTACTTAATATTAATATTGTCTCTCACAGAAAAGTGCATTTATTCATTTATTTGTTAATTTATTTATAAGTACCACTAGCTCAATCCAAACTTTGTGTACCTGTACCACACTGCTTTATCTGATGATGATGATGATGATGATGATGATGATATCTTCTCTCGTGTCTACTTCAATGCACATTGCACATCGTTTCCTGAAAGCTTCTGATATTTTGTGAATCATGTAAATAATTTCCTCCTACACAGACACAAGCATTAACTCTACTCATTTATATAAACACTTGCATTTTATTGATCTATTTAAATAAGGATTGCTTTTGCGTTTACTTTTGAGCTCAGGCAAATCTTCTGTTGTAATTAGATTGCAATTTGAATCCGATTTCTCTGTGCAAATTAAAATATGTGCAGATGACAAACAGTGGTGAGTGTGACTACATTACATACATGAGCATTTTAATTACGCTTATTTATGAAGAAATATATATAGAGATGTTAAAATACAAATAATGGTGAATCATGGGTTCGAATCCAGGTTGATGATGTAGAAATCCATGACCAGGAGTCTTTAAGCTAATTGGCTGGGATCGTGCTCTCAGGGCGGGTCAGGATATGCTCACCTCCTTGTCACTCACAGTAATTACCAATCACAGGCAATCACGGGTGAGCTCATTCATAAGACGGGTGAGATAGCATGTTCTGCAGAGCGTGTTAGCGAATTCATAAAGATGCGGGTAGCAGCATAGCATGTTACAGGGGGTGTTTGCATGCTTACACTCCTCCCTGGTTGTTAGTGATGTGATGTGATGGGATGGGATATGATGGGATGGGATGGGTGGGGTGTTCACGGTGTGTTTCACTTCAGTCAGAGCTTGGAATGTTCATGTTGTAATTGATGTTGTATGGTAAATCATTATTTATTTGTTATATTGATGGACACTCCTTTCTTTCACTTATTTGCTGAATTGCTTTATCCCCTTAGAGTCACAGGGAGGACTATCTCAGCCAACAATGAACGAAGGAAACGTACACTCTGAACAGCCAATAAGATCATCATAGGGTAACATATGCACACAACCTTTCACACTTGCACCCGAGTCATTTTGGAACAACCAATTAGCGTAATCTGCATCTTTGGACTGTGGGAGGAACCCAGTGCACCAGAAGGGACCCCACACAAACACGGGGAGAACATGCAACCGCTATACAGAAACGCCCTTGCCAAGCCCTGGACTTGAACCCAGGACGTTGTTGTAGTTCGGATGTGCAAAGCGCTAGTGCAGTAGTTACGGTCTTTAGCCAGTTGTAGAGCGTCATGTAAACTAGGTTCATGTCTAAGATTTCTTTCTACTAAATTTCCTCATAACTTTACTTACAAATGTCCTGCTATGAAGTCGTCATGATACAAACACTTGTCTAAATTCCGACTCTCAACCGCACACTCATCAGCCGAACCACTTAAACCTATTGTTGTGTGGAAATTGGAACCTATCTGTCAATTCTGGGCAAAGGCTGGGTACACCCTGTACAGCTGATAGTTTTACAGTATGTGTTAGCTCCACAATGGACAAGCAAGCTGCATTCAAATTAATGCAAATGTCTTTGGGCTATATGAGGAAACCAGTGTGCCCAGAGGAAACCCTCACATGCACAGGCAAACTAGACACGGAAACACTCTTGAACCCAGGACTTTCTCGTTGGGAGGATAAATTCTTACAGGAAAAATAAAAGCATAGTACTGATTCAGATAAAAATAGCTTCAAACACATTAATAAATATTTTTATACAGACTGTACAGTGGTGTACAGTCACGACATTTCTGGGGAAACACCTGCTCTGCTCTTGACCCAATTAAGATGATAATAGAGTTACATCTCTCTCTCTCTCTCTCTCTCTCTCTCACTCACACTCCCCCTCCCTCCACACAGGAATGATATGAA
Source organism: Plotosus lineatus (assembly GCA_024760905.1). Lineage (NCBI taxonomy): Eukaryota > Metazoa > Chordata > Actinopteri > Siluriformes > Plotosidae > Plotosus > Plotosus lineatus. The sequence continues at coordinate 39,437,918 of CM045735.1, forward strand.
GGGCGGCATTCATGTCTTTAGCTCATACAGCAACTGAGAAAACCCCACAACATCATCAGTACTGGTCTGAAAATGGGATATTTTGTTTAGTATAATGTATTTGTAGATACAAAACCTAAAAAAATAAATTTCAGGATAAACTAGGAAATAAAACAACACCAGGTAAACTCTTTTACAACTTTTAACAACTTTACTTAAATTTAAAGTGAGCCAGGCTTAGAATGTTGTAAATGACAATTTAATTGGCACGAACTAACATATCACAATATAGTTATTTTTAAAATATTCTTGTTTAATGTTCATTTATCATGTTTTTGAATGTTTTGTTCTGTGGAGAAATAGCCTATAACACAAAACAAATGTTCACTTTAAAAGTTTGTGTTACCTGACTTTATTATATCTAAAAAAATAATACACGAGTAAATATTACATAATGTTTAACATTTATTTGACATTCAAAATACAAACCTGTTCAACACCACAGGCAGATGAATGAATAACATTAAATTTCATGTGCAGCTCAGACAGACTATTCCTCATACTTAGGGCTTGTTTTTAAAGTATTCCTAGTTTTATTTTACTTTTATATATAAAGCCATGATGTTCCCTACCATTATTTATAAAATAAATAAATAATCCACTTCAAAAATGACCCTTCAAACTTCTAAACTCCACCCTGGGCTGCGCCGAGATACTCATACTTACTTCTTCTTCTTCTTTCGGCTGCTCCCTTTTTTCAGGGGTCACCACAGCGAATCATCACAAGTTTGATTTGGCATAGGTTTTTACGTCAGGCGCCCTTGTATCTAGCGCGTATTGTTTTCTTCATACAATGATCGTAGACATTGAGGTTATTTTTACCTTGCTGTCTCTGTCTGTCTGTCTCTGATACTGTGGAATCTGTACAGTATCAGCAAAAAATACTTCACTGCAGGGAATATGCTGTCATTTTATATATATATATATATATATATATATATATATATATATATATACACACACACACACAGTCGGACTGTGTGTATATATATATATATACGTGGAGGTTTCGTAAGTAGAAGCGCATTTTACATGTAAAACGCCTGATTAGTTCCAAGACTGATCCATGAACCCTTTAAAAATGATAAAAGTACACCAATTTTGTATGAAATATTTGTTAAAAGTAAAAGGAAATTATTAATTAACACATTTAAACATTTGATTAACATATTAAACCATTTTATTAACTTATTTATTAATTAAACCATGATTAAAAAATTTTATTAACGCACATACACGCACACACACACAACACTGTCTCTCGCTAACTCTCTCTCTCTCTGTCTCTCTCTCTCTCTCTCTCACACACACACACACACACACAAAATGCACATGTGCTCCGCTGAATGCGGGCTCCGCCCGCACGCAGGACTCCGGAGCATTTTAAGATGGGGAATTCATAGCGCATTCCTTGCTTGACAGATCAGAGGTCCAAACTCAACTTTAACTTGTATTCTTGAGGGATCAGAGGTCCAGATGAGCCACATTTTGCTCACATTCAGTGGAGTGCACCACATTTATTAAACATTTACTGAATTAAACAACTGAAAAATCAAAAAATAAGCTGCAATGTGCTGTCTCAAAAGAGAGTAAAGAACGCCTCCTTTCATCTCTGACTGACAATGTACGCAGTCTCTCTCTCTCTCACACACACACACACACACACAAAACTTTCTCTGGTTTTTTTTTTGCCGAATGCAGGCTTCACCTAAACATGGCCCAGAGCTGACGGAGAAATTGTATTTAAATGTTTAAATGGACAGGATGTTGTATTTAAAGCGGAATTACAGTACCTGTTTGAAAGATCAGAGGTCCTGATTCAATATTAACTTACTTCCTTGCAAGATCGGAGATCTTGTCCCATGGAGCACTCTGTTTCCATGCTCCTTCTGCTTCAATATCATGCCGAAATAATTGCCTCCATCACTGTATTTCCGCTTTTCAGTATTTTCCAGGTCCATGATGGATAACGAAATATTACACTGCAATGATCTCTCAAAAAGAACTCACGAGCCAACATTCCTGTTCAACTATCCTCTCTCACATGTGTGACAAACAGGAAGTATGGGTACAGGAAGTATGGGTACAGTTCAGCTGCTTCCTGGTCAATGGGAGGCCAGCGGGGCGGGATATTGGGAGACGGCCAATGAGGGAGTGACTCGCGCATGGGTTGAATTTTGAATGGCGCATGTGAATTTTTGAATGGCGCGTTTGGCGCTTTTCGTAAAAAGAGGGTGTTTTCGTAAAAAGAGGATGAAAATTTAGGAAAATGTTTTTCGTAACCTGGCGTTTTAATCCTGTATATATATATATAGAGGATTTTCTGAGTAGATCCTTCCGTAGGAGAGTGCTCAATACTTTTTGGTAGAGCAAATAAACAAAAATAAAAGGACAGGACAAAGACTTTCTATTGAAACTCCATTTATCACTACAGATCTGTTTCGAGGGGTGGTGAAACCATCCTCTCTCTTCAGGTGATTATAGAAGAATTCTTTTATAATCACCTGAAGAGAGAGGATGGTTTCACCACCCCTCGAAACAGATCTGTAGTGATAAATGGAGTTTCAATAGAAAGTCTTTGTCCTGTCCTTTTTTTGTGTATATATATATATATATATATATATATATATATATATATATATATATATATATATATATATATATATCTTCTTTTCCTTTTGGCTTGGTTTTTTTCCCTTTTCAGGGGTCGCCACAGCGAATCATCAGATTCGTATGATTGAATTGGCATTGGTTGTTACTTCGAATGCCATTCCTGACACAATCCTTTAGCAATGGACAGAAACATGCTGACGGCTATGCAGCTACTCTTTACGAAAATCAGCAATGGTTCTTTTACATTAACCTCACATCATAGACACTGAGAGACATGGCCGGCCTTTGATAACCCAGTTATCTGCACTGGGGGGGACAGTGACAACCTTGTGGAGAGTGGGACTCAAAACCCCAACCTTAGGATCAGCAATCCAGTGCCTTATACCACTAGACAACCACTGCCAGATACTCATACTTATATACTATTAATATTCAATAAGATTATAGAATTGTCTAAGTAGTCCATATCCATTTTTCAGGCAAGTATTAGAATGCTAACCGGATTAAATACTTATGCAAAGTCATATCATGTGAAGATTCAACACTATGCTTACAAAATAATTATTCGCCCAAAGGTGAGGCGGCTTTGATGTTTTGTCTTGAACTGTTAAGCAATATCTACCAAGCCGGAGGTGAGGAATTGTTTTTGTTTATACTACACAGGAGCATAACAAAAATATGACATTTTTATTGTTTATTTTTACACTTTTAAAGTGTGACAGTGGTCGCATGCTTAATTATATATTTTGAAACTCATGAAGTTTTTTTTTTTTTTTTTTTAAGTTTTTTGTTTATTTGACAAACATGAGTCATATTGTTTATGACTATTTTTAGTTATCTGTTGTTTTAATTCAATAATTAAACCCAGTTTACAAAGTGGATAATAAGGTTTTACTGAATTAGACAAAGGTTGTTATCTTTATCTAAACCGTGAGAACAAATTATTCTCCACATCATATGAAAAACAAATTCTATGGTAGATTTTTGTATTAACTCAAAATACTTTAAAAATAGACAGTCATCTTGCTATGCTGCGTGTACCAATCATGCATTATCAATCGTTCATCTTATCCTCTGGCAATAATGCGATAATTGAGTTATCCCATCAGATTGATGCCATAATTTGGCTTGTATAGGAATATTAAGAATTATTTGATGGGTTTCCACCAATCAGAAATGTGTGTATCATCCTAAGTTAACCAACCAATCAGATGGCGATATTTCTGTGCAATACAAGGGATGTCATCCTAAAGAAAATAATTATCTTAAAATAAATACAGTAATTAATGTATAAATGGTGATGTGAAGTGAACACAAATGTAAACTTTTTCAAAAGTAGGTTATATAATCACACTACATTATTTGTGAATCATCTTTTAGTATGTGCAGCCTAAATTGTCTAGTTTTGTAGACTACAAGCCAACCTAAATTGCCGCGGGTTAGCTGTTGCTCAACTCATGCTAATGCTACAGACATCTGGCGTAAATGACAGGTAAAATATTCACCTAGTGCATGCAAAGGATGCCTGAGAATATGTACAATAGGCCCTTGACTATTCACGGTTTTGCACTTGTGTATGCACATATTTGCGGACTGCCGAGCAACTGTTAAATGATTCAAATGCAGCCAATGGCTGTCCTCTTTCCTGCTATTTGGTTGAGATGATGTATACGCACCTTTTTCCTTGGTCGCGCACAAGTTGTCAATGAGCCTTTTTTAGTGTGTTTTAATTACCGGTAACCTCTATGATGCCACTCAAATGCCAGCTAAGCGCCAGAAAAAGATAATGACCTTGGATGTCTCTTCTGAAGAAATAAGACTTTCTCCTGAAAAAACAACAATTTCGTCTGAAGAGGAATAATCATCTGAACTGTTGTCGGTTGGATAGTAAAGAGGGAGAAAATGATCTATACAGGTTGGCACAGCAGAGAAATAGAGATGGGAAGGACATGCAGAAAGTTAGATTGATAAAGGACAGAGAGGGAAATGTATTGACTGATGACAGAAGTGTGCTGGGAAGATAGAAAGAGTACTTTGAAGAGCTGATGAATGAGGAAAATGAGAGAGAAAAAAGAGTAGAAGAGGTGACCATTGAGGAGCAGAATGTAGCAAAGATTAGTAAGGGTGAAGTGAGAAGGGCATTGAAGAGGATGAAGAATGGAAAGGTAGTTGGTCCTGATGATATACCTGTGGAGGTATGGAAGTGTCTAGGAGAGGTAGCAGTAGATTTTCTGACAAGAACATTCAACAAGGTACTAGAGAGTGAGCAGATGCCGGAGGAGTGGAGGAGAAGTGTGCTGGTGCCCATTTTTAAGAACAAGGGAGACGTGCAGAGTTGCAGCAACTACAGAGGGATAAAGTTGATGAGCCATACGATGAAGTTATGGGAAAGAATAGTGGAAGCTAGACTAAGGGCAGAGGTCAGCATTTGTGAACAACAGTTTGGTTTCATGCCAAGAAAGAGCACCACAGATGCAATGTTTGCTTTGAGGATGTTAATAGAGAAGTACAAAGAAGGTCAGAGGGAGCTACATTGTGCCTTTGTGGATCTGGAAAAAGCATATGACAGGGTGCCAAGAGAAGAACTGTGGTATTGCATGAGGAAGTCTGGAGTGGCAGAGAAGTATGTTAGAGTGGTGCAGGACATGTATGAGAGATGTAAGACAGCGGTGAGGTGTGCTGTCGGTGTGACCGACGAATTCAAGGTGGAGGTGGGACTGCATCAAGGGTCAGCTCTGAGCCCCTTCTTGTTTGCTATGGTGATGGACAGGCTGACAGACGAGGTGAGACAAGAATCTCCATGGATTATGATGTTTGCATATGACATCGTTATCTGTAGTGAGAGCAGAGAATAAGTGCAGGAAAATCTAGAGAGGTGGAGGTATGCCCTTGAAAGGAGAGGAATGAAGGTTAGCCTCAGAAAATCAGAATACATGTGTGTGAATGAGAAGGACCCAGGAGGAACGGTGATGTTACAGGGAGCAGAGATAACGAAGGTGGAGGATTTTAAGTACTTAGGCTCAACAATCCAGAGCAATGGAGAGTGTGGAAAAGAGGTGAAGAAACGTGTGCAGGCAGGCTGGAATGGTTGAAGAAAAGTGTTCGGTGTGATGTGCGATAGGAGAGTGTCAGCAAGAATGAAGGGAAAAGTGTACAAGACGGTGGTGAGGCCAGCGATGTTGTATGGATTAGAAACAGTGGCGCTGAGGAAAAGGCAGGAGGCAGAGCTGGAGGTAGCGGAGATGAAAATGTTGAGGTTCTCTCTGGGAGTAACGAGGATGGATAGGATCAGAAATGAGTACATCAGAGGGACAGCACATGTTAGATGTTTTGGAGACAGAGTCAGAGAGGCTAGATTGAGATGGTTTGGACATGTACAGAGTAGGGATAGTGAGTATATTGGCAGTAGGATGCTGAGGTTGGAACTACCAGGCAGAAGGCCTCGAGGAAGACCAAAGAAGAGATTTATGGATGTGGTGAAGGAAGACATGAAGGTCGTTGGCGTCAGAAAAGAAGATGCGGAGGACAGGGTGAGGTGGAGGTGGAGGTGGATGATTTGCTGTGGCGACCCCTGAAGGGAGCAGCCGAAAGTAAAAGAAGAAGAAGAAGAAGACTTGTGCTGAGAATGTGGAATGTCTAACTTTGAAGTTGCGGCCATTTGTTTACCCAAAGAATTATTCTTTTTTTTCCAGACAAAGGGCCTTGTTGCTATCCGTCGAGAGCCTTGTTGCTATCCACTGCGCTCCGGTCCTCCCTGAAGGCCGTGTAGCCAGCTAGTGTAATCGCCTCGTCAGGTGTACTCTCCTCGAGCCATGTTTTACAGAAACGCAGCACGAAGCAGTCCTATAGATCCCTCTGCATTGCAATCCGAGCATGAAACTGGTCTGTATTGTTTCGCAGAGACTGAACATTTCCAAGCAGTATGACCGGGAGTGCTAACCTTCCACTGCTAACCAAGCGCCGGAGTCATCATTCAGCCCCTCCTCGCCTGCCACGTCTCCGCCTGGGCGTATTGTTATCCGGGGTGCGGTTAGCATTCAGCTGCCGTAGCATGTTTGCTCAGGATAGGAGTTGAGCGTGCTCATTTCAAAATGTCCAAAAGGACTGTGCTCTCATAGCTGCATTCGGGTCGCCCGGTCATAGACAAGCATAGTGCAAAACATAAACAAACAAAACAACATACAAGACAACAAATAAAACAAATCAAAACAAACAAACACTCTGAGAACTCCGCAACGTTGTCCTCAAGGGAGTGCCATCTTATATATATATATAAATAATAAAGTTAGTTGAACTAACCTACCTGGGCCAGCCTAATGCTCCCATGGTGGCCCAGTCTCCTCAAAGGCAGACATGGACTGATAGGGATTCTGGTCCTCGTCAGCCACTGACCAGGCCGGGTTACTTCTATGAGCATGGGTTTCGGCGACTTCCGGTGGTACCCCCCGGCCTGGCGCCGCCAGCAGCTATTGCCACCAGACCAGATAATCCCTCTTCTTCTGATGAATTTTCAGTCCTCTGCCTTTCTTAGAACTTCTTGCATATATATATATATATATATATATATATATATATATATATATATATATATATATATATAAGGTGGGTAGTCCTTCGTGTCTGAAGATGTTTAAGTATATATATATATATATCTCTTCTGCTTTTCCCTTCAGGGGTCGCCACAACGAATCATCTGCCTCCATCTCACCCTGTCCTCTGCATCTTCTTCTCTTACACCAACTACCTTCATGTCCTCCTTCACCACATCCATGAATTTTCTCTTTGGTCTTCCTCTAGGTCTTCTGCCTGGTAGTTCCAACCTCAGTATCCTACTACCAATATATTCACTCTCCCTCGTCTGTATATGTCCAAACCATCTCAATCTAGCCTCTCTAACTTTGTCTCCAAAACCTCTTACATGTGCTGTCCCTCTGATGTACTCATTCCTGATCCTAATCATCCTCGTTACTCCCAAAGAGAACCTCAACATTTTTATCTCTGCTACCTCCAGCTCTGCCTCCTGTCTTTTCCCCAGCGCCACTGTTTCTAAACCATACAACATCGCTGGCCTCAACACTTTCTTGTACACTTTTCCTTTCATTCTTGCCATTACCTTCCTATCACACATCACACTGAACACTTTTCTCCAATCTGCCTGCACACGCTTCTTCACCTCTTTTCCACACTCTCCATTGCTCTGCATTGTTGAGCCATATATATATGCTGTATAATGTTTATATTTTATTATCAATAAATATCACAGTAAAAATTAAAAAGTTTTTCTTAATCATTATTATATTTTACTACATTAATACTGTATTAATGAGTAAGACTGTATAGAATGTGTTTGAGAAGTATATTTTAGCGCATATAAGAGATACATAGTATTTTACTTCTGGTTGATCATTCGTGCATGTAATATGATACATGGGGTTTTACTTTTGGGTACAGAACTAGCTGATTATCTTCATTCGCAGGAGGGGCCGGAACCGAACCCCCGCGAATAACGAGGGCCTACTGTATTTAACCAATATTAGTACATGTTGAGTATTCAGATGGAACCCAAGTTATATCAGCTTCACTAAACTTGTGACTATTATAATTTTTTTTAACTTGTGTTATTATTGGGTATTTTTTAATATAGAATTTGTCTACAGCGGTCCATTAATAGAGCTTATTCAGAAACTGTTCCCATACCAGCATGTGGATGTGTTTTGGCAGCTGGTAGCTGATTTTGGACTGTGTAACTGAGCTGCATGTTTTAGCATGGGGAGAACCATTTGTCCTCATGATGTCAAACTAAAAGTGGGTTTGCTATAAGATATGCCATAGAGTATAGGACAACTGTTGATAAGTATGCTTTGAAAATGAAGAATCTTTTTGGTTAGCACTACAGCTACGTTTCTTTATCACAGAAATTTCCAAGCTATAGATTATTTGAGACGTTATAAAACCCTTTGAACAGAACACAATGGTTAAACAAACACAATGTGGTATTTTAATGCTACACCCTTACACCTATGTGCAATTTAAAACTAAGTAGCTAATTATTCTAATGTGCGTGTCTTTGGACTGCCGGAGGAAACCAGATTACCCAGAATCAACTCACACAAGCACAGGGAGTAAAGAGTAAACTACGAGGGGGTGGGGTCATCATCAGAGTCAGGTGATTCTGTGGTGGAAGGAAACCCTGTCTCTGTAGGTCAGTAGTATATGGACAATTGCACATCTGATGCATGTGTGTCTCCTATGCACTCACACATTGTCCTTGTATGTGACACGAGTCCTCCTTAAAGAAGGGATGTCGAACCCATGATCGATCTCCACCCTTTGTAGCCGTACATTGGAGCTTTCAAGCACCCAAGCAGAGCAGAGTAGGCAGTAAAACGGAAAGACCGCTCTAAATGTCCCCCCAAACAAGGCTTAATGTCTACCACCAATTATATACTTTAAAATATCTATATACTGTATCTGTAATACTAGTATATGTGTACCCTGTTATATCATGTTAAAATGGTACTATAGAAAAAATAATGTATTAAATACATACATCATGAAATTATTCTTGTCATCCTGTGTGTTCTAAGGTCAAGAGGTCACCAAGTCATCCTCCATCTAAATACTGAAGGATGGGAGAAAATAAACATAAGCTGCTGCTACCTGTTTCGTCTCCCTACACCAGCTGGCTGAAAAAATCTCTGCACAATTATTTGGAGTCTCAGCCTGATGTGGAACTTGCAGATGATACCAATCACACAACGCACCATTCACTCTGTTCTAGAAAGCTTCTCATTGTGTTTTTTACTGCAATGCTGATTTTGGTTATCATGGGGCTCCTATTGTTCTGGAACTACCAGTGCATTTTTGTGTGGCGGCTGTGCTGTGAAGATGAGGGTCTTTCCAACGCCTCTGCATTTGAAGGCAGTTGAGGGGAAAGAAGCCAAGCAAAATTATACAGCTAAATTGTGCAGAAAACAGATACTGTAAATATCTTTCAGCTTTCAGGTGCACTGTGTAGGATTGTGATAATTGTAAACAATTGAATTATTGCTCTCTTACCCCTCCTTTACCCTTCTCTTTCCAAGCAAGTAGTGTTGTAATCTCATTGGTTTGCTATCTGGGGGAAAAATAAACATTATCCTGAATGGATATTGCTTGAATTGGAATGATAGCAAACACAATTTGAAATCCTCGATATCCTTGTAATCCAACAGTGACATCCCATAAAATATAGACACATACATGACCCTCATGTATCTTTAAGGGGAACTTTATTTAAACTTTGCATAAGTTCAAGAGGTGCCTCCATTAAGGGCGTACTGTATATCTTTAAAAATATAAATATAAACCGTGAAAACCTCACAACGTTTAAGGTGAAAGCAAAGTCCATTGGGCTTTTTACACCCAAGTAAGTGGCTCATGTGGCCGGTGCTTATCCCCGGTTTCCATAGCGTGAAGCAACTAGGAGTTCAACTCCTTCTGGACGGGACGCTAGTCCATCGCAGGTTACCTTCCCAGTATATTTTTACTGGTACCCATTTATACTGCTGGGTGAACAGAGGCACACTTGAGGTCAAGACCTTGCCCGGGGGTCTTAGCTTATAACATTTACACCTACCATATCTACAACATCTTCGCCGGCATGGGGGTGTAGTGGTTAGGACATTTACTTCACTTGGCCTTGGCGAGCAAAAGCATTTCAGTGTGGAGTTTGCATCTACGGATGTGCTTGCATGGGTTTTCTCGTGGTATTCTGGGTTCCTCCGACAAGCCAAAAACATGCATTCATTTATTTTCTAGCTGTTTAATCCTAATTAGGGATACAGTGAGGCTGGTGCCCATCTCATCCAAGTCTGGGCGAGTTCGGGATACACCCTGGGCAGTTCGCTAGGCCATCACAGGGCCAACACTCACACAACCATTTGCACTCACACCTAGGGGTGATTTGGAATAACCAATTAGCCTCCTGTGAATGTTTTTGGTCTGTGGGAGGAAACCGAAGCACCCGGAGGAAACCCATGCAAGCATGGGTAGAACATGCAAACTCCTAACAGAATCACCCCGAGCACGGGAATCGAACCCAGGAACTTCTTGCTGTGAGGCGTACGTGCGAACCACTACGCATTCCAAAAATATTCCAATTAAACTTGCTCCAGGAATGAGTGTATGCCTGAATAGTTCTTTTGTAGATTAGCCCTGGAATGGTCTGGCAGGCTGTTAAGTGAACCCCGCTTTTGCCCAGTGTCCCACAACCCTAGTAGGATTAAGCTATTAAACAAATAATTGAAAGTGATTGACTGCTTCTGGATTGATAGTGTCCTAGAGGTTTGTCCTTTCAGGGTTATGTAGGAACTTGGCACCAGAACATGGCAGATATGCAAATACAATGACTCGTAGTCACAGGTGATTCTATGCTGATGAACACACTTATGAATGCTGCGTATATTCCATTTCTAATAATATAACTTCCTGAATTCTACATAGTGCACCTTTAATGAAAATGTACTGACGCTTGGATGCTGTATCAGGGATTTTGTGCCACTTTATGCTACTGCTTTTTTCTGTTTATTTACCCAAAAACTTTCACTTGTTCAGACCAGCCTAGTTCTTTTGTGTGTATTGATACTGACAATAATTTAATGTAGTTACTCTGGTCATAGTTTAGCCTTGTATTTATGGAAATCTTTCAGGTTCATATGCATAATGTGCTTTCTGCCTTGGATTAAACATTGTCATCCACAAAGAACGTGCAAACCTCCGCTAAGCCAAAAAACTTCCATACCCCTAAAAAACTGTCTCATGTAAATGGGGTGAAGGGGTGGGGGGTGGAGTCATCATTTAAATAAACCCATATATCAGCTCAGAAATATTTAAAGCTGCAATCCAAAGGATTTATGTATGAAGACCGTTTCTTTTAAATATGTCAATTAAATAAATAAACAAATAAATGCCTTGTGTAGTTTAATCGAAGTTTTTCCTCTCGTTCCTCATTTACAATCTGTATCTGTAAATTTACCAGTCGATCTATGTTCCTGGCTCAACCTACAGTCCCGAGCTTTGAGTAGTGACCAAAAGAACAAGATCACAAATACAAGCAGCTGAAATGAGCTTCCTTTGCAAGGTGGTGGTACTCTCACTCAGAGATAGGATGAGAACCTGGAAGAAGCTCGGAGTAGAATCACTACTCCTCCACAGTGAGCCAATTGAGGTAACATGCCTCCTGAACTCCTGGTGTGGTGTTTTGGGCATCTCCAACTGGAACGAGACCCCGTGGTTGACCCAGAACACATTGGAGGGACTGAGTCTCTCGGCTGGTCTGTGAATGCCTTGGTATCTCCTGGAAGAGCTCAAGGAAGAGGCTGGGGAGAGGGACGTCTGGAGTTCACTGATTAGGCTGCTGTTCTCAAGCCTACCCTGGATAAAGAGGAAGATGAGGAACATGATGATGATCTTGTCCATTTCTATACATCTATGTTTGTATGTTTATCTTGCTTTACACTGATATATTTCTAGGGGGCACAGTGTCTTTGGACAGTGAGAGGAAACTGGATTGCCCAGGAAGAAACCCACACAAGCATGGGGAGAACATGGAGACTCCACACGTAAACACCTTTACCGAGCTCGGGACCTTTTTGGTGTGAGGTGGACGTGCCAACCGCCACTCCACCTTGCCATCGCATTCGGGCTCCAATTTGTTTAAAATTGCCCCAGCTTTGTGTGTGTTGGTGTTGGCTTTATAATGGTCAGGATATACCCCACCTTTACCTAATGTCAGCTGAGATGGGCTCTGGTCTTAAGGCAAGTAAATGATGAGTAAGTGATTTCTATATTTTTTATTTAATTTATTTATTTTTACTTTCTTCCCTACTACACCACAGAGGATAAATATTCTAATTCATTCATTCATTTATACAACCGTTTAATCCTAATTCGGGTCGTGGGGAGTCTGGCACCCGTCTGAGCCAAGCCGGTCCAGGCCATCGCACGGCAGAAACCCGCTGAAGACACTGCAGCCTACCCTTTACGAAAGTCAACAAGGATTCTTTTACAGCTTCTCAACACAGACAGTGGGACATGGATGGCCTTTGATAATTTAGTTAGCTGCACAAGTGGGACAGCAGTGACAATCCAGTGACAGTGTTGCTTGAACCCCCGACTTTGGGAACAGTAATCCAGCTGGTTCACCGAGCCACCCCTGTCCTGGATAAATATTGTGTTGTAGTCTTTTAATGTTGTCTTTTCCTGGATGTTTAATGCAAAGACAGGATGCAGACAGTTATAAAAACAGGAAATCGCCACACAAAAAGCACAGATGCTAATAACTCCCCAGGTGACGCTATTAAAAAATTTTGTATTCATCACAGCCCATGTGAAGTCTTGCTGGAGTCTGCATGTGGTAAAATAGAGTGGTGGATGTATAAAAAAATCTCACACATGAGATGGAAACTACTGTACTGTTATTCCCAGGTATCTGTCTTAGTTTTGTTTTGTAACAGAAGCAATGGAAATCAAGACGCCTGAATACACCGAGCAGGGGCACCTTGGCTCATACGAATGAGCACAAACTGGGCCAAAAGGGAACGGCTTCGACTTTGGACTCAGCCCAAGCACATCAATTCACTCTTTAAAACAGGGGAGGTGTTTCACTGGGTGGCTAATCCGGAGGCATTTTTACAGCCTGTTCAATGACTCAGTAGCTCAGGAGATTGTAAACCTTTCTTGTGAATTTTTGTGGAATATGTGTTATTTATTAGGATGGCCTCCTTCTGTTGATTATTTCTAATCTTAAACAAAGATAAAAAAAAATAAATTATTAAGAAGTCCAGGCTTTAAGTTGAGTCCCACACATGCTGTTAGTTCATTCAGGGGGCAGGGCTTATTTCATTCCCATGCTATTGCTTTCTTTTATAGACTGCCAAGAAAAAAGGATGACCCCCCCTTCCCTTTAAAGGACCCTGTATACTGTATAACTGAATAAAACGTCCTATAAAGTCGATGCACACTTATTCATTTTGCTTAGTTTTTGCAAGGTTTATTTCTTTTACCTGAATGCAACAAGCAAAACACAGACATATGCTGTGTCATTAGCCCTATTCAGACAGGATTAGTTTTACATTTTACGAATGTGTCTGTAGTGCCACTTAAAACATTTACAAAGCTTATGTAAGTGCTTATTGTTACACTCTCGTCTCACATTTGAGTGACCACATTCGGAACAACAACTATAACAAAAACAAAGGTGGTGGAACATAACCTGAGTGAGGTTTTCTTCCGATTGTGTAAAGACATACATGTTATGCTAAGCGGCTGTTTCAAATTGCCCCTGGTGAAAAAATGAGTGTGGCTTGTTGTGTGTTGGCATTTCAATGGACTGGAGAGATGATCAGGGTGTATCTTACCTTTGCCCAGAGTTGGCCGAGATAGGCTTGAGCCTTCCCTAGAAAGATTATAAGGTTCTGTGAATGAATGGATGAATATATTAACTAGAGCTTGGCTAAATTAATTAGAAGATCATACACATTGTTCACCTGTAAACAACATAGCTACTTTTTTGTTTTGATAATCTAATAATCTAATCTGATCTTGTTTGCTCAGACCTGAGTGTGTTCTCTTCGGGCTGATTTTCCTCATCACACCAGAGATATACAGTCATCTCTGTTGTGCGATGCTGTTGGGAAACTCAGCCCCAAAGTGTCTAAAGTAACAGTCGTTCCTCTGAATAAAGAGGCAGAGTGTGGTGCAGCATTAAGATCAATCCAGCTCCTTGTTATGCTGTAACCTTTCGGAGACAAAATGGACACTCGGAGAAGTTGGATTGTCGCCTCGGCATCGCTTTTGCTCTTCACTGCTGTGGCTCTGCTCCTGCTCACTGTGCATGTGAAGGAGATCCAGGAACCTCCACAATACATGGTAATGTCTTCCTAAAATTGCAGACTAATATTTTATGTCAGTTCTCCTGATCCTTATTCTTTTGTTTCAGTGGGAGAAACTTTTCAAATGGCTTTCTCCCTGTTAATCATTCACTCCAGCCGCAGTGTGCTGTTAGTGACTTGTTGATGACTTTTATTTAATGCAAAATTCATGTTCCTATTATTATAGCATTTAAGGTTTGTGAATGAAAACCAACATTTGGTATTTAATTGTTGAAAAAATAATTATATACATATTTATTAAAAAACATTTAGATTTTTCTAAATATGCATCAAGGGCAGTGGTGGTCTAGTGGATAGGGCGCAGGATCGCTGATCCTAAGGTTGGGGGTTCGAGTCCCCACAAGGTTGTCACTGTCCCCCCAGTGCAGCTAACTGGGTTATCAAAGGCAGGCCATGTCTCTCACTGTCTATGGTGAGAGGCATGTAAAAGAACCATTGCTGACTTTTGTAAAGAGTAGGCTGCAAAGCCGTTAGTGTGTTTCTATAAGCTGGAGTGGGATGGGCTCCGCCAGGCCAAATCAGCCCAAGTCTCGCCATGAAGGCGCCCCAACGACATCCTTGGATGTTAAGGGATAAGTGAAGTGAAGTGAAATATGCATCATGCTAAACACTGAACAAACTTCAGCACTAGCTTTGTTCAGACGGGATTAGTTACTGCCACAAAAACCAGGTTTTGTCTGTTTGTTTCTCAGTTTATTTAAGTACGAAATCCAAAAAATTTTTGGAGCGAGAGCACTGGTAACTTTTAAGTAGATGCTGACAAGCCATTACTATGCAACACTAATATGAAACCATGTGGACTTTCAAGTTAGACCTTTGACCTTGATTGAACTTAAACTCCGGTGACCTTAATTTTTGCACCTGGGTGTTGATCGATATGCCGGTACTATGGAGCACTAATTCAGAAACCATATATGCGCCTTCAAATGAGACAAGATGAATTAATCCTGAATTAATTAGCATATGATATAAAATTACATCGCCCCCTTGTGGCTTTTTTCACAATTAAATTTTGAGCTCTGTATAATTTATTGCAGGCACATTTTGGGTGATTTCCACCATTGTGATCTATAACAATTTTTAACAATTTTAACACTCTTGGATCTGGTTCTGGCTGAACCCCCAAAGTTAATCAGTTCTTTGTTAGCGCAAGTTCCACATTTCTTGGAAATTTCTTGTAAATGTCTAGATTAGTTTTTGAGTTCTCGTCATCACAGATGGACAGATATACTTTATGAAGCTCACATAAATCCCCCCTTAGTGGATGTAATTAAACCACGTACCCATATACATATTTGCTACCTTATCCATTGCTACATGGCCAGAGTACCTTGTCCTGTCTTCTGTGAGTGCTGCTGTAGCTGTACATGTAAATGAGTGCATACGCACAAAAAGAATTGACAAAAAAAATTATGTAAAGTAGACAGTGGTGGCCGGGTGGTAAGGTGCTGGATTACCGATCCTAAGGTTGAGGGTTCAAGCCTCACTGTTAACAGTTGTCATTGCTGTCCACCCAGTGCAGCTAACTGGGTGATCAAAAGCGAGTTGCATCGTTGTCATTGTGTTTCTGGTAAGCTGTCCAGGGTGTAATCTTCCCTCTCCCAGAGTCGGCTGAGATGGGCACCAGCCTCCCTGCGACCCTAATTAGGATTATGCGGTTCAGAAAATGAATGAAGGTAAACTAAAATAAATTAGATTGTTTTTGTTTGTTTGTAAGATAATGAAAAGAGGTTAAAGAATGTGGAATATATTTTCAAACTAAACAATGCATTCTTTAATAGTGTGGTGAGAAACAGATTTTGGCTGCATGTGGAAAAGCTTTCTACTATACTGGGGATACTTGTGTTCCAACAGAAACCTCCCAAAGGAGTACAGCTGTTCTTGTACTTTTTATGAGACTGTAAATGCATCTGCTACATCTTCATTACTTGCCTATTAATCCTATGTTTCTTAGAATGGCCAATCTTTTGGGATGTGATCCAGTCATGCATGACTATATTTTAGCAAATGGCTAGCATGAACACTTTACAGCACAAAGATGAGTCCGAGGCTCTGTGTGGGCGTTTCTGTGTGGAAAATGGGGGTTCAAGTTCTCCCTGTGCTTGCATGGGTGTTTTTCCAGGTATTCTGATTTCCTCCGACAGTCCAAAGATATGCACATAAGGCTAATTGTCTGTTCCAAATTGTCCCTGTGTGTGTGTGTGTGTGTGTGTGTGTGTGTGTGTGTGTGTTGAACACTGTGTATATTTTAGCATTGTGCTAAGAGATTGTGTTAATAATATGCTGATTTTATGCATATAAAATTATTTTATTTATTATATTTTTCGCTCTTTGACAGTATGGGATCGTACTGGATGCTGGTTCCTCTCACACGTCCATGTATGTCTACAGATGGCCGGCAGACAAACTGAATGGCACAGGTGTGGTAACCCAGCACAGCGAGTGCAAGGTCAAAGGTCAGACTCCGTTTTGGCTCCATATTACTTTTTAAAATCTATTAATAGTAATCTGTGAGTGCTCAGCACGGTGGCTCCATGCTTAACACTATCGTCACACAGTAAAAAAATATTTTAGGTTTAAATCATATACCCGATGTTGGTAAAAAGGGGCAGTGGTGGTCTAGTAGGATAGGGCACAGGATCGCTGATCGAAAGGTTGGGGGTTCGAGTCCCACTCTCCACAGGGTTGTCGCTGTCTCCCCCAGTGCGGCTAACTGGGTTATCAAAGGCGGGCCATGTCTCTCACTGTCTATGGTGAAAGGCATGTAAAAGAACCATTGCTGACTTTCGTAAAGAGTAGCTGCAAAGTCGTCAGCGTGTTTCTGTCCCTTGCAAAAAGGGTTGCGACAGGAAGGGCATCCGACATAAAAACCTCTGCCAAATCAAACGTGCGAATCAAGATGATTCGCTGTGGCGACTCCAGAGTAAAAGGGAAAAAGCCGAAAGGAAGACAGACCCGATGTTGGTAAATGGCCCCTGTAATTATGTGAGATTACATGATGTCCTCCAGTTTCCTCCAACAGTCCAAAGACATGCACATTTAACTAACTGGATATTTTTGGTTGCTCCTAGGTAGGAATTTGAATGTGTGTGTGTGTGTGTGTGTGTGTGTATGTGTATGTGTGTGTGTGTGTGTGTGTGTGTTTCCCAGCAATGCTTTGGCAAGATGTACAGGGTGTACCCTGGCTCTACGCAGGGCCATCTGAGATAGGCTCCAGCCTCTCTGTGACTGTAATAAAGCAAGCCGTCGTTCAGAAAACGTCATTAGATGAGATTAACATGTCCCAGTGCCCCATAGCAAATGGGATATTGGTGGGCTTGGTGGAGGTTTGTGGTCTGCATCTGTTTGCTTATTTGTTTGGGTGTACACATGCGCAGTAGGCTGAATGGCTGTTACAAATTACCCTTAGGTGTGAGTGGTTGTATTTGTGTTGAACTGTGATTGCCTGATGAGCTCTTCAGGGTGCACTCCACCCATAGTCACCCAGAATCGGCTGGGATAGGTGCCAGCCTTCCCGTGACACTGACCAGGATTAAGCGGCTCAAAAAAAAAAATTTTTTTTTTTTTTTGGAAGTGCAGGGGGTGCTGTGTACTTTTTTGGTCTGGTGGAGGTTTGTGCTCTGCATGTGCTCTTATTTCTTAAATGATCCTATTTTCACAATTTTAAGCTAAAATCTGCAAACACAAAAATGTGTATGCGTCACTCACCTTCTAATCTGGAGATGTGTTTTTTCTTTTTGTGCAAACTAATGCCACTCATGTTGATCTGAATGCCAACCTGCATTTCAGGGGGAGGAATTTCTAGCTATGCTGGTCAACCGGGGGCTGCAGGCCGCAGTCTGAGAGCATGTCTCAAACAAGCTATGCTAGACATTCCCCAGGCCCGGCACCACCTCACCCCAGTGTACCTGGGGGCTACGGCTGGCATGAGGCTCCTGAAGTGCGTAAGACTGACAATGTATTGTTCTCTGTTGGAAAAAGATATTATAAATTCTTATTATTATTTACTTTCAGCATCTCCAGCCCTGCAAAGTCGATGCAGGTTCTTCAGGAGGTGGGACAAACGATCAGATCCTTTCCTTTCAAATTTCAAGTAGTGAAAATCCTGAGTGGGAAGGAGGAGGGCGTGTATGGATGGGTCACCGTCAACTATCTGCTAGAAAACTTCATCAAGGTATCTTGAGTATTTGGAATAAAATTTCCTTCCCTGGTTGTCGGGCATCACGCATGCACTCGGTGCCCTCTGGTGGCCTAGATGATATTTTTATTTTTGTTTCTCTATTAGTATGGTTTTGTAGGCCAGTGGTTGAACCCAGGCAGACAGATGGTTGGTGCACTGGACTTAGGAGGAGCATCCACTCAGATCACCTTTGTCAATCAGGAGGAAGTGGAGGATTTGGAGAACAGTATGACTTTGCGTCTCTACGGCCAGGATTATTCTCTGTACACACACAGCTACCTGTGCTATGGTGCAATTGAGGTTCTGCGCCGGCTCCTGGCGCACCTAATTACGGTACATACCCTCTTAAAGACCTCCCAGATTCTCTTTCATTTCCTGGATGTCTTATATTATGGCCAGATGAGTTAGCTCTACCAGGGGCTGGACTCCATGTCTCTCAGTCACAATGTCCTGTGACATCATGACCTTCTGATATTCTGACGATAGTGTCGTTCAGAAGATCGATACTTTTGTCATTGACATTATGTCCAATCTGGTTTTTTTATTTTGAGTCTCAGGAGAGCACAGGCACCGTGCACCATCCGTGCTATCCGTCAGATCACACAGAAAACCTGAAATTGAGGGAGGTGTTTGAGTCACCTTGCATTAAATCGCCGCGTCCAGCATCATACCAACCTGAGACGTCAGTGATCGTCCAAGGCACAGGGAACTACCAATACTGTCTGGAAAACATATCTGACATCTTCTCCTTCCAAAACTGTCCTTTCTCCCAGTGTTCCTTTGATGGAGTCTTCCAACCCAACACCAGCGGCAGCTTCATGGTAACAATATGTCATGATGATGCTATCACCACTCTGTAAGAAGTTGTATTTTGTGTGTGATGGTATTATTTTGTGAATGTGTGGCTCTTCTTTCAGGCTTTTTCAGCCTTCTACTTCACGCACAGCTTTCTGAAGAAGAGCACAGGGATTTATGTCAGCACCCCAACTCAGCTCCAACAGGCCGCTCAGGCTGTGTGTAACATGAGTCTTACAGAGGTAGCAGAGTGTGTCAGAGCGCATTCATCATTATCATTTAAGATGGTAGTATTGATAATTTTCATTCATTTGGAAAACCAATTTATCCTACTATGGTTGGGGGGTTTACTATGATACAATTACTCCTACTATGAAGGGTGGAGCCTATTGGCATACTGACTTTGTCAGATGAGCAAATCTGATTGGTCGACACTCAGGCAATAACTTATGTTATCACCCTTCAAGTTAGCTGTTAATTAACTTTGATGTGAAATGTCATTTTTAGCAGATTCCACTTAAAGGAAAACGAGTCAAGATCTACCTGCCATGAAAACTGTACCATAGAAACAGGATACAGTACATGCAATTGATGAGGAGTTTATTGTGGACTGGCAACCCAGGATAATATAGCATCATTCAGAGAGTCTCATAAACTGACAGGAAGACTAGGAGAGTGAATTTATTTTTTCAATCCTACACACATTAATAAATGTTTTCTTTGTGTCTTTAGATGTCTAAAAAATTTCTTGAACTGAAGTCATACCTGAGGGACTACTGTGCAATCACTGTATACATCCAGGTTCTTATGCTGAGGGGCTACAACTTCGACGATCAGTCTTTCCCCAGAGTTTCTTTTCAGAGGAAGGTGAGGTTATTGTTAGAGTTCGCAGAAGCTGTCATGGTGGGGCTGGAGCATATCTCAATCCACTGCAGGCCCAACACATAGCCATCTGTTCACACTTTCACTCACATCTAGGGGAATTTTGGAACAGCCACTCCGCGAATGTGGGAGGAAACCGAAGTACTCGGAGGAAACCCACGCAAGCACAGCGAGAACATACAGAAACACCCTTGCCAAGCAAACCCAGAACCTTCATGTCATGAGGCGGATGGGCTAACTTCTATGCCACCAGTCCGCACCTTGTATATGTGTATTATTCATTATTGTGTTTATAAGTATTGTTTTATAAATATTATTGTGTGTGTTAGGCCGGGGATTCCTCTTTGGGCTGGTCATTGGGTTACATGCTAAGCATGAGCAGTATGCTCCCAGAAGAGAGTGTACATCTGAGAAGAGCCCTGCACCTTGAAGCCTGGATCGCCCTCCTCGTTCTCCTCACGCTCCTTGCCAGTTCCATGCTCATCTTTATCCTCCTCCAAATCTGCCGAAAGAACAGGAGTAATGTCCGATCATGAGAAGTGGGGGACATATAAAGGCACCTTTGTTTGAATTTGATGACTGGAACTAATTGAATAAGACATTTTAAACCTCACTGTATCAGCCACTGCACTAACAGCTAGCTAGTTGTTTTAATTAACCACCAGAGGGTTTTGTTTTCATCTCTTGGTTTGGCAACTGAATTTAAGACTGTAACACTTGTGTCACATTGATATTCAGTATATGTATGTATGGAGTAATACTGGTAAGGAGGAATTTCCATTAATTCCTATGGAATGGCATATTAAAAACAACCCTGAGAACATCGAAACAGGATGATCCCTTTGAAAGCTTTTTCCTCCACAGCTGAGAGAAAGTGAAATCCAGTGTAATTTTATATTTAACCTGGATTAAGTCTGGGTAGATTTCATTCAAATTCTAAAATTAAAAGAATCCAAGATGGACTCCACTTCTACAAATAAACTTTTTTTTCCATAAAAATGCTCATGTGAATTCAATGGTGTCCTGTCATATTAAAACAGTTAAATAATTATTAAATAAAGTTTATTTGATTCTTTCTCTATGATTATTTATTTGTTCTGTTTTTGAAAAAATTTTGAAAGTAGCATCTTTCTTCAGGTCGTAGCATGTCCATATCACAGCTAGAAGGTTCTGTATTCAAGTCCTTGGATTGGCGAGGTCTTTTCTGTGTGAAGTCTGCATGTTCTCCCTATGCTTGTGTAGGTTTCCTCTGGGTACTCCGGATTCCTCCTATGGTCCAAAGACATGAATATTAGGCTAAGTCGCTCTTCTAAAATTGTCCCTGCATGGGAGTGCAAGTGTGAATGCTTGAAAGTGTGACTTATTGAATGACTGTGTGAACTGTTCACAGGGTGTACCCTGCCTTAGCCCAAAGTTGGCAGAAATAGGTTCTAGCCTAGCTGTGATCCTAGTAGCATTGAGCATGAATGACTGAGTCAGTGTTAAACGTTTTGTACCAATTTCCACAAAAAAGACAATGCCATTACAGAAGAGTAATATTAATATTTATTTTTTAGATTTAAATAAAAACCCATTAAAACTTTTTACTGTCTCTTAATAGTCCTCCATCTCTCACACACACTGTCTTTCTTTCTCATTTAGAGTTTAGAAGATACAAAAGATTTAAAAACAATTTAAAAAGTACAAAATTTGAAAACACACAATTTGATCAACCATTGGACATCAGGAGAAATTTAGAACCATTCAAACACCGTACAGTGGTACCTTGACTTACGAGTGTCTTTTATAACAAATTTTCCATGATATGAGCTTCGATCACACCAAAAATCTGCCCCATCCAACGATCAAAATTTTGATTTACGAGCTCTGCTGGGGATATGGCTTTTCCAGGCCGATTAGCCTTTTACAGTAGGCCCTTGACTATTCGCAGTTTTGCACTCACAGTTTGAGTATTCCCTAACTGCCGAGCAGCTTGCAGGTGATTCAAATTCAGCTAATGGCTGTCCTCCTCCCTGCTGATGGTTAAGATGATGTAACACCCCTTTTTTGTGATTCGCGCACAAGTTGGTAATGAGCATTTTTTTTACTGTGTTTTAATTACCAGTTAAGTTCTATGATGTCACTCCTGCTAAGCACCAGAAAAAGGTAATGACGTTGGATGTCTCTTCTGAAGAAATAAGACTTTCTCCGGAAGAAACGACAGTTTCTGAAGTTCCATTGGCCTGAGGAGGAATAATCGTCTGAACTGTTATAAAACACTCCACTATTAAAGTCTTTTTCAATTATTATTCCAGTACATAACCTAAGGTAATGTTTAAAATGTTTGT
The DNA here is from genome assembly GCA_024760905.1 of Plotosus lineatus. Lineage (NCBI taxonomy): Eukaryota > Metazoa > Chordata > Actinopteri > Siluriformes > Plotosidae > Plotosus > Plotosus lineatus. The sequence goes on from CM045735.1 coordinate 39,460,687, forward strand.
GTGTTATATTTTATTTACTGTGATGCAGCATGTTTCTCACGTTGTTTTGTTTATCCAATTTATTACATTTCTTGTTCTTTTATGTCCTTTTTGTAATGGTCTGTGTTTTGGGGACTTTAATTTTGGCGCTGTGCCTCTAACTGTTTACTCTCTGCTTTGGCTGAGGGGCATGGCTGAGCTGCTCAGTAGCACACATCTGAATTCACTATTTTCATTTACTCCCAATAAACAAAAGCACGCTCACCTCTGTGCCACAGGATTAACTCACATCACCCTTTGGTTTGTAACGCCTCTAACTTTCTCACTCTAAAACTCGTTTTGAACTCGGTCCGGCTGAGGGGCGTGGCTGAGCTGCTCGGACTTAATGCAGTTTCGTAATACCTGAATTCAGTCATCTCATGCCTAATGCAATACAGTACGTTCCTCTAGTGGGCATTTTTGAAAACTACACTGCTGTATGTTCTTCAGAGAATGCACACATGTAATAGATACAGAGCATTTTACCTCCGGCTGCTCATTCGCGCATGTGACGTGATACATGGGGTTTTACTTCCGGGTACAGAACTCGCGGATTATCTCGATTCACGGGAGGGCTCGGAACCGGACCCCAGCGAATGTCGAGGGCCAACTGTATTCTTTCGCATGTATTCTTCCATGCTCCGAGAACACCAGTGCAGTACTTCTCACTTATTTTCTGTGATGCCCTCTATAGGAAGAAAAAAAAAAACATTTCAAGCACCCCCATTGCTTTCATATCATTTACTCGGTGCTTTTTCCATACATCCCTACACCATAGGAACACAGTAAGAGTGCCACTCCCACTTACTGTAGAGCAGGGGTCACCAACATGGTGCCCGTGGGCACCAGGTTGCCCGCAAGGACAACATGAGTCGCCCGCGAGCCTGTTCAGGGGTCGGGAACCTATGGCTCGCAAGGCAAACGTGCCTCTTTTGATGACTGCATCTGGCTCTCAGATAAATCAGGTGGCCTTTCTTAACAGAATAACTAATACATCATTTCGCTGCCCTTTAAATAAAAATACAGAAAAAAAGGCATCAAATAAAACAAAAAGATAAATAAATCTCACGCATTTCAATCTATACATCTATTTTCAATGCCATTTGTCGCAACGGAGAGCCAATCCTTTCTGTACTCCAGTGTTGGCGGGGCCGATATCTTGAAACTCTAATTTTATTGGATTATATGCAACAGCCTGCAGGAGTTATTTTTGGGTAAAGAGATAAATTTTCCTCGTTTTGATCAGCTCATGTGCAAGAAGCCAAGCAGAGCTGGCAAGTAAAACACAAATGGACAGAATGAAAAAACTTCAACATACTTGTCAACTCTCACGCATCAAGAGACTCACGTATTTCATCTTCTCCTCAATCTCTCACGCAAGATGTCTAAAATCTCATGCATTAATACAATTATTTCCAAATTTTCTTTTATTTATTTAATTTTTTTTAAGGATGTAATTCCGAGAGCAAATGCCAATTGGCTGTCTTTTACATAAACATACAGCTTCTCTTTCTGCTTCTGGCTGGGATCCTTTATTGTAAAATCAGATACATACGTGCACTTAAAAACTAAAGGTTGGGAAACTTGCTAAGATGATGTTTTCATTTACTGATGTAGCTAAATGTAGATTTAGTTAGAATTGTAAACATTGTTAATAAGTTTCGGTTTGTAATTCCTAATTCCATGTGTTGCTGCACAGGATACTTGCCATCTATATGAGTAGATTTGTAAACATGGTTAGTTATTAACTAATTGTGTAGTTACAAAGTAATGCAGCCATGAGGCGCGGGGGGGGGGGGCACTAACCAGTGTCGCGCCCCCTTATGCCGGTCCCAAGCCCGGATAAATGCAGAGGGTTGCGACAGGAAGGGCATCCGGCGTAAAACTTCTGCCACATTAAAAATGCAAATGGTCAAAACAAAATTCATACCAGATCGGTCGAGGCCCGTGTTAACAACGACCACCATCAGTGTTGTCAACCAACAGGGTGCTGATGGAAATTGGACTACTGTTGGTCGAAGACGTCAAAGAAGGAGAGGCGGGAGGCGTGTCCGTAGGCAGAGAGAGAAGAGGAAATGCGTGAGCCGAGGACTGAGAGTAGGGACTTTGAATGTTGGAACTATGCAAGGAAAAGATGGAGAGCTGGCTGACATGATGCAGAGGAGGAAGATAGACATACTGTATGTTCAGGAGACCAGGTGGAAAGGTAGCAAGGCTAGAAGTTTAGGAGCAGGGTTTAAGCTGTTTTATCACGGTGTGGATAGGAAGAGAAATGGAGTAGGAGTCATCTTGAAGGAGGGGTTTGTCAGGAATGTTTTAAAAGTGAAAAGAGTGTCAGACAGAGTGATGAGTCTCAAGTTATAAATTGAAGGCGTGATGGTCAATGTTGTTTGTACTTATGCCCCACAGGCAGGATGTGAGCTAGAAGAGAAGGAGAGATTCTGGAGTGAGTTAGATGAAGTGATGCAGAGTACTCCCAGATGTGAAAGAGTGGTCATTGGTGCAGACTTCAATGGACATGTTGCAGGCAACAGAGAGGACGAGGAAGTGATGGGCAGGTTTGGTATCCAGGACAGGAACACAGAAGGACAGATGTTGATCGATTTTGCAAAAAGGATGGAAATGGCTGTGGTGAATACTTTCTTCAAGAAGAAACAGGAGCATAGGGTGACTTATGAAAGCGGAGGTAAGAGCACACAAGTACATCTTGTGTAGGCGATGTAATTTGAAGGAAGTCAGTGACTGCAAAGTTGTAGTGGGTGAGAGTGTTGCCAAAGAGCATAGGATGGTGGTGTGCAGGATGACGCTGATGGTGAGAAAGGTGAAAAAGGCAAAGGCAGAGCAGAAGACAAAGTGGTGGAAGCTGAAAAAGTAAGAGTGTCGTGTTGTCTTCAAGGAGGAGTTGAAACAGGCTTTGGGTAGTCAGGAAGTGCTTCCAGATGACTGGACAACCACAGCCAATGTGATCAGGGAGACCGGTAGGAGAGTACTTGGTATGTCCTCTGGAAGGAAAGTAGAAAAGGAAACTTGGTGGTGGAATGAGGAAGTGCAGGAGTGTATACAAAAGAAGAGGTTAGCTAAGAAGAAGTGGGACACAGAGAGGACCGAAGAGAGTAAACAGGAGTACAGGGAGACACAGCGTAAGGCGAAGGTAGCAGTGTCAAAGGCCAAACAGAGGGCATATGATGACTTGTATGATAGGTTGGACAGTAAGGAGGGACAAAATGATTTATACAGGTTAGCACAGCAGAGAAATAGAGATGGGAAAGACGTGCAGCAAGTTAGAGTGATAAAGGACACAGAGGGAAATGTATTGACTGATGACAGAAGTGTGCTGGAAAGATGGAAAGAGTACTTTGAAGAGCTGATGAATGAGGAAAATGAGAGAGAAAAAAGAGTAGAAGGGGTGACCGTTGAGGACCAGGAAGTAGCAAAGATTAGTAAGGGAGAAGTGAGGAGGGCATTGAAGAGGATGAAGAGTGGAAAGGCAGTTGGCCCTGATGACATACCAGTTGAGGTATGGAAGTGTCTAGGGGAGGTAGCAGTAGATTTTCTGACAAGAGTATTCAACAAGGTCTTAGAAAGTGAGCAGATGCCGGAGGAATGGAGGAGAAGTGTGCTTGTGCCCATCTTTAAGAACAAGGGAGAGCTACAGAGTTGTGGCAACTACAGAGGGATAAAGTTGATGAGCCATACAATGAAGTTATGGGAAAGAATAGTGGAAGCGAGACTAAGGGCAGAGGTCAGCATTTGTGAACAACAGTTTGGTTTCATGCCAAGAAAGAGCACCACAGATGCAGTGTTTGCTTTGAGGATGTTAATAGAGAAGTACAGAGAAGGTCAGAAGGAGCTGCATTGTGCCTTTGTGGATCTGGAGAAAGCATATGACAGGGTGCCGAGAGAAGAACTGTGGTATTGTATGAGGAAGTCTGGAGTGGCAGAGAAGTATGTTAGAGTGGTGCAGGACATGTATGAGAAATGTAAGACAGTGGTGAGGTGTGCTGTCGGTGTGACAGAAGAGTTCAAGGTGGAGGTGAGACTGCATCAAGGGTCAGCTCTCAGCCCCTTCTTGTTTGCTATGGTGATGGACAGGCTGACAGATGAGGTTAGACAAGAATCCCCATGGACTATGATGTTTGCAGATGACATCGTGATCTGTAGTGAGAGCAGAGAACAAATCGAGGAAAATCTAGAGAGGTGGAGGTATGCCCTGGAAAGGAGGGGAATGAAGGTTAGTCTCAGTAAGACAGAATACATGTGTGTGAACGATAAAGGACCCAAGAGGAACGGTGAGGTTACAGGGGTCAGAGATAAAGAATTTGGAGGATTTTAAGTACTTAGGCTCAACAATCCAGAGCAATGGAGAGTCTGGAAAAGAGGTGAAGAAGCACGTGCAGGCAGGTTGGAATGGATGGGGAAAAGTGTCCGGTGTGATGTGTGATAGGAGAGTATCGGCAAGAATGAAGGGAAAAGTGTAAAAGATGGTGATGAGGCCAGCGATGTTGTATGGTTTAGAGACAGTGGCCCTGGGGAAAAGACAGGAGTCAGAGTTGGAGGTAGCAGAGATGAAAATGTTGAGGTTCTCTTTGGGAGTAACAAGGATGGATAGGATCAGAAATGAGTACATCAGAGGGATAGCACATGTTAGATGTTTTGGAGACAAAGTCAGAGAGGCTAGATTGAGATGGTTTGGAAATGTACAGAGGAGGAATAGTGAGTCTATTGGTAGTAGGATGCTGAGGTTGGAACTACCAGGCAGAAGGCCCAGGGGAAGACCAAAGAGAAGATTTATGGATGTGGTGAAGGCGGACATGAAGGTCGTTAGAGCAAGAGTAGAAGATGCAGAGGATAGGGAGAGATGGAGGCAGATCATTTGCTGTGGCGACCCCTGAAGGGAACAGCCAAAAGATGTGTAGTTACAAAGTTGCTGCATATGATACATGCCATCTATGAGCAAAGAGAGCAAATATTTTTATGAAGAATTATTTGCATAAAACTTCAAAAAAGAGAAATGGTACAATTAATACTTTACTTTAGCCAACCTTATTTTTGATATACTATGTTTTATTTTTGTTTTTGTTTTTTTTTTCCAAGATGGCGCCGGGTGACCTGCAGCCAGTTCCAGGAGCTCATCAGTTTATTTTCCTTTTTTTCTCTTTTCTATTGTATATAGGCGTGTTTCTTTATCTTTTTTCAAATTTTCTTTTTCTTTCTTCAATGCTGCATCTGGGAAACATACTTTTATGATGCTTTTGTTTCCCTGTGCACTTTTACTTTCACTTTTTGGATCGGCGTCAGGAAACGCATTCACCGACGGCTCTGAGCAACGCAGGTCTTACACACGTGAGACCCTCCTCGGCCTGCGCGCCCCCGCCCTCCTTCATGCGGAAAAGCCCGTTGTTCCTGTGGAAATACGGAGGAAAAGGAGAGGCTGCAGAGGGGGACGAAAGACGCGGAGGACATGTGTTCCCTCTGTCATCATGGGAAATGTCCGAGGATCGCCAACAAGACGGAGGAGCTGGCGGCGCTGACCCGGCAGGAGAGGCAGTACCGGGACTGCAGCCTCATGTGTTTCTCAGAGACGTGGCTGAATGAACTCACACCGGACTCTGTGGTTTCTCTTAACGGATTCACACTCGCGCGTGCAGATCGGAGCGTGGTGGAGAGCGGTAAGAAGAAAGGAGGGGGTGTGGCGGTCTATGTGAATGAACGTGCACGTGAAGGAGCAGCTATGCACGCGGGACCTGGAGCTGGTCGCGGTGAACGCGCGGCCATATTATCTACCGAGGGAGTTTTCACACGTGATTGTGTTTTGCGTGTACATTCCGCCCTCGGCTGATGCGGCGGCCGCGTGTGAGCGTCTCCACAGCGCTGTCAGCCAGACACAGACTCGTCACCCCCGCGCCATGATTCTGATCAGCGGGGACTTTAACCACGCCCCTCTCTCCGCCTCTCTCCCGACGTTCACGCAATACGTGAAGTGCGCCACAAGAGACAATAAAACTCTGGACTTGCTGTATGCTAATGTGAAGGACGCTTACAGCTCCTCCCCCTCCCCCCACTGGGACGCTCAGACCACAACCTGGACTCCCTGCTCCCCCAATACACACCCAGGTTGCGAAAGGAACCTGCACAGAAGAGGTCTGTGAAAGTGTGGACCGAGGAGACCAATGAGAGGCTTAGGGACTGTTTCCAGACCACAGACTGGAGCATGCTCTGTGACTACTTTGGTGATGACATCAACGGCCTCACACACTGTATCACTGATTACATGAACTTCTGCGTGGACAGCACTGTGCCAACACGGAGGGTACGGTGCTTCTCCAACAATCACCCGTGGGTCACCCCTGAGCTTAAAGTCCTCCTGAACCAGAAAAAGAGGGCTTTCATCTCGGGGGATAGAGAGGAGCAGAAGAAGGTCTAGCGTGAGCTCCAGTGGAGGATCAGGAGGGCAAAGAAGGACTATGGGAAGAAGATGGAGGAGAAGCTGGCTCAGAACAACGTGCGGGACATCTGGAGAGGACTAAAAACCATGTCTGGATTTGGGCAGGGTGTCAGAGGGACAGCTGATGGTGACCAGCGCTGGGCTGATGAATTAAACTGTTACTTCAACAGGTTTGATCCCCCCCCCCCCCTTCCCCCCTCTCTTCACACGTCTCCAGACCAGCAGACACCTCCCCCCTCCCCAGGCCAACTTCACTTGACTGCTACAGCCCGACAGACACATCCCCCTCCCTCTGCCAGTCTACAAAGTTGTTCTTTTCTTTTTTTTATTGTATATTACTTTATACTATTTATGTATCTATTTATTTATTTACTTATATAATTTATATGTATGTGTGTATGTATGTATGTATATGTATTATTGTATATGTCTCTATTTTGCACCCCCTACTGATGGTACCTCAGGAGCCTGTAACAGTGAATTTCTCCATTGTGAGATTAATAAAGCTGTATCTATCTATCTATCTATCTCTCTACCTATTATTATTATTATTATTATTGTTGTTATTATTATTATTATTATTCAATATTTATTGGTTTTACATGATTATCTTTAATATATTATGTCAAATATATGTGTGAATTTGAATTCATGAGACAATTTTATTAGCAATACAGCTAAAAATACAAAATGTTATTTTTCTTTTTTTATGTAGACAGTAGGCTAGGGGCAGTGGTGGTCTAGTGGTATAGGGCGTTGGATCGCTGATCCAAAGGTTGGGGGTTCAAGTCCCACTCTGCACAAGGTTGTCACTGTCCCCCCCAGTGCAGCTAACTGGGTTATCAAAGGCGGGCCATGTCTCTCACTGTCTATGGTGAGAGGCATGTAAAAGAACCATTGCTGACTTTCGTAAAGAGTAGGCTGCAAAGTCATCAGCGTGTTTCTGTCCCTTGCTAAAAGGGTTGTGACAGGAAGGGCATCCGACGTAAAAACCTCTGCCAAATCAAACGTGCGAATCAGATGATTCGCTGTGGCGACTCCCGAGAAAGGGAAAAAGCCGAAAGGAAGACATGTAGACAGTAGGCTACACATTAAGATGATAAATACATATTTTAATGACTGGGCTTAAATCAAGGTAAGTACATGGTGACAGGTAGGTGTCGAATTTGTAGATTTATTAATATTTTAAATTGTTTATTTCAAAATTCATATTTGTCATTATTTTTTATTTATTTTATATACATATTTGCAGATAAATCAATGGGATACAAATGTATCCTGTTGTTTTTTATGTGTTGTATTACAAATATAGAAACTGATTTGAAATAGAATCAGCATTACATTCCTTTTTCCGGAGTTAAATGAAAGATTTAAGTGTATTGTTATCGTGAACCCGTTAAACGTGATCGATATTATCGACGGTTAATCGTCGTTGCTCATGATTCCGTGCCTTTGTCCCGCGCATGCGCTGTGCTGTATATTGTATCGGCTCAACATGGCGTTGAGTAAAACATTCGGTCAGAAACCGATAAAATTCCAGCTTGAAGAAGATGGCGATTTTTACATGATAGGATCAGAGGTATGTCTTTTTAATTTGTTGATTAGACTCCATAATACATGAATTTGAGTTCAATCTTGTTGTAGTTATTAGTATAAATGGAGAATGTGTCGTTATTGTTCTTGTGTTGATGCTTAGCTAGTTAGCATGCTAGTTAGGATATGTAGCATCTGACGCGTCCACAATGAATGAATGAATGAATGGGTGGATGGGTTGCGGAGAAACAGTGAATTTGTTGAAAGAATTAGAGTCAGTTGTTACTGCCGAAACCTTTTTATTTGGTGTCGTATGTTGTAAATTCTGAAATATTTGTGCTATTCAGCACGAAGAGGCTACAAAGAAAAACATTTTTGTCTATAAACTGCTGCTGTTCTGTGGGGACTTGAATTGAAGGGAAAGGCCATGTTTTAAACACATTAAATATGTTTTTATTCAGATATTTCTAATTTATCGAGCTGATGTGTTGATAGTTTGTTGTTTATTGCTATTCATGTAAGATGTTCGCGGTTGTGCGCTGTGGTGACGTCACATGGTGTAGTTCGGGGTTTATTTTAGAAGTTTCTTATTAGCTCTGAAACAGAACTTTTCCTTTCGGCTGTTCCCTTCAGGGGTCACCACAGCGAATCATCTGCCTCCATCTCACCTTATCCTCTGCATCTTCTCTTACACCAACTACCTTCATGTCCTCCTTCACCACATCTATAAATCTCCTCTTTGGTCTTCCTAGGCCTTCTGCCTGGTAGTTCCAACCTCACTATCCCTCCTCTGTATATGTCCAAAATATCTCAATGTAGCCTCTTTGACTTTGTCTCCAAAACCTCTTACATGTGCTGTCCATCTGATGTATCCTGATTTCTGATCCTAACCATCCTCGTTACTCCCAAAGAGAACCTCAACATTTTTATCTCCCACAATGTTCACCAACATGAAACAAATAGGGGAGGTGCTTGTGCTTACGCTAGACTCCATGTCTCAGAATTCAGTGCAGGTGTATGACACAATTGGTGCCAGGCAGTTCTGAACACCTTTTAAGAGGAACTACTTACTGGAGAGCCCTTCTGACAATTCAAATACGACTGTGCGCCCCCCATTTTTCTTTCTGCTACCAGTCGGAATGCTGACATGAAGATGAAGAATGAAAGACTGCAGCTGCTATACCACTACATAGGGATTTTAGATATGGTGGTTGGTTATGCTTCCCATTGTGCTGGGATAGTACTAACCCTGAAATGGGTTATAAAAAGTTCCTAAAAATAGTGTGTGGAGAACTAAAGGCATTCTCAGTTCTTGCAATACAGATGCAACAAAGGGGATACTGTTCTGTACTTTCTTGACAGTTCTAAGAACTCTGAAAGGTTCCTCTGAGCCTACAACACTCTAATGTGTTCGCTATAGCTTGCACAGAGGACAACTTGGATCTGAAAGGATGCACTGACTAAAGGGTTAAAGCACCATTGCATCATTTCCTTTGTATAATGATAAATTGCTGTTTGTTCTTCTGATCATTCTGATTCCTGAATGTTCTCCAGTCTCAGATCTGTAAAATTTACTGCACAATTTTTGCACTGAAAAGACCTTTCTTTTTGCTTTCTCCAGGTTGGAAACTATCTGCGTATGTTCAGAGGATCACTGTATAAACGATACCCATCGTTATGGCGCAGACTTGCCTCAGTGGAGGAGAGGAAAAAGATTGCGGCATCATCACACGGTAATTGATTCACTGCCCTTTATTTGGAAGGTGCAAAGTTTTCTTATGAGTTAGAGTCCAGAACGCAGCAGTAAACAATCTGTCTATCTTCTGTTCAGTTGAGATTTCAAAACCTAGGCCCCCCAAAAAAGTGTATTTTAATTCTTGATGGCATGATGGTAAGCAAATCCTATTTAATTAACATGGAGGATTATGTATTTAACTGAAATCTGATGCCCAATGAACAGAAGATACGTGGATGGTAGAGCTACTAGTAACTCCGCAGTATTAACAAGTGCATGCTTATTATCTAGTAAGCGCTTATAGTCCTGCTTCTGGACAGCAGTTTGTGCAGTGTTTTATTTTGTGTTAGATCATGGTTACACAACTTTAGCCACCAGTGTGACTCTGCTGAAGGCGTCTGAGTGTGAAGAGATCTTCGAGGGCAATGACGAAAAGTACAAGGCAGTGTCCATCAGCACAGAACCTCCAGCCTACCTCAGGTAAAGCTTCACCAGCTTTTAAAGTACAGGCGGTCCTCACTTAACGACGGGCTCGGTTAACGACGATTCGGTGTAACGACGGCCTGTTAAAAATTGTCAAATTATCAAAAATATACTTACTTACTGTTAACTAGTCACAACAGAAACAAAGCAGCTGAATTGTGTGTGTGTGTGTGTGCGTATGTTCGCGCATATCCAGTGTTGGCAGCATCTCCCATCCCGCCTCCCTACTCACACGCACATGTACGCACACACTCACTCACTACTCAGTCAGAAGTTTACCATGTTGCTAGGTAAGAGAGTTCAAGCGATTGCTAGCAGTTATGGCTTCTCACATTCAACGGTCTATACAGTAGCCTACTGTACAAATACAAACCAAGCAAAATGTGTACTAAAGCGGTTTAACAACAGAATCGCTTAATGACGGGGTCTTCAAAACGTAACCCCGTCATTAAGTAAGGACAGCCCGCAGTGTGAAATCCGGTTTTAGCTTGCATGCTAATAATAATAATAATAATAATAGTAGTAGTAGTAGTAGTAATATTTAAATGAGTTATCGGTTCTCTTTTCTTGCACTGGTAGGGAGCAAAAGGCCAAGAGGAACAGTCAGTGGGTCCCAACGCTCCCAAACAGTTCCCACCACCTGGACGCTGTGCCTTGCTCCACCACCATTAACCGAAACCGCATGGGACGTGACAAGAAAAGGACCTTCCCCCTGTGGTCAGACATCTCTGTTAAGATAAGAAAATTATCCTCTAGAGTTATTTTATGGCTATTTATCTCTTATTATGATGATGATTACTCTTATTATATAGTATATATGTTATGATAATAACTGTGTAGGATGTGTTGTGGGTGTGAATAATTTTTCTAAAACTACACAGCAAGCGTGTCATTTCTCTAATATTACAGCAATTTTGCACTATCGTTTTTTTTTCTAGTATTAAAAAGCAATATGTAGCGTTCATCCAGTTGTGGTTGCATTTAATCTTGTGGAGCATCATAGCAGCCATTCCTTTATCAGCGTATTTTTTACTTTTTTTTTTGCAGTGGCTCAGCTGTAGTCGTGCTCTGACTTCTCCTCAGGTCACAGTGTTTATCTGTGGCGAGCTTGTTTTCTGCTGATGCTTTAACTCTTAGCTCTCTTTTCTAGACACAAAGTTCAGCCAAGATTTCCTCTGCACTCCCAATCCGGTGGTGGTGGTGGTCATTTTAACTCTGAAATATGAGTACTCTTTGTCTCATCTGTTAAAAATAGTAGATTCCTAAGATCTTAGATGTTCAATCGTACTTTGACACTTTCGCCAATAAATTTTATGAATGAGAGTGGAGTTATTTTATCAGGTTTGTTTTTAGCACTGACACACACATTTATAAACACACGTGTTTACTCTTAACTGTTGAGGCTAGTGACCCAAAGGCTGCTTATTTATACTTCCTGTGCTTAAACGGAATCCAAACCACACCAGAGATTATTGGAAGATGTACATCTTCACCTCGAGGCCGCATGGGTACTTATTACATCATGTGACACCTTGGAAGATCTTAATGGATGTAAAATGTATGAATGCACTTCTATGCAATCTCTGTTTGCAGTTTTGATGACCACGACCCAGCGGTGATCCATGAAAACGCCTCCCAGACAGAGGTTTTGGTTCCAATCCGGTTAGACATGGAAATAGATGGTCAGAAGCTCAGAGATGCCTTCACCTGGAACATGAACGGTAATCCTGTTCTCCGTAGCATTCCAGAGCATGCTGTTGAAAACTGTGCTGTATTGATTGCGCTCCATCTCGGTTCATTCCAGAAAAGCTAATGACACCAGAGATGTTTGCGGAGATCCTGTGCGACGATTTGGATCTGAACCCACTGACCTTTGTCCCAGCCATAGCATCCGCCATCCGGCAGCAGATTGAGTCGTACCCCACTGACAGCATCCTGGACGAACAGACTGATCAGAGAGTCATCATCAAGGTAGTACAGCACGCACACCACTGACTGGGGGGCAATCTGTAATAATATCAGAAAGGAATACATTTAATATGTCTGCATCGCCAGCTGAACATCCACGTGGGAAATATTTCCCTGGTGGATCAGTTCGAGTGGGACATGTCCGAGAAGGAGAACTCTCCAGAGACTTTTGCGCTGAAGCTGTGCTCTGAGCTCGGACTTGGAGGAGAATTTGTCACCACCATCGCGTACAGTATCCGCGGCCAGCTCAGCTGGCATCAGAGGACGTACGCCTTCAGGTGAGACGCCATTATTCACATACACAACAAAGCAGCTAATTATAATAATAACTTAAAAAAAATAATGTCAGGAAATGGCGTGACCTAGAAGCAGACCTCAAGTAGCGAAAGACCTAGCTGAATTCTCCAATATTAGCTTCACTACATGTTTTAGAAATATCGCCTCTGACACAGCGCCATCACCTGAGAGCACATTTTAAAGCTACAGTGTGTTTTACACACACACGCACACATATATATATATATATATATATATATATAATATATATAATTAAAAAAAAATTTGGAGAATCTTGTAAAAGAAATTAGGGATATGATCAATAAATCAGATTTTATTAACCCTTGCAGTGCCCAAAGCTGATATAATTGGCTTTACGTCACGTTTCCCATCTCATCGGCTTTCCCATACACGTATTTTCAAACGTTAGCCATCATCATTAACATGAAAGTAAATAGAAAGTTTGTATGATCACTGTGATTTGTTAATAATGTCCGGTTTTCACAGTAAAATTCAACCAATAGCCATCGCAGTAATGAACAAAAATAGGCATTGAAATATCGCGAGACTGTCTGGAAAATGGTGGTCGCTCAGTGTTTTCTGTCTTCAGATGACACCGACAATGAAGACGATTTTCCGTTGAATATTTTGCAAAATAGTTTAAGACTGTGGGAGTTGTTCATCGATTCTCCTGATGTCTGTCGATCTTGGATTTTGATCATGTGACCTGGAATTGTATTTACCTAATATTATGTTCAACATCAAACAGTACATGTTATATATTAGTTATAAAGTTTTATTCTCTAAAATATTGCCTAATTCTGTATAAACTTATATCATTATCTAAATTTGGCAAAAGTTGAATTTTTTCATAGGTGGACACATAGCGACTCTTTTAGACCTATTTGAATGACAAAACTTCCTAATTCGCGCTTCAATTCATGCAACTTCAGTGCATCGAGTTTTTTTTTTGTTTTTGTTTTTTGTTTTTTTTTGAATATTCATCGAATTAAAAAATAAGGAAATTAAGGAAGAATAGGGGGGGGGGAAAGTTAAGCAAAATGCCGCAAAACGACGCCAATTATATATTTAAAAAAATAAATAAATAAAAACTCCCCATCAAAACTACTTACATTTTTATGTGAGGTGTGCACCCCACCTTGTGGGGTGAGGTGTGTGTGTGTGTGTGTGTGTGTGTGTGTGTGTGTGTGTGTGTGTGTGTGTATTTATATTATATTTACATCTTATGCATTATTTTTGAATGTTTAATTGTTTTTATAAGCATATATTTCTTTATTTCTTCCTTTCGGCTTTTTCCCTTTTCTCGGGAGTCGCCACAGCGAATTATCTGATTCGCACATTTGATTTGACGTAGGTTTTTACGTCGGATGCCTTTCCTGTCACAACCTGTTAGCAAGGTACAGAAGCACACTGACGGCTTTGCAGCTACTCTTTACGAAAGTCAGCAATGGTTCTTTTACATGCCTCTGAGAGACATGGCCTGCCTTTGATAACCCAGTTAGCTGCACTGGGGAGACAACCCTGTGGGGACTCGAACCCCCAACCTGAGGATCAGCGATCCAGCGCCCTATCCACTAGACCGCCACTGCCCCGATTATAAGCATATATAGCGTTGAATATTTTTTGATTTGAAGGAAGTCAGTAAATTTGAAGGAAGTCAGTGACTGCAAAGTAATAGTGGGTGAGAGTATTCCCAAATAGCATGGGATGGTGGTGTGCAGGATGACGTTGATGGTGAGGAAGGTGAAAAAGGCGAAAAAGGCAAAGGCAGAGCAGAAGACAAAGTGGTAGAAGCTGAAAAAGGAAGAGTGTCATGTTGTCTTCAAGGAGGAGTTGAAACAAGCTTTGGGTGGTCAGGAAGTGCTTCCAGATGACTGGACAACTACAGCTAATGTGATCAGGGAGACAGGTAGGAGAGTACTTGATGTGTCATCTAGAAGGAAAGTAGATAAGGAGACTTGGTGGTGGAATGAGGAAGTACAGGAGTGTGTACAAAGGAAGAGGGCAGCTAAGAAGAAGTGGGACATAGAGAGGACTGAAGAGAGTAAACAGGAGTACAGGGAGACACAGCGTAAGGCGAAGGTAGTGGTGTCAAAGGCCAAACAGGGCCTATGATGACTTGTATGCTAGGTAGGGATGTCATTGACTATCGGAATATCACCGATATAATTATATTGATCGATAATCGATACCTATAAAAGGGATATCGATACTTCTAACATTATAGCTTCCTGTGTTCATGACAGTGTCTGCAGTAAATGCCATTTTCAATGACATTCCGAGTAAATGGTACGTCCCGCCTCTCTGCATGGTAAATGGTACTAATTCGCGAAATTCGGCGGTCGCGGGAGATCTCGGTCCCAATTAACCACGGAAAGTGAGGGATCCCTGTATTTCAATTCTGTTTACATTGAGCAACAATCCTGCTCTTACAAAATCTTTATCAAAAAATGAGGAATAAGACTGGAGTCACCTGGTTAGCTAAGTTTGAGTGATCCATAGCATGTTGGTTATTTTGGATTTCTGGTCACATGACCAGAAATTGCCCTTTTTGCCCCCCTAAAAATACGTTTTTGAAAAGGACAATACAAGAGCTATTCATAACATATATAGATTCCTCATGTAAATCCAATGTTTTGGCATCTAAAACTGATATATAAAATACATTTTGGTTATGCAGAAAAATGGCTGGCATTTCAGGGTTCAGTATGGGGCACAGCTACGGTTAAGCTATAATAATTTAAAAGAGGTTGTTGTTTTTTTGAGTCTCAGAATAAGCTCTTTTTGTCTCCATGAGGAGATGATCCCCTCTCATTGAGGCCTCCATCTTGCACCATTTTTCTATATTATTCCAAAACCATATACAGTGATCCCTCACTACTCTGTGCTTCAGTGCATTGCGGGTTTTTCAAAAATATTCATAAAAAAGTTCAGGAAAATGCTGCAAAACAAGGTCAATTATGCAAAAAAAAACCCCAAACAAAAAAACAACCCAACAAAAGTGCTTACATTTTTTTGTGAGGTGCGCATCTGAGTGTGTTCACGCACATCCGTGTGATTGCGCATGTCTGTATGTGTGTATTTATATTTTATTTACAGCTTATGCATGTTAAGTCGTTATAAGCATTTATAGCGTTCACTGTATTTATTTATTTAATGTATTTTGCTATCATATACACACATCCATGTATGTATATGTCAGTGAGGGGGGGTCGATCCTACTTCTTGGAAATTGGTGGTCGTGTGTGTGTGTGTGCGTGTGTGTGTGTTGGGGGGGGGGGGGGGGGCTCGATCACCATTAACTGCGGAAAGTGAGGGATCCCTGTATCCATTGAATGGGGTTTGGGTCAAGAATGAAACTTCACTTGGTTGCAACCTGGATGCTGCTAGCTTTCACTAAATTTGCTGTACTTTTTAATATATAAAAAAAAAAACTATATATTTTTGCCAAAAGAATCTGCTGAGAGTTCCAGCCCCTTGCAAAAAAAATTAAAATTTGAACCACTTGACATATTTAACTGGAATGACAGTGTAGATGGTTCTCTTTATTAGCACACTGCACTCCCAAGCCCTGCCCATTTCCCCAACTCGTCTAGATAAGCTTTCTGGTCAGTGCTCAAACTTCAATGTTCCCTCTTGGGTTGTCATAGGATTTTATTTTTTACTTTCTTCACCAAGGCCAAATTTTATTTATTTGTGTACAGAACAATTCCAATCCAGTAGTGGGTTATAATTCTTTAACTGAAAACCAAAAACACCGAATACACTGTAAACCTTTTGGGCAAACAACCAGTGAAAAATGAAAGTTTTTATGATTGACAGGAAAGGAAGACAACCCAGAATCCATGTATTGGTCCTGATTATTTTATAGCAACAAGAACTCTTGGTACCACTTTTTGAAATACAGTTGGCCCCCAATTTACGAAATTAATCCGTTCCAGAGCCCTTTTCGGATTGCGGGGATTTCGTGAGTAGGGGTCGCATCTTACATGTTAAACGCCTAATTCGTTCCAAGGCTCCAGTCCTTGGACTGGATAAACCACATAAACCCTTTAAAAATGATAAAAGTACACCAATTTTGTATGACATATGTCTTAAAAGTAAAAGAAAATTATTTATTGAACCATTAAACCATTTTATTAACATATTAAACCATTTTATTAACATATTTATTAATTAAACTATTATTAAACATTTTTATTAACACACACACACACACACACTCACCCCCCCCCTCTATCTCCTTCTCTTGCGCGCGCTGCGGGTCATGCCCACAAGACGTGGAATTCAAAGCGCATTCCCTGCTTGACAAACTCAACTTTAATTTGATTCCTTGAGGGATCGGGATGCCAGATAAGCTCAAATGCGCCCACATTTATTAAACATTAACTGAATTAAACAACTTAAAAAAACTAAAGTGTTATTCTCTCTCCCCCTTATGCCGGTCCCAAGCCCGGATAAATGCAGAGGGTTGCGACAGGAAGGGCATCTGGCGTAAAACTTCTGCCACATTAAAAATGCAAATGGTCAAAACAAAATTCATACCGGATCAGTCGAGGCCCGGGTTAACAACGACCGCCATCAGTGCTGTCAACCAACAGGGTGCTGATGGAAATTGGACTACTGTTGGTCGAAGACGTCGAAGAAGGAGAGGCGGGAGGCGTGTCCGTAGGCAGAGCGAGAAGAGGAAAGGCGTGAGCTTAGGACTGAGAGTAGGGACTTGGAATGCTGGAACTATGCAAGGAAAAGATGGAGAGCTGGCCGACATGATGCAGAGGAGGAAGGTGGACATACTGTGTGTTCAGGAGACCTGGTGGAAAGGTAGCAAAGCTAAAAGCTTAGGAGCAGGGTTTAAGCTGTTTTATCATGGTGTGGATGGGAAGAGAAATGGAGTAGGAGTCATCTTGAAGGAGGGATTTGTCAGGAATGTTCTAGAAGTGAAAAGAGTGTCAGACAGAGTGATGAGTCTCAAGTTAGAAATTGAAGGCGTGATGCTCAATGTTGTTAGTGCTTATGCCCCACAGGCAGGATGTAAGCTAGAAGAGAAGGAGAGATTCTGGAGTGAGTTAGATGAAGTGATGCAGAGTACCCCCAGAGGTGAAAGAGTGGTCATTGGGACAGACTTCAATGGACATGTTGGTGCAGGCAACAGAGGGGACGAGGAAGTGATGGGCAGGTTTGGTATCCAGGACAGGAACACAGAAGGACAGATGTTGATCGATTTTGCAAAAAGGATGGAAATGGCTGTGGTGAATACTTTCTTCAAAAAGAAACAGGAGCATAGGGTGACTTATGAAAGCGGAGGTAAGAGCACACAGGTAGACTACATCTTGTGTAGGCGATGTAATTTGAAGGAAGTCAGTGACTGCAAAGTAGTAGTGGGTGAGAGTGTTGCCAAACAGCATAAGATGGTGGTGTGCAGGATGATGCTGATGGTGAGAAAGGTGAAAAAGGCAAAGGCAGAGCAGAAGACAAAGTGGTGGAAGCTGAAAAAGGAAGAGTGTCAGGCTGTCTTCAAGGAGGAGTTGAAACAGGCTTTGGGTAGTCAGGAAGTGCTTCTAGATGACTGGACAACCACAGCCAATGTGATCAGGGAGACCGGTAGGAGAATACTTGGTGTGTCCTCTGGAAGGAAAGTAGAAAAGGAAACTTGGTGGTGGAATGAGGAAGTGCAGGAGTGTGTACAAGAAGAGGCTAGCTAAGAAGAAGTGGGACATTGAGAGGACCGAAGAGAGTAAACAGGAGTACAGGGAGACACAGCGTAAGGCGAAGGTAGCGGTGTCAAAGGCCAAACAGAGGGCGTATGATGACTTGTATGATAGGTTGGACAGTAAGGAGGGAGAAAATGATTTATGCAGGTTAGCACAGCAGAGAAATAGAGATGGAAACACGTGCAGCAAGTTAGAGTGATAAAGGACAGAGAGGGAAATGTATTGACTGATGACAGAAGTGTGCTGGGAAGATGTAAAGAGTACTTTGAAGAGCTGATGAATGAGGAAAATGAGAGAGAAAAAAGAGTAGAAGGGGTGACCGTTGAGGACCAGGAAGTAGCAAAGATTAGTAAGGGAGAAGTGAGGAGGGCATTGAAGAGGATGAAGAGTGGAAAGGCAGTTGGCCCTGATGACATACCAGTTGAGGTATGGAAGTTTCTAGGGAAGGTAGCGGTAGATTTTCTGACAAGAATATTCAACAAGGTCTTAGAAAGTGAGCAGATGCCGGAGGAATGGAGAAGTGTGCTTGTGCCCATTTTTCAGAACAAGGGAGATGTACAGAGTTGTGGAAACTACAGAGGGATCAAGTTGATGAGCCATACAATGAAGTTATGGGAAAGAATAGTGGAAGCTAGACTAAGGGCAGAGGTCAGCATTTGTGAACAACAGTTTGGTTTCATGCCAAGAAAGAGCACCACAGATGCAGTGTTTGCTTTGAGGATGTTAATAGAGAGATACAGAGAAGGTCAGAAGGAGCTGCATTGTGCCTTTGTGGATCTGGAGAAAGCATATGACAGGGTGCCGAGAGAAGAACTGTGGTATTGTATGAGGAAGTCTGGAGTGGCAGAGAAGTATGTTAGAGTGGTGCAGGACATGTATGAGAGATGTAAGACAGTGGTGAGGTGTGCTGTCGGTGTGACAGAAGAGTTCAAGGTGGAGGTGGGACTGCATCAAGGGTCAGCTCTGAGCCCCT
Source organism: Plotosus lineatus (assembly GCA_024760905.1). Classification (NCBI taxonomy): domain Eukaryota; kingdom Metazoa; phylum Chordata; class Actinopteri; order Siluriformes; family Plotosidae; genus Plotosus; species Plotosus lineatus. The sequence continues at coordinate 39,479,850 of CM045735.1, forward strand.
TCTTGTTTGCGATGGTGATGGACAGGCTGACAGACGAGGTTAGACAAGAATCTCCATGGACTATGATGTTTGCAGATGACATTGTGATCTGTAGTGAGAGCAGAGAACAAGTGCAGGAAAATCTAGAGAGGTGGAGGTATGCCCTGGAAAGGAGGAGAATGAAGGTTAGTCTCAGTAAGACAGAATACATGTGTTTGAACGACAAGGACCCAAGAGGAGCGGTGAGGTTACAGGAGGCAGAGATAAAGAAGGTGGAGGATTTTAAGTACTTAGGCTCAACAATCCAGAGCAATGGAGAGTGTGGAAAAGAGGTGAAGAAGCGTGTACAGGCAGGTTGGAATGGATGGAGAAAAGTGTCCGGTGTGATGTGTGATAGGAGTGTATCGGCAAGAATGAAAGGAAAAGTGTACAAGACAGTGGTGAGGCCAGCGATGTTGTATGGTTTAGAAACAGTGGCCCTGGGGAAAAGACAGGAGTCAGAGTTGGAGGTAGCAGAGATGAAAATGTTGAGGTTCTCTTTGGGAGTAATGAGGATGGATAGGATCAGAAATGAGTACATCAGAGGGACGGCACATGTTAGATGTTTTGGAGACAAAGTCAGAGAGGCTAGATTGAGATGGTTTGGACATGTACAGAGGAGGGATAGTGAGTATATTGGTCGTAGGATGCTGAGGCTGGAACTACCAGGTAGAAGGCCCAGAGGAAGACCAAAGAAAAGATTTATGGATGTGGTGAAGGCGGACATGAATGTCGTTGGAGTAAGAGTAGAAGATGCAGAGGATAGTGAGGCAGATCATTTGCTGTGGCGACCCCTGAAGGGAACAGCCGAAAGAAGAAGATGAATATATATATATATATATATATATATATATATATATATATATATATATATATATATATATATATATATATATATATATATATATAAAAATACAGGGATCCTTCACTGTCTGTGGTTAATTGGGATCAAGATTCCCATGCGACCCTCGAATTCCACGAAGTAGGATCCCCACTCGACTGATGTATACATACATGTATATGTGTATATAATATCAATAAATACATATTCAATGCTATAAATACTTATAATAACAATTAAACATTAAAAAAATGCACAAGATGTAAATAAAATATAAATACACACACAGATGTGGGCACACACGCAAATGCGCGTGCATGCACTCAGCTGTGCACCTCATAAAAATGTAAGTGTAGTTTTGATGGGAGGCTTTGGGTTGATGTTTATTTTGTTTGTTTTGGGGGTTGTTTTGTATAATTGGCCTTGTTTTTGTGGGATTTTCCTTAACTTTTCCCCATATTCTTCCTTAATTTCCTTATTTTTTAATTCAATGAATATTGAAAAAAAAAATCCCGCGATACACTGAAGCCGCATGAATTGAAGCGTGAAATAGCAAGAGATTCCTGGGTTTGTCTGTATGTGTCTGTTACCTCGACGTACAAGTGTCCCTTATAACGAATTTTCCATGATATGATATGAGCTTCGATATCACCAAAAATCTACCCTATCCAATTTTTTGACTGACAAACTCTGCTGGGGAAATACCTTTTCCTGGCCAATTAGCCTCGTATTCTTCCGCGTGTGTTCCTCCATACTCTGATAACACCTTGCGCAGTGCTTCTCAATTATTTTCTGTGATGCCCTCTATAGGAAAAAAAACTATTTCACCCCCAGCACCCCACACGCAACTATAAATAGTGTTTACTGCACCTCATATTGTTGGCTCGATGCTTTTTTCTACACCATAGCGCGACAATAAGATCGCCACTGCCAACTATTGTAGCATGTTGTATGTTCCACGGGGTCGTACGCCACCCCTCCCGGCATCACACTGCACCCCCCACACCGTGTGTGTTAGTGTGTGCTCTCGCCTTGTCTGTACCATGTGTGTATGTGTGTGTGTGTGTGCGTCTCGTCTCTACCGTGTGTGTGTGTGTGTTGTGTGTATGTGCGCACCTCGTCTCTACTGCATGTGCGCGCGCGCCTCGTCTCTACCGCGTGTGCTCCTCGTCTCTACCGCGTGTGCGCCTCGTCTCTACCGCGTGTGCGCCTCGTCTCTACCGCGTGTGCGCCTCGTCTCTACCGCGTGTGCGCCTCGTCTCTACCGCGTGTGCGCCTCGTCTCTACCGCGTTTGCACACAGGGTAGAAACGAGGCGCGCCCGCACACAGGGTAGAGACGAGGCGCGCCCGCACACAGGGTAGAGACGAGGCGCGCCCGCACACAGGGTCGAGACGAGGCGCGCCCGCACACGCTGTAGAGACGAGGCGCGCCCGCACACGCTGTAGAGACGAGGCGCGCTCAAGACACGCTGTAGAGACGAGGCGCGTCAAGACACGCTAGGGAGACGAGGCGCGCCAAGACACGCTGTAGAGACGAGGCGCGCTCAAGACACGCTGTAGAGACGAGGCGCGCCCGCACACGCTGTAGAGACGAGGCGCGCCCGCACACGCTGTAGAGACGAGGCGCGCCCGCACACGCTGTAGAGACGAGGCGCGCTCAAGACACGCCAGAGACGAGGCGCGCTCAAGACACGCTGTAGAGACGAGGCGCGCCCGCACACGCTGTAGAGACGAGGCGCGCCCGCACACGCTGTAGAGACGAGGCGCGCCCGCACACGCTGTAGAGACGAGGCGCGCCCGCACACGCTGTAGAGACGAGGCGCGCCCGCACACGCTGTAGAGACGAGGTGTGCGCGCGCACACACAGTGGAGACCGTCTCTACCTTGTGTGCGCGCGCGCCTCGTCTCTACCGTGTGTGTGTGTGTGTGCGTGCGTGCGTGCGTGCGCTCCTCACCTCTACCATGTGTGTGTGTGTGTCAGCTGTAAATATGATTAAATAGGACATTTAACATACAGTTTTTCTTGTTTATTTTTGTTTTATTATTAATGCTAATGTACATGTATTATTATGAAATATTATTCTTCTTTTTTTTACGTGTTTATCCTTAATGTATTCGGTCAAATATACGTGTTTGTGTTAGGTTATATGAGTTTAGGAGGGGTAGGAATGAATTAATTGGTTTTCTATTGTTTTCTATGGGAGTTTTTGTTTCATCTAATGAACATTTCGACTTACGAGCTCATCCTCAGAACGGATGAATTTCATAAGTCGAGATACCACTGTATATAAAAGCATATGCTTTATTTTCATGATTATTCATATAAAACTGTAGGATGTATCCAGTTGAGATCCGACATGATAGTGTTCAATGATGCCAGTGGGGGCGGGGTTTGGGATTAAATATTTAGCTGATGTGATGAATTGGCTCTTAACTGGATGCATTTTAATATCATTGCTTTTTGCTTTGCTATAATCTTCTAATTGTTTGCTTCTCCCACTGTCTGTTCCAATAGGTCTGATTTCAGGTCAATAATCTTCAAAATTTCTTGACCTTCTCTCCCTCCTTAACCCCACGTTTACCCCCACTTCCACCTTCATGCCCTGGGAAGCTGAGTACCCTCATCTTTTTTTCTTTTTTTGATCTTGAACTTTTGCAGGGCTCGTTCCTAAAGGTTTCTAAACAACGAGCATACAGTAAATTGTTTTCTTTTTGTTTGTTTGTTTTTTTAACCAGGACACCAGTGCAAAATGGTGGATCTTTTCTAGCTAATTAAGATGTTTATAATTATCTCACCTGCATGTGCTAAAGTGATTAAGTTTCTATTGCTATTTTATGCATGAGCAATCAATTATGGAGTAGAAACTGAATAATAATGAATAAAGGATATTGAAAGGCATCTCTGCAGATCTCCGTCACCACTATGCCTTAAGGGTGACCAGTGGGAAATATCATTTCGTCCAACATGCAGTATTGATCTAAACCGGACACACCAACTTCCCGTGACACGCTGTCACTCTCTTTTTCGTTAGTGAGAACCCCTTGCCGACAGTAGAAATCGCCATTCGGAACACAGGCGACGCCGATCAGTGGTGCCCCCTGCTGGAGACACTGACGGATGCGGAGATGGAGAAAAAGATTAGAGATCAGGACAGAAACACAAGGTGAGATACCAAGAGGAGCTGCTGTATGCGGAACTGGGATCATCGCTATTTCTAGTCTAAATATGTTCTATATACACACCATTCATGCTGTTTATCATTAATTGCTAATATTTATTCTAGTAGGTTCATTATTGTGTAATTTTACCACAATTTCCAGTTTTTAATTAACAGATTCGTATTTGTGTTCCTAGACGCATGCGGCGACTTGCCAACACCGCTCCTGCCTGGTAGAGAAGGGAACATTACGATCCATCGCTCGGTGCGCTTGAGGCATCAGAGCCGCTGGATCTACCGGTCATCACTGGGACATTTCTGACTTTGTGCTAAGGAGTACTGTGTATTTGACTCGCATCTTTTTTTTCTTTTTTTTTTTAATAAAATAAACTATTACTATTATTCTGGTTGCGTTTCATTCCTCAGAAGGTGGGAATTACTTCTTCCGGAAGCTTTGAGGCATTGTTAATCTTCTTCTTTTCCTTTTGGCTGTTCCCTTCATGGGTCACCACAGCAAATGATCCGTCTCCATCTCACCCTATCCTCTGCATCTTCTACTCTTACTCCAACTACCTTCATGTCCTCCTTCACCACATCCATAAATCTTCTCTTTGGTCTTCCTCTAGGCCTTCTGCCTGGTAGTTTCAACCTCAGCATTCTACTACCAATATAGAGGCATTGTTAATGTACTTGTCATTTCTATAGTAACAGCCTGCACAGGGGTTTGTACAATGGACGCTTCGCATAAACAACAGTTAAGGTTGAAAGGCTGAGGTTTTATGTGAAGGGATGTTCATTTGATGATTTTAGAATGTAAAGCTCTCTTCAACAATAAGAGAATCAAAAGACAGACTGATGAAGAAGCAACTGGCTTTAGCCGTTATATAACCTGAACGTCATTTCAAAGCTGTGGACGATGGATATGTTTTATTTATTCAGCATTAACATGGGGCCCAGTCTGAAGTTAAGAATACAGTTTTTTTAAGCAACAACCCCAGACTGCATCGAAGTGCTGTGTTTCAGGGTCAGCGAGACATATTTTCCACCAGCTAGTTTATTGTGAATGGAATCTGGAAGCTGTTCAAGACCCAGAAAGCCCCTCATTAATCAATGGATCTGAGAGATAATGTTTCCTCATTATGCTCAAGTCCACGTGATTGGTGTTCTAATGAGTGATGAAGGGTGTGCCAGACGCTGTAATGGTTTTGCGTCTGGATTTGATTTGGTGTATGTTATGAAACTGTTCTGTGTGGAGTTTTGTAAAACTTTTTGCCCCCATAAAGGCAGCAGTTGGGCGGGGGCGTTTTTCAAGGTTTTTTAGTATATACTACGTGATAACATGTGATTCAATTGGCTCATCACCTTGCACACATGCAAGCAGGTGTACCAGCTTCTCCAAAAATTTTTTAAAAGGATTCAGTAGAAATGATGCAGAATCCAATTGGCTGAGCCTTCGGCACAACCTCCCCTTCCTGTATATCAAAGTGATCATCGGCCCATCACGGGTGTCTGACTACATGCACACAAGTGGGTGGATAGCACTTTGCCTCTGAGCATCTTCGGCTGCCCCTGAATATGATGCGGAAACAGTTCACAAAGATGCTGGTGGCAGAATCTTGTGTCATGGGGGTGGTTGGTGGTGGTCACGTGATAAATCCTTGGCAGGTGAGAATCAACTATGACTAAATTAGGAAAGAAATGTCAGGGTGGGGATGATGGTAATAAAGAAAAGTAAACAAATATTTGGATTTTGGCATGAATTTGTTAACCATGACAAAGACCGGTGAGGTGATTTCTGTGTATGGAGCTAAGCTAACCCCTGTGTAGCAAGCAGTGTCTCTTTCTTCTACTCATTAGGGTTTTTTATTGATAGTGCTGTCGCTGTTCTTTCATCAACAAGACAGTTTCACTCGCAAACCCACAGCTCATGGGATGTTTTTTGTTTTTCAGACAGTTCTGTTGTAAGTAAACATTCCAGAAGATCAGCAGTTTCTAAAGTACTTAAACGAACACATCTGGAGCTGAGGAGTCACATTTCCTCCCTAATTCTGATGTTTGATATCAACCGTAACCAAAGCTCTCGATGTTTATCTGCATGATTTTATTAAATGTGCTACGATATGATTGGCTGATTGGATAATTGTAGCTGTAGGTATTTCAGAAAAAATGTAATAATAATAATAATAATAAGTAATCCAGGCACAAGTAAGACCGAAGTGAATCTTACAGACCCTTTGATGATGCTAATTTAATCGGCATGGGTCGGGCCGGCTTGTTTTCATGAGACGTAACACAAACTGTAAAATAAAACGGTTTTATGGGTCATATTTAATTTCTTTTCTTTTTTCCACTTTTACTGACATCTGGTGCTGTCTTCTGAACTTGAGAAGCATGCAACAACTGCGCCATGACTAACGTTGACCTCAGCAGAAAGTTACAAAGCAGTACCGCAATACAGATGTGACTGCAACATCTGGAGTCACAGCTGGATTTAGTGTAGTGCGCCATTCGCACTGTTCCACTGTGGAACCAAGGCTCCATTAAAATGAAGTGTTAAGTAATTTACAGGAAAAGAGATAAGTGTGGAATCCTCTCTCTGGTGGTGGTGTGTGTGTGTGTGTGTGTGTGTGTGGATCTTTTATGTGCTTTGACTCATTTAAGCTGCAGGTAAGGCCTCGCAGACTGATGTGTGTTTACTCAACAACATGGGAAAACAACATCCAGAGTGCCCTTTAGTGCATACCTGAGGTGTGTGTATGATTTTGCACCACTGTATTGTTTAAAGAAAGGGCAGAAGCACTTGCTTGCAGTGGAAAGTAATAAATATAGGTGGAAAATTTTTATATATTTTGGAATAACTTGTGTGTGATTAGCTAATTGTGTGTACTGATTAGCAGGGTGGCATAATGGTAAGCATATCCATCTCAGAGCAAGAAGGTCCTGGGTTTGATACCGAGCACGGGCATTTTGGTGTGAACTTTCCTGGGTAACCTCAGGGTACTCTGGTTTTCTCCTCTAGTCCAAAGATCTGCACAGCTTATTAACTGTTCCAGCAAATACTGCCCCAACTTTGAGTGGGAGCGTGAATGCTTGTGTCGGTGTTGGTGCTACGATGGTCATTTGACCTTCAACCAGTGTCGGCCGAGATAGGCTGCAGCCACCCCACGACCTTAGTGGGATAAGTGGTTTGGCAAATGAATAACCAATGATCGACTCAAATAAATAAACGGATTAATCCCCGATTTGGGGGGTATGTCAGCACTGAGATATAAACTTGATTGTAATATCTGAAAGCAAACTTTTTATTTTTCTTTCCTTTTTTTCCTGCTTGACCTTGAGATATTTTTCCACTCACTGCCAGGTATTAAGAATGGAAAAGTTTGAGAAATATGTGTCAGTGGTTCTGATGTAAAAGACAGCAGTTTATAGGATCAAGTGTGTGAATGTGCTTGTGTTTAGGCCTGTGTGGATTTGCTCTTGCCAGCAAACAAGCCTGTCTTTCTTTCTTAAGCACAAATACCATGTCCCATTGTTCACTTTTAGGACAGGGGGCACGGTTGCCCCACTGCAAGAAGGTCCTGGGTTCGAGCTTCAGCAAGGGTGTTTGTGTCTAGAGTTTGGGTCTTCTCTTCGCGCTTGCATGGATTTCCTCCAGATCCTCCGGTTTCTATTTACGTCATGCATATTATGCTAATTCAGTGCTTCTCAAATAGTGGGGTGGGGGGTGATGCCGTTGGGAGCGCGTATGACCCTGGGGAACATGCTTTTCTGGTATTGTGTACGATAATTAAGTGTAATTGCACCTCCGCTCCACTAGTTGACAGTGCTGCTCTCATTGTCGCGCTATGGTGTATACTGGTAGCGGTTTTTCACACGAGCAATCAATATGAAGTGCAGTGACCGTAAACAACCCCTCAAGAAGTAACACGGAAAATTTTCTAACAGGAACGAAGGAAAAGGTGGAGAGAGACGGAGATATGACATAAATAAGTCAAATGAGTTTAAATAAGGATGTATTTTTTTCCATTTTAGGCACATTGGTGCACTTTAAATTTGCAGATTTAAAAACAATAGTAATGAAGGGTTTTTTTGTAAGTTGAACTATATTTCTTTGTTGTTTTTAATGTTAATAAAGATACAATGTTATGCAGAGGTGTATTAATAATTTTATAGACAAATAATACTATTAAAAGTTGCTCGCGGGAGCGCCACAGTAAATAAACACTGGGATAATTAGCTGTTCCATATTGCAGCTTGGTTGTAGGTGTGACTGTGTGAGTGCTTGCCGAGCTGTTTGGGGAGTACACCCTTTTCACCCGGTGTCGGCTGAGATGATCTTCAATCTTCCCGTGACCCTGGTAGGATTAAGCAGCTCTGGAAATCAGTGATGAGTGAGTGTATTTCATGACAGACATGTCGCTAGTGGTAGAAATATAATTTAGTAGAGTATACTGTACATAAACAGTGCAATCTGATTATCAAAATAAAATACATAATTAATAAATCCCTCTTTTTTGATTTGATAAATTACTAGTTCCAGTGACTCGTCACAGAAAATGAAATTTGATATTCTAGTCCTGATTGTCATGTTTTCTGTGGAGAATTTTATGTTAAAAGTAGTTAATCTTATTAAAATGTACCACAAACTGGTGTGTTAGCTACTTGGCTAGCAATGAGTAGTAAGCTAGCTCATACTTTACCACAGGTAAACAAAACATTGATTTTTACTACCTCAGGCTTGAATTATGTTTTCTAAAACACTTAACTTGCTAACCACTAATTCTGTTTAAAAATCTACTACAACAATGTCATTTAGCATTAGCTGTATTAGCCAGTAAGCTGGTGACATAATTCATCTTAACCCGTCATAAGTTCAAAATCAGTTTAAAGCCAGTTAAGGCAATTTTCTAAAAGGACCCAATATAATCAATTTGCTGAACTGTTTAATCCTACTAAGGGCACAGGGAGACTGGAGACTATGTCAGCTTATCTCAGCCTACTCTGGGAGAAGGTGGGGTGCATGCTGAATAGTTTGACACATGTAAAGCTTGTCACATCTTGATAATGTGTATAATGTGTACTAATACCTGTGTGGGGCTGTGGTGGTCTAGTGGTATAGGGTGCTGGATTGCTGATCTAAAGGTTGGGGGTGCGAGTGCCACTCTCCACCCCCCAGTACAGCTGACTGGGTTATCAAAGGCGGGCCATGTCTCTCACTGTCTATGGTGAGAGGTATGTAAAAGAACCATTGCTGATTTTCGTAAAGTGTAGCTGCAAAGCCGTCAGCGTGTTTCTGTCCCTTGCTAAAAAAGGGTTGTGACAGGAAGGGCATCCGACGTAAAAACCTCTGCCAAATCAAACGTGCGAATTAGATGATTCGCTGTGGCGACTCCCGAGTAAAAGAGAAAAAGCCAAAAGGAAGACAGACAGACTAATACCTGTGTAATGTCTTTAATGGGTACTTTCACTAGAATACATAGGATCCAAGAGGAACGGTGAGGTTACAGGGGGCAGAGATAAGGAAAGTGGAGGATTTTAAGTCTTTAGTCTTAACAATCCTGGGCAATGGAGAGTATGGAAAAGAGGTGAAGAAGCGTGTGCAGGCAGTTTGGAATGGTTGGTGGAAAGTGTCCGGTGTGATGTGTGATAGGAAGGTATCTGCAAGAATGAAAGGAAAAGTGTACAAGACGGTGTTGAGGCCAACGATGTTGTATGGGTTAGAAACAGTGGCCCTGTGGAAAACACAGGAGGCAGAGCTGGAGGTAGCAGAGATGAAAATGTTGAGGTTCTGTTTGGGAGTAACGAGGATGGATAGGATCAGGAATGAGTACATCAGGGGGACAGCACATGTTAGATGTTTTGGAGACAAAGTCAGAGAGGCTAGATTGAGATGGTTTGGACATGTGCAGAGGAGGGATAGTGAGTATATTAGTAGTAGGATGCTGATGTTGGATCTACCAGGCAGAAGGTCTAGAGGAAGACCAAATAGAAGATTTATGGATGTGGTGAAGGAGGATATGAAGGTAGTTGGCGTAAGAGAAGATGCAGAGGATAGGGTGAGATGGAGGCAGATGATTTGCTGTGGCGACCCCTGAAGGGAACAGCCGAAAGGAAAAGAAGAAGAATGGGTACTTTCATTGTTCACTCACTGCTGTTTTTTTCTTCCTCCCAGTACGAGATAACAAATCTGTTGTTGATTGAACGATTTTGCGAACGATTGAACGATCATGATGGATTCATTCATTTTCTAAGCCACTTTATCCGAACTAAAGTTGCGGGGAGGCTGGTGCCCATCTCAGTGAAGGTGGGGTACATCCTGTACAGATCACATGGCCATCGCAGGGCGAAGATGCACATAACCATTTACCATCACACCTAGGGGCAATTTGACCGGCCAATTAGTCTACTGTGCATTTTTTAGGGCTCTGGGAGGAAATCCATACAAGCAAATATAAGAACATGCAAACTCCACACAGAAATGCCCGAACCCTGGAATTGAACCACTGACTCAATGTAATTTTTTTAAATCTGGTGCACACCTGGAAATAGTCTTTTAAATAAGATTTACTATAATCCTTAAGTTTCTTTAATAGGAAGAATACAGAGCTATAAGATTGGACCAGATCCCACTAGCGAGCTCATGGTGCTTTCAATCCATGTGATAACTCAAAGATTTTGAGGCCTATAAACATTTTGATGTCTCTTTGTAGTAAATCAGGGAGTACCTCAAGCACTAAATAAACTCCATACATGCTAGCATATCTCCCACAGCATGAAGGTCAGGGGTATGAGTCCTGAGCTCAAGCGAGGACCTTTCTGAGTGGAGTCTGCATGTTGTTCAGGTAATTGCATGGCTTTCCTGTTTACTTATTAAAGGCGGGCCATGTCTCTCACTGTCTTTGGTGAGAGGCATGTAAAAGAACCATTACTGACTTTCGTAAATAGTAGGCTGTAAAGCCGTCAGTGTTTCTGTTCCTTGCAAAAGGGTTGTGTTAGGAAGAGCATCCGACATTAAAAAAAAAACCTGTGCCAAATCAAACGTGCAAATTATTTGCTGTGGCGACCCCTGAAGAAAAAGGGAAAAAGCCGAAAGGAAATCTCACTCTGGTTTCCTCCCACAGGATCACAGGTACATTAAGCTAATTAGCTCACGGCTATGAGTGTGAGTGAGAAGGAGTGTGTGTTGTCTCTGTGGTGGACTGACTACTTGTCCCTTGCCAAAGATTAAATGGTTTCGTAAGTATACAAAATAAGACAGGATAGAATAATTCAAGAAATGTTTATTGGTGCAAACGTATAATACAATTACATTTTTTTTACAGAACTATTTACACAGTACGCAGGATTATGATAGATGAGAACACAGATTACATGAGAGATTATATTTAACAGTAATACAGTGCTGTCCCTTATAAGGCTGCAAACACATTACCAGTGCTTCTGCTTCTGACTTCGAGTACAGTTCACTTCCTGAGCAATGTTAAGGAGCAAAAAGTGTCCTGTAGTTGTTTAAAACAAGGCAACGTTGACCGACACAGTGGCATCAGTGGCCTGCACTGCACCACGTGACGATTCAGAATTCAGGAGTGATATACGCAGGACGCAATGTGGAATATAGCCTCCTGTACCATGGCTAAAGAAAATACTCGTTGCTGATTGGATGGTATTGATTAATTTCACAGTTGTTTCTATCCATCCATTCATCCCATCTCGCATCCATGATGCATTGGGGGTACTTTCAGGATTTCTTTTACAATGGGTGTTTTTACCTGAGAGAACAAACATAATTTCACATGTGTACACAAATGAGGCAGATTAGAATAGCTAATTAGGAAAAAGTCTCACATGGAGTGGTCAGGATTATGGAGGTCATATATGACTAAGTAAATTCTGGAGGCAGTCTCACTGAAAAATATGGGCACTCACCTGAGAAATGTAAACTTCTGCATGGCATACTTTGCAGCCGTCCTGTTTACCAGCAGTAACTGCAACATATATGTTCATTGCTGTTCCGTGTACATTTTTACCATCAAAGAATCCATACTGAGAGCTGGTAGGCCATATATGCCTCATAGATGCCCTCATGGTTGCTATTCTTGGATTGATTGGCCGATTTACCCATCATGAATGAACTTTACATAAATGCATCCTCCTGGTAGCTCCATGACTCTTGCATATTGCTATTTATGAAAGTGCCATAATGCCAGGATAATGTCGGTTGAACCCAAAAAGGTTATGAATTGCCACTAAGCACTATGCTCTACCACAAAGTCATTCTGGCTATGTGAGACCAAGGCTTCAGACTATTGTGTTTGTCTTTGGACTTTTAAAAGAAACCGGAGTACCTGGAGGAAACCCAAATAAGCACTGTGAGAACGTGTGGGGAAAAACAAACAAACAACAAAAAAATATGTGTGTGTGTGTGTGTGTGTGTGTGCGCACATGTTATGCATGTATGTATAATATGGATATTCACAGACGCCGAAACTACTACTAATTACTAAAAACTACATAGCAGCATGGTGGCACAGTGATTAGTTTGTCTGTCTCACAGCAAGTAGGTCCTGGGTTCAAGTCTGGGCTCAACAAGAGTGTTTCTTTTTGGAGTTTGTATATTCTCCTTGTGCTCACATGGGTTTCCTTCGGGTCCTCCAGTTTCATCCCACAGTCCAAACGCATTCACATTTGGCAATTTGGTTCTTCGAAACAACCTCTTAAGTGTGAGTGTGTGTGGGGATTGCAGTGGCCTGAAGAGCTGTTTGGGGTGTACCCCAGAGTCAGCTCAGAAATGCCCAAGCCTAATGTGACCATAGTAGTATTTCGCAGTTGACAAAGGAAGTGATTGAGAAGGTGAAAAGAAAATGCAAGCTTAAGGTTTTCTGGCTCCGTCTTGCTTGGATGTTAGATGGATCTCTTAGTTCTCAGTGACATGGCTTATTTCTAAAGTTACAGACTGTTGAATTCTCCATACGTTGTTTGCATTCAGATGCCACACCTGAGCGTTTGCTTTTCTTTGGATTAAAATGTGACATCCAAGGTACAGGAAGCTTTCCCTGCGTCTTATTTTAGCACCTTTGTGTATAAAAAAAGTAAGAAAAGTCAAACAATTTGTCACTTCACAAAGAAAGTAGACAATGAGTTGTCTGATGAGGACAACAGTGAAATATACAGACAATAAATAATCAAATTCTGCTGGAGTGGTCAGAAAAGGAAGAAGTCGGAAAGGCAAGTGTACATGCTTTTCCTGAGAAGTGTTAGGGTTGTGTGTGGCTGGAAAATGTCCAGCAATTCATGAGTCATTTGTTGGTTTGAACAGACCTGATTGTTAACGCAAGGATTTACTGTATGTATTATTGTACCTGGGGTAAGGTAGTACACAACCTGTCTGAAAGTGGAACACGTGACCAAGATCATAATAACATCTTTTTCCATCATTGGAGGTCACTCTCAATAATTAAAAGAAGTAAATCAAGACAGTTGGTCTTAGAACTGAAACATCTCCTGAAACATCTTCGTGGTTTCAGTTGGTTCGTCTCCATTTATGGTGGAGGCTTAATGATGTGGGTAGGTAGGGCAGTTGAAGAAATCCATCCCGATGAAGCGGGGGTATCCTTCCAGGGCCTGGACTTCCACTGGATCAAACTTCCAGTACTGTCTGCCTTTCAGAAAGTGTGCAAAGCCTAAAAAGGTAAAAGAGAACAAGCATTAAAATGTACTATTTACATCTGCTCTTGCATAAAGCATCATCCGCATACAAAGCGATGAGCGACTAGCAACCCAGTAAAGCCAACAACCTTGAAATGAGCAATATAACATGGGCGGGTGCAAAGTACAACTGAGCTGAAATTTAATTTGAGCGATTACCAATTAAATCTTAAAGTTACCGTTGATTGACAGATGGTGTCACTGAGTTCCCCAAAGCATTTTCTGTAGGGAAACAATGACCACAAGTTTAATGGTTCCACCTACATTAACATGGAAGAGCTGCTCGTTATTGCTGTGCGCTTTACATCTTCAAGGAGAAATTTTACAAGGATAATAACTGGAAACATGCTTGGGTCCACGTTTCCAAAACAATAATTTTCCAGTTATTATTTATGTACTGTATGTATTTAACTCTTTCTAGTTCGTAATGCACAAGAATTTACATTCTATACATGCAGTGCAATAATAAGCTATTTATGATGCTAATATAAGCTAAGTATTTATTAGCGACCTAGCTTGATACCTCTCGCAGATGTACACTTCCTGTAGGAAACTATTTGTTCACAGCTCTTCATTAGGAAACATTTGAAAGTGGGAGACAGGAAGTTGGGTTACCTAGGCAACCAGAAATAGCTATGAGCAAAATTCAGGTCTGTCACTTTAATGCTCAAATCACTTGCCACTCATCGCTCCCTGTGTGGGCACTGCTCTGTTTAGTGTTAACCTGAGTTTTGACTAAACAAGCGAGTTCCACTCCAAAGTTGAGCATTTTCCAATAACACAATGTCCCAAAGCAGAACATTCCAACCCTGACCCTGGAGAACCTCCTGCCTTGCACATGTTAGTGTTTGTATAGGTTAAGTAAAATCACCTCAACCTCACAGTGGTATTACTGGAGCGCCACAGGGTCAGCTCATGGAGTATTATTGTTGTACCTTCATGTCTGTTGGCTCAGTGACCAGCGATAACGACTTCCCAGTATTACGGCTACATAATTCACCTTCCAAGTTCACGAGAAACCGTAATCTGATCTACCCTCTATGTACTCTTTTCTGCTCAACCTAGCGAGAGCCCTCATAGCAGAAAAATCACGATACTTCGACTTTTCTGATCAAAATCAGCCATCATTCCTGCAGGTTTCTTTTTCACACCATGAGAAGAACACAAATTCTCCTGACTGTAGAGTCTAGTCATCTACTACCCTAGTTTCCAAAATGTTGGAACACTGTGTGAACTCATTACAGTGGTACCTGGAGTTACGAAATTAATTCGTTCCAGGGGCAAGCTCGTAAGTCAAAATGTTCGTTAGATAAAGCAGAAATTCCCATCGGAAATAACAGAAAACCAATTAATCCGTTCCAACACCCTCCCAAACTCACAGACCTGCCACAAACACCACTTATATTTGACATAATATATTAAAGACAAACATGTAAAACCAATAAATACTTCTAATAATCACACATGTACATTAATAATAAAACAATAAACATAATAATAAAACAAGAATAAACAATAAGTCAACTAACCTTCTGGTCATTGACTGCAGCAAAGATGTCACGTGGGCACAAAAATGTCACGTGGGCAGGCATGAGGTGGTGCGTAACAGAGAAGGAGGAGGAGAATTTTGTGCATGTGCACACTACAAGTGAGGAAAGGCTTGTGATGAGCTCCCACAAGGCCAGTGCTTCTCAAATAGTGGGGCACACCCCTCTTGGGAGCATGGTGTGATGCCAAGGGGGGGCATATGACCCTGGGGAACAAGCTTTTTTGCCATAGTGTACGAGAATTAACTCTTTCATCGACCACCACCTTGCCGCAGTGAAAGAGCTTTCCTTGCATGCTTCAATGACCCCAAGAGCTATGTTGGCTGGAGCTTAAGCTCCTTTTAGGGCCACCCATGCCAAACAGGTCGATGGGTAGAAGCCAGACAAAGAGTGGTCCACTGGTCCTCCAGGTTGGGGTTTGGGCACAGGGCTAACAGGGCTAACAACCCTGTCCCTTAAAATTAAATTTCTGTTTGTTACAGAAACCTACACTAGAATATCCAACATTGATGGAGACGGTAATGAGGCACAACAGGTGACTGGACTGATGATGGACGACAGCCAAACTTGAGAGGGAGCTGGCGCTCCGATGGTGGATTTACTGAAGCCGAAACAGAAGATGATGGTGGGATGCTGGAACGTCCAAACCCTGTACCAGACTGGCAAGATGCCCCAGCTAGTCAAAGAGTTTCACAACTTCAACTTGGACAGCTTGGGGATCAACGAGATCAGATGGACCAGCACTGGAAAGAGGAAACTGGCGTCTGGACACACCATTATCTTCTCGGGAGGATCAGGTGACCAGCACTCAGAGGGAGTAGCATCACTCCTCAAAAAAAATACCGAAAAGGCATGACAGAATGCAAGCTTACACTCCAAGTACACCAAGCTGACAGTGCCAGTCTGCTATGCACCAACTGAAGATGCAGATGCAGAAGTCAAGGATGTATTTTATGATCAGCTCCAAACAGCCATGGAGTGCATCTGTGCACATGACATGGTACTCATCCTCGGAGGCTTGAATGCAAAGGTGGGCAGTGACAACACTGAAAGGGAGCTTATTATGGGTAGGTATGGAATTGGTACCGTAAACGATAATGGAGAGAAACTAGTAGACTTTTGTGAAGAGAACAACTATGTTGGTAGGAGGGACCCTCTTTCAGCACAAACACATTCACAAAACAATGTGGATGTCACCAGACGGGACCTCCAAAATTAGATAGAACATATCATCAATCGAAGATGGATGAGCTCTCTTCAGGATGTCAGAGCCTACAGAGGAGAAGACATCGCTAGTGACCACACCCTTGTGTTGGCCATCATTTCCTTAAAGTTGCATCGATTCCGAAGAAGACAGGCACGGCAGCAGAAGTTAGAATCTGACAGGCCGAATGAGATGCTCACAAAACAAGCCTTTGAGGAGCAGATTTCAGAGACTAGGGGGAAAACAGGAATGACAATAGAGAGCTTCAATCAGGCCCTTTGGAAAACAGGAGAAAAAGTACGAGGCTTTCTACGAAATAAAAGAAGGAAGAATGGAAAAAGATAGATGAGAGAAAGTCAAGCAAACAGAAGATCAATAACACCAGATCAGAACTCTTGAAAGAGCAGCACAGAGAAGATATATAGAACTGAACAAAGAGATTAAGAAAATGACAAGATCTGATAAGGACTACATCGAGAAACTGGCAGATGAGGCAGAAGAGGCAGCAAGTAGAAATTATCTAAAGACACTGTACAAGATCAACAAGCAGCTGAACAATATGTTCAAAAACAATGATGTGTCAGTGAAAGATATGAATGGAAAGGTTATTAAGAGAGAGGCAGAAAAACTTCTGCACTTGAGGGAACATTTCCAGTCAATTTTGAACAGACCGGACCCCCCTCAGCATACAGACATCCAGCCAGCAGATATAGTTCTTGACATCTGTACTGATCCACCGAGCCTGGAAGAAGTAAAAACAGCAATTAAAGCAATGAAAAGTGGCAAAGCACCAGGGGCAGATGGGGTAACAGCAGAGAAGGCAGATGTAAATGTGACAGCTCCCATTCTGACAGAGATCTTCAGTCAGGTTTGGATAGAAGGTCAGATCCCTGAAGTGTGGAAAACTGGTCTCATCTTTAAGTTGCATAAAAAGGGAGATCTTGGAGATTGCAACAACTGAAGGGGCATAACACTTCTTTCTCTAACCAGCAAAATCTTCAGCAAGATTGTGCTGACAAGACACAGATAGCTCTTGAGAAAGCCCTCCAACCACAACAGGCAAGTTTCTGCCCTGGGCGATCCTGCTTGGAGCACATCTTTACTCTGCGCCAGATTCTAGAACAGACCAATCAGCGGAACACGCCGCTGTACATCAATTTCATCGACTTGGAAAAGGCATTTTACAGCATCCACCGAGAATCCTTATGGAAGATTCTGAGGCATTATGGAGTCCCTGCAAAACTTGTCCAGGTTGTTGAAATGCTATACAGCGACTTCAGATCTCAGGTGAACTGTGACACAGAGCTCACAGACACTTTCAATTTCAGCACGGGAGTGAAGCAGGGCTGTATCCTATCGCTGTTTCTCTTCATCCTGACCATAGACAGGATTATGAAGAATTCCACAAATGGAGAGAGAGGAGAGGAATCAAATGGACCATGACAATGACAGCAACAACAATGCTGGAAGATCTGTACTTTGACAATGATATTGCCTTGCTGTCTCATTTCCACCAAGACATGCAGGAGAAGACAGATGCCATGGCAAAAACAGCTGGAAACCTTGGTTTGAAGGTCAGCACCAAGAAGACCAAGAGAGCATGAAAATGAATGCCGGCGTCAAAGACAGCATCAAACTGAACGGGGATGAGATTGAGAAATCAATTGGCAATGGAATAGGACATGTGCTCTGCCAGCAGAAAACAGCCCTCTCCAGAATCACCCTATGATGGACTCCAGACAGCTGAAGAAAGCGAGGTCGCCCCAAAGAGACTTGGAGGAGAACAGCTGAGAGGGAGATAAAGAAGAAGGGTTGGATATGGGGTCATTTAGAACATGTTTCAGCTGACCGACATAAATGGCGGGCTCTAGTTGAGGCCTTATGTGCTACTTAAGTACAAAGAGGATTAGTAGTAGTCGTAGTCGTACTAGAATTAAGTATAATTGCGCGTCCTCTACAGTAGGTGGCAGTGGTGTTCTCACTGTGTTACCTATGGTGTAGGGGGAAAGCACTGGGCAAACAATATGAAGTGCAGTAAACACTATTTATAGTTGCGCGTGGGAGAGGGGGGGGGTGAAATGTTTTTTTTCTTCCTATAGGGGGTATCACAGAAAACAATGGAGAAGCACTGCACAAGGCATTCTCGGAGCATGGAGGAATACAGTGATCCCTCGCTACTTCGCACTTCAGTTCCTGCGGCTTCAGTGCATCATGGGTTTTTCAAAAATATTCATCGAAAAATAAAAAAACAAGGAAAAATAGGGGAAAAGTTAACGAATATGCCACAAAACAAGGCCAATTATGGAAAAAAAACAAAACCCCCAACAAAACTACTTACATTTTTATGTGAGGTATGCATCTGAGTGTGTGCGCATGCATTTGTATGTGTGCTTGCGTCCATCAGTTTGCACGCACTTATGTCTGTATGTATATTCATATTTTATTTACATCTTATGAATTATTTTTGAATGTTTAATTTTTATTATAAGCATCTATAGCGTTGAATATGTCTCTTCTTCTTTTCCTTTTGGCTTTTCCCTTCAGGGGTCGCCACAGCGAATCATCTGCCTCCATGTCATCCTATCCTCTGCATCTTCTACTCTTACTCTCTACTTACTCTCTTATCTTACTACCTTCATGTCCTCCTTCACCACATCCATAATCTTCTCTTTGGTTTTCCTTTAGGCCTTCTGCCAGGTTGTTCCAACCTCAGCATCCTACTACCAATATACTCACTATCCCTCTTCTGTACATGTCCAAACTATCTCAATCGAGCCTCTCTGGCTTTGTTTCCAAAACCTTTTACATGTGCTTTCCCTCTGATGTACTCATTCCTGATCCTATCCATCCTCGTTACTCCCAAAGAGAACCTAAACATTTTCATCTTATAGCATTGAATATGTATTTCTTGAATGCAGCCGCGATGGGGGCACAAACCAGTGTCTCTCCCTCACGCTGGTCCCAAGCCCGGATAAATGAAGAGCTGGCTGACATGATGCAGAGGAGGAAGGTGGACATACTGTGTGTTCAGGAGACCAGGTGGAATGGTAGCAAGGCTAGAAGCTTAGGAGCAGGGTTTAAGCTGTTTTATAATGGTGTGGATGGGAAGAGAAATGGAGTAGGAGTCATCTTGATGGAGGGGTTTGTCAGGAATGTTCTAGAAGTGAAAACAGTGTCAGACAGAGTGATGAGTCTCAAGTTAGAAATTGAAGGTGTGATGGTCAATGTTGTTAGTGCTTATGCCCCACAGACAGGATGTGAGCGAGAAAAGAAGGAGAGATTCTGGAGGGAGTTAGATGAAGTGATGCAGAGTACCCCCAGAGGTGAAAGAGTGGTCATTGGGGCAGACTTCAATGGGCATGTTGGTGCAGGAAACAGAGGGGACGAGGAAGTGATGGGCAGGTTTGGTATCCAGGACAGGAACGCAGAAGGACAGATGTTGGTAGATTTTGCAAAAAGGATGTAAATGGCTGTGGTGAATACTTTCTTCCAGAAGAGAGGGGAGCATAGGGTGACTTATAAAAGTGGAGGTAGGAGCACACAGTTAGACTACATCTTGTGCAGGCGATGTAATTTAAAGGAAGCCAGTGACTGTAAAGTAGTAGCGGGTGAGAGTGTTGCCAAACAGCATAGGATGGTGGTGTGCAGGATGATGCTGATGGTGAGGAAGGTGAAGAAGGCAAAGGCAGAGCAGAAGACAAAGTGGTGGAAGCTGAAAAAGGAAGAGTGTCGGGTTGTCTTCAAGGAGGAGTTGAAACAGGCTTTGGGTGGTCACGAAGTGCTTCCAGATGACTGGACAACTACAGCTAATGTGATCAGGGAGACAGGTAGGAGAATACTTGGTGTGTTCTCTGGAAGGAAAGTAGATAAGGAGACTTGGTGGTGGAATGAGGAAGTGCAGGAGTGTGTACAAAGGAAGAGGTTAGCTAAGAAGAAGTGGGACATTGAGAAAACTGAAGAGAGTAAACAGGAGTACAGGGAGACACAGCGCAAGGCAAAGGTAGCAGTGTCAAAGGCTAAACAGAGCGCGTTTGATGACTTGTATGCTCGGCTGGAAAGTAAAGAGGGAGAAAATGATTTATACAGGTTGGCACAGCAGAGAAATAGAGATGAGAAGGACGTGCAGCAAGTTAGATTGCTAAAGGACAGAGAGGGAAATTTATTGACTGTTGACAGAAGTGTGCTGGGAAGATGGAAAGAGTACTTTGAAGAGCTGATGAATGAGGAAAATGAGAGAGAAAAAAGAGTAGAAGAGGTGACTGTTGAGGACCAGAAAGTAGCAAAGATTAGTAAGGGTGAAGTGAGGAGAGCATTGAAGAGGATGAAGAATGGAAAGGCAGTTGGCCCTGATGACATACCGGTTGAGGTATGGAAGTTTCTAGGAGAGGTAGCAGTAGATTTTCTGACAAGAACATTTAACAAGGTCTTAGAGAGTGAGAGGATGCCAGAGGAATGGAGGAGAAGTGTGCTGGTGCCCATTTTTAAGAACAAGGGAGACGTGCAGAGTTGTGGCAACTACAGAGGGATAAAGTTGATGAGCCTTACGATGAAGTTCTGGGAAAGAATACTGGAAGCTAGACTAAGGGCAGAGGTCAGCATTTGTGAACAACAGTTTGGTTTCATGCCAAGAAAGAGCACCACAGATACAGTGTTTGCCTTGAGGATGTTAATGGAGAAGTACAGAGAAGGTCAGAGGGAGCTGCATTGTGCCTTTGTGGATCTTGAGAAAGCATATGACAGGGTGCCGAGAGAAGAACTGTGGTATTGCATGAGGAAGTCTGGAGTGGCAGAGAAGTATGTTAGAGTGGTGCAGGACATGTATGAGAGATGTAAGACAGTGGTGAGGTGTGCTGTCGGTGTGACAGAAGAGTTCAAGGTGGAGATGGGACTGCATCAAGGGTCAGCTCTCAGCCCCTTCTTGTTTGCTATGGTGATGGACAGGCTGACAGACGAGGTTCGACAAGATTCCCCATGGACTATGATGTTTGCAGATGACATTGTGATCTGTCGTGAGAGCAGAGAACAAGTGCAGGAAAATCTAGAGAGGTGGAGGTATGCCCTGGAAAGGAGGGGAATGAATATTAGCCTCAGTAAGACAGAATACATGTGCATGAATGACAAGGACCAAAGAGGAACAGTGAGATTACAGGGAGCAGAGATAAGAAAGGTGGAGGATTTTAAGTACTTCGGCTCAACAATCCAGAGCAATGGACAGTGTGGAAAAAAGGTCAGGAAGCGTGTGCAGGCAGGTTGGAATGGTTGGAGAAAAGTGTCCGGTGTGATGTGTGATAGGAGGGTATCGGCAAGAATGAAAGGAAAAGTGGACAAGACGTTGTTGAGGCCAACGATGTTGTATGGTTTAGAAACGGTGGCCCTGGGGAAAAGACAGGAGGCAGAGTTGGAGGTAGCAGAGATGAAAATGTTGAGGTTCTCTTTGGGAGTAACGAGGATGGATAGGATTAGGAATGAGCACATCAGACGGACAGCACATTTAAGACGTTTTGGAGACAAAGTCAGAGAGGCTAGATTGAGATGGTTTGGACATGTACAGAGGTGGGATAGTGAGTATATTGGTATTAGGATGCTGAGGCTGGAACTACCAGGCAGAAGGCCTAGAGGAAGACCAAAGAGACGATTCATGGATGTGGTGAAGGAGGACATGAAGGTCGTTGGTGTAAGAGAAAAAGATGCAAAGGATAGGGTGAGATGGAGGCAGATGATTCCCTGTGGCGACCCCTGAAGGGAAAAGCTGAAAGGAAAAGAAGAAGAGTGTTGAATATGTATTTATTGATATTATATTTCCATGTACATATACGTCAGTCAGGGGGATCGATCCAACTTCGTGGAAATTCGGCGTTTGCGGAGTGTCTCGGTCCCCATTAACTGCCAAAAGTGAGGGTTCACTGTACACACAGAAGAATACAAGGCTAATCGGCCTGGAAAAGCCATTTCCCCAGCAGAGCTCGTAAATAAAAATTATGCTCGTTGGATGGGGCAGATGTTTGGTGGGATCGAAGCTCGTATCATGGAAAATTCATTATTAAAGGCACTCATAATTCAAGGTACGACTGTACTTATTCAGTAACAAAACCGCTTCCCAAACCTAGTTTTAATCCTAGAGGCTGGAGCTTATCTCAGTCAACATGGAAGACAGGGTATAGGGGCAGGGCACAGCTGAGTGGAACAGCTTTAAAAATCACTCCTAAAGGCACTTAAGATGTCGGACTTTTCTCACCATAGCGATCCTGGAAAGCAGCATCAATATCATTTGGGATTCCCCTCCAGTCCACCATAGTTCGAGCATAGCTCATGTCCACCCAGTTCTCCTGGAGGTTAAGACGCCAGTAATTTTCTCCTTTGAAGAAGTACACCTTCTGACTCTTGTCTTCACCCCACATCAAGGCTGCCTGGATGTTATTGACAGGAAGTCCCAGTCTCTGCACTGAGTCTGGACCGCTGATCTGATTTTCAGCATCGTACACCCAGTAATCCTGACCTGCAGAACCAGGAGGCAGGAAACAGATGGCCATGTCATGATGTTCAGAAAGTTTAATTCCCATCAGATCAGACCAAATATGGAAGCCAGTCAAGTTTTTTCAAAAAAGAATGATTGAAGGATAAAGGTGATGTTTGTTGTTCATTTGAGAGAATACTCATGACTGACTACTTATCATCGACTTGAACACAGGTGTAAGATTTACTGTATAAACCACGTTTTATAAGCCAGGGGCAGTGGTGGCGTGGTGGTGAAGGCAATGGGTTACTGATCCGGTCAGCATTTCAATCCTAACTGTCAGTACTGTTGGGCCCTTGAGCAAGGCCCTTAACCCTCAATTGCTCAGTTGCATAAAATAAATGGTAATTGTAAGGCCAAATGCTGTAAATGTACAAATTCTAAAAACAGGAAAGTAGAAATGACTACAAACCTGTACATTTAAAAAGATTGAATTGGAATAGATCAGTTCAGGGAAAACTATCTAATATTGAAAATGTTTAATTTCTTTTCCTCTTTTATTTTTCTGGTACGAATAACAGGCATGGGCAGCACGGTGGTGTAATTGTTGGTATCTCCGCATCACAGCAAGAAGGCCTGGGTTTAATTTCTGCGCTTGGGTGTTTCTAATTGAAGCTTGCCCGTTCTCCCCGTGCTTTTGTGGGTCTCCTCTGGGGACTCGGGTTTCATCCCACAGTGCAAAAAAACGCACAATATCCTAATAGGTTCTTTCAAATCACCCCTAAGTGTGAGTGTAAATGATTGTTTGTTTTGGCCCCGCGATGGCCTGGCAAGCTGCTCAGGATGTGCCCTACCCTCGCCCAGAGTTGGCTGAGATGGGCGCCATCCTCCCCGTGACCCTAATTAGGATTAATTGTTTCGGTGAATGAATGAATGAATGTATGAATCACTGGATTTATTTTTTAATCTTATCTTTTTTTTTTTGGTATATTTTCTGCGTATTTCTTGTTTTTTATCTGTATGGTGACCTTGAATGCCAAAAAAGGAAGGTAAGGTAATGTGGGCTTTTTACACCCGAGCCATAGTGGCTCATCAGACCGATGCTTATCCCCGGTTTCCTCCAAAATGCCAAAAAAGGTGCTTTTAAATAAAATGTATTATTATTATTAGTAGTAGTAGTTTTGTTTTGACTAACAACAGTCTAAAAACTACAAAAGATCTATGTTTGGTCACTTTATACACTGCTTGGCCAAAAATAAGTTGCGCACTGTAATATTTTACTGGAGTGCCGTTATCCCGAGATTAAAGTGTGTTAATTTCCATAGAATTGCTGCTTCAGTTGGTCATGTCAAGGCTCAGTAACACTATGTGGCAATAAAATTAAGCCATGGACTGATCAGTAGAATTCCCTGCTGGCACGGATATAAAATCAGGGTTCAAATAATGAAATAGTAGATCAGGGGGCATGAGGAATCCTTTTCACAAATGTAATGACCCCCAGAAGCCTGACCTTAACTCTATTGAATGTTTTCAGGATGTGATGGAAAAAACTTGATGGAGTGGTTCAGATTTTCATTCATCAATTTAAAAGGTCAGTGAAATCTGAACCCAAATCTGGATGGAAGTAAATGTTGCGATGCTGCTTAAGTTGGTCAAAACAATGCCATGGTGATTAGTTATTATTCTCGAGGCTAAAGGCAGAACAACAAATTATATTGCACAACTTTTTTTTTGATGAGCAGGGTATGAAAAATTTCATCTCCAAAACGTTGTTGGTCGTCTGGATCATTAAGAAAAAAAGGTGCTATTATCCTTAACCAGGGGTGCTCAATCCTGCTCCTGGAGATCTACCTCCCAGAAGACATTCACTCCAACCCTAATCACGCCCACCTAACCATCCAATCATCTCATCAAGACCTGACTGGATCTTACATGTCACATGGGCCACATTAGGGTTGGAGATAAAGTCATCTGGAAGGTAGATCTCCAGGAGCAGGATTGAGCACCCCTGTCCTTAACCATAATCACCTTTAAAGAACCAGATGTTTCCAGATGTGTCCTCATATGCTGCATCTATATTATAAGGAATTCCATGCCAGTGTCTGGAGGCTAAAGCAGGATACCCATCCTGTAGTCTCCCATCACGGATGCGCCACACGTAGCCTGATTTGAAGAAGAACAGCTCACCACGGATCATCGACACAGCATCAAAGTCTGTGTTACAGACATCAGGCTGAAAGCAGAAGAAATCAGTACCAGGAGGCGGAATATTTACTGTTCTGTCAAGGTAACCAGCCAACATTTATTAAATGATGTGAACAGAGAGAAACCTATGGCTCACCACGACCATAATGTCATTAGTCTCCAATTCAAAGTTCCTCTGTTGCATAACCTTGGTACCATACAGAGACTGGATGCGCCTTTCGTCGTCCTTGCTGAGCCGTGGTGGGTATGAGTAGCTATAGAATGGGGACATCACTGAGCCAGGGGAATTGGAGTGCTGCAGTCCAAGAGTGTGCCCGATCTCATGAACGGCCACCTGCAGCAAGTCTGTGCCTGAAGGGGGGGGAAAAGGTAAATATGACAAAGAAGCACAACTTTCAGCAAACAACAAGCCCAGAAAAGTGCAAAGACCGCAGTCTTGATGCTGGAGCCCATCACAGCCGACTGGGTGAAGGCATGGTATACCCTTAATAGCTCACCAGGCTCTTGTAGAGCCAACACACACCCACACACACACACACACACACACACAAAACCCACTCTACACTCACACAAAGGGGCAATTTGAAACAGTTTAATGTGTATGTTTTTGGATTGTCGGTGGAAACCCATGCAAGCGTGGGGAAAACATGCAAACGCCATACAGAAACCTCTTTTCCGAGCCCAGAACTCGAACCCAGGACCTTCTCTCATTGTGAGGTGGACGTGCCACAGTAAGCCGTCCATAAGGATCATTCAAACCAAAAATCTTGGATTAATGTTATAAAATAATCAACAAGAGACCATTTCATTAAAGCTACTGGGTAGCTGAATTACCCAAATATGGAACTCACCCATGTCGTTTCCCAAAGTCCAATGCTCATCATAGTCGAAATGGACTTCTCCCTGCCGGTGAGTTCCAGGAAAGAAAGCATGAGCCAAGATCCCTCCTGGACCATCGAAAGGCATCTTGTCTCCATGTTCATACCTGAAGATTAGAACAGGACCTCTGTGTGATGTGAAACTCAGTTCATGACAAGTCTCGGTTTCATCCCTTGCATAAAGACCCAAATTCATCCTGAACGACCTCGGAAAGCAAAACAGACACCTGATCTAGTCTCGTGTAGATTTTCATTCTTTGAACACACACTTCCTGCAGCGAGTTAGATAATCCTAACACTCCAGTGCTTTGGGGAACGTGGGTGAAGGTCCTGGATGCCATCCAGCCCGAAGAAAGAATAAGCTGACTTGCAAATTGAGTCATGCGTGTTCACATCCACAACAATTTGAGAAAGCTGGACCGATGCCCGGCCCCTTTTTATCATAGAAATGAAGGTTGATTAATTCTTCTTTACAGGCTTGGGCATGAGAATATTTGGGGGTAGTCCCGAACTACAGCAGTCAGTGCGCTGAGGTATGTTTTGTCTTGAGTATCGACGTTCTTTTGTTTATTGACTAAGAGAAAGCAAGGCAGTCATAACAGTCTGTGGTTTACACTACGAACTAGGAGATTATAATAAACCAGTGGAAGCTGTTGTGGAAAAAACATACCATGTTTCGGATGTAATTATTCAAGTTGTTTCTTATTTTTAAAAGAAACAGAATCCCGGTGTAAAGTGACACACACACACACACACACACACACTGTGTGCATGTGTGTGTGTGTGTGTATATATATATATATATATATATATCTCGGTCTGGTGTGTAGCAGGTATTCGTTGAGTGACATGGCGAAGGGGTGCATATTTGGAGGGAAAACGACTCGAAGGCAGATGACACTAATAAACTGCAGAGAAAACAAGTCCTGGTTTGTAATATTTGCATCAGCGTTTCAAAGAGGATAAAAGGGAGAGAGGGTGGGATTAACTCACCGTAGGGTCTCAATACAGGGCATAACACAAAGGTCTAAAGAAAACACCTGGCAGGTGTGTGAAGGTGTGACCTCACTGTACAACCTTTCTCCTTTATTTTTGTACTTGCCCAGCTGCAGACTCTGTATTTATACATGCATGCTAGAGATGGAGAGTCAATTATTGGCACAGATCTCATGCTGCCATTCTCTGATCATCTCACGTTTGCGCTCAGAGAAGCTTCTATGTTTGTGCAGTGGTATGGAAATCATCTTTCTGCAGTTTCCTCTACAGTCATTATAGGAGTCTAGTGCGTAGTTAGCTTTAGCTTCCCATTATTTGGTCACTCGCAAATGACCTACAAGGAGGTAAGACAGTTCTGACAGGGGTGGGATGGTGATGTAATGGTTAGGATGTCCACCACACAGCAAGAAGGTGTAATTAATTGTTGTCTTTAGTGTCACGTGATAGGCTTCGATACCCATGTGCACGAGGGGGTGAGTTGTACCAGCTAATCAGAAGGCCGTGCATGCCATGATGCAATAGTGTGCCCCCACATCAAAAAATGAGTAAAACAGCCTAAAGGGAACTGTGAAACATGCGCTAACCTTGTTATTTGACACTTTGACATCATCATACAATACTGCGACAAAATTGATGGGTCAAAAAATTGGAAAACGACTAAAGTAGTGCTAACATAGTAATATCTAGTAAAGAGTTCAGTTCCATTCATACTCCAGGATTGTTTACTATCTACAAACAAACTCGGAGGTATTTCTGAGTTGAGAATTTACATTCAAAAACAAAATCTTTCACGTAAATGAACACTATAGAAACATGCTGTAAAAATATTATCCATTAGATTAGAAGCATCTGGGGAAACTCCAAAACCACAGCGCTAACCTCAAGACGAGTGGAAGTTCCGAGCAGATGTAATCTTCAGGTGTGATGAAAAGAATGGAAAGGCATACCTCACAAAGTCGATGGTGATGTCGGCGTGGCCTTCTTGGACCTCAGTGAAGGTGAGAGGAGTGACATGACTCCAGACCTGTACGGCATCATGGAACACCTCTCGCACCTTCTCAGAATTCATCTGCCACGGCGTCCTCAGGATCCTGACACACAAATGCATAAAGGCACATTCACTACAGACCACCCACACAACTATGAACCGGTTTCATTCTGTAGATACCAGCTATAATCCTCAGAAGCAAGGTGTTTGGTACCATGGAGGAGTATGACTTATGAGCCACAGAGCGCTGCTTTCAGTGAATCTGTCTGCTGAGAAAGTTCAACCACCAGAGGACTGACATGGTGTTTTTTCAGCCTGCATTAAACACAGACAGGCCCTAAAGGATTTGATACATGAGTGAGCGTGTGTGCGTGAGACGGTAACAATATAGGGGTTAGTGAGCATTCGGGTTTATTCTAATGCCACTGAATGACAATATCAATAACACACCCCTTTCATTAACCCTGGACCATCATATCATTTCATAAAAACACGATCGAAAGGGTATGTCAAATTCTAGAATTAGGTTATGAGCTATTACCTTACAGTTGTTTTTAAAAAAGAAAAGAATCAAAGGTGTTCTGGATTTGACTGCATTTAAAGAGTGTGACATGTTATATATCACTTGCTATTGGGAGGTGGGAGCCGATCACATCTGTCACTGAGATAAGGTGGGGTACACCTTGAACAGCTCGCCAGACCATTGCAGAGCAAAACACACACACACACACACACACACACACACACACACACACACACACACCTACACCTAGGAGCAATTTGGAACAGACAATTAGCCTACTGTGGATGACTTTGAACTGTAGGGGGAACTGGACTACTACCCAGAGGAACTCCACTCAAGGACAGGGAGAACATGCAAACTCCACACAGAAACACCCTTGCCAAGCAAGGGTCTCGAACCCAGGACCTTCTTGCTGTGAGGTAGGCGGGTGTGCTAACCACTACAACACTGTGCCATCCCACATGTCACATACCCTCTTCAGAAATCATTATAAATAAAGGGACTTGATATTAAAGTTGCCTAGGTATGCGCCTTCAAGCTGTAATTACAAGGTGGAAAACCTTGAATAAAATTTCTTCCTTTTTGTCCGAAGGAAAGGATCCACCCCAGCAACTGATGGTAGGTATGTTTTTAGCTATTTTGTCTAAATTGTACTCACCAATTAGACCAGTGATTTTCAAACTTTTTTTGCCACCGCCCCCTTCACCAGCAGACAGAAATGCCAGCCACCCCGCCCCCCCAACGGACGCCAGGATGACTAATGTTAAATGTCATAAGAATTGGTTGATTCTTCAATCACAAACAGTTTAAAGAGTATAAAAAAAACATTTTAACGAACAAAAAGGGTTAACATTTATTTTTCAATCACAAACACCTTGAACTGAACATTAAATAAATTGTAAAACAACAAACCCCTAAGACACGAGACAACATAGGAATCAGTCTCCCTTGCCCGGACGCGGGTCACCGGGGTTCCCTCCTGGAGCCAGGCCCAGGGGAGGGGCTCGAAGGCGAGCGCCTGGTGGTCGGGCTTATGCCCATGGAGCCTGGCCGGGCCCAGCCCGAAAAGGAGACATGGGTCCGCCCTCCCATGGACCCACCACCCGTGGGAGGAGTTTTAGGGGTCGGGTGCAGTGTGAGTTGGGTGGCAGCCAAAGGCATGGGTTCTGTCGGACTGATCCTCGGCTACTTACTCTGACCTTCGGGACATGGAATGTCACCTCTCTGGCGGGAAAGGAGCCTGATTTGGTGCGTGAGGTGGAGAGATACCGACTAGATATAGTCGGGCTCACCTCAACGCATAGCTTGGGCTCTGGAACCATCCATCTCGAAAGAGGCTGGACCTTCTTCTATTCTGGAGTTGCTCATGGGGAGAGGCGGCGAGCCGGTGTGGGTATTCTTGTTGCCCCCGTCTAGGTGCCCAAATGTGGGGGTGCTCACCGGTTGAAGAAAGAGTAGCATCTCTCGGTCTTCGGGTGGGGCGACGGGTCCTGACTGTTATTTGTGCTTATGCACCAAATGACAGTTCAGAGTCCCCACCCTTTTTGGAGTCTTTGGGGGGGGTGTTGGAGAACGCTTCCTCGGGAGACTCGCTCGTTGTCTTGGGAGACTTCAACGCCCATGTGGGCAACGATAGTGTGACCTGGAAGGGTGTGATCGGTAGGTACGGCCTCTCCAGTCTGAATCCGAATGGTGTGTCGTTGTTGGACTTCTGTGCTCGTCATAGTTTGTCTATCACGAACACCATGTTCGAACATAAGGGTGTCCATAAGTGCACTTGGCACCAGGACACCCTAGGTCGCAGTTCGATGATTGACTTTGTAGTCGTGTCATCGGACTTGCGACCATATGTTCTGGACACTCGGGTGAAGAGAGGAGCTGAGCTGTCTACCGATCACTACCTGGTGGTGAGTTGGCTTCGGTGGTGTGGGAGGTTGCCTTCCAGACCTGGCAGGCCCAAGCGTGTAATCAGGGTCTGCTGGGAACGTTTGGCGGAGCCCCTGTCCGAGAGGCCTTTAACTCCCACCTCCGGCAGAGCTACAACCACGTTCGGAGGAGGCGGGGACATGGAATCGAATGGGCCATGTTTCGTGCCTCCATTGCTGAGGCGGCAGCCCATAGCTGTGGCCGTAAGGTCGCCGGTGCTTGTCGTGGGCGGCAATCCCGAACCCGGTGGTGGACACCTGCGGTGAAGGGGGCCGTCCAGCTGAAGAAGGAGGCCTATCGGGTTTTATTAGCCTGTGGGACTCCCGAGGCAGCAAACGGGTACCGGCAGGCCAAATGTGCTGCAGGCGAGGCTGTCGCAGATGCAAAATCTCGGGCGTGGGAGGAGTTCGGTGAGGGCCTAGAGAGTGATTATCGGTTGGCCTCAAAAAGGTTCTGGGCCACCATCCGACGCCTCAGGAGGGGGAAGCAGTTCTTCACAAACACTGTTTACGGTGGAGGTGGGGAGCATCTTACCTTGACTGGGGATGTTGTTGAGAGGTGGAGGGAATACTTTGAGGACCTTCTCAATCCCACCAACACGCCCTCCGTGGAAGAGGAAGACCCTGGGGGTTCGGGTGAGGGTCCGCCCATCACTGGAGTGGAGGTCACTGAGGTTGTCAAAAAGTTCTTCGGTGGTCGAGCTCCGGGGTTGGACGAGATCCGCCCGGAATATCTCAGGGCTCTGGATGTTGTAGGACTGTCTTGGCTGACACGTCTCTGCAACATCGCATGGTCATCGGGGGCTGTACCTCTGGATTGGCAAACTGGGGTGGTGGTCCCAATTTTTAAGAAGGGGGACCGGAGGGTGTGTTCCAATTATCGGGAATTACACTCCTCAGCCTACCTGGGAAAGTCTATGCAGGGGTACTAGAGAGGAGGATCCGACCGATAGTCGAACCTCGGATTCAGGAGGAACAATGTGGTTTTCGTCCTGGCCGCAGCACTCTTGACCAACTCTATACGCTCCACAGGATTCTGGAAGGGGCATGGGAGTTTGCCCAATCTGTCCACATGTGCTTTGTGGATTTGGAGAAGGCTTTCGACCGTGTCCCTCGAAAGATCTTGTGGGGGGTGCTCGAGAATACTGGCGTTCTGGATCCGTTGCTACGAGCTATTCGGTCGCTGTATCACCGGAGCCAGAGTTTGGTCCGTATTGGTAACAGCAGGTCGGATTCGTTTCCAGTGGGAGTTGGAGTCCGCCAAGGCTGTCCTTTGTCACCGATTCTGTTCATAATTTTTATGGACAGAATTTCTAGGCGCAGTCGAGGCGATGAGGGGTTCTGGTTTGGTGGCCATCGGATATCTTCTCTGCTTTTTGCGGATGATGTTGTCCTTTTGGCTTCATCAAGTCGGGCCCTCCAGCTCTCATTGGAGCGATTCGCAGCTGAGTGCGAAGCAGCCGGGATGAAGATCAGTACCTCCAAGTCCGAGGCCATGGTTCTCAGTCGGACAATGGTGGAATGCACCCTCCGGGTCGGGAATGAGGTCCTGCCCCAAGTGGAGGAGTTTAAGTATCTTGGGGTCTTGTTTACGAGTGAGGGAAGGATGGAGCGAGAGATCGACAGACGGATCGCTGCAGCCTCTGCTGTTAAGCGGTGCCTGTACCGGTCCGTTGTGGTGAAGAAG
The DNA here is from genome assembly GCA_024760905.1 of Plotosus lineatus. Lineage (NCBI taxonomy): Eukaryota > Metazoa > Chordata > Actinopteri > Siluriformes > Plotosidae > Plotosus > Plotosus lineatus. Next base: position 39,511,980 of record CM045735.1, read on the forward strand.
GAGCTGAGCCGCAAGGCGAAGCTCTCAATTTACCAGTCGATCTACGTTCCAACCCTCACCTATGGTCACGAGCTTTGGGTAATGACCGAAAGAACAAGATCACGGATACAAGCGGCTGAAATGAGCTTTCTTCGCCGGGTGGCGGGGTTCTCCCTTAGAGATAGGGTGAGAAGCTCCGCCATCCGGGGAGAGCTCGGAGTAGATCCGCTGCTCCTCCGCATTGAGAGGGGCCAGTTGAAGTGGCTCGGGCATCTAGTCAGAATGCCCCCTGGACGCCTCCCTGGTGTGGTGTTTCGGGCATGTCCAACCGGGAAGAGACCCCGGGGTCGACCTAGAACACGCTGGAGGGACTATGTCTCTCGGCTTGTCTGGGACCGCCTCGGTGTCCTCCCGGGAGAGTTGGAGGAAGTAGCTCGGGAGAGGGATGTCTGGACCTCTTTGCTAAGGTTGCTGCCCCCGCGACCCGACCCTGGACTAAGCGGAAGAAGATGATGATGATGATGATGAGAGTTATTTATTAACTTATTAACAACTACCCTGCTCAATGAGATGGGTGGGCTTGGTGCATTGCAATCAAACTGTCAACATCAGAATGAAAGTTTGTCAGGGGCAGTCTCAGATCACCACACTCTGTTATGTTGAGTTTGTTTCTTTGTTTCGCGAGGAGCCTTGACACAGCACCGAATCCCCTCTCAACCAGGTAGGAAGTCGGAAAAGCAATGAAAAACAACTTGATGTCTTTCCACAGGTTTGGGTAGCGTTTTGGGATCGCTGTTTGCATCCAAAAGGCTTGGTAAGAGATTTTGAACTTTGGTTTCAGATCCTCGTCATTTTTCAAACTTACAAGTTCCTCTTCTTGATGGGTTGGCACCTTTGTGCTGGGTGCAGTAAACAGATCGATCACACTAACATCACATTTTACTGTAATTGCTCCAATGCCCCCTTCACAATTTCAACGTCCCCATCCGACTGTTTACTGGTGCCACCCTGGGGGGTGGTACCGTCTACTTTAAAAACCACTGAATTAGACCATAAACACTGATTTACTTCTCTAGCTACAAATTATGGAACTTCAAGTACAATGACACCCATGTACTACATCAGAGGGAGCTGGAAGCTTGGGATGTCCCAAGGTGTTAGCATCATAGAGTATGTAGGTCAACTGGTAGGTGATAATCATGACATATGGGAAGAAAGAGACAAAGGGACATGGAGTTTAGCACCATTTAGAGAGTGTGATATCACAGAGTATGTGACACACTGGCAGAATAACTTCAGAAAAAGGAGTGACATAGAGCTTGGCCCCCGGTAGCGCATTGCTAAGTTCTTTTTTTTTTTTTTAGTTCTTACAATTACATGACATTGTGATCTGTGGTGAGAACAGACAACAAGTGGAGGAAAATCTGGAGAGGTGGAGGTATGCCCTGGAAAGGAGATGAATGAAGATTAGCCTCAGAAAATCAGAATACATGTGTGTGAATCAGAAAGACCCAGGAGGAACGGTGATGTTACAGGGAGCAGAGATAATGAAGGTGGAGGATTTTAAGTACTTAGGCTCAACAGTCCAGAGCAATTGAGAGTGTGGAAAAGAGGTGAAGAAGCGTGTGCAGGCAGGCTGGAATGGTTGGAGAAAAGTGTCCGGTGTGATGTGCGATAGGAGAGTGTCAGCAAGAATGAAAGGAAGTGTACAAGATGGTGGTGAGGCCAGCGATGTTGTATGGCTTAGAAACAGTGGCGCTGAGGAAAAGGCAGGAGGCAGAGCTGGAGGTAGCAGAGATGAAAATGTTGAGGTTCTCTCTGGAAGTAACAAGGATGGATAGGATCATAAATGAGTACATCAGAGGGACAGCCCATGTAAGATGTTTTGGATACAAAGTCAGAGAGGCTAGATTGAGATGGTTTGGACATGTACAGAGGAGGGATAGTGAGTATATCGGCAGTAGGATGCTGAGGTTGGAACTACCAGGCAGAAGGCCGAGAGGAAGATCAAAAAAGACATTTATGGATGTGGTGAAGGAGGACATGAAGGTCATTGGAGTAAGAGAAGAAGATGCAGAGGACAGGGTGAGATGGAGGCGGATGGTTTGCTGTGGCGACCCCTGAAGGGAACAGCAGAAAGGAAAACATAACATAACATAACATGAGTGGTGAGAACAGGCCATTCAGCCCAACTAAGCTCACCATTGTCCTATTCTAAAATGACTCTAACCTTAAAGACGCACCATGACTAGATGGTATCCAGCACTAGATCAAGTCTGCTTTTGAAGACTTTTTTTTTGAAGAAAAGAAGAAGAAGAAGACATTACATGGCAGATCCCACAAATAGAACAATGTCAACAAACCTGAATCTCACCAGAACCACATGATAGAGCACACCAATGTGCCTCTTCCTCTACACGGGACAACTTTATAACTAAGGGGGACAATTAAAGAGTGCTAGATACCTCTGGCAGGCACAAATGGTTTATTATAATTTGGCATAGTAATAAGGAAATGTACCCCCTTGTGGGCATTTGAAGAACATTTTGGTGCATATAACATGTATCTAAACCCTTCTTGATTCTGGCTCCAAGGTGGTGGAATGAACTTCCTCTGAACTGCCGGACAGCTGAGTCACCGGGTCTCTTCAAACGACAGCTGAAAACTTACTTTTCCCATCAGTACTTAGATTAAACACTATGCTGTATACAAACACACACCACACAAAAAAAAATCCCCACACACTCAACGCCTAACATCTGAGTTTGACTGACGGTATGCTTAGTCCGTGTTCTAATAAACCAATACAAGAATATCCAGTAGGCCCTTGACTATTCGCGGTTTTGCACTCACGGTTTGAATATTTGGTATTTGCGGACTGCCAAGCAACTGACACATCACTCAAATTCAGCCAATGGCTGTCCTCCTTCCTGCTGATTGGTTAAGATGATGTAACGCCCCTTTTCCCTCATTCACGCACAAGTTGTTTATGAGCCTATTTTTTTGTGTGTGTTTTAATTACCAGTTAAGCTCTATGATGCCACTCAAACACTGCGTCTTCTCTGGCTAAGCGATAGAAAATGCTGGATGTCTCTTCTGAAGAAATACGACTTTCTCCTGAAGAAACAACAGTTTCCTCTGAACTGTTGTATTAAAGTCTTTTTCAATTATTATTCCAGTACAGTATCTAAGTTATTGTTTAGAATGTTTGTGCATGAGATTTTATGTTCTATAGCATGTTTAACAAACGATACCAAAAGGATAAACTTTATTACGCTTCATGTTCTTTTACATTGAACTTGGAGTGACGTCTCCAAGATGGCGCTGCCTAGAGGGCGACGTTGCGGAGTTCTCAGAGTCAAATTGTTTCTTTGTTTGTTTTTATTTATTGTTTTGTTTGTTCATGTTTTGCACTATGCTCGTTTATGACCAGTCAACCCTACTACAGCCATGAGATTGGAGTGTTTTGAAGTTTATCACCTTCCTATCCTGAGCTAATATGCTATGGTAGCTCAATGCGAGCCGTACCCCGGCTAACAATAAGCCCAGGTGGCGTTCTCAGAGTCTCCGGTGCTTGGTTAGAAGTGGAAGGATAGCACTTCCGGTCATTCTCCTTGAAAATGTTAAATCCCTGCGAAAAAAGATAGATGAGCTTCATGCTCAGACTGCTCCACGCTGTGTTTCTGTAAAACATAGCTCAAGGAGAGTACACCTGACAAGGCGATTGCACCAGCCGGCTACACGGCCTTCATCCCCTGCGATCCCAAGCGCCGGAGTTGTCGTTCGGCCCCTTCCCGCCTGGTCTTATTGTTAGTGCATAGTGCAAAACATGAACAAACAATACAACAAATAAAACAAATTAAAACGAACAAAGAAACAATTTGACTCTGAGAACTCCGCGACGTCGCCCTCTAGGCAGTGCCATCTTGGAGACGTCACTCCAAGATGTCACTCCAAGTTCAATGTAAAAGGACGTGAAGCGTAATAAAGTTTATCCTTTTTGTATCGTTTGTTAAACATGCTACAGAACATAAAATCTCACGCACAAACATTCTAAACATTAACTTAGGTACTGTACTGGAATAATAATTTAAAAACACTTTAATACTAGTGCTTTACAACAGTATATGCTGTATATTTTATCATCAATAAATATAACAGTAAAAATGGAAAAGTTTTTCTTAATCATTAATACATTTTACTACATTAATACTGTATTAATGAGTAAGACTGTCTATAGAATGTGTTTAAGAAGCATATTTTAGTGCATGTAATAGATACACAGTATTTTACTTCCGCTTGCTCATTCCTGCATGTAATATGATGCATCTGCTTTTATTTCTGGGTACAGAACTCGCAGATTATCTTCATTTTTGGGAGGGGCTGGAACCGAACCCCCGCGAATATCGAGGGCCTACTGTATTCACTGATAGAGACTTTAAAGCACTTCTGTAAGTCAGTCTGGATAAGAATGTCTGCTAAATGCTGTAAATGTAAATATAATAAAATGTGCTTTTTAAGTGTTTTGGTCAAGTTTTTTTTTTATCCCATGCATGGATCACCTTAGTAATCCTGCACACAAATAAAGAACCAAACACACAAACCAACACAGGTAAAAAAAAAAAAATGTCCTCTTTGCAGAGGTAATAGTGACCTGTGGATACATTTTAAGATGTTTACTTGGTTGGTTCTCCATCAGACAGAGCATTTCCTGGATGGCATATGATGAGCTCAGAAACAACTGCTTTACAAAATACATGCTGTTTGACAACCCTCCTATTTTACCAGCTCACTCTCTGGAGAATGGAATTAAGTTGGCTGTGTAGTGTCTGATTCCATTGTGTCTTCCAAGCACATGGCTAGGCAATGTTTAAAATAATGCACCCATCAGCCAGTTCCACTTATTTTGCTTGGTCTTGTGCCTCTCTGTTGCTTTCAATAGCTTTATTTCCAGGCAAGCTTAATTCTCAATACACAATTAGCTCTCTAAGCCAGGGTTCTTGTTAGAGCCACAATTTGCTTCTGCAAGTCGAGACAAGAGTAGAAGAACCCAGAGCAGCAGGTTGTGTACTTATATTTTTTTCTTGTTGGGGGGGAGGGGCTGGATCAGTCTCTTCAAGGATGAAATAGTTTTTAGAGTCACTACATCTCAACCCAGCTGAATGCTCAGGGAGCATCGCTTTGGTGCGAGATTGTTTGGGTTAGATACTTCTCAAGTTCCCACAATGATACCTCAAACTAAGGGAATGTCTTTTGGAGGAATGAAATTTATGTACCAAGTACTGTTCCAGAGACCACGGTGCTCTGAAGTTGGCAGTTTATGTCATCCAAGCACCTTACCAAAGTGGTTTTTTTTGTTGTTGTTGTTAGCGTGGCAAGGGTAAATACAAGGATGCCACTTGGTAGTGTTATCCCCTAGTAACCTGTGAAGCATAACGGATGATCTCACTCCAAAAAAACTCAGCTGGGGTTCTCTGTTTCCCCATCTGGAAAGGCTGGATTTCCTAAAATCATGTGGATCAGGAGTCTAGCCTTGGTGTGTGATCACACCACTTAGACGCGGCATCTGATCTTGCATCAGCATTTCTGACTGGAGAGTCTGTCATTAGGTCAGGGCTGAGTGGGGTTCTATAAAAGACTAAAAAAACCTTCTTGAGACATCTTTAGTCGTTATGCCAAAGTGACATACTACAGAAACATTGTTGGGGTGGAGTTAAGACAGATGTCTTCTCTCCGTTTTGTTTTTGTCTCTCTTTACATGCCTAAGTCTTTGTTTCTGTCTTTAAGAATGCGATGAGGCAGCAAAGCCCCTGTTTTTCTGCCTTCACTATTTACAGAAGAGGCCAGGCAGACCAGTCTAGCAAAAAGTATTGAGTTCTTAAACTGAAAAGAGGACAACAGAGATTTATGGGTCATGATTCCAGCAAGTGGGCCATAAACCTGGGGGAGTTTTAATCAATGGTGACTCTGAACAGCAGGCGGATGCTCTTAGATTTAATGCTTCAATTGGCCTCTTATCTCCCGCTGAGTAGCAGAGAGGAAACTAGAATCACATGGGCTCCAACACCATCATGTGTATCACTACATTATGGATAAGTTGTTTGTACCCTTGGTGTCATGACCCTGCTGCTTTCTAATTACAGGGCAAGGCAAATGTCCGATCAAGACCCCCAGTGACCAAAACGAAAGAAAAGTCAGTCTTGAGCTGAGGTCAGACCACAAAGCCAATTTTGAAGCTTGAAAGGTGATCATGTATTTTATGTTCCATTATCAGGTCATGGTGGCTGGACATAAAGGTTTCCTATCGAAACCACCTCAGGTCACTCACTTGGTATCTCTTACTAATCTGTTTATTGTTTTGGTTCTGAGTCTGTTCTGAGTCAGAAGCACAAGCTGGTTTTAGGCCCAGGTACAGATGCCACTACAGACAATATATTCACTCTCCAGACACTGTGTTCAAAATATCTTACAAAACCAAAGGGGCGGTTTTTCTGCGCCTTTATTGACTTTAAAAAGGCATTTGATTACGTTGATAGAGCTAAACTATATATGTTACTTAAATCTGGCTGTAATGGTAAATTATACAAGCTTCTTCATAATGTGTATTTATCCGTGAAATCTTGTGTAAAATTTGCTAACTGTAAAATTGACATGTTTTCAACAAGCTCTGGTGTACATCAAGGCTGCATCTTGAGCCCAATACTCTTCATCTTTTTCATAAATGAGCTTACCACAGAAATATGTAAATCTTGTAAGCATGGTGTTTTTCTATCTCAAGATATAGATGATATCATGATGTTATTATTTGCTGATGATGTGAATATATTTTCTTATACAGTCATTGGTTTACAAAAGCAACTAAATGTTTTACATCAGTTTTGTATTTCTTGGGGTTTGAGTGTCAACATCGAGAAAACAAATGTTGTATTTAGAAATGGAGGTGTATTTAAAAAGAATAAAGTATGGTATTATGGTAATACAAAGCTTAAATGTGTTTCTTATTATAAATATTTAGGTTCAATATTTTCATCAAGATTGAACTGGTCACAAGCTTGTAAAAGTCTGGCGGCCCAAGCTTCAAAAGCTATGCAACCATTCAAAAAGAATTCTTATATTTCTTTAAATACTGCATGTACAATTTTTGACTGTAAAATTTGCCCATTCTTCTATACAGGTCAGAAATTTGAGGGACTAAATATTTTCACTGTATTGAAAAGATATTTTAAGTGCTTTTTGAATCTGGGAAAGTTTGCTTCAAATAAAGCTGTTTTGGTGGAAATTGGTCGATGTAATATTTTTGTATTTAGTAGATTAAGGGTAATTAGATATTGGTTGAAGTTATTAAAAATGGATGCTCATAGATACCCTCAGCAAAGTTATATTTTTTTAAAGTCACAAGATGAAAATGGTAAGGTTAATTGGGCATCAGAAGTTAGACAACAACTTTTTGTTAGTGGATTTTCATATGTGTGGATTTCACAAGAGGTTGCAAATGAAGTCATTTTTCTTTCTCTTTTTAAGCAGCATCTTCAAGATATTTATTTTCAAGAGTGGTCTCTGTCTGTAGGAAATTCAAAGTTTTTACAACACTATTCCTCACATAAATTTTCGCTAGAGCCTGAATTTTATATCATGAATTTACAGGATAAATCCATTATACGGGCATTATGTAAATTTAGAATAGGTTCCATGATTTTAGAAGTAATTATTTGAATAAGTCTTGGGGAGATGTGAGTGATGTTAGTGAAGCTACCTGGAAAAATTGTGAGTCTGGTGATATTGAAAATGAATTTCATGTAATGTTTGTATGTGGCAAATATTCAGATTTACGGCAAAAATATCTATCTTTTTTTCCATTAACATTGTTACCTGTGAAAGATAAACATATACAGATATAAACAGATATTGTCCAATCTGTTAAACTCTAAAAATATTGATGTCTTGCGATGTATTGCAACCTACCTTAAACATGTATTTAATGAAAGATCTGTAACAAAATTGTTACCACGCCCATTCACTCATATGTAAATTGTAATTCTCCAATTGGCCTCCAGGCCACAAAATACTGAATAAATGAATCTGGAAAAAAAAAAATCTGAATCTGTTTACAATCACCAGTAGAGGGGCTCTAATAGAGTGCAAGTTGCCTTCACCAGGATCAAATTCATTATTATAACTTGGCATAGTAAGAATGACACCCCAGTGGGTGTCAGATGAATGTTAAAGATTTGGGTATTTTTGGAATTTGGGTTTTTTATTTCAACATGAGTTCAGAAAGACATTGTGGTCGATTCCATTTTATTTTCAAGAGATACCAGTGCATTTAATGAAGGGCAGTGGTGGTCTAGTGGTATAGGGCGCTGGATCGCTGATCCAAAGGTTGGGGGTTTGAGTCCCACTCTCCACAAGGTTGTCACTGTCCCCCCCAGTGCGGCTAACTGGGTTATCAAAGGCGGGCCATGTCTCTCACTGTCTATGGTGAGAGGCATGTAAAAGAACCATTGCTGACTTTCATAAAGAGTAGGCTGCAAAGTCGTCAGCGTGTTTCTGTCCCTTGCTATAAAGGGTTGTGACAGGAAGGGCATCCCACGTCAAAAAAAAAACCTCTGCCAAATCAAACGTGTGAATCAGATGATTCGCTGTGGCGACTCCCGAGTAAAAGGGAAAAAAAACGAAAGGAAGACAGACAGACCAGTGTATTTAATGGTAATTTAATATACTTGGGAAGTTCATGAGCCCCTTTAAGACTCAAAGGACACAATTCTTCTGAATGGCACCGAAGTTAAAAATTATTAATTTTTAATAAAGGTGGATTGCAAGGAAAAATTGGACCTTGAGACACAGTAGAATGTTACAGCTGACCATTTGACCATGTGTTTGTAAACTTGAACCATGTGTTTGGGAGTAGTTAGACAAAATAACACCTTGATCCTGGGTGGCCTGGAGACAGAAGGGTGTTTCTGATATGAAAGAAGAACCTTCAAAACACTGTCTACACTCTGTCCCCACAACTCTCACTTGTGAAATATCACTCAGTCAGAGCCTTTCATGAAGATTTTACTACGGGTTGTGAGATGACGAGGTGTCTGTGTCGAGGAGGATTCCTTAGATATGTGAAAACTACAGCACACCCTGAGGCACATGATCTATGGGTCCATGAATTATAAGACTGTGTGTGTGTGTGTGTGTGTGTGTGTGTGTGTGTGTGTGTGTGTGTGTGTGTGTGTGCCATCATAACCAGCAAGCCATCAAATGAGACCACTAATGTATAATATGTGGACTTAAATTATGCTTTTCATGATTTCCGCCGAAAGGAACTGAGTTGCACCATATATTTAGAGTCTTATGGTAATTAGTTGAAAAAATAACTTACTTGTAAGTGAAGCTAGTCTTGCGCCATCCCTTAACTAAAGCGAAGCGCTTGCCTCGGGACCGTCCACCGTGCAAGCCTACATTATAGAACTTTTCTTGATTAGGAGGGTAGTCTGGGACTCCACAGCGTGGCCTATTCCAGACATCAGTGCCATTCTTTGTGAAAGTAGGGTAATGCTGCCATTGCTTCAACACAAAGTCTTCTTTAAGTGTTTCTTGAGCATGTGGAAGTCTTCCCCTTTTCTTCAGCATGTAATGGTGAATCTTCTCTGGCCAGACCTTGGAGCACAAACAAAAGAACTTTCATTCATGTATTCACTCATGAGATCAATAATTATGCATATCATTCATCCTGTTTACAGAGGCTAGAGCCTCTCTTTGCCGACTCTGGGCACACTCTGAACAGCGCAACAGTCCATTGCAGGGTGAATGTGTACACAGCCATTCACACTCACACTCACAGCAAGGGCAATTCGGAGAAGCAAGTTGGCCTAATGTCCATGTCTCTGGCTTGTCGGAAGAATCCGGAGTACCCAGACTCCACACATAATTTCCCTCATCAAGACCAGGACTTGAACCCATGACCTATGTGATTACAAAACTAAAGGAGAAAGAGTGAGCTCTTAAAACCATGCTGGAGATTCATCATGCCTTGGGTTAGAAGGCCAGACCTCTTGACTGAAGGTCTAGGCAGATTTTAGAAGAAGGGTGATAGGAAAATGATGCGAAGGGACTGGGGTGCCCCTCCCTGAATCGCCACCTTATCGTGGTGGAGGGGTTTGCGTGACCTAATGATCCTAGGAGCTATGTTGTCGGGGGCAAATGTACTCCCAATGGGTAAGGTCACCCAAGGCAAACAGGTCCGGGGTGAAGGTCTAGACGAAGTGCAATTCAAAAAAACCCCTATGACACATGAGAGAGCACAGGAAGCAGTCTCCCTTGCCCGGACGCAGGTCACCGGGGTTCCCTCCTGGAGCCAGGCCCAGGCCCAGGGGAGGGGCTCGAAGGCAAGCGCTTGGTGGTCGGGCTTATGCCCATGGAACCTGGCCGGGCCTAGCCCGAAAAGGAGGCATGGGTCCGCCCTCCCATGGACCCACCACCCATCGGAGGAGTTTTAGGGGTCGGGTGCAGTGTGAGTTGGGTGGCAGCCAAAGGCATGGGTTCTGTCGGACCGATCCTCGGCTACTTACTCTGACCCTCGGGACATGAAATGTCACCTCTCTGGCGGGAAAGGAGCCTGATTTGGTGCATGAGGTGGAGAGATACCGACTAGATATAGTCGGGCTCACATCAACGCATAGCTTGGACTCTGGAACCATCCATCTCGAAAGAGGCTGGACCTTCTTCTATTCTGGAGTTGCTCATGGGGAGAGGCGGCGAGCCGGTGTGGGTATTCTTGTTGCCCCCCGTCTCGGTGCCCAAATGTTGGGGTTCTCCTCGGTTGACGAAAGGGTAGCTTCCCTCCGTCTTCAGGTGGGGGGACGGGCCCTGACTGTTATTTGTGCTTATGCACCAAATGACAGTTCAGAGTACCCACCCTTTTTGGAGTCTTTGGGGGGGTGTTGGAGAACGCTCCCTTGGGAGACTCGCTCGTTGTCTTGGGAGACTTCAACGCCCATGTGGGCAACGATAGTGTGACCTGGAAGGGTGTGATCGGTAGGTACGGCCTCTCCAGTCTGAATCTGAATGGTGTTTCGTTGTTGGACTTCTGTGCTCGTCATAATTTGTCTATCACGAACACCATGTTCGAACATAAGGGTGTCCATAAGTGCACTTGGCACCAGGACACCCTAGGTCGCAGTTCGATGATTGACTTTGTAGTCGTGTCATCGGACTTGCGACCATATGTTCTGGACACTCGGGTGAAGAGAGGAGCTGAGCTGTCTACCGATCACTACCTGGTGGTGAGTTGGCTTCGGTGGTGTGGGAGGTTGCCTTCCAGACCTGGCAGGCCCAAGCGTGTAATCAGGGTCTGCTGAGAACGTTTGGCGGAGCCCCCTGTCCGAGAGGCCTTTAACTCCCACCTCCGGCAGAGCTACAACCACGTTCCGGAGGAGGCGGGGGACATGGAACCCGAATGGGCCATGTTTCGTGCCTCCATTGCTGAGGCGGCAGCCCATAGCTGTGGCCGTAAGGTCGTCGGTGCTTGTCGTGGCGGTAATCCCCGAACCCGGTGGTGGACACCTGCGGTGAAGGGGGCTGTCCAGCTGAAGAAGGAGGCCTATCGGGTTTTGTTAGCCTGTGGGACTCCTGAGGCAGCAAACGGGTACTGGCAGGCCAAACGTGCTGCAGCCGAGGCTGTCGCAGATGCAAAATCTCGGTCGTGGGAGGAGTTCGGTGAGGACCTGGAGAGTGATTATCGGTTGGCCTCAAAAAGGTTCTGGGCCACCATCCGATGCCTCAGGAGGGGGAAGCAGTTCTTCACAAACATTGTTTACAGTGGAGGTGGGGAGCTGCTTACCTTGACTGGGGATGTTGTCGAGAGGTGGAGGGAATACTTTGAGGACCTCCTCAATCCCACCAACATGCCCTCCGTGGAGGAGGAAGACCCTGGGGGTTCGGGTGAGGGTCCGCCCATCTCTGGAGTGGAGGTCACTGAGGTTGTCAAAAAGCTCCTCAGTGGTCGAGCTCCGGGATTGGACGAGATCCGCCCGGAATATCTCAGGGCTCTGAATGTTGTAGGACTGTCTTGGTTGACACGTCTCTGCAACATCGCGTGGTCATCAGGGGCTGTACCTCTGGATTGGCAAACTGGGGTGGTGGTCCCAATTTTTAAGAAGGGGGACCGGAGGGTGTGTTCCAATTATCGGGGAATTACACTCCTCAGCCTACCTGGGAAAGTCTATGCAGGGGTACTAGAGAGGAGGATCCGACCGATAATCAAACCTCGGATTCAGGAACGGTACTGGAGCTTGAACCCCTGCTCTTCAGAGTACCACTGAGCCACCACAACCCTAAACACTCTCTTTCGTGGTAGCCAGACTAAAGGTGGTGTAAGCTGAGCTTTATATAATATATAATGTAGGGAGTCTTATAAAGGGCATTTAATGGCACTCTGTGCACACACACCTCTAACATTATGGGAAGCAAGAAGAGATTTTGGAGTTTAAAGCTTACAATAAAAATTAAACAATGTTGGCGTATCCCCGAACAGAACAGTATGAAGAAAAAGGCAACAAATGACATGTTAGGGCAGGCATGCCCAACTTGATATTGTTACCTAAAAACATGGCCCCAGGACAATTGACAGCCATGTGAATTCCACACCATAACAATCACTATGCTTCAAGGGTTTATTTCCATCCGAGACATTCTGCTGACTATGCGCAAGCCGTCTGTGTACGCGGTACCGTCATTAAATTAACTAGACTATGCTTGTGGAACACATATATAATCAGTGAGATTGCTTTTTTTTTTGTAACATGTGCCCCTTAAGAGCCTGAAGTAACCGTGGTACCACTTAGTGCGTGACGGAAATAGAAGCAAAACATGGGTGTCTCCAGTTCATCTGGAGTCAAAGAGCAGAGGTCAATGGCTAAACCAACACAACAGGACCACTGATTTAAAGCAAACATCAACTTCCATTAGGGACAAAAACCCAGCAATAGAAACAGATGATAAAGATAACAGCATATAACAATAAGTCGTCTGTCAAATGCACTCATAATAAAGCTATTAGTAAGCATAGCGTTCTGCCTAAGATATAGTGTTTAATTTAAGAAATTATTGGCTTTGCATGCCTCCAGTATGCACTTGTACATGTTTCTTAAAACTTGAACCACTATTTAGGATCAGTACCAGACAATGAAGTGTTTCCTGAGTCAGCAGGTTATACGAATGTAATGACAGAAGCACAAATACCAGGGTGCATGTGGAGGACCTGTAAGAGTGGAGCTGTAAGCAAGCCCCTAATCACAAGCTTATCATTATGATCAGATGAGTGCAAAGATTTGTGCACCTGTAATGCCCTTGAAATTACATGGAAATAAAATGTTTGGTTCTTTTGTTAGTGCAAAAAATGCTTATGTTGAGACAATAAAGAAGCTTTGGTTTGGACAAGAAAGACTAGATATTGGAGATTATCCAGATTAAATTCTGGATTCTGGAATTTTTAAAGGATTCTTTAACCTTATAAAATCAAATGACCTGGGTTCATTTGGGGATCGTTGGGATTGACAGGGTTCTAGATCCATGGTTTACTCTCCATGTAATTTTCCTTTCACCTTCCAAAAGAAAAAACAAGGTAGCTGGTGGATTGACTATGATATACTGCTAGATGTTAATGAGAGTGTAAATGTGTGTGTATGTGTATCTGGAGCACAGCAATGGACTGAGTTCTTTCACAACAGGATACTCTTGCCAGGGGTTCCCCGGATATGCTTAAGATTCATCGTGATCATGTGCAGGATAAAGCAGTTAATCGATATGAATGCCTGTGCACCTAATAAAGAACTTGAAGAAAGGTGTGTTGGTAGATAGAGTATTAATATACAATCTATATTGGGAAATAAATACATTAGGAACAGAATGTGCATTGCTCAATGCTCAGAACACTCCCGTGCATGCATCATTGCTGCCATATGTTCCACTGGGCATGTCGTCCGAAATCTCTCAGTACCAGCAAAAATCGAAGGGGCCATGTTTGAAGCAGTGTTTTTTCTCTCGCTTTCTCTTTTTTACCGTAACAATTTCTTACACTGCCACCTGGTGGAATCCTCCAGATTTACATAAAGTACACATGCAAATATAGCAACAGCAACTTGTGAAAGAGTACGAATAAAGTAATGTCAAATACATTCCGACTCTTCAAAGCAATTTTACATTGAAAAAAGAAGTGGGGGAATTTTCTTGTAAACCTTCATTCATGTTTGGGCAAATTTTACAGGATCCACCTGGATGCAGAAAGTCAGGCACCAAGCATCTAGCAAACTGACACCTGCATGCCTTTCTTTTATTTTACCATGACAGTTGAGTCAATTTATTTTTTGACACTGCTTAGTAACAGTTGAGTCTCAAGCCAGGCATGAACCCTGCCTTATACTTACTTACTTACTTAATCCTCTTCGTCATGATTGTACATAAGGCCGTGAAGCCTGCCTTATGCATGTCAGTAAATACTGAAGGATTTATCATGTATCAATTGAAAAGCTGCAGGAGTTCCGCAAAATAGTGAAGTGTTCTTAGTGCCTGATATCGGCTGTTGTATTTTATTCTCCATAACATAGCACAGTATTAGATGTCTGGACTGATGGCATGTTTAAAGTACAAACAGCTCCAGTCGAGGTATCTGGAAGTGATCAGTATAGAATGAAACGTCCCAGCGGGTACAATGCTTGTGGCTGAATTATTGGTCATTGCTTTGAAAAATGAGCATGTGGCTTATTATAAAAAGTACAAAGGCACTCAGAGAGTGCAAACCTCCTCTAAGTCGGGGGAAAAACTACAAAATCAGCATCCACTGCTGAGCCTGCTGTAATCATACAGTGTTTCAAGCATCTTTAACAAGTTCCTGGATCCGAATTTGATCTGAATCACACCAAAATAGAATGGAGTATTCACTGTGTCATACTGCACCTCTCCAGAATAAGATGACGGTACAGTGCACACTTAACAACACAGACAACCAGTCACACTAAAACTCACACCGATGAGCAGCTTTAATAGCCAGTTAATCTAAAGTGCATGTTTTTGGACTGTAGGAGGAAACCACAGTATGCAGAGGAAACCCGTACAAGTACAGGACAATGTGTAGATTCCATACAGAAACGTCCTCACTGACCCCAGGACTCAAGCGGTGTTACAGGTTTAGAACCAACTAAAACATAACCCCCTTGACAAAAGTAGTTAGTTTCTTTTACAATAGTCGTGATGAATTCTTCATTCTGATTGGTCGAAAATATATGAAATAAATTTTCTTCACAGAAGCTTTGTCCGTAATTTAGCCTGCAGGGTTATGTTATGTCATCTTTCTACAGTAACAGTAACACGTGGACGCTTATTCCATATGCACAATGTTTACAAATGTTTCATCCTGCTAGGCAAGCTATCGAAGCTATCAAGCTAGCATTATCGTCTATTGCCATCTTTTTTGTGTGTGTGTGTGTGTGGGGGGGGGGGGGGGATAATCTGGTTGCCAAAATCTTTCCATCTAGAAAATTGAACAATAAAAAACATCCATTGTTACATGTGGTGTTTCTGGTATTTTGATTTCTGTTCCTGGAATAAAGATAAGTATCGGTAAAGGAGGCGGGCTCTCTGACGTGAAAGTGATACATTCTGCAGATGATAAACAGACCTATAAGTCACGTACTGGGTAAATTGGACAGATTACATCTCTGAATGCCATTCAAAGTATCTTAAAGAAACCGTTCTGTCTCAGTGAGCTTACAGGAAAAGAGCCTTATGGTGTGCGCTTTCTTCATCGGATTTTTTTATCAGGGACGTACAGTGGTTTACACTAAAAATAAGAGTATTATTTTGGTTTGAACTGCTTCAGTTAGTGTTCTTGTGAGACCTGGGTGCAGATGAAAAGAGCTGACGTGTCACTACACGAACGAACGGCCAAAGATCCATTTGCTTTCTCCTTGCCTTTCTAGTGAAACCAGGCTTAAAGCTGAAACCTAAAGACCTGTGTGTGTGTGTGTGTGTGTGTGTGTGTGTGTGTGTGTGTGTGTGTGTGTGTGTGTGTGTGTCTGTAGGTCTGTGTGTGTGTGTGTGTGTGTGTGTGTGTGTGTGTGTCAGAGCTGTTGGCCTAATTCCCATTCTCCAGTGCTCATGAGGATAATTGTCTCCCTGTTGGCAACCAATCATCCGATGGGCATTCATGGTGTGATATCATCTGTGCCTCATTCCTCCAGAAAATACAAGCAAGAAATTAGCGACCCAGAATTCTCAGGAAGATAGTTGAACTTGGCACGAAAGCATGAAACTGCTTCTGGTATGCAGTACGTATGAACCATGACAACAAAAAAGATATTAGAGGCTTTTCCAAGCAAGAGGTTCAATATGAAGTTTCTTAGACAAAGAAAGCCTGGGTTTATTTACAATACAGTTCAGTTTTCATTGATTCTTTCATTCATTTATTTTCTGAACCACTTAATCCTAAGTAGGGTCGCGGGGAGGCTGGAGCCCAACCCAAGGCAGGGGATACCCTGGCCATCGCACAGTGATGCACCATCACACCAAGGGGCAATCAGAAATAACCATTGAGTCTGATGCTTATGTCCTTGGAATGTGGGGAAACCAGAATACCCTGAGGAAACCCATGTAAGCACAGCAAGATCATGCAAACTCCACCTATAAACACCCTTGCCAAAGCCCGAGACTTGAACCCAAGACCTTTTTTGCAGTGAGGCAGTAGTGCTAAACACTATGCCACCATGTCACCCTTTGTTCAGTCATCCAGACTGGGAATATCTCAAATATCACAAGCACCAATTAGGTCAGTGATCACCAGCCCTGGAGATCTGTCTCCCTGAAAACTTTGTCTCCAGCCCTAATCATGCCCACCTGACCAGCTACTCACTGCCTAAAGAAGTTCCTGATCAGCTAAAAGAGGTGTGTATGTCGATCACTGGTGAAAACAGATTCTGAACTCAAGTGCTGTTGCAAGGCTAGCATGTCCATCTCACAGCAAAAAAAATTCAAGTTCCTAGCTTGGTGAGGACGTTTCTGCATGGAGTGTTCATGTTCTCCTCATACTGGTGTGGAATTCTTCGGGGTACTCTGGTTTCCTTCTACAGTCCAATGACATAAACATTAGGCTAATTGGTTGTTTCAAATTGCCCCAGGTGTGAGTATGAAGAGTTGTGTGTGTGTGTGTGTGTGTTAGCTTGGCAAAGGTCTTCAGGATGTACCCTACCTTTGATCGGAGTTGGTTGAGATAGACTCCACCCTCCCTCATGACCCTAGCAGGAGTAAGCGGTTTGGCCAATGAGTGAGTGACTGAGTGAGAGTGGCATTGCTGAGGTGTCAAACCAGAATTCTGAACTACACCAGGCCACTCCCACAACATCGGAACACACTTCCAGATACACATCATGTCACTGCTTTGCCCAACTAAAACAGAACAATCCACTTTTCATAACATGCCATTGCGAACATAAGGCCACGAAAAGACCAGCAATAAACCTCCGTCCTTTAGCAGATGAAATTATACGGGCAGTGGTGGCCTGGTGGTCAGGCTGCTGGATCACTTCAAACCCCACTTTCAACGGGTTATCACTGTCCCCCCAGTGCAGCTAACTGGGTTATCAAAGGCCGGCCATGTCTCTCACGTCTCTCTATGGTGTGAAGTATGTAAAAGAACCATTGCTGACTTTCGTCAAGAGTAGTTACATAGCCGTCAGCG
Source organism: Plotosus lineatus (assembly GCA_024760905.1). Classification (NCBI taxonomy): domain Eukaryota; kingdom Metazoa; phylum Chordata; class Actinopteri; order Siluriformes; family Plotosidae; genus Plotosus; species Plotosus lineatus. The sequence goes on from CM045735.1 coordinate 39,529,681, forward strand.
TCTTTCTGCCCTGTAGTGGCCTGGCGAGCTGTTCAGGGTGTACTCTGTCCTCTCCCCCCGAGTCAGCTGAGATAGGTACCAGCCTCCCTGTGACCCTAATTGGGATTAATTGGTTCAAAAAATGAATTAATGAATGAGATAAAATTATGACACACTTGAGATAAAAAATGAGTGATCCTGAGGAAATTAGGCTTGGGTAAATATTTACCCATACAAAACTTCCAGAGAACTTTACAGCTTGGAAGTTGTATATACACACAAAGTGATTTCACCGCCAAGGGAGAATGTTTTCGTAGGAACAGGAAAAGGATTAAAGCTGATGGAAGATGATAGATATAAAATGCCTTTAGTCAATAGGAAATGAGCGGTATGTAGGTCATGTAGCTGTTGATGGAGTCGTGGAAAAGCAGTGCAAGGCTAAAGGTTAAGAATGCAGCATAAAGATCAATGGTGTACCACACACGAACCTTCACCGATCCAGTTCATTATGTCTGTTGTCACGGTAATAACCAAGCTATAATCACAAAACAAACCTAAGCTAAGCTGGTTAAGGCAGCACTTCATTGCTCCTCTGTATTTATCATCATCATCATCATCATCATCATCATCATCATTTATTGATCTTATTATTTTACAGTTGTTTTTGTTACAGATCAAGATGGGGATGACTTTCTAATATGTTTATGTTTGTTTGATTTGTGTTTGTTTACTTTAAAATGTAACTGTTAGTTTTTTTAAAGCATTTTTAAGCTTGTATGAACTTAGTTTGAAAAATTTTACAGAAAACAAAATTAAAAGCTCATACATATTATACATTACATGTAAGTTTACCTAAACGTAGTTTTAAAAAATGTTTTTCATTTTCATTTTTAAGGTTGTTTGAAGTTTTTTGATTTGATAGGTTTTATAACTTAGTTTACTTTTAAAAACTTATCTAACCTATGTTAAAATATGTAGTTTTAAGTTGATTTTTAAGTAAATTTTTAAGTTTTTCAGTTAACATTTTTCAAACTAAGTTTAAGTTTTAAGTTTTTTATGTTTCATTTTTTAAATTAATTTTATAGTTTTTTTTAAATCTGAGTTTTAATGTACTTGTTAAATTGTTCAAATAAGTTTATGGTTACTTGTCTTTAGGCTGGGGCAGTACAGTACTGGATTACTGATGCCAAGGTTGGGGTTGAAGCCCCACTGTCACCAGGTCATCACTGCTGTCCCCCAGTTTACATTGTTGACTTTCATAAAGAGTTAAAATGGGCCAATCCCCCTGTGACGCTAATTAGGATTAAGATGTTCACAAGGTAAATGAATTTATCTTGTTCTTTAATCACATTTTTGAGCTTCAAATCATTGAACTGCCATCAACACTTTTGATCAGTCAGAGTATAAAAACTAGTGCAATCTTTAGTGAAAAAAATTTTAAAGTTTGTGTAAAGATTTATGGATTGACACACTTAGAAAAGACGGGTTCCTCTGTGTTTTTTAAAATAGTTAACGGTTGACATTTTTTAAAAAACATAAACCTGAGATTTCTCAGTCCTCAGGTCCTTATGGGTTTAAAAATGGCTGTTTATTTGGATAATTAATGTTGTCAAATCAGTGGACGATGTTCTTTGAGGTTCTTTATAAGGTGATTGTTTATACTCTGAAAAAAAATCACTGTTTCTCCTGGAGGTATAAAATGATTCTAATGTTTATGTGATGGTTGACACTTCTACAGTAAAAGTCAAAAGGTTTGTGGTCTGTGGTCCTACACTCTTATAAAAGGGTTCCTCAGGGATCTTTTAAGACTGATTTATTACTCATGATCTGTATCTGTACAAAATCCATACAGTAACTCAAAAAAAAAACAAAACTATGAGCTCAGTATGATTTTAGCTCCCCAAGCTACTTGTATGGCAAGTTACTGAAACCATCAAGCAGAATTTTGAACGAGGGATCAAGCCGAACCCATTTTTGAAAAATGATAGCAGGAGAATGTCGACTTCCTCTGTGATATATCACATTAAAGCTGCAATTATCCAAGCAGGTGAGCGCATGTTTGCAGACTGCACTGATCTCACAAGTTTGTTATTCTCTGGATGTTTCCTGCAGATGTTTCACTGTATCTGATAAGCTCTGAATCACTGTAAAGCTTTATGAGGTTTATTAGTGAATGGCAGGCTTAGCGTTTTATCAGATTTGATTTTCAACTATTTATAAAACCTATATGATCAGAATGATTGATTATAAATAAAAAAAAACAAAACAACAACAACACTTTTTGTTAATAATTAACAACCATGCATTTAATCTCTATAGATGCCACTAAATAGTATCACATTACTACATAGCATAGCAATGTAATACAATAATATAATAGTGTCATAATATTATTCAGTTTAGCCAGAGGCACATAATCGTTTTGGTATACAGTGCATGGGAACATAAAAGCAGATTCAGTCAACATTTATACACTTTCATTAGACTCCTTAACAATAGCAGAGGTAGATCAGGTGAGCTCTGCATGCTCAGGGTGAGCTAAGTGCTGTTTAGCTAACATTCAGAGTATTAGTATATGGGTCTGATCACGAAAGTGGTACATTTTCCAACGATCCAACTTCAAACTTGAATACATATTTCCAAGCCCAAGTTTATTTGTGAATCAGTGCATCAAAATCTTTAGTACGTGCCTGGGAGATAATATCACGTCAAAATATCTACATATAATGAACACAGTTTTTGAAATAATTCAAATACTTCCTAGTTTACACCTTTTTTCACACTCAATTTTGTGACTAGAGAAAGAGGTCATTATTTCATGTCCTACTGAGCCTCTGCTAAGGTCTCCACAGGTACAATAACCACATGAATCGGAGCACAGGTGTACAATGAACTACAGAATCTCCATGTTTGTGGCAAAATTGGTAAATAAGCACCAAACTTAAACTGGATTAATGATTTACATAACTTTTCCTGTCCATGTTAGATGGTGTATCTTGTGCTCCCACCAATCACTGATGGATCGGCATTAATTGACTTTAGATAATAAAGAAATGTTAAACATTTCAAGCACCATCAATCAGCACAGTGTAACTAATTACACAATTATTATCTAAAGCTATTATTAGTGAATAGAAGGCCATCCATTCTGTCCATGTTACATAGTGACTTTCTGGGTCATCCTATTGATAATTTGATGATGCTACGTTTCCAAGGAATATTATCCTGCTTCTATCAGAATTTACTGCATATCGGCCTAATACATTAAAAAAAATTGTAAAACCTATTTTTTCTAAATCTGCAGAAAATGTAAAAGGTTAGTGTCATACATTTCAGAACCAGTTTTATGATCAGACCCATATACTACATGGAAATATAAAGAAAAGGAATTTAAACAAGCAGTTTTACATATTTAATCTATTACAGAGGTAGGTCAGGAGAGCACCATGTTCTCTGAGCCAGGCTAAGTGCTTTGCAGCTAATGCTATCGTTTTATAACAGAATCAGAATTTTAGTATATACTACATGGCAACACAAGAAAAGAAAACTAAAATAAGGACTTTAATGGCTTATTTCTACATTTTGGAAGCATGATAGTGATGATGCTATCTAGTGACCATGGCAATCCCTGAGACATTCATTCATTCATTCATTGTCTGAACCACTTAACCCTAATTAGGGTCGCAGGGAAGGCTAGTGCCCATCTTAGCCGACTTTGGGCGAGGGCAGAGTACACCCTGGACAGCTCACCAGGACATCAGGGCAGAAACATGCTGCTGACTCTGCAGCCTACCCTTGACGAAAGTCAGCAATAGTGAGAAGTTGTGATTTTAATTCATGCATTAAACCCTCAGGTCCACTCATTATCCCCTCAGGTTCACTCATTATCCCCTCAGGTTTACTCATTATCCCCTCAGATTCACTCATTGTTCACTCATTATCCCCTCACGTCCACTCATTATCCACTCCAGTGGAGTATACGTGTATGCAATTTTTATGACTCGGGTTTGAAAGTATCCACAGGGTTGGAATAGTCATTCACGTAATCATTGCTGTTTGGTTAAATGTAGAAAAGGTGAAGAAGTCAACGAGAAATTCAACGCCATCTTTAGAAACACATTTACTGTTGCATATCAAGTGGCATTGAGAGTCAAGCTAAAAACGCGTATTGAGGATTTATTCCCAGAATAAAGCTATAAAGGTATTTAGACATCAGATGTAACTATAGAAAATTTGCTGTTATTCAATTTCATTCATGTGAGACTAAAGCCAAAAACAGAAGCATGTCTTCGTCACACATTATGCTAGAACTTGAATAGAAGCCCATTTTCTTGCACAATATCTCATTTATGGCATTTGGCAGACACCCTGATTCAGAGTGAATTACATTTATATTTCATTTATCCACCCGAGCAGTTGAGGGTTAAGGGCCTTGCTCAAGGACCAACATTAGCACACTGGTAGTAGTGGGGCTTGATCTGCCGCCTCTAATCAGCAACCCACAGCCTTAACCACTGAGCCACCGATGCCCTCACTGGCTTTCAGTGAGAAGCTGTATTCAGTTCAGTACACTGTATTGGTACTGCATTGGTTTCCTCGGGGTACTCTGGTTTCCTCTTACCATCCAAAAGACATGCATAGTAGATACAATGGGTGTTTCAAAATTGTCCTAGTGTGAATAATTGTGTGTGTTGCCTTGCGATCTTGCGATGGCCCAGTGAGCTGCTCAAGGCATGTGTATAACCTCATTCAGAATAAACATAACTTTCCCACTGTATACAGCATACTAACCCCATTATTTTACCACAGGTTGCTTACTCTAATTTTTTTGTTCACCTCAACCCCCCAAAATCAGTACCTATCTAGAGTACCCTAAAGGCCAGTGCTCTGGTTCTTAGAGGGGTCAGAGAATGCAGCTGTGGCAACTATCTCACTCTCTCCGTTTTCCCTGTGTCAGCAAACTGAGGGTTTGTTATTCCGCACCACATGCCAAACGGCTTGCCCCTGCCTGCATAATCTACACTCTGCAGCTTTGTCAACAGTCAGGAACAAATTGTATGCATATACAAATGAGACAATGCAGCACTCCACATCCACGACTAACCTAATTCCTCTGCAGAGGAGGTCTGGAGACGATCTGAGATGCTTGTTAATGTTTCAGAAGGTGCAACGTGACAGATTTAGGTATTAACTTGAAAGCTTTTAAAGGCGACCGTGTTTCCGTGTCACTTCAGTATATTTGTAGTATTTGATTTGGTCGGATGTGTCTGTGATTCCTCAGCACATCAGGGGAGTCTAAGCAAAGAGCTCGGAGTTATATACTGATATTTCTAATAAATCTCTGAAAACAGAGTTGGGCATCTTCCAGCTGCATGAGAACCAGCCATCTCTCTGTCTCCCTTCATGAGACCTGAACTCGAGCTAAAACTTTCCACATATCAACATCTTACAAAACAGCAGATCAACACTGAGATTACAACGGTTTGGTTATGCCGTCCGATGCATTGCGGCATGTTTAGGAAAGATCTGGAAAGAGCTGAAAAGTAAGCAATGTGTTCATAAAGAGGGGGGAAATATATACGATTTAGCTCGGATTGGATTTCAGAAGGATTTCCGATCTTATAAAATGTTCTACTACTGTTTAATTGTTCAGCCTGGAGCAGGAATCACAGATGGAGTGATGTCGGAGACCTTCTCCTGACCCATTGACCCATGACTCTGATTTCCAAACACACTATGTAATGGAAAGTCTCAAGGTGTTTGATCCTGTGTAGTTTCTCTGAAACAAGCGAGTGTGCTTTGAAACCTGACACGAGTGGGTTCCTGATGTTCAATATGCTACACATGTCTTCAATAAACAGCACTACGGAACCACCATTCGTCAGCTATACGTGGGAGACGTATTAACCCTTCATATACCTTTTAATGACTGGTCAGGTTTCTAATTGTGGGAATTTTCTTGTAATGCCCTTATCCAGAGCAACATACATTTATTATTTGCATACAACTCAGGGTTAAGGATCAACAGTGACAGCTGTGTGGTACTGAGGCTTGAACCTCCAATCTTTAGATCAGTAGCCAACAGCCTTAAACATTGAGCTATTTCAAATGTTTTGTAGATGGTCATTGAGACTAAGGTCACTGCGTGGCTGGAGCTTATCTTCACCAACTCTGGGTGAAAGCGTGGCATACACCATGAACAGCTCGCCAGTTCATTCACAGGAGCTCAGACTCATAATCACTGAGCCACCACTGCCTTCACACAACTATACAACTCACACTTGCACCTAGGGGCAGTTTGGAACAACCAACTAGCGTACTGCACATGGACTGTTGGTGGAAACAGGAGTACCTCAAGGAAGCCCACACAATCACAGGGAGATCACCCAAACTCGACACAGAAATCACCCTTGCTGAGCCTAGGACTCAAAGCCATGATGTACTAGCTGTACATCACCAGTGAGCCTTGGGCACCCTTGACACTTTCCTCAGTTTACTGGTTGTTCTCCTGTGGAGATCTTTCGTATGTACTTACAGCTGCATACCATGAACATCCAGCAAGACCTTCTGTTTTGGAGATGAATAGATCTCGTCTGCTCCCAACACATGATCTTTAAGAGCTGACTGTTCACTTTCTTTCTGTATAAAACGTCCCTCTCCTTGGTAGGCGCGACTCTACTGAGATAATCAGTCATTTTCATTCATTCGCTGAATCACTTAATCCTATTTTTGCAGAGTATGAACTATGAACACTCAGGCAGGGTACAACCTGGACACCTCACCATTCCATTGCCAACACACATAAAACCCTTCACATTCATTTGCACCCAGGGGCAATTTCAAACAGCCAGTTGGCCAATATGCATGTCTTTGGACTATAGGAGGAAGACAAAGTACCTGTAGGAAACCTACAATCATAGGGAGACAAGAAACATTTACATTTATGGAGGAGGGATCGCCCAGGACTCGAACCCAGGACCGTTTTGCTGTACGGTGGAGGTGCTAACCACTATGCCACCATGTTATGGCTGCTTGGGATTATTAGCAGGTCAGTGATCTATTTAATTAGTGTCTGAAGTGCACAGTACAGACGATTTGCACAAAGGCTTGAGAACTGAACCTGGGTTTGGTTGTATATAATAATAATAATAATAATAATAATAATAATAATAATAATAATGTCGCAATACATGAGATGATTATACTGAACTGTTCCCTTACCGTCGGGTCTTTGTACCTGTGGCTGCTCCTGTCGTCCCACAGCGGAAGCGAGTGAACGCACAGCGCGCAGGACAGCAGCGCAAACAGCGCGGTCATTGTACTCATCTGCGTTATTTATAAACTCGCGCGCAACTCGTAACCCGATCAAACACCTGCCGCGCGCACTCAACTCTCACCCGACGCTCACCCGAAACAGCACCCGCGCCGGGAACTTCGATCCCACCCGGACCAGAACCCGCACGCGCTGGCCACTTAAAGATAGATAGATAGAGAGAGAGAGAGAGAGAGAGAGAGAGAAGGCGCGCGGGCTGCGCAACCGGTGCAGTGCAGGAGACTCGTGCTGCTGCAGAGGTTTTATACCCTCTGGGTTCTTTGTTCTCCTTCAAATTGTGTCCCTGCTTTTTTCTTTCTTTCTTTTTTCCCTTTTTTTAACAGACCGGAGGGACAAGTTCATGAGTGCTCACGTGACTTGCCTTGGTCCGTCCTGCAGGCGCGTGTGCCCGTGCGTGCGCCTCAGAGCACGAGTTCGGGGAGGCAGGATTTCAGAAACCACAATGCAACTGGTGCAGATAAAACACTATCTGTTCTCTTTTCCTTTTCCTTTTGAAATACGTGCAAAATTAAATACATTATTATGATCCGACAACACATCACCCGACAGAAGCTACAAGTTCGATCTTGAGTGTGAATGATAATTACCCTGCAGCTGTGTGTGTATGTGTGTGTGTGTGTTTATGTGTGTGTGTGTGTGTGTGTGTTTATGTGTGTGTGTGTGTGGGTGGGTGTGTGTGTGTGTGTGTGTGAGAGAGAGAGAGAGAGAGAGAGAGAGAGACAGCGCAACAAAGAAAATCCCAGCGTTAATCACAATGTTAAACTAAACCCTGAATGATGAATTAAGACTGAGATCATTCTGTTAACACGTGGATCTTGAAGAAACAAGACAGATGGTGACAGTGTGTTTAAAATTTGATTAAATATTATTTTTCTGAACTTCTTGATCTTACTAGGGTCACGGGGAGGCTGGATGTTATCTCAGACAACTCTGGGTACAGGTGGGATACTCCTTGAACAGCAGAGCAAAACATACACAATCTTTTACATTCACACTCACACGCTAATTAACCTAACATGCATGTCTTTGGACTGTAAGCATGGTTCCAACGGGGCTTGGATGCCTTGAAAAATATTTGAAAAATAAATTCCTTTCAAGGGCCACGAAATTGCCAGGCCACCCTGAAAACCAATGGTTTTCTTACTGTGTCCTTAATTAGTATTTGATTTATTAGCTTTGAATCTATCTGCATAATAAATATATAACAGTTTATTAGAAACCTCTGATTTTTGTATCTTTTCCACAATAAAGTCACAGAAAATTGATGTCTGTCAAGGGTCATCTGTTAACACATCTTCCCGGAGGTTTTGCTGTTGTTGTGATTGTAGTATTCTATCCTTTCTATGTTGACAAACACTGTGTACGAGTGTATGGTATTTAATTTTACGACACAGAGTCCCCCTTTACAAGTATTTTTATTTTATAAAACTCACACAGAATTATAGAATTATGACACAAACTTATAGAAGCTTCTAGATCTGTTTTTCTAGATCCTATTTTCGGCAATTTGGTAATGGCGTTGCAGGCAACCTTTGTGCTCATCACGAATAAATAAGTATTTATTCAAAAAAGTTTATGAGGACTGTATTGTACCATCAGCCACAATGCCAGGTGGTCAATGCATATTTAAAGCAGAATGGCAGGAGAACAAAGACTACAGTCATTGGCTGGACGTTGGCAAAAGCCAGTGTCACACGTTTGCAAGGCTTAAGAAAAAAACATTGCAGTTGGTGCTCTGGGGGAAACTGCATTAAAGTCGCACATAAAATCAAATGTCACCCACTCAAAAACATGCAGACTTTTAAGAACCAAGGAGCATGATGGTAGTCTGATAACGGATGATTGCAAAGGAAATGCAGTCGGAACAACTGCCGCAAGCACTAACCACGCATTACCATGACTACACCTAGTGGATCTGCAACCAGCACAGGTGTTGACCCAAAGCCAAAGGTGAAGAAAGAGTTTACTGCATTTATATTTACATACACACTTAAGAAAGTATGTGTTCTTGCTATGAGGCAGATGGGCTAACCACTACACCACCGTGCGGCCTGGAAAAATTGATTATAGTTGATTACAGCCCTTTTTCCTGTCAAAGAAAATGAAGTTTGTCACTGATGCTTACACTGGCTACGTATTTCTGAAACGCTGTGATATCAAGTGGCTTTTACTGACCTGAAGTGATTCTTTATCATTTCTAATCCATTAGTAAAATCTTATAGGAAGCCTTCTGACCAGTAAGAACATCCCAGGTAAAGTTATGTGCCAGATCCTGTCCCTTTTTTTCCTCAGTAAACGCAACCGGGCTTTTAGGCCAAGTCTGAATGGAACATGCTCGAATTATCTGCCCCAACCTTATAACACAGTGGACAATGAGAACACACATTTCTTAAATGCCTCTGGTTAGAGGGCTTGAACGGTGTCATTACCACACAGGTTCATTGCTGAGGAAATGGTCTGTTTCGGAATGCACCAGTAAATTAAAGGGCCAGCAGTGATCTCTTTTGAACAGTTTCAGTACCATCTATCATCACGACATTTCCTCTCCAGGAAGAGAGCCTGATCAACCTGCCTGCTTTACAGTGTGGATGGACACTAAGTCATCAGGCTTGAATAGACTCAAGTCAAGGCAGGTTCATGTAGAGTGTAATGGGGAGCGTGAACAGAGACACACAGGAGAGTCATTCATTTTCTGAGCCACTTAATCCTGATTAGGGTTGCATGCAGGCTGGCGCTCACCTCGGCTGAAGTGTTGGTAAAAGGCAGTTGTACAGAGTATTAACATCGAGGTGGGCTAATAATTGTGGCATACCGTACATGATTTAATGTGGTTTCCTCCTACAGGTTAAAACCAGGCACAGTCTGCTAATTGGCTGTTTCAAATTGCCTTTAGGTGTGAGGGTGTGTATGTGTGTTCCCCTGTGATGGTCTGGCGAGCTGTTTGGAGCTCCACAGTCAACTGAGATGGGATCCAGCCTCCCCGCAACGCTAATAAAGATTAAGCAGCTTAGAAAGTGAATGAATTAATTAAGCTCAGGTAGGCAGACAGGCTTGCAGCGCATCAGGGATGCCATTAATTGTGCTATAAATTAAAGGAATAACAGCCACATGATTAAGCTTCATGAAAACACATATCATTGTCTAAACCCAGACTAGCTCTGGGATGTTTATCCCAAGTTTTTCTTGACTTCTGTTTGAAATAATAAAGGACCGCATTAGGAGAAAAATGGGGCAGTGGGGGTCTAGTGGTATAGGGCGCTGGGTCGCTGATCCAAAGGTTGGGGGTTCGAGTTCCACTCTCCACAGGGTTGTCACTGTCCCCCCCAGTGCAGCTAACTGGGTTATCAAAGGCGGACCATGTCTCTCACTGTCTATGGTGAGAGGCATATAAAATAAACATTGCTGACTTTCGTAAAGAGTAGCTGCAAAGCCGTCAGCGTGTTTCTGTCCCTTGCTATAAAGGGTTGTGACAGGAAGGGCATCCGACCTAAAAAACCTCTGCCAAATCAAATGTGCGAATCAAATGATTCGCTGTGGCGATTCCCGAGAAAAAGGGAAAAAAGCCGAAAGGAAGACAGACAGACATTAGGAGAAACCTCTAGGACTGTTGTGGCTCCACCCAGTGGTCTTTATGCTACACTTCTAAACCCTCTGAAAGTTCAAAGCTTAGAATAGGGAAAGTTGTGTGATTCTAGCTTCCAAATAAAGAAAATCCTTTTCTGTTGCTCAGTGGGTGCTGGATTTGGTTGTCCGGGTTTGGACTGCCACTGATCTAGTGTGCTATAAGAAGGCACCAGTATGACCGTCCACAACAAAGTCAAATACACAATCAAGGGAGTGACGACTTTCCCCCACGGAATTACTGATAACCACTAAACAGCCGCTGGAGCACACGGACTGATTGTCGGCTTTAATGAATGACAAATTTGCCTTTGAACTTAAGCGTTAAGCCATCAATGCTCACTATGGTGGCAGAGGAGCCACAGTTAGTTTGAGGCATCGCAAATGAGCAAAATTATTATGGATGCTTGTATAGCGTATTATTCATACATGCGTATGCTCAATGAGCATGAGAATATTGCGTTGTTCTATCCTTTTGATGCTGAGAGCCAAGCAGGAAGCAACAAGTCCCAAATTTTAACGTCTTATGGTATGACGTGGCTGGATTCGAACTCTGACCTTCCAGAGGCTCTACCTTTGGATGCTCTCAAATTTTAATGTCTTATGGTATGACGAGGCCGGATTCGAACTCCGACCTTCCGGAGGCTCTACCTTCGGATGCTCTACCAACTGACCTAAATCCCCGGAAAAATAAGTAGCACAAGAACTTCTAGAGGCTACGGTACAGAGAATACTTATTATAGTAAGGTTAAAATCTAAAATCTTATGTCAGTAACTTAACAACAATATGCAGATGACGGTAGACAGATCTCTGCATTCAAGAGTTCACCACTTTTAAAATTCTGTAAAACTGCATCGGTGTGCAGCGTTTCCTATAAAGCTTAGTTTTTACCAGACATGGCTCTGGTCCATAACATTTGTAACGCAGTTGCTGCAACTGATTACAATGACTGGTGTTTTTAGCGGACAGTGGGATTATTTAAATAAGTTTACAGTAAGGATGATGACATGTGTTTCATGGTAACGGTTGATGCAAACTATGTATGATTGTCATATCCTTTAAAAGCTCTTGAGGGCCACAGAGAATTAGTTGGTGGCCGAGCTGAGATTAACACCTGTCATATATGATCAGAAGTTACTATTACTATTACTATTACTACTAGGTGTGCACAGCACCATGTTGCTTTTTCATTGGCTGTTCCAGCCTTAAGAGTGATGCGAACTCGTAGTTTTTTCCCTAATGGCTGGGCTGCCAGTATAAGATGACACATTATCGGCTAGTGCTGAGCTGTGTGTCGCCAGGAAAATGTCAGAGTGTAAAGCGTACGACTACACAAATAAATAGTGCAGGAATCACGGAACACATAACATAACATCTGTACAGGGCTGTACTGTGGAAAGTTTCCTTTCAGACGCAAAAGTATGTGTAAGGACCATTCCAAGCCAACCTGCTATCAGCGTGACCTCCAGAGAGAACTCCTTGGCATGAAGCCCAAGCTTTTTGTCTAAAACCAGACGCTGTTCATACAGAAATCCATCCTTGAATCGTACTTGATTTTCAGCTTTGAGTCTATCTGCGTAATAAATATATAACAGTTTATTGATTTTTGACTCTGACTCTGATTGATTGATTGACTCTGATTTTTGTATCATTTCTACAATAAAGTCACAGAAAATTGATGTCTATCAAGCGTCATCTGCTAACACATCTTCTCGGAAGGTTCGTTGTTGTTGTTATTGTAGTATTCTATCCTTTCTATGTTGATGAACACCGTGTACGAGTATATGGTATTTAATTTTAAGACACAGAGCCCCCCTTTACAAGTATTTTTATTTTATAAAACTCACAAAGAGGGTCAAACATTAAGAATACAATACAGTATATTAAAAATTAATACAGAATAAATTATTTAATTTATGACACAAAATTATAGAAGCTTCTAGATCTGTTTTAGAACAGATCCCATTTTCAACAATTTGGTAATGGCGTCGCAGGCAACCTTTGCGTTCATTACGAGTAAGGACTGTATTGTACCATCAGCCACAATACCAGGTGGTCAGTATACAATAACATCTGTACAGGGATGTACTGTGAAAACGTTTCCTTTCAGACGCAAATCAGTATCTGTAAGGACCATTCCAAGCCGACCTGCTATCGGCGTGACCTCCAGAGAGAACTACTTGGCAGGAAGCCCAAGCTTTTTGTCTAAAACCAGATGCTGTTCCTACAGAAATCCTTAATAAAAAGTGAAAGGATTATAACAGAAGGGATACAGTGCTTTTTACATAAGAGCCTTTAGTATGAGGGGAATTTTATCACCTAAAATGTTACTCACTGTTTGTTCACATGTGCAGAAAGACTAACCCAAAGAGTTCACCTCACTTACAGGGACAAAATGGTTGTTCTGCATTGGTTCAGCCCCCACTAGTAATCTACAGGACAAAATTCCCCAGTATAGGGCTTTTTATACTCATTTATGTTAAAATAAGCTCCGTGTCACTTTAGAGTATTATATTATGCACAGATTATGCTGTAGGGAGGACCAATGAGGATGTTAATGGAGAAGTACAGAGAAGGTCAGACGGAGCTGTATTGTGCCTTTGATCTGGAGAAAGCATATGACAGGGTGCCGAGAGAGGAACTGTGGTATTGCATAAGGAAATCTGGAGTGGCAGAGAAGTATGTTAGAGTGGTGCAGGACATGTATGAGAGATGTAAGACAGTGGTGAGGTGTCCTGTCGGTGTGACAGAAGAGTTCAAGGTGGAGGTGGGACTGCATCAAGGGTCAGCTCTGAGCCCCTTCTTGTATGCTATGGTGATGGACAAGCTAACAGACGAGGTGAGACAAGATTCCCCATGGACTATGATGTTTGCAGATGACATTGTGATCTGTAGTGAGAGCAGAGAACAAGTGTAGGAAAATCTAGAGAGGTGGAGTATGCCCTGGAAAGGAGAGGAATGAAGGTTATCCTCAGTAAAACAGAATAAATGTGTGTGAACGACAAGGACCCAAGAGGAACGGTGAGGTTACAGCGGGCAGAGAATAAGAAGGTGGAGGATTTTAAGTACCAAGGCTCAACAGTCCAGAGCAATGGAGAGTATGGAAAAGAAGTGAAGAATTGTGTGCAGGCAGGTTGGAATGGTTAGAGAAATGTGTCCGGTGTGATGTGTGATAGGAGAGTATCGGCAAGAATGAAAGGAAAAGTGTACAAGACGGTGTTGAGGCCAGCGATGTTGTATGATTTAGAAACAGTGACATTGAGGAAAAGACAGGAGGCCGAGCTGGAGGTAGCAGAGATGAAAATGTTGAGATTCTCTTTGGGAGTGACAAGGATGGATAGAATCAGGAATGAGTACATCAGAGGGACAGCACATGTAAGGGGTTTTGGAGACAAAGTCAGAGAAGCTGGATTGAGATGGTTTGGACATGTACAGAGGAGGGATAGTGAGTATATTGGTCGTAGGATACTGAGGGTGGAACTACCAGGCAGAAGGCCTAGAGGAAGACCAAAGAGACGATTTATGGATGTGGTGAAGGAGGACATGAGGGTAGTTGGAGTAAGAGTAGAAGATGCAGAGGATGCAGAGGTGAGATGGAGGCAGATGATTCGCTGTGGCGACCCCTGAAGGGAAAAGCCGAAAGGAAAAGAAGAAGAAGAAGAAGAAGAAGAAGAAGGAGGAGGTCGATATGTCCACTGTCCTGTGACCCCTCCGGCGTTGATGGCAGTGGAGGTTCTCCAGTGGTGGTCGGCGTGGAACCGCCGGAGTCAGCTGCAGCAGCAATTTTCGCCTTGAGAGAGACCACGTTCCTTCGCTGTACCTCAACAATGTGTGGACATAGGAAGCTAAAGCGGTCATATATCCACTGGTCCCTCTGTGACATTTTCAGGTCAGCTTGCCTCGACTTCCATCGTCTAAATTTTCCCAGCCTCGTTCGCACGCTATGTAACCATTGTTTCAGCTCCTTGTCGCTCTTCCCAATGTGCGAGCCCTGATCAGCACAGAGCTTGGCCTTGTCTGCTTTGTCTGTCCAGGACCAGAGTTTCTTGTTGTACAAGCACTCGTTCGCCTGGATAAACTCCACCATGGCCTGCTACACATCATCGGTAAGCTTTATGTAGATGCGTACCTTCTTGTTCTCAGCGACGATATCGGCGGAAGTGACATCCAGCTTGGCGTCGACCTCGGCTTCCTGAGAAGGCTCTTCAAGTGGGGTTTCCGGCTTTGGAGACCATGGCCTCTTGGTGGATGTCTTGCGCTTGGCTTTCGGTCTCTCGAAATGAATGGCTCTTTATCTTGTGTGCCTGTATTTATGATGGAAGTGACTTCTGTGAGTGTTCTACAAGTCTTCTGTGCTATTCTCAACCATTCCGTATGTATGCCGCAAACATTCCGCTTTGTTCCGTGTACTGTCTGTCTGTCTTCCTTTCGGCTTTTTCCCTTTTACTCGGGAGTCGCCACAACGAATCATCTAATTCGCACGTTTGATTTGGCAGAGGTTTTTACGTCGGCTGCCCTTCCTGTCACAACCCTTTTTAGCAAGGGACAGAAACACGCTGACGACTTTGCAGCCTATATCTACGGTAATTATGCAGTGTTTCTTTATTGTTCCGTATGTATTCTGTAGGGATCCGTAGATGAACGCAAACATTCTGTGGCCATCCTGTGCATCGCTTTTGACCCTCTGGAAGAGGGGGGAAGGCTTGTGGAACAGTCACTGAACACTTGCGGTATAAAAGTAAATATCATGGACCGTTTACAGAAATGACGGAATGTTTGCGGAAGGACTGCGGAACCAAAGGGAACACTGTCGGAAAATTTTTTCGTGTTCATGTTCAAAAGCACGTTCGGGGAAGATTTTGGTCTGCGAAAAGTCTGTGTATATTTTTGGGTGATAAACCTGAAAAGCATAAATTCTTCATACATATTCTCTTCATTAGCAAACAAACTTTGCTTTCTGGTTTTATTACAGAGGAGGACATGTGAAAACAGAATAAAACTCCTAGATGTTGAAAATCACTTCTCTCACTCTAGATTTATTTCTCGCTCATTGACCCACCACTGTTCCACTGTTCATAATCCGTCATAGGAAATGATAGGATCAACAACATGGTGATCTGATGGAGTGACGTTACTACTACCAACCCAAAGTTTAAACACTTCCATTATTCATTCGGTCATTCATTTCTTATTCCTGCTAGGGTTGCGGGGAGGCTCGAACCTACCTTAGCCAACTCTGGACGAAGGAAGGATACCGCACTCATACCTCGGGTGAACTGCCAGGGCTGTAAGAGGGGAGTACATGGAGGAAACCCATGCAAGCATAAGGAGAACATGCAAATTCCACACAGAAACCATCTAAGTATTCCGTAGATTTTGGCATCATTTGTATTTTATTCGTGCGGATAACGTGCATATAAAAATAAAATGGTGGTATGACAGTGCAGTGCTCAACACATCCACCTCACAGCAAGAAGGCATGGGGTTGATTCCGAGCTGGGGATGTTTCTTGGTGGAGTTTGCATGTTCTCCCCGTGCTCGTGGGGGTTTTTCCTCTGGATGCTCTGGTTTCCTCCCACAGTTCAAAAACATGAAAAGCACACTAATCGGCTGTTCTAAATCACCCCTTAGTGCGAGTGTCAATGGCTTGGCGAGCTGTCCAGGGTGTACCCCGCCCTCACCCAGAGTTGGCTGAGATGGACACTGGCTCCCGCGACTCTAAATATATTAAGCGACTTAGAAAATGAAAAAAGGGTTTGAGAACAAAAAACGGGATTGATTTATGACAGGAGATTTGCTTTTTCTTTTTTCACCAGACGTTTCAAATCATTACAAAAATTGTCGCACAACCTTCTCACTACTGTTCCACGATATTTGTATTTAATTAATATATTTCTTTAAAAAAAATATTCATAGGTATTTAAGCCACAAAGTATCGGATTGCACGTGGAACCGCAAAACATCTTGACATGAATTTAAAATTCCTTAAAAAAAACATTTTTTTTTTTAAATCACAAAAAATAAAATCTATTTGCGGTCGCTACCTTTCTAGCGTGATCACCTCCAAAGATGAATCAGGTTGGGTGGTGAGGCTGGAAATACAAAACTATAATCCACATAATCAGAAGATTCTGTCAAATGTCTGGAGGATAAAAATGTCTAACGTTAATGATAACATTCCTGGAACTGTCCGTCCTACACCGACACCAGATTCCATTCTGGTTGTGTTTTCATATGCAATAACATTATGACGCCATGTGTCTTAAGATCAGAGACAGTAAAACAACATCCAAATATAAATGTAGTTTTGCTGAATACATTTCATGTCGTCAGCAAGAATTTCCTGTTTAGATAAACGAACTTGAAGATGTTCGCGTTGTTATGAAATTGGGAAAAGGCGTAGTGAGCGCAGGAAGTTGACATTCACAACTGATAGCATTTCCTCAGTATTTCCTTATAACTCTATCCATCTGCCTGAATGCAACAAAACAGGAAGGAAGGTGATATGTTTCAATTTTGCATTTCACATGAAAATCTTATATCTTTCCCATTAAAGTCATTCTGGCATGGAGATAAAATCTGGGAGGAAGTTAGAGATACTGTACACCACATTAATCCGCAAATGCATAGAGACAGTATTCTGCAAATTCTGTAAACCACTTTAGGCTGGAGCCTATCTCAGTTGGCTCTGGGAGAGAGGGTGGGGTACACCCTGAACAGCTCGCCATTTCATCTCGGGGCTAACACATACAGAGAATCACATCTACGGTCAACGTGGAAATGCCAAGTACCCCAATGTGCATGTCTTGTATCACGTCCGCCTCACAGCAAGAAGGTCCTGTGTTCAATTCCCGGGCTCGGTGAGGAAGTTTGTGTATGGGGTGCGCATGTTCTTTTTCTGCTTATGTGGGTTTCCTCTGGGTACTCCAGTTTCCTCCTACAGTTCAAAGACGTTTATAAGTTAAAGACATGGCACGAGGGCACGAGGAGGCTGGTATCCATCTCAGCCGACTCGAGGTAAGGGCAGGGGACACAATCAACAGCTCGCCTGGCCATCACAGAGCAACGTTAAAGACAATTGACTGTTCAATTTTTCCATAGGTGTGAGTGTGAACATTTGTGTAGGTGTGTATGTTTCCCTGTAATGGCCTGGCAAGCTGTCCATGGTGTACCCTGCCCTCCCCATGACCCGAGTAGAAAGATTAAGCAGCGAGTGCATGTCTTTGGACTGCGAGAGTACCCTGCAAACACAGGGAAAATCACACAGACTCCGGATGAAAACACTCGCTGAGCCCAGGACTCAAACCCAGGACCACCTTACTGTGAAGCAGGCATGTTAACCACTACGCCACAATAGGACCCCGCCCCAATTTTGCATGAAAAGAGTGCAGATTTTATTTTAAATACAAAGCATACACAAATACAAATACACACGAGACTGGAGGTGATGAAAACATTTGTTTTGTACATAAAATGCATCCTTGCAACAAAAAAAGGAATTGTGCTGTTGTCAGCTGTTTAAACAGCCATGGGGGTGTGTGGGGTGGCGGCAGCAGTGGGAGGTGGGGTAGGTGGAGGGGTTGTCAGGCTCCTCCATCTGATAAAAATGTAATCCAGACTCCTCAAGCTGTCTAACCGCCATGAATGAGCTTTGGGTAAACATGTTCAGGCTGTAACATGAAAGAGCCCTGGGGTGATGAGTCACTCATTCCCTCCCTCCCTTTTTCCCTCTCTGTTGTCCCCCTGCCATGAACCACTGACCACAAGAAAGGTAAGGAGAGGATGGGGTCGTTCTGGGATAGAGTTTACATTCAAGAAATAAAAATTCTAGCCTGGGATATAGCTGACTGTGGAGTTTTTTTTTCACATCCATGCAAAATAATAATAATAATAATAATAATAATAATGTTGGATAGGCAAAAAGAAATGCTTAATATGATGACAAATGAAGGTGATGAATATAAACCCTGACCCCGTGTTTATTACCTCTTGCACAGAGCAGTCATTAAGAGTAGCGGCGACCCCCGGCTGTATCAGGTTCGAGTAGACACTTCTTGTATCCAGTTCAGGAGTTATTCATTCATTAATTTTCTGAACTGCTTAATCCTCGTTAGGGTCGCAGGGAGGCTGGTGCCTATCTTAGCGAACCTCGGGTGAGGGTGAGGTACACCCTGGACAGCTTGCCAATCTATCGCAGGGCCAACACTCACACAACCATTCGCTCTCACACCTTGGGGAAATTTGGAACAGCCAATTAGCCTACAGTGCA
The DNA here is from genome assembly GCA_024760905.1 of Plotosus lineatus. NCBI lineage: Eukaryota > Metazoa > Chordata > Actinopteri > Siluriformes > Plotosidae > Plotosus > Plotosus lineatus. Next base: position 39,548,884 of record CM045735.1, read on the forward strand.
TGTTTTTATACTGTAGGAGGAAACTGGAGTTTCAGGAGTTATTATAGACTGGAATTTATTGCAGGGTGGCAGCACTACGGCGGAATGGACAGTATGTCTGCTTTACGGTGAGATGGTCCTGGGTTTGAATCCTGTGCCCAAAGGGGGCGTTTCTATGCCGAGTTAACATGTTTTCCCTGTGCATGTCTGGGTTTCATTTTGGTATCCAAGTTTCCTCCTACAGTCCAAAGACATGCTAACTCACTCGCTTTCCAACTGCTTAATCCTATTAAGGTCGCCTGGTGGCTGGTGCTTATCTCAGCTGACTCAGGGCTAAAGGGGGTACACCCTGAACAGCTCACCGTACACACAATGATTTATACGCACACCTCGGGGACAATTTGGTGCAGCCAATCAGAGCATGTCTGTAGACTGGCAAATGCACATCAGGCTGTTCCAAATTGCCCCAAAGTGTGTGTGTGTGTGTGTGTGTTGGTGAGCAATACAGGGCGTACACTGCCTTAGTTTAGTGTCGGCTGAAATAAGCTCCAGCTTCCCTGCAGGCCTAAATGGATTATAAATGAATGAATATTAAAACGTACATCCAAGCACCAGATAAATGCAAAGGAAACCCAAACAAGCACCAGCCCTCCCCGTGACCCGAGTGGAAAGATTAAGCGGATAGTGCATGTCTTTGGACTGTGGGAGAAAACTGGAGTACCCCAAGGAAACCCATGCAAGCACAAGGAGACCATGCAAAGTCCACACAGAAAAGACCTCGTCGAACAAAGAATTCGAACCCAGAACAGTCTTGCTGTGCGGCGGACGTGCCAACCGTGATACCGGTGTTCTTTCAAGTTTAGCGTGAGCGTCACTGTGAGCTATTCGTTATTGGAAAAGGGTCTTTAGAGAAGATGAGAAGCCTTCCAAGTTTCACTGAGTACACTTTAGGAAAACCATTCTTACCCTTCACTGAAAAAGTCAAAAACAAAATTAAAGGTCCCATTATGGCAACGAGACAGAGCGGTTATCCGGTCTGAAGGAAACAAGACCATTCACAGTGCAGAATGTGCTCTGAATCACCAGGTCTGATCCGGGAATCACCGCAATCCGAGTTGATCTGACGACCCCCTTAGTGCCGCCTTGCCGCACACCCAGCAGACACTTCAGGACCCTGCAAACCACACAAATGTTTCAGGCTTAGAGAAATGTCTGTGAGATTATTCAGCCTTTCTCAGTCTGTAGAATAAAGAAGTCCAATCCAAATCATCCTGATTTCACTTATGCGGGTCACAGGGAGGCTAGTGCTTATCTCAGCTAACACTGAGTGGCAGACAGTGTACACCCCGAACAGCTTGCCAGACTGTCTCAGGGCAAGACACACATAACCATTCCCAACTTTTTTTAACAGCCAGTTGACATAATGTACACGTCTTTGGACTGTTGGAGGAAACCAAAGTTCTCAGAGGAAACCCATGCAAGCACCAAAATGACTTAGGACTCAAACCGTAAGACCTTCTTGCTGTGAGCTTGAAATGCTAACGACTACACCATGAAATAAAGCTTAATAGTATTTAGTGGTTAGCATGGTCGCCTCACAGCAAGAAGATCCCGGGTTTGATTCCCGTATTCGGCGAGAGCAGTTCTGTGTGGAGTTTGCATGTTCTCCCCGTGCCTGCGTGGGTTTCCTCCGGGTACTTCAATTTTACCTACAGTCCAAATACATGCGCACTAGACTCACAGCTAGTGGGGGCAGTGGTGTAGTGTTTAAGGTGCTGGGCCTATGATCGAAAGGTTATGGGTTCTAATCCCCATTAGATCCCCACTGTGCTGAATAAGGTCTATATCACAAGTATATATCTATATCTGTTATCTATCTCTCTCTCTCTCTCTCTCTCTCTCTCTCTCTCTCTCTCATATATATATATATATATATATATATATATATATATATATATATATATATATATATATCTGTTCACCCAGTAGTATAAATGGGTACTGGTTAAAAAAATAAATAAATAAAAAAAAAACACTGGGAAGATAACCTGCAATTTACTAGCATCCCATCCAGGAGGAGTTGAGCTTCTAGCTGTGACAGAAAACAGCGATAAACTCCACCCTGGTGAGCAGGTAGGCTCAGATGTAAAAAGCCCATTCATTTTCTGAACCGCTTAACCCTAATTAGGGTGGCGGGGAGGCTGGTGCCAATCTCACCCAACTCTGGGTGATGGCACAGTACACCCTGGACAGCTTGCCAGGCCATCACAGGACAGAAACACACTGATAGTTCTACAGCTACTCTTATCTGGTTCTTTTACAGCCTCACATCATAGACAGTGAGAGACATGGCTGGCCTTTGATAACCCAGTTACGCAGTGATAACTGTTGACAGTGGGGGTTCAAGCCACCTGCCACCACTGCCCTGTAAAAAGGCCAAAATATTCATTTTTACCTAACACGTAGGGGCAATGTGGAACCGTCACTTAGCCTAAACACTATAGCAGGTGACCAGAGTACCCAGAGGAAACACATGCAAGCCCAAAGAGAACATGTGGGCTCCATATATACAAGCCCGAGCCCAGAACTCAAAGCCAGGACCTTCTTGCTGTGAGGCGGATGTACTAACCACAACACCACTTAAAAATAATTTATTTTTTTTTAAATCAGTATCAATAGTACATAACAGTCTTTGCAAAGATCTATTAAAACATTAACAACCTTTTTCTCACACTGCCCATGTGTTAATTTCAATGCACGGATGTTTATGTCTAACATTTTTTCAAAACTTTTACACCAACAAGACGAAATAACAAAACCCTTTTTTGCGTCCCCCCTCCGACTCTTTCTTTTTTTACTTTAACCACTTTAAACAAGGCCACAAACAATCTGCGTCTCCATGATAATACGGCTCATTATGCTTTTTTTTAAACTAAAACATCAGTGATGTAATTCAGCAGCAACACACACCACATCAAGGACCTTTCAGAATTTAATGAAATATTTCTATATAAACATCCAAAGTCGTTCGAACACATATCCTTCAGAATTACAAGGTGGATGATAATGTAGGCGTGCAGGTGTAACGTGACAGATGTAAGTGCGCCATCTTGCGACTCAAAAGGGAACTTAGGGAATTAACCCTACCTTTCAAACTTGGAATTATTGGCACCCGTCCAAAAGACTGATAAAAACATGACAATGGTATCCAGATTGTACACAATGATTAAAAAATAAACAATTAAATTTCAATTCACTTTTTTCATTGATAAAAAAACAATAAGCATTTTCTTTAACAAAAACCCTTTTAAATCTTCTTCTTCTTCTTTTACTTTCGGCTGCTCCCTTCAGGGGTCGCCACAGCAAATCATCCGCCTCCACCTCACCCTGTCCTCCGCATCTTCTTTTCTGACTCCAACAACCTTCATGTCTTCCTTCACAAAAACCCTTTTAAATAAATATATTAAATAAACAAACAAGAAATAACATACATTTTTAATACGACTACTGACATGCCAAAAAGCTTATTGTAATATGAAAATATTTTTTATATTTAAATATTTATAATTTATTCATTTTCTGAGCCGCTTCATCCTTTATTAGCGCCTGAACAGCTTGCCAGGCCATTGCCGGGCAAAACACACACACACACACACACACACAGCCAACCATTCATACTCACACACCTAGGGGTGATTTGGAACAGGCACTCCATCTACTGTGCAGGTTTTTGTAGTGTGGGAGGAAACCAGAGTACCCAGAAGAAACCCATACAAACACAGGAAAAACATGCAAGAAATAGTTTCATGTCTGCCTCACAGCAAGAAAACCTGGGTTCGAAACCAGGGCTCAGGCATTTCTGTGTGAGGTTTGCATGTTGCAAGTTTAACAGGGTGAAGAGCAGGTGAGGCGATCACAAATACAAAATACTCAACATCAAAGTATTCTGGGAATCACGAAACAAGAAATAGCGAATTAGCTAACAGAGGTTTTCATTGAGAACTGATCACCCTTCATTTAACTTCAGTCAGTGAGCTCTGAGCTCTCAATCCTGGAGAGTTACACACTGATATCCTGGGTGTGGTGAATCTGAATTCTCTCCTGGAACACTTGACAGGAAGTGAAAGTCCGCTGCATGGCACCATGAACACTGACGCACACACACACACAAACAATCATTTACAAATATTTACAATCTAGTTCAATCATTCTACCTAGAGTTGAAGGAGGAAACCAGAGAACCCAGAAGAAACCCATGAGGACACTCTCGGAAAATATGAAAACCACGCAGACTGTAACCTGAGCTCAGGATGAAACCTGAGCCCCTAGAGCCATGATGAGACAATATTACCCAGAGGCACTGAATAGGATTCCACACATCACGCACTCAACCATTTGCTGGACCGATTAATCCTAGTGGGGTCACGGGGAGACTAGAGCCTATTTCAGCCAACACTTGGGGTACAACACCAAACAACAACAGACCATTGCAAGGCCAACACATGCACAACCGTTCACACTCGCACCTCGGGTCAGTTGGCAAGCAAGTATGTGGAGAACATACAAACCCATTACAGAAACAGCCGTGCCAAGCATGGGACTTGAACCCAGCACATTCTTTCTATGAGGCAGACATGCTGATCACTTCACCAGCATGCCTCCCGAGAACGAAACAATACCCCCGAATTTCACTTAGCCTCAAACAAATAATGTGTTTTGGTCAGACGAGACCAAATAGTTGGGTAAAGCTTGAAGGAACATCTTAAACTCTTGTCATTATTGGATGATTGATGTTTTGCAGCTGGTCGTATAGATACATATACTGTGCTAACTGCTGTGCGGGGCAATTGTTTCTTTTCCTGACATAAGTAGATTCGAGTGCACATCGATTCAGACTTTTTCTGCTGAATCACATTTATTGCATGATGACATATTCTATCCTGATGAGCGTACTGTAGTTGCTTCAAGGATAACTCCGCCCCTATTCCCAAAGTACGACAGACTTACCTAATGGCTTAATCAGGATGTAAATTATGTAAATCAGATGCAGTGGCCTTCGCAATGACGGCATCTCAAGCCAATCGATTCCTCAGGGCAGTGCATGGAATGACATGATTGAAGAGGAAGGCAGGGTAGAGCCTTGTGGTTTATTTTATTTACACCCTGAAATCCAAAGAAATCAATAATTCTGTGCGTGAATCCCTGAAATAGGGCTGTGAAACATGTCTCAGGAAATAGTTTATAAAGTATATATAAAACATTTTTGAAATTATGCACCTTATTTTGCATGCACCATGCTATTAGCTGAAGACACACCTGTACACCTGTCCACGTACATGCAAATATTCAAATAGTGAAAGTAATCTCTTTCAGGCTTCACAATTATTCTTCTATTCAACAGAGTATACATTATTTTAATATTGTATAACATTCAAGAGTCAGCTTAGTTTTTAACGTATTTTAGATCTCTTGTTATTATATCACATGATTGCACGATATCATGTGGTTGCTCAGGAGATGCCAGATTGAACTGAAATGCCCTCTGACAGACCTTTCTTTAATCTCAACTCATTGAGACAGAAGTACAGAACACCCTCATCAGGTTACCACAAACCCATTCAGTCTCACCTTAGCACCTTTTGCTGGGTTTGAGGAGCCAGTTGAGCTAATCTGCATGTCTTTCGACTATGCAGTACTGTATAAGGAAAGCAGAGAACCTGGAGGGCGACCCTCGCATGCGTGAGAACATGCAAGCACCATACAGAACTGGGCGATTGCTAGGTTCAAACCAAATCAAAACATTTATTCATTCATTCATTCATTCATTTTCGGTAACCGTTTAATCCTACTTAGGTTCGTGAGGAGGCTGCCATCCCAGCCAATTCT
>CM045735.1:39559748-39572248 GCA_024760905.1 Plotosus lineatus
TTCGGACTTTTTAAATCACTTTTCTATCTTTCTTATTCTCCTTTTTGGACCTGCGCGCGAGGTCGGAAGCGGATCCCGTGACGGTGCAGCACCTTTCAGGTGTGTCTTTGTCAGGTAGGCAGGTTAGCTTTCTGTGGCATCTCATGTCCCTCAGAGCCGGACAAAAACTCAAGGAGGTTCTGATTTCGGTCCATTTCTCGATGGAATTTGTAGTTTTTAGCGACTGAAAGCGGTCGGTGTTGGTGTCGGTGTCGGTGAATGCACACAGCGGGTTGTTTGTGAGGGTGTAGCGGTGTCTGTGCCTCAGTCAGGACTGACAGGACATTCAGAGCGTTAGCTGTGTTAGCATTCCGGCTGAGGAACCAACTCCTGAACATTGTGGAGAAAAACAAGTGTGATGTTTTTAAAATTAATTCCACAGGTGAATAAATATTTAAGTTCTGAACTACACGCTGTGTTTACAGGACTGACTTCACATTAGCATTTGAAGCTAAATTAATTTGGCTGAATTGTACCTCTGGAGATTCACCAAGTGCACACCTGTAAGGTTTTTAAATTTATTTATTTTCAGTGGGAAGGTGATTCTGGAAGAATAAGTGATGATAATTAAACATTTAAACAATCAAATATACTTTGTATTGATTCATAGAATTTTTAAAGGACACTTTTAAGGATTCCTGAAAAATTTGCATCACTGATGTAATGTAAGAAACACACACACACACACACACACACTTTCTACTTCATTTCCATTTTGGGTTACCTTGTCCATCTCATCCCGTAATCCTTCCCTGGGAATCTCCTGAATAAAAGAGCAGATTAGGCAAAATATCCGGGTTGTGATTTATAAATAAATTCAATTAAGTCAAATATTTTAGATTCGGACATATTTAGGAATATCAGAAGCTCGATTGGCTTTTTTTTGTTTGTTTTTGTTTTTTTTGCAATGTCAGCAGGTCATGAATCAGTCCTGATTCTCTGGTCATACACGTTAATAAAATTTTAAATCAGTACGCAGGTTTGAAGGCAGGCTTTAAAATTACAAGTTAAAAATCCAAGTCATTGTGATGTTTTCTTTTAAAAGGAAAAAAGTGTTAAATATAAAAAAAAAAAAAAATCCAAAAACATCCCGCCATTCTGAAATTCGTTTTTATCTTTGTTTTTTCCTCCCAAAATAAAATCAAAGCAAATTTTATTTTAGGATTATGTCACATGACATGGCACACATCACCCTTCCAACAATTTGTCAGGTTTTGGATATCCATCACCATACTTTATCGGGACCATGACCTCAAAACGAGAACATCCGAGGAACTTTTGCAGCCGTTTCGGTAACATTATTCAACCTCCCCCAGTTTCTACCTACCACTGCCATCCAGATTCTATCAAGATTATTTCACATTATTCACCTGAACATGCTAATAGATCCATTTCATGAAGGTCATCGTATATAGGCTGAAGCATTCAGAACCAGTGTAGCGTGCCTTTCCTAGAATAACAACCTGCATTGTATGATGTAAGCACAGAGCACATTTTGTTTAAATATGCCTACCAAGTAAGAAAAAAAAAATGTTTTGCAAGTCAACAACAAAGCCAGTTGTTGATGAGAGGAGAAAGAAAGAAAGAAAGAAATCCCATCATCACCCACAGCACTTCCACTAAAATTAAATCACCTACCAGGTGAAAATTTTATTTTCATGTCATCTGAACAAGAAATTCATGCCCACCCTCAGAACATAATTTGTTTATTTGTTTACTTGTTTCATTATTTAAAAATCTTCTGGAGATATCAACTGAAAGTCAGAACCTAAATGCGGGATCATTGTTTCCATGTTGTGTATATTGGATAAATGGAGGAGTCGGTCTGGTCGGCAGCCATGTTTGAGCCCCACCCTCATCTCCTGTTTCAGTCATTCCTCGGTCTTTTAATCTTTAATGGAGGACACTGAAGACAGGAAGAGACGCATGTCCGAAGCTTGTGCGGCATTCAGGGAGAAATCTGTAATGACGTTTTGAATCACCATATGTTTAAACCTTTAAAAGCAAAGACTGCACGTTTTTCCGTTCACACACACACATTTTGGTTGCGTTAGTTGTATACATTCAAAGCGAAGCTTGTCAGGGCTTGTGAAGTGTTTTCCCAGATTGGAGCTCTGATCCCGCTGACTCGGAGCTGTCACTGTCAGCACGTCAGATGTGATGGCACTGCATTCTGAATGTCTTCCAGGACCTTTACAGCTGAAATTGTGTCAAACGAATCAAATACATGTAGAGTATGCACTCAAAACAAACCCACATGTGGTTACATGGTTCACCTGTATCCCAAGATCAGGAAGGACTAAAAAAACCTCGTACTGTGCATGTTCTGATTCAAATTTTAAGTCTGCTGTGTGTAATGGTACCAACATTTCTTTCTTTTCGATGGATTCTCGAAGCTGTTGATTAGTTTGTAATGGTTGATACTTTGCTCGCGGGCAGTCTTGGTCTGGTGATATAGGGCGCAGGATCGCTGGTCCTGAGGTTGGGGGTTCATGTCCCCACAAGGTTGTCACTGTCCCCCCCAGTGCAGCTAACTGGGTTATCAAAGGCAGGCCATGTCTCTCACTGTCTATGGTGAGAGGCATGTAAAAGAAGCATTGCTGACTTTCGTAAAGAGAAACTGCAAAGCCGTCAGCATGTTTCTGTCCCTTGTTAAAGGGTTGTGACAGGAAGGGCATCCGACGTAAAAAACCTATGCCAAATCAAATGATTCGCTGTGGCGACCCCTGAGAAAGGGAAAAAGCTGAACGAAGAAAGAAGATACTTTGCTCCGGGTTCATAGAATCTTGGGAGCAGTTTGGAAAGGAGTCTCTGGTATCAGCGACGGTCCTTTTCTAACAGTCTGAGGTAGAGCTGGACCTCCTCTCATAATTCAGAAAGAAAGATGAGAGAGGATCCGTTCTGGAAAGAGCATTTATAGCTCCCAGAATGTACTGTAAGGAATCGAGTAGTTTGGAAGCATTCGGTAGTGAAGTGACTGTGAATGGGTTCTTGAGTTTGTGCTCATTGTTAGCATTGGCAAAAAACACTGTGTCTCTGGTGCTGTTATACTGTAGGACCCTCTATATCCACCCCAGGTGTATTTATGGATTCTATTTCCCACGATTTCCTCTCCAGGACGTTGGCGTTTAACTTTTCACCAATGGCCGCATAATTAAACTTCGAGGTCATCGATATTTGAATAATCACTCAACATCTCTTCAGAAAGGACAGCCATGAAATCTACATTGAAAAAAAAAGATCACTTTAGTTGTTTCTCCACTTTTCCTTTCCTCACAGGGCTTATGAGTGACAAGCTTTGGCGATCTTTCTAGAGACATCAATGACCAGCTTAAAATTTGAAATGTGTTGCCACCACATATTTGGTAGACTGTCTGCCTCACAGCGAGAAGGTCTAGAGTTCAATTCCCAGGGTGTTTTAGTGTGGAGTTTGCCTGCTCTCCCTGTGCTTGTGGGAGTTTAATACGGGTACTCGGGTTTCCTACCACAGTCCAATAAAATGCACAGTAGGCTAACTGGCTGTTCCAAATTGCCCCTAGGTGTGAGTGTTGGCCCTGCGATGGTCTGGCGAGCTGTCCAGGGTGTACTATACCAGCCTCCCCCAGAGTCGGCTGAGATGGACGCCAGTCTCTCTGCGACCCTAATTAGGATAAACTGGCTTTGAAATTGAATGAAATGAATGAATGTGTGGCCACCACCTAGTCAATGGATGAAGAATTGCGTTTCATGGTAATGGTTGGAGCAAAGACTGTATGATAATCATATTCTTTGAAAGCTCTCACCAGCCACATGAAATGTGTTGGTGGGCCGGATTTGGCCTGTGGGCCTTGGGTTTGGCATTTGTGCTTTTATACTATATAGTTGTTCCTAGATCACACCTGGAAATTGGAGTACTTCGCTATCATATTACCCCCACCAACCAAGGAGGCCGATGGTGAACGTGCTTCCCTCAAGGCGCCCTTTTGTCTGCATGAGCGCCCTGTTGCCCATGTTGGGCCAGTGTTGCATGTTTTCTCGTATTAATATGCTTTTTTTTTTCATCTGATTCTCAGTGAATGTTGCGGAGTTGAACACTCCTGAGGTGCCTCAGGTACACAATTGTTAATTATCTTGTGTATGTTTACAGCCGAAAGACACGAAGGTGGTGAATTCTAAGTTCTGTAGTTCCTTTGGGTGGTGTAAGTGACACCATCTCGGTGTTGATGTCTTTGCAGCTAATGATTTAGTCACTAAAGCAAATTCACATCTTCAAACATGCGATTCTTACTGGGCCATGCATGTTTGCGACAGTATTTATGCTGAGGTCATTTGCATGTTGGCTCATGGCGCAACCCGATGGTACATCTGAGACAGTAATGGGAAACAGGAGCAAAACTACAGCATGAGAATATAATAACAATGGGGATGATGATGTAGACGTGTATATTGTAATTCCAGTGGTTATTGTCCAGCAGATTGATAAATGGATAACCTTGCATGCACTACATCATTCAGGTGTCTGTGTGCGTGCGCACGTGTGTGTGTGTGTTTGCGGATGTGTTATGTAACCGTGGTTCTTTTGTGGCTATTGTGAGTTCTTGTATGGGACCTTATTATGTAGAAATAGATTTCTTTTATTCTATCCATTTTGAGCAGCAGGAAACGAAGCATCGCTGGTATATGTCATGTAAGAGATCATGTGCGGTGAGTCAGTCGGTATTGAGAAGGATGATACAGGACTCTGATGGAAACAGGACTTGGGGGAGGAGCCTAAAATGGGAAATTCCTAAAGAAATCAATAATTGGGAAGAAATAGGGATTTAAAAATTTATTTTTTTACGATTTTATGGCAAGGTCTGAAGTTACAGTCTATTAAAGAACAGACAATAGAATAGAACTGTAATCATCAGGTCTGATGGTGTGGATCCTGACGTGAACTGTGATGCTGACATATGATCGGCGAGGATGATGAAGATGGATGTGTCAGACTGTAATCACACTCTCCTTCAGAGCACTTCTCTCCTCGAAACACTCAGAAGCACTCTCCCTTCTCTCGGCAACTTAACTGCTCACCCGTCCACCACAAGGCCACACACTCACACCTGGGGAAGTTTTGAAACAGCTTTGTTAGATTGATGTTTGTTTTTAGATTGTGGGAGGAAACCTGGCAAGCATGATGAGGGAATGTAAACTTCACAGAGGATCAGGAGTATGCAGCTCGAACCCAGGACCTCCCTGATATGAGGCAGATGGGATAACCACAACGCCACTGCGTCACCCAGTTAATTTTTAAGTTTGTTTTCCAATACTTTTTTGTCTTGATGGGGTTGAGCTTGCTGGATGTTACTATGGTTTTTTTTTTTTTCTTTCTTTTTTCCTTTTTCTGTCTAAAAAGATATGAGGAACGTTGTAGTCACCCTGCAATTAAGTGACCGTGTTGCTGCATCATGCTTCTTAATGCCATGACTTGTGTGTCTCTTTGGCTTTAGTAAAATGTTTTGGGTTTTTTTTCTTTCTTTTTCCTTTTTGAAAATCACACCCAAATGGCCTCAGTCCAACTGGTCAAGACGTCACAATTTGAATTTGCTGACTCGTAAAGCAAATCTGAGCAGATTTGCATCAGTCCAAGGAATAGCAAAACAGATTATCTCAGCGTTTCTTGAACAGAAGCCGAGAATGTTTGTGACAGAAGAGGGGGATGAATATTCTCCAAATATTCGATTTCTGATGTGGTTTATTACTTAAAATGAAAATTGAGGTCATTTTTGAAATACGAAAAATTACCTTGCAAGAAATAATATGGTGGTTTTCAAATTCCATTGAATAAAATGATTTATTAAAGGAAGAGATAATCAGCGAATTGACTCCAAAGCTTTGGGCTTCGACTCTTTATTTAGGGCGGCACTTTGGGGAAAACCGCTAATTCACCTGTGTATCTCTGCGCCGCTGTGATGTTGTCATTAACATTTCGCCGGTAGATTCGGATCGGTACCTAAAAACACAGGCTCTGCGTTATTTTGATTGACAGAGCAGCAGTTGGGAATCACTCAGTCAAAATCTGTAAAATTTTGTTGATTTTCTAAGATTTCAAATTGCAGATGAGTTTTACCATCAAATTTCAGTTTGTCGACTCTCAGGTAAATGAAGAGCTGGTGCAGGTGTGTAGTTTATGTTTATATATTAAATTATGATGTACAAAGTTTGAATCCGATCCGAGATCCAGCAGGTTCCCTACCGGGCGTCGCCATGACAACGAAAGGATCTAATCCTGGATAAAAATTCCTGAAAATACCATCGAACACTTTTGATTTAAATGGCTATTTAAACATGAAAGAGATTTCCTTTTGGCTTTTTCCATTTTTTTTTCAGGGGTTGCCACAGCGAATGATTCGCATGTTTGATTTGGGATAGGTTTTTATGTTGGATGCCCTTCCTTTAGCAAGGGACAGAAACACGCTGACGGCCTTGCAGCTACTTTTTATGAAAGTCAGCAATGGTTCTTTTACATGAACCTCTCACCATAGACAGTGTGAGACACGGCCGGCCTTTGATAACCCAGTTAGCTGCACTGGAGGGGTCAGTGACAACCTTGTGGAGAGTGGGACTCGAACCCCCAACCTTAGGATCAGCCATCCAGCGCCCTATACCACTAGACCACCACTGCCCACTCATTTAAAAAAAGGTGCATTTGAAATGATTGAAAACAATGTCCAAGTGCTTGGAATTTGTGAATCGACTCAAGCTTTGTGCTGGATTTTCTGTTTTCAGTGGCGCGAATCGACTCCCTAACTTTTTGGTTTGACGTTTCATTTTCACAGTCTGGAATCAGTGAATGATCGACTTTGAAACATCGGGCTGGAATTGCTATTTTCTAATCAATTAATCGATTCCAAAATTTTGGGTTTGACTCGTTATTTTCAATATAACAATTTAATTAATTGACTCGATCGATTTGGGTTTGACTCTTCATTCCAGCGCCTGAAATCAGGGTGTTGGTTCCAGAGCTTTGGGAATCAGCGAATCAACTCCAGGGCTTCAGGTTCTGTGGCTAAACTTTACTTTCAGAGGCTGCTTTTATAGAATTTTTTTCAATCAGCTTAGAGCCAACCATACTGTAGTAATAATATTACTAAATAAGGGCATATCCCACCTTCATCCAGTGTTGGCTGAGATAGGCTCCAGCCTCCCCGCCGCCCGAGTAGCATTAACCGCTTTCGGCAGATGTGTGTGTGTGTGTATGATGATGATGTAAAAGCTGCTCGGCGAATGCTCGTACTTTTCCTCTTTGTACCTCTGCAAAACTTCAAATGAGGGAAAAACCAGTCGAGCCTGTCTGTGCTCGATGAGGCATTGACGTGGTACATCAGACTGAGGCTTTCTGCCCCTCTACCCCCTCGTGGGTTTTAATTTCATTGCTTTTATTCAACCCTCTCCCTCTCTCGCTCCTCCCCTTTCTCTCTTTGTCTCCTGAACCAGTAGTCCTGGTGGGTTTGTGTTTACTCACCCCGTGGCCTTAGGCTGTGTTTCTGAGCTGGTAAACAGATCGCCATTTATAAAGATTTGCTCAACCTTGATAGGCGTGTGTTTTTTTTTTTTTTTTTTCCCCATAACTGTAGGAATCGTGTGGTGGTATCATGCTGTACAGCTCGAGATATAAAGAACACCAAAGTAAAGTGATTTAACCAGAATTTTGCAAAATGTTTAGTTGTTATGAGTGTGCGAAACAAACAGTAGGCTGGACGCACAGCAGTCAAAGTAAAGGCGACCTAATATCGTCATAGCAACTTTCTATTCTTGCTTTTTAAAGTGGTTTCAAAGGAAATTCAACCCTGATGACGTGGATACACTGAACCACGAAATCATGTTAGGGTCACAGGGAAGATGGAGCAACATCAACACCCACACATAAGCGCAGTTTGGAACAGTCAGTTAGCCTAATGTTCTCATCCTTTGAGGAAACCAGTGTACCGGCAAGCGTTGGGAGAATATGCAAACCCCAACCAGAAGTGCTCAAGCCTGGGACTTGAACCCAGAACCTTATTGCTGTAAGGTGGACATGCTAACCATTTCACCACCATGTTGCCCTGGACATTAAGCTTCAGAATTTAAAAAATTTTGTCAACATTTTGAGTGATAGTCACACCAACAGTTTACACCATTACCCATAATGTCTTTGGACTGATAATGGTATTATGGGATCTACTCCTCAGTTTAAGCTCTATTCACCTTATAGAGCATCATGGTAGTGCTTTGAGTTTTCCTCCTCACCTGTTTAGGGATTAGCGTAAATATTACACTCCTTGACATCTATGCTAATTTCATCATCAACACCGTCACATTCATTATGGGTCATTCGCCAAGTTGAGTCATTGGTATAATTTGGTACAACTGCATCATGTCATTGGATCTAGAACTTTAAAGGAGCTGTGTCATTATTTGTTTTTTTTATTTATTTTTACTCTGAGCTATTTTCTTGAACCAACCACGACACTGCCCCTTTAAATCCAGCATTTGCACTAATGTCGCAACTGACTTTATATTGGATTTCTCATTTAATATGGTGTTAACAGCTTCATCTGACAGATGATCTCACTTAGAGTTGATAAGCCAGTTGATATTTTATGTCTGATAAACACTGTGGGTACTACTGTGTTAGCAATAGTCCTGTGGGACGTCCAGTATATTCATTTTGCACCTGCTTAAAATTAAGCATTGTGAAAACGATATTTATGATTCCACCATGCTAGCTTTAAATGAGGCAGGGCTACACGTCAAGATAACCTATGATGGGTGTGTTAACTGTCGGAATTTGAAACCTGCTCCTGTTATTACTAGTCACATTTATCAAGGCTATTTCCACTCCGTACACACACACACACACACACACACACACACACACACACACACACAGCATTTGTTCATAAAGAAGCATGTCCCTTTCACTGGGGTTGGAAAATTCTTGATGTTTTGCATCTCAGTTGCCTGATTTGAAATGTACACTATCAAGCCGAACAAGTTCAACAAATAAATGTAGGAAGGTTGAGCAGATCGTTTGCAACTGACTAAAAGTGCTAACATAAACGCACCAAGATTATAAGAAAGAGCCCGAATGTCCTCACGATCTCCTTCTTTAAAATGAGTTCTCAGGAGTTTTTCAGAGCCCA
Source organism: Plotosus lineatus (assembly GCA_024760905.1). Taxonomy (NCBI): domain Eukaryota; kingdom Metazoa; phylum Chordata; class Actinopteri; order Siluriformes; family Plotosidae; genus Plotosus; species Plotosus lineatus. The sequence continues at coordinate 39,568,931 of CM045735.1, forward strand.
TGATCGTATCATCATCGTTAGCATCATTGTTAGCATTGTTTGCTGCATCAGAGTTAGCTTGCATTTCATCACTTTTGATCTAAAAAAAAAAAAAAATGGATCACGCATTCTGTTGTTTTCCTGCGGCAAAATTTTAAGCCTGTTTAGTGCCATCTTGGTGATTCTACCTTAATGTTAAAAGTTAGATTCCAGATGAGATGAGATTTCCTTTCAGCTTTTTCCCTTTTTCATGGGTCACCACAGAGAATGATTCGCACATTTGATTTGGCATAGGTTTTTGCGTCGGATGCCCTTCCTGACACACCCCTTTTAGCAAGGGACAGAAACACGCTGACGGCTTTGCAGCCACTCTTTACGAAAGTCAGCAATGGTTCTTTTACATGCCTCTCACCATGGACAGTGAGAGACATGGCCCGCCTTTGATAACCCAGTTAGCTGCACTGGGGGGGGACAGTGACAACCGTGTGGGGACCCAAACCCCCAACCTTAAGATCAGCGATTCAGTGCCCTATACCACTAGACCACCCGAATGGTATGAAAATTGCAGAAAGCGAAAATAATTACATCTGAGACTTACATGTCATTCCAAAACTTTTTTGCCAAATTGTTTTTGTTTTATTTTTGTTTTATCAAAGCTAAATTTTTAAGCAGCCTCTACACCTCAGCGGTTCTAACATTTGTTCAGCGCTGTTCCATGTTGGACTATAGTGCTGAACTGTGTTCAATTTGATCTCATTTCTACCCACTCACACCTTGTTTTCATCCACTGCTCACTACTGACCTACCACATTATCGACATTTTAATCCACACTGGACCGCCTTCAAACTGTCCCGCGTGTGAGGCTGGTTCACCACACATCGCATCATCTTTTGGCTGAACCACTGTTCAACCATCCCCTGAGTGAGGCCAGCTTTACAAGCCTGATTCGTGAATTTATTGGTTAAGTTTTTATTTATTTATTTTTATTGAAGATATCCTAACCTTCATCAGTGAAAAAGTTTTCAAGCTGTTTGGCTTCCAAGTATTCGATATCATCCTGAAGGTGGTCCTACCAAGATGGCCGTCATCTGGCTTCAAAATTTAAACATGAACATACAATCTTATCTTTTATTCATTCATTCATTATCTTAATTGCTGAATCCTAATTAAGGCTATGAGGAGGCTGGCACTCATCTCAGCCGTCTCTGGGCGAGGGCACAGTACACCCTGGATAGTTTGTCAGGTCAGCAGAAACATGCCGACGGCTATACAGTTCCTCTTGATGAAAGTCAGCAATGGTTCTTTTACATGAACCTCCCACCACAGACAGTGAGAGACACGGCTGGCCTTTGATAACCCAGTTAGCTGCACTGGGGGACAGCAGTGACAAGCTGGTGATAGTGGGACTTGAACCCAGGAACTTGGGATCAGTAATCCAGCACTTAACCACCAGGCCATCACTGCACCATCTTTTATTTATATTATATTTATTAATTTATTTACATCAGCAGTTTCACACCTTTTAATAAAAGGGATTCATCCAAAATATTAAAAGTAAAATAAATAACTTTATAATGTCATCACATCCTGAGGCAGGGAACAACCTTTTTGAAATCACCAGAACTTTTTTTCCATTAAAATCCAACAGATTTTATTTTCCTTTTTAGTAACCTAATTTGGTCCTGTGACGGCCTGGCAAGCTGTCCAGGGTATACCCTCGTTTTTACTTTCTGCATGAATATTAAAATACTAAATGATTTGCATCAAGCATATGTGGAAGCTTTACCAAAGAGGAACATCACTCTATTCTACTCGCACCTGAACTGCCATCATATCCTCGCCAACACAACAATCTCTAAACTACGAGCACTCGCAGGTGTTATACTCGTTATTTGTTCTTTGTCTCAATGTGCAGAAGTTAAATATGTCTTCATGCGGTCTTATTTTTATCAGTGTCTTAGCAAACCTGTTCATTGTGTGTGTGTGAGTGAAGGACCTTTCATTCTTTGGGTGTGGTTCCACTGTGCTTATGATTAGCAGTGCTAACACAGCCACAATCACATTCCATGAACTCAGCCGACAGGTTTAGCACGAACAGTTGTCTGTTTTCATTGATAATGATTCATTTAATGAAATGTATGTAAAGCAGAAATTATATTAGATCAGAGTGCTGAAGATCAGATTGGGATCAGACATAAGCTGATGGGGACCCCATAGTGGGACCTTTTGTATTTCCTTGTCCTTAAATGCTATTGCAGATGTACAGAAACACATCCCAAGCATGCTAACTCCACCTAGCTACCCGCGAGAGCAATGCTATCACCTCTCGTCCACTATACTTGTGTGTTTCATTGTCCATTCTTCATGGATATGTTCTCCGTCCCATGAGACACATTGAAGATGCGCCACGTCAGCACGTTCCTGAGGAGGAGTGGTCAGCTGACTACAATTCAAAAACAAATACCTGACCTTTTTTTGTTTTATGACAATAAAGCAATCACTCCTGAAATTCCTGTTTCATTATCCTCAACTTTACTCGTCGATTCTCAAGCTCACTCACACCTTTTTCTCCTCTTCTGGGTTGCCAGGTTCTTCTACTCACTGTTTTCTTTACAGAACGGAATGAATTACTATTCGAAGGTTTCCCCGGTGGCACGAAACAGAACAGGAACGGAACGTACAGAGTATTTTAATGGCTTGTGCGCGCGCGTGTTGCCATCTTGAGTTTTAACATTTGGAACAATGTTGAATCTGACCGTGCTTGGAGGACGGTTGGGATATAAAAAAAGAGGTGGGGAACATCCATGAGATGAAACTTGAAGGAATTATATTTTCAAGTTCATTAAGATACTTTATGGTGGCAGAACATCAATCTTTATATCCTGTATAGGAAGGCAAGGCAGTGTAGCGGTTAGTAGGTCCGCCCCATGACATGAAGGTCCCGGGTTCGAGTTCTGGGATTGGAGGAGGCGTTCCTGTATGTGGTTTGCATGTTCTCTCCCTGTGCTTGCGTGGGTTTCCTTGAGCCCATACTCAAGCACAGTAGGATCATCTGGCTGTTCCAAATTGCCAGAGACTGAGCGTGAATGGTTGTGTCCCTCTGCGCTGCGATGGTATAGCGAGCTGTTCAGGGTGTACCCCAGCTTTGTCCCGTGTCGGCAGAGATAGGCTTCAGCTTCCAAACAGGAGTATGTGAGAGACTTTCTGTTCATTGAATAGATATTTTTCATTTATTCTTCATTCATCTTTAACCTTTTATTATTTATACATGGAATGTTGATAGATAGATAGATAGAGATAGATGGAGGGATGGAAAGAGAGGGATACTTTATTAATCC
>CM045735.1:39577248-39624748 GCA_024760905.1 Plotosus lineatus
TGATGCGGACAGGAGAGGGGAGATACTTGATTGAATTTGCATGGTTTCGGAGGACGGTGTGTACAGACACTCCCCAACTTACTTTTTTAATTGGTTTTGGACGGCCGAACATAAGTTGAAAGTGAATGTAAGTTGATACAGTGATGTATGACGTGTGATGTATGACGCTCATACTGTACTATACATCCATAAATACCATTACTGTATCTCATAAAACACCCCTAAATCAATTATTATAAACATAACATTGTAAAATAATATCAACATTCCTTTCAAATAAATTAAATTCAAGCAAAATAATTTCAAGTAGATAAATTTTAATCAAATTCACTCATCAAATATCAAATATAGTATCAAATATAACCTTTAACATGCTCTATGATGCGATCTTTCTGCTTGTAAATGATTCCGATGGTCGACGGATGGTCTCTTTACATGAAGCTGAGCCGAGTCACATTAATAGTGGTGGTCTAGTGGATAGGGTGCAGGATCGCTGATCCTAAGGTTGGGGGTTTGAGTCCCCACAAGGTTGTCACTGTCCCCCCAGTGCAGCTAACTTGGTTATCAAAGGCGGGCCATGTCTCTCACTGTCAATGGAGAGAGGCATGTAAAAGAACCATTGCTGACTTTCGTAAAGAGTAGGCTGCAAAGTCGTCAGCATGTTTCTGTCTTTTGCTAAAAGGGTTGTGACAGGAAGGGCATCCGACGTAAAAACCTATGCCAAATCAAATGTGTGAATGAGATGATTCGCTGTGGCAACTCCCAAGTAAAAGGGAAAAAGCCAAAAGGAAGGGAAAAAAAAAATATATATATATATATATATATATATATATATATATATATATATATATATATATATATATAAATAATTGAACTGGGAAGAAGGAGGGGCACATTCAGTCTGTTGTTTGTAAACAATGGACACAGCATCATTAGATCAGCATACTACGTAGGTACGTCTAAACTCAAAATTTGATTTTTTTTTTTTTTTTTTTTTTTTTTTGGAGGAAAAAAAAACCCGTAAAACAGATGAATGTAAGTCAGGCTGCATCTGTATTCAGTCCTGCTCCGGTTTATCTTCAGGAGAAAGAAACCCGTTTTTTGTTCTGTAGAGCTCGACAATACAGCCCGAAAAATAATACAGATGCTCCCCAATTTACTATCATTTGTTTTGCGAACATCCAGAGGTACGAACAGGGCTGTCCGAGGTCGAAAGTGAAATGAAATTGAAGAACAATTAGAAATAGAAATGGAATAAAATCTATAGAAAGATATATCATAAATATAAGTATGAAATATGATCAAACATTATCCTGAGATACACTTAATACTAGGCTCTGGCAAAGGGGCGTGGCTGACATGTGCTTTACACCCAACAGAGGTCTGGGAAGAGAAGCAGAACCGATACGTTTCTGAACTCGCACCAAAACTTTCAAAGAAGAAACAAATTGACTCCAATATTATAATGAAAATGAAATAATGAAATTCTCTGTAAATTTGATCAAATCAGCTATGCTGTGCTTGAGAGGAACCAGGAGAGGAACCAGGAGTTTAAACATGGGATATAATGATATTGATAACGTACAGATGATTATGTAGAGAGAGAGAGAGAGAGAGAGAGAGCAAGCAAAAAGCACGAGAGAGTGAGAGAGAGATTGTATACTATACGAGTTTGTACTGATTACTTATACAAGGTTTAAACATGCGTTCCTCTCTAAAGAATGCCCTGTAACGACTTACGAACAAATTCATCTAACAAACGACAGTCTCGAGCCTAACTTGTTTGTAAGCTGGGGAGCGTCTGTATTGCGATATTTTCACAACAACAATATTTATCAAAAAGTATCTTGTGCATACCTGTGGACAGGAACCCTACCATGACCACACATCAGTCCTTCTGTGCCTCTATTTGCTTTCTCTTTGCTCTTGTAGGTCTCATATTTATATCGCTAGTTCTGGGTTCCATGCTACATTAGAGGAACACTTCACTAATACTATAATTCATTAAAAAGCACCATCAGACAATCAATCTGTATATCTTCATACATTTGATCTTCCAGTCCATATACCATAGTACAGGGGTCACCATCAAGGTGCCCGTGGGCATCAGGTCGTACACAGGCCTGTTCACTACTATTTATAGAACAGGCCCATGGCTCCACAGCGCCACTCTCTATTGAGCAACATCGAATTTTTTTGAAATTTAAAAAAAAAATCAAATCAATATCTTCACATAGATGAATATCATTAATTATTAATAACATATAATTTACGGTAAATTGAGCACATTTGTTATTTCAGAAGTGTGTATCGACCTAGTAGGCCTTCTCATTAATTGGTATCAAAGAAGTAGCTCTCGGTTTCACAAAGGTCGGTGACTCCTGCCATCATATATACTATAATACAGCCTGTACACCATCATACATATGATTCTACAGTCTGTATGCCATCGTACAATCTGTATACCTTCATACATATGATTGTACAATAGATTTACCATTGAAGAGCATTGTATTGTGTATATGCCACATTGTACATTAGCAACGTCTACATACAGTACAGTCTACGTTCCTTTTTATACATACTATCCTATAGTCTGTATATCTTCATTTAATCATAATACCTTCATACATACCACCATACAGTCGATATAACATCTTGCATGTCCTTGGACGGTCTGTACACCTTCAGACATCATGCTATACAGTCTATATAACATTATACATCCCACCTTCCTGCTATACCCAGGTTCAGTAGATCCATGTCTCACAGTGTAATGCTCTTAAGTCTGTGGAAATTGCACAGCCTGTTAATGAAATAGGTAAAAAATGTTATCTTAATATGTTGTGACTTTTTTTTTTTTACACAATTAGTGGTTTGTTATAATTACAGTCGGCCCCCAATTTACGAAGACCCCTTTTTACAAAATCCCTGGATTACGAAAATATTTCCCTGAGTTTCCTTCCCGAAATACGAAACAACCCCCTCTTACGAAAATAAATTCAAAATTCAAGCGCACCAATCAAAATTTCACACTACGCGAGTTGCTCTCTCATTTGCCCCGCTGGCCTCCCAGATAGTGGCAGAAGGAAGCTTCACTCTATAGTTTTAGTTTAGTTTTTTAAATTGTTTTAATTCAGTAAATGTTTAATAAATGTGGGCGCTTTTGAGCTCATCTGGAATTCCGATCCCTCAAGGAATCAAATTAAAGTTGAGTTTGTCAAGTAGGGAATGCGCTTTGAATTCATGTCTTTTGGGCTTGGACCGCAGCGTACGGTGAGAGACAGAGAGACAGAGACAGACAGACACAGAGAGAGTGAGAGAGAGAGAAGGAATAACGCTTTAGTTTTTAGTTTAGTTTTTTAAGTTGTTTTAATTCAGTAAATGTTTAATAAATGTGGGTGAATTTGAGTGTATCTGGCATCCCGATCCCTCAAGGAATCAAATTAAAGTTGAGTTAGTCAAACAGGGAATGCGTTTTGAATTCATGTCTTGTGGGCGTGGCCCGCAACGCCCACGCCGGACAGACAGCGAGAGAGAGAGAGAGAGAGAGAGAGAGAAGGAATAACGCTTTAGTTTTTAGTTTTTTTTAAGTTGTTTAATTCAGTAAATGTTTAATAAATTTGGGTGCATTTGAGCTCATCTAGCATCCTGATCCCTCAAGGAATCAAATTAAAGTTGAGTTTGTCAAGCAGGGAATGCGCTTTGAATTCCACGTCTTGTGGGCGTGGCCCGCAGCGCATGCGAGTGAAGGAGATGGAGAGAGAAAGAGAGAGAGAGAGAGAGAGAGAGAGAAAGAAAGAAAGAAAGAAAGAGAGAGGTGTGTGTATGTGTGTGTGTGTGTATGTGCGTTAATAAAAAGTTTAATAATGGTTTAATTAATAAATATGTTAATAAAATGGTTTAATAAATAATTTTCTTTTACTTTTAACACATATTTCATACAAAATTGGTGTACTTTTATCATTTTTAAAGGATTTATGTGGTTTATCCAGTCCAAGGACTGGAGCCTTGGAACGATTTAGGCGTTTAACATGTAAAATGCGCGATCCCTACTTACGAAATCCCCGCAATACGAAATTGGGGGCCGACTGTATATCTGAATTAATAATAATTTGTCAACAGTGACAGCTGTTCATTTTCTCCTTTCCATAAAAAAGGATATCACGTTCGAACACATTTTTCACAGCCCTGAGGTTGTCATGTCCTTGCCTCACTGGATGTTTCAGACAAAAAAAATGAGATGGACAAGGAAGACCTGGTGCATTTCCTGTTCAACTGGAATTCTGTGTCACTTCCTGAATCTTTTACGTTCCGAGTAAATTCTACTGTGCAGTCCTGACTCAGTTGTGTCAGGAATGGCTTAGGAGAGAACGCTGACATCTCTGTGACACAAGCACAAAGCCCTTTATAGTGGTTATGTCAACTCATCCGAACTGAATTATTTTCTTGCAGGTGTTTAGCGCTTGGATTGATATCCGAGCTCAAGTTCTACTGATTTCAAATGATGTCATGTTTGTAACCTTTTTTCCAGGGAAATGCAATCAAGACCTATAAGTACAATTTCTTCACCTTCCTACCTCTGAACTTATTCGAGCAGTTTAAAAGAGCAGCCAACTTCTACTTCCTCATCCTGCTCATCCTGCAGGTAAGCTGGATATCCACCCTTAGCATTGACTCACTCCCATCCTTTAATGTCTGAAAAAAATTAGTGTGGACACAGTAAGACCTTGTAGGATGCAGTGGAAACCAGTAAGGTTACAGTAATGTCCCCGTAGACACGGAGGACGTGGTCAAACTTTTTGAGGGTAAAACAAAAAGGTCAACTGTCGACGTGGTGGAATCAGGACACAGTAAGAACTCAATAATGACACACTAATGGCTGGGTTGACCTAGAACGACTGAACTATCACCTAATACAGTCGTCTGTGGAGACATGGAATCTACACGCGCACTTGCAGGACAACGAGAAAAGTGCTGCTGGCGTAAGATACAGACTCAGCGAGGAAAACCTGGTTTGGGGTTTGCATGGGGTTCTTGTGGGATATCTGGTTTCCTCCCACATGCACATTAAGCTAACTGGGTGTTCAAAAATTGTCTCAAGGTGTGGATGTGACTAGTTGTTGTGCATATGGACTGGCAAGTTGTTCAGCGTGTACCCCGCCTTCTCCTAGAATTGGCTGGAATAGGCTCCAACCTGCCTTTGACCCTGGTAGGAGTAAGCAGTTTAGGAAATGGGTGGAATGAGGGATCTTTAGTTATCATAAGAGTTCAGGAGGTGTCACAGTGGAACCGAATAAGAAGTACTGAAGAAATCAGTAGCTTTTTATACATACAAAGATGTTCAGTGAACAAATAAATTCAACAGACAGATTAAATAAATGTTCTTGTTGACTTTAGCAAATCAAACACTTACACAGGTGTTTAGTTTCCCTGCGAGTGAATGCTGAATACCGTCATGCTGTAACTAAAGGCCAGCAAGACGGTAGCAAAGTAAGTGCTGAAAAGTGAAAAGGTGCTTTTTGGTTGATATGCCTTTCTTGGCAGAGGTTTACGCTCCCCAAGAGCTATGTGATCACATGCTTTCAAGCTAACTAGCATCTCATTCTTCCTATGATCTTTCCTAATCCCGCCTCTTTTGTCTTAAATAGATCATCCCTGAAATCACCACACTGCCCTGGTACACCACCTTGGTGCCCTTGGTGCTGGTTCTTGGCATCACTGCCATCAAAGATCTGATGGATGACCTGGTAAGTAATTGCATGTGTTTGCATGTCACAACATGAAGGTCTTGGGTTCCGGCATTTCTTTGTAAAGTTTGCATGTTATTTTCATGCTTGAGTGGGTTTCTACGGGGTGCTCTGGTTTCGTCACACAATTCCAAATTGTTGTGCGAGTGTGTGTGGGTGGGACTGTATGTGTGTTGGCCCTGGAATGGTCTGGCTAGCTTTTCAGGGTGTAATGCACCTTTACTCATAGTCTGTTGGATAGGCAAGTGAGTGAAGGACCATAATGCGTTGGTATGTTTTTAATTAAAGTTCTCCTTTTGTTTTTTTTCCTTATAGGCTCGTCACCGATTAGACAAAGAGATCAACAACAGGACGTGTGATGTCCTCCTCAATGGCAGGTTGGTCACTGAGATCTGTTCAGTTTGTTTGGAATTCTGCACCTATCCGTATATTAATGCTGTATTATTTTACTTCAGGTTTCAGGAGACCAAGTGGATGAATGTTCAAGTTGGTGACGTGGTCCGGATACGAAAAAACGACTTCATCCCTGTAAGATTTAATAATGTCACCTCAAACAGTCAGGACAGATGTTGGTAGATTTTGCAAAAAGGATGGAAATGGCTGTGGTGAATACTTTCTTCCAGAAGAGAGAGGAGCATAGGGTGACTTATAAAAGTGGAGGTAGGAGCACAAAGGTTGACTATATCTTGTGCAGGCGATGTAATTTGAAGGAAGTCAGTGACTTCAAAGTAATAGTGGGTGAGAGTGTTGCCAAACAGCATAGGATGGTGGTGTGCAGATTGATGCTGATGGTAAGGAAGGTGAAGAAGGCAAAGGTAGAGCAGAAGACAAAGTAGTGGAAGCTGAAAAAGGAAGAGTGTTGGGTTGTCTTCAAGGAGGAGTTGAAACAGGCTTTGGGTGGTCAGGAAGTGCTTCCAGATGACTAGACAACTACAGCTAATGTGATCAGGGAGACGGGTAGGAGAATACTTGGTGTGTCATCTGGAAGGAAAGTAGATAAGGAGACTTGGTGGTGGAATGAGGAAGTGCAGGAGTGTGTACAAAGGAAGAGGTTAGCTAAGAAGAAGTGGGACATTGAGAGAACTGAAGAGAGTAAACGAGTACAGGGAGACACAGCGTAAGGTGAAGGTAGTGGCGTCAAAGGCCAACAGAGGGTGTATGATGCCTTGTATGCTCAGTTGGAAAGTAAACAGGGAGAAAATGATTTATACAGGTTGGCACAGCAGAGAGAGAGAGAGATGGGAAGGACATCCAGCAAGTTAGAGTGATAAAGGACAGGGAGGAAAATGTATTGACTGATGACAGAAGTGTGCTGGGAAGATGGAAAGAGTACTTTGAAGAGCTGATGAATGAGGAAAATGAGAGAGAAAAAAGAGTAGAGGAGGTGACTGTCGAGGACCAGGAAGTATCAAAGATTAGTAAGGATGAAGTGAGGAGGGTATTGAAGATGAAGAATGGAAAGGCAGTTGGTCCTGATGACATACCGGTGGAGGTATGGAAGTGTCTAGGAGAGGTAGCAGTAGATTTTCTGACAAGAACATTCAATAAGGTCTTAGAGAGTGAGAGGATGCCAGAGGAATGGAGAAGTGTGATAGTGCCCATTTTTAAGAGCAAGGGAGACGTGCAGAGTTGTGGCAACTACAGAGGGATAAAGTTGATGAGCCATACAATGAAGTTATGGGAAAGAATAGTGCAAGCTAGACTAAGGTCTAGAGGTCAGCATTTGTGAACAACAGTTTGGTTTCATGCCAAGAAAAAGCACCACAGATGCAGTGTTTGCTTTGAGGATGTTAATGGAGAAGTACAGAGAAGGTCAGACGGAGCTGCATTGTGCCTTTGTGGATCTGGAGAAAGCATATGACAGGGTGCCGATGACATGTTGTATGGCTTAGAAACAGTGGCACTGAGGAAAAGGCAGGAGGCAGAGCTGGAGGTAGCAGAGATGAAAATGTTGAGGTTCTCTCTGGGAGTAACGAGTGAGTATATTGGTAGTCGGATGATGAGGTTGGAACTACCAGGCAGAAGGCCTAGAGGAAGACCAAAGAGACGATTCATGGATGTGGTGAAGGAGGACATGAAGGTTGTTGGTGTAAGAGAAGATGCAAAGGATAGGGTGAGATGGAGGCAGATGATTCACTGTGGCAACCCCTGAAGGGAAAAGCCGAAAGGAAAGGAAGAAGAAGAAACAGTCCAGCATGCTTTCATTTTATTTATTTATGCATTTATTTTTTGTTTTATATTTTCCATGTTTTTTTCCTGCTTGACTTTCCTCCATGGCTTCCATTCATGGTTTCATTTCATTTATCTCACATAGGCCGACATTTTGTTATTGTCCAGCTCTGAGCCAAACAGTTTGTGTTATGTCGAGACAGCAGAACTGGATGGGTAAGAATCTTTCTGCTATCTTCATTTCTGTATGCAAATCCTTCTTTTTTCCCCCTCTTCTATTTTTTATGTCGGCTTTATTTATTCATCCCAAAAGTATTTTCCTTGTTCATTTTCTTCATCATTCAGCTGTCAACAACCACACAGTCTAGAGATGCAAAGTTTGATGGTATTTCCTGCATTTAGATTCTTGTTCATTTGAATGATTCTGTTGAGAACAATTTGATTAAAAAGGCTTAAATCAGACCCACTTTTAACAATCATTTTGAACAGTTATTCAGACTCCATTTCAAAGGACTGTTAAAAATCACAAATGACTCTTCTAATAATAACTTGGACTCAGTTACAAATGATTCTCTTAATAGCGATTCTGAATCGATTTCAAATGAATATCAAAATGGACTCAGACTCTGTTACAAATGACTCTGCTAATAGAGACTCAAACTCCGCTACAAGTGACTCTGTTATTAGTGATTCTGAATCATTTTATTTGTGATTCTGAATCAATTTCAAATGACTCTATTAATACTGTATTCATTTCAGCTCTATTAAAATGACTTAATGGTGATTCGGAATTGACTACAAATTACTCTTTTAATAGCGATTTGAAATCATTTATAAATGACTTGGACTCCATTACAACTGACTCTGTTAATAGCGATTCTGAATTGATTTCATGACTGTTAATATTGGCTCAGACTCTATTAAAAATGACCAAGTTAGTATTGTATGTCAGTTTGGGGGGTGTTGCATACTTTTGCCAATCATGGAAATTTAATGTGACCTACGGTATTGACGTAAGAATGTTGTACATGGTGGGTTATTTCGTGTCCTGATATCGGTCAACTAGACAAATGTTCGATTTGAGGAAACTTTAGAAGCACAAAGATGGGAAAATTTATTTGTTTATTTTTTAAATGCAGAGTTTTGAAAATTAAAATATTTCTATTTTATGATTTTTTTTAAAAAATGAAAGACAATATTAAAAAAAAAAAAATACGTAAATGTTGTAGCCCTTAAACCTGGTTTAAGAACAGAGGATTATAATTATTTTATGAATTTTAATGATGGCGCCAGTGTCAGGGAGAATATGATGTACTATTTCACATATTTATACATCATGCTGCTTAAAGAAAACATGTTTACACTCGTACTGCTCCCATAAACTAAATGGACAAATGTTTAATTTCTGGGTGTTCAAAATACTCAACAAAGCCGAATGTACATAGCACACACGCCTGTGTTGTGTTTCCCTCCCTTTTAAAAAGTGCCATGTTGTTAAGGTTAATATTTCATTATTCCTTTCCACTGCATGCCATTCTGAATAGTCAATATTGGCTCTTCTCGCGCTGTCCGGCTCTGGTTTCACTGATGAGACGAACTTGTTTGAAGTCTGCGTTCATAACCCTGTATATGTGAGTTCTAAGGTCATGTGGCAGGACAAAAAAAAAATTAACAAAAAGGATTCTGGCACAAGAGGACTAGTGCAAGTCTTTTTAATGTAGGTTAAAAAAAGGAAAGGCTTGGAAACAGTGTTAATTGAAGGATTAATTTTCGAGTTTTATTTAATTTTTTTCTTCTAGGGAAACAAACCTCAAATTTAAGATGGGCTTGAAGGTGACACACCAGAGGCTGCAGGAGGAGACACAGTTGGCTAGTTTTGATGGTAAACATAACTCCAGATAAACTTGTTTTCTCACACATGTAGAACATGTCGCTTTTCTGCACCTTAAATGTGACAAGATTCACCACCTATGTCGGTTTGTCTGTTTGTGCGCAGTATAATTTTTTTTCCTAGAGCAGGGTGTGGTACAAGTGACAAACCATTACATTATGGAGGTGATCAGACATGGGGGTCATGTCTCAGCCGAGTAAGGTGGGATGGTAGCTTAATAATTAGCAGGCCCACTTCATCGCAATTAGGGCCTTATTTCGAGTCTCAGGTTTGGCGAGGGCGTTTCTGTGTGGAATTCACATATGCTTCCTGCGCCTTTTCCAACATTACAAAGACATGCACACAAGGATAATTGGCTGGTCAAATTTGTCCTTAGGTGTACTTGTTGTGTATATCTGTATAAGTTGGCCCTATTCATGGTGCCCTGCCTTAGCCCAGAGTTGGCTGAGATAGGCACTAGCCTTCCCACGACCCTAGTAAGATTAAGTTGTCAATATTTTGTCCACATCTTGCCGACTCACATAAATATATGTATGTGTGTGTGTGTGTGTATATATATATGTATATATATATGTATATATATATATATATATATACAGTAAAACCTCCGCTGACGAACGCTTAAGCTCACGAACTTTTCGCCTCAAGAACATTAAATTTGCGAGCATATAGTCTCTGCTGATGAACTAGTTTTCGGCGGACAATCAAACCACGCGGTCGAACAGCGCCACGGTGGCGGCCACGAGAAGCTGACGCACGCTCTTGGCGTCACAGTTCGTCACCCCCTTTCTTTGAATGCGGAAGTGGTTTGTGTTTGCTAGACATTTTGGACCATATTGAGTGTACTTTTTCTATTATGGGATCGAAAAAGACCCCACCACAGGCGGAGATCATTGAAAAACACGAACGAGGTGTGCGTTTGTGTGACTCAGCGTCCCAGTACCAGTACGCTAAGTCTACCATTGCTCCCATCGTTAAGAACAAGGAAGCTATTAAGGGTGCGTGTGTGGCTAAGGGTGTTTCCAAACAGTAGGCGTTTCCAAACACGCCTTCCAAACAGTAAGTCCCTCCCTCCTCCTCCCTCCCTCCCTCCTCCTCCCACTCCATTCCATCAAGCCATCAACTACCATCACAAAGGTAAATAAAACCACTTTATTATACAGTACAGTTTATTTCTTTAATTACAATACAATAGCACATTTATTATACATAAAATAAGGTATATTTTTGTGTAGTTTTAAGGCTTATTTAGTAGAAAATTATGTTTTACGGGGACCTGGGAACGGATTATTCTCATTTTAATGGTTTCTTATGGGAAATAAATGTTCGGAAGACGAACTTTTCGCCTTACACACACTTTCTGGGAACCAATTATGTTCGTGAGCTGAGGTATCACTGTATATGTATATATATATATATATATATATATATATATATATATATATATATATATATATAAAGACATTGAGAGGTCAAGGTCAGAAATGACAGTCGCGTGAAAAATCGTGACATTAATTCTTAATGAATAACATCTTGCTGTAACAGTCCGTGACTGGAAAAAAAAATCTTCAAATGTAGATGCTTGTATCCTGTTCATCACATATTAAACCTCTTCGACGTCTCATATCCTGCTTCCCTTTGTCTTTCAGCCATGATTACATGCGAGGAACCAAATAACCGCTTGGACAAGTTTACAGGAACGATGCAGTGGAAAAATGAGACGTACCCTTTAGAACTGGATAACGTACTGCTCAGAGGCTGCAAGATCCGCAACACGGAGGAGTGCCGTGCCCTCGTTATATTTGCAGGTTTGCGTTCCATCCTAACGTCTTGTCTCGGTCTCTCAACAGCTCGCGTGGAATTTACAGCTGACATGTCAAGGGGATTGAAGTAAGGCTCATTTAAACTATATCTGACGGTGTTGACTGGTGTAGTGAGTACAACACGCTTTTGGTTAAATTATAAGGTGAAGTGAGGCATATAACGTTCTGGTTTCGAGTTCCAGGCTCAGTGAGGGTGTTTGTGTGTGGAGTTAGTACTTCGTGTACTTGCTTGTTTCCTCCCACAGTCCAATGACATGCACACTATGCTAGTTGATTGTTCAAATTGCCCTTGTCTGTGTATGTCTCATCCCCGCCCAATTTTCTCCATAATTTATTCGTATTCAGTTCCCATTCATCAGGTGCTGCCTTCCCGATCACATGACCATGACAGACCAGGGAGGGGTGTATACATATTTGGGGGTGGGTCTAACACACTCGGAGGTAAAGTGCTTTTCGCCCCCTTGTGTGAATGAGTCACAGACGCCAGTGATTGGCTGGCGATCGCTGTGAGTGACAGGGAAGTGAGTGTATGCCGTCCCTCCCGTGAGAGCTCAGCCAATTAGCTACCGTGGACTCCCAGCCACAGGCGGCTGTGGCATTAACTTGGATTCAAACTTGTGATATCCAGGTTAATAGTTGCACACCTTGTCGATCTGCCATTTGGGAGCCCAGTGTGTGTGAATGGCTGTCTTGTATGTTGACCCCATCATGATATGACTAGCTGATTAGGGTGTACTCCACCTTTGCACAGTGTCAGTTAAAATAGTCTCTGGCCTCCCTGAGACCATTGAGAGTAATATTAAGCAGTTAGGAAAATGAGTGGGAACGAATGCACATAATTTTTTTCTTTATTAGAGAACAAACCATTTGTTTCTTCTGCAGGTGCGGACACCAAGATCATGAGGAACGGTGGCAAGACCAGGTTCAAACGCACCAAGATCGATTTCCTTATGAATTACATGGTGTACACGGTAAGACATCGTGTCAGCCATGCTATTTTTCGTCCTGTATTTGTTTACTTATGTTTAAATTACACAGAGTAGCTTAAAAACGGCTAAATGACTGACTACACTGTTTGGCGAAATGTATGTGATTATTAATGCCGGAACTGATATTGGGGTTTACATATGATACCGTGGCTTAATGGATAGAGAAGCAGGATGTGGGACCTAAGTGAGTAGCACCTGCTCCATAAGCAAGGCATTGCTCTCCAGGTGCCGCAGTGTGGCTGCCCACATCTCCAAGTGTGTGTGCGCTCACTTAGGATTGCAGAGCCATGTTTTCCTCACAGGGTTAAATTGATATAACCAAATAAAAATATAAAAAACAAAGCCATATTTTTTTTAATTATTCATCATTTGCGACAGGATTTTATTGGAAACTACAGCGCTAACACTGTAGCAGATTAATCATGTATTGCATTGGTTAAAAAAAGCGAGAAAGGAGAAGTTTTTCCAGGTTCAGTTTTATATTTTAGTCCACAAGAGAGATTGCTGCATACTGTACCGGTATGTCTGGTACAGTGATGGGCATTGCATTTGGTACCAGGGCCGTTGGTGGGACTTAACGGACTTGATCCACCTCTTAATACCATCGCTATCATGTTGCAATTATACAAACCAATAATATATAAAAACACAATATAACAGGGTGTGCGTTGCAGCGGGAGGGAGCATTTCATGCATTTCCGCTAGTAACTCTGAACATTACATCACTTTCAACGGTGTTTATTGGTGGAAGATGCTGGTAAATTTGGTACACAGCCAAATGTAAAAAATGATAAACCTCCCTCCACTTCCTCGACCTCTCATTACGATGTCTAGCTTTTCTGGAAAAGTACACCTTGAAAATGAATTTTTCAGCATTAAGTTTGACACAAAGTTAATTTCTCCTCCTCCATCAGCCGTTGTGTGTGTGTGAAAAAATTCTAACTTGAATCTATCATGCGCCAATCACTCCGGGCCATTCAGCTTTTGCTCTGATCAACCAATCAGAGGACGGAAAAATGTTGACGCTATTGTAAGCTTGCTGGCTGGCCCTGTGAGTCTGTCTTCCTTTCGGCTTTTTCCCTTTTACTCGGGAGTCAGCACAGCGAATCATCTGATACGCACGTTTGATTTGGTAGAGGCTTTACGTCGGATGCCCTTCCTGACACACCCCTTTTAGCAAGGGACAGAAACCCACTGACAGCTTTGCAGCTGCTCTTTACGAAAGTCAGCAATGGTTCTTTTACATGCCTCTCACCATAGACAGTGAGAGACATGGCCCGCCTTTGATAACCCAGTTAGCTGCACTGGGGGTGACAGTGACAACCGTGTGGGGACCCAAACCCCCAACCTTAAGATCAGCGATTCAGTGCCCTATACCACTAGACAACCCGAATGGTATGAAAATTGCAGAAAGCGAAAATAATTACATCTGAGACTTACATGTCATTCCAAAACTTTTTTGCCAAATTGTTTTTGTTTTATTTTTGTTTTTCAAAGCTAAATTTTTAAGCAGCCTCTACACCTCAGCGGTTCTAACATTTGTTCAGCGCTGTTCCATGTTGGACTATAGTGCTGAACTGTGTTCAATTTGATCTCATTTCTACCCACTCACACCTTGTTTTCATCCACTGCTCACTACTGACCTACCACATTATCGACATTTTAATCCACACTGGACCGCCTTCAAACTGTCCCGCTGCGGTGAGGCTGGTTCACCACACATCGCATCATCTTTTGGCTGAACCACTGTTCAACCATCCCCTGAGTGAGGCCAGCTTTACAAGCCTGATTCGTGAATTTATTGGTTAAGTTTTTATTTATTTATTTTTATTGAAGATATCCTAACCTTCATCAGTGAAAAGTTTTCAAGCTGTTTGGCTTCCAAGTATTCGATATCATCCTGAAGGTGGTCCTACCAAGATGGCCGTCATCTGGCTTCAAAATTTAAACATGAACATACAATCTTATCTTTTATTCATTCATTCATTATCTTAATTGCTGAATCCTAATTAAGGCTATGAGGAGGCTGGCACTCATCTCAGCCGTCTCTGGGGCGCGGCACAGTACACCCTGGATAGTTTGTCAGGTCAGCAGAAACATGCCGACGGCTATACAGTTTCTCTTGATGAAAGTCAGCAATGGTTCTTTTACATGAACCTCCCACCACAGACAGTGAGAGACACGGCTGGCCTTTGATAACCCAGTTAGCTGCACTGGGGGACAGCAGTGACAAGCTGGTGATAGTGGGACTTGAACCCAGGAACTTGGGATCAGTAATCCAGCACTTAACCACCAGGCCATCACTGCACCATCTTTTATTTATATTATATTTATTAATTTATTTACATCAGCAGTTTCACACCTTTTAATAAAAGGGATTCATCCAAAATATTAAAAGTAAAATAAATAACTTTATAATGTCATCACATCCTGAGGCAGGGAACAACCTTTTTTAAATCACCAGAACTTTTTTCCATTAAAATCCAACAGATTTTATTTTCCTTTTTAGTAACCTAATTTGGTCCTGTGACGGCCTGGCAAGCTGTCCAGGGTATACCCTCGTTTTTACTTTCTGCATGAATATTAAAATACTAAATGATTTGCATCAAGCATATGTGGAAGCTTTACCAAAGAGGAACATCACTCTATTCTACTCGCACCTGTACTGCCATCATATCCTCGCCAACACAACAATCTCTAAACTACGAGCACGGGGGGGGGCAGTGACAACATTGTGGAGAGTGGGACTCGAACCCCCAACCTTTGGATCAGCGATCCAGCGCCCTATACCACTAGACCACCACTGCCCTGTGAGACGAATCTAAAATCTAATTGGTTAAAGAAACAGCCCCATTGCTTATATAGTTTAAGTGACATTAGCCAGCGCTGCTGATTCTGACCGCCCTGAACAGGTTAGATGTACATGGCAGCACAGAAGCTGAAATCGGTGCAGCCAAGAAACGCTAAGACATGAAGAGAATCAACTGCTGAGAATAAATAAATACGATTTAATGGAAAAAATACTAGAATTTTTAAGTGGTAAGAATAGGTCGGTGCTTCTGATAGTGTTTATTCCAGTAGAGAAGACTTTGCTGGCCATGACGGCCCACCAATGGTCTGGTATGTGATTGAGGTGGAATGAGCATAACACTCTCAAATTGAAGAGCATAGTTAATGTTAGTCATCATAACAGACATGTTAAACCGGTTTTAAAAAAAAATAAGCTTTTTTTGTTTTTTAATGCATTTAGATGGTTGTCCATAAACCTTTAGCCATATAGTGTTGGTGTTTGGGTAGAGAAATGTCTGTGATGTCACTTTTAGATAGAATGCTGTTCATGGAGTCATGGAGATTATAAATAATGTTTTATCGTGGTAAAGTTCAGCTTTAATGACATACGGTGTAACTTAAAACATTTATTCACTTCCTGAATTTAAAGGCTATCCTGATGAATCTTTTGATCTGAAGCTGTTTTATTACTCTATGTTCTTATTATACATCATTGATATGGTTGATTTGTAGATCTTTGTGATGCTGCTCGTGATTTGTGCCGGCCTGGCGATCGGTCACTCGTTCTGGTACGAGGAGATCGGGAGTAAGGCCTGGTATCTGAATGATGGCAACGATCATTCGTCGTCCTACAGAGGCTTCCTCACCTTCTGGGGCTACATCATCGTCCTCAACACTATGGTGCCCATCTCGCTCTATGTGAGGTAGATGTAGTTATATGAATGTTTTTTTAATCTGACATATAGTGTAGAACTAGTGCTGAACTACATCAGTATGGTATCATTTGGATTCAGAAAGTGCTGAGTGTAGACCATCTTTCAAAAATTCTATGAATTGTTAGAAATGAAGACATCAAAAACGATATCAACTGGGACACAAACCCTGTCTCACAACAAGAAGGTCCGATGTTCGGGTCCTCAAGGCTCGGTGAGGGCGTTTCTGTGTGGAGTTTGCCTGTTCTCCCTGTTGTGCTTGTCTGAGTTTTCTCCAGTACTTCTGATTTCCTCCCATATTACAAGGACATGCACATTAGGCGAACTGGCTGTTCCAAAGCACCCCTAGGTGTGAGTGAGAACAGTCGTGTGTGTGTGTGTGTGTGTGTGTGTGTGTGTGGGTGTGTGTGTGTGTGTGTGTGTGGGTGTGTGTGTGTGTGTGTGTGTGTGTTGAGATTCACCCATGTGTTGCTCTTGTGATGTATTATATTACGTGGACATGACCAAATTACCAAAAACCCTCAAGTTTGAAGGGATTATGAGCTCACTAAGGTTTGAGCTTTTAAAGTCAAAGGTAACTGTCTCGCTTGAAAGTCCATCACTGGACTTTCCGAGTATCATTCCCTCAAAATGGCATGTCTACCAGCACTTGTTTCAAAGTTGTACACACTCTTATGTCCAAAGTTTTGTGACCTTGCTCTGACCTTCGCCTTTGAGCTTGACATTCTAAATTGAAGTTATGTATGGGACTCAGGTAGAGTAATGTCCCCACCAAGTTTAGTGTAAATCCGTGCATCGGTGTGGACAGGATTAAACAATTGCTGGTGATTTACAGTACCGCCACCACAGAACTCATTAACTTCAAAGTAGTCCCAACCTCTCAACTCCGTTACACCCCTCCATTATTTATAGTGTTTTATTACTTACACAACGTCGAGCCCTAATATCAGATACGTGTTCTGTCTGTTCCCCGGTCCCGCTCTCTCCTGCGCTCAGTGTTGAGGTGATTCGTCTGGGTCAGAGTAAGTTCATCAACTGGGATCTGCAGATGTACTACTCAGAGAAGGACACCCCAGCCAAGGCTCGAACCACCACCCTGAACGAGCAGCTCGGCCAGATCGAATACATCTTCTCGGACAAGACGGGGACGCTCACCCAAAACATCATGGCGTTCAAGAAGTGCAGCATCAGCGGGCGCACGTTCGGTAAGAGGACCACAGGATAAAATAGTTCATATGCTTGTTTAAATGCAACTGTTTGATGAGCAGAGCTAACCAAGACACCCTGCACCTTGAGTGTCCTGATGGACTAGCTTTCTAGCAAAGGCTTCTGGGAATCAAACCGGAACCTTTTTAATTTGCTTACTAGGAATTTTTCAAATGAAATAAAACACTGCGTCTCGGGCCGCTCCATTCCTGTCCAGTGTTTACAGTTAACGAAGGTCAGTTCAGTTTGCGGAATGTGACTCTGGTTGGAGCTTATCGGGCCACTTGATCCCCAGATCTCAGGTCAGGTGTGGATGTTTAAACCCTGGAAAATGTGTCGTAGTGTCTTTAGGGTGATGGGTGTATGAGATCCCGGTTACTTTGGCCCTGTGTGTGTTTTGCACATCAGGTATAAGTTTCCTGGATTAGATTTCTTTAACTTTTGTCACACTTTGTGCTCCTCTGTGCCTTCCTGTATATAATAAGGCGAGTTTATAACACAACTCTCTTTTTGTCTTATTTCTAGGAAATACAACAAGTAATGAAGGGACCCTGGACCGAACCAAAGTACTGCGCATCTCCTTCCCTTTTTACTTTATACTGTCCACTTTTCCACCACACTTTGTTCAATAAAGCTGTTTTAAATGTTAATAATTATCCATCTCTTCGTTCTTTACCACGCAGCCTGTTGACTTCAGTTGGAACAAGTACGTCGACAGGAAGTTCCAGTTCTACGACAAAGAGCTTGTCTCCCTCATTCGCTCCAAAAGCGACCTGGACATGCTGGAGTTCTTCAAGCTGCTGTCACTCTGCCACACCGTCATGGTGGAGGAGAAGGACGGTAAGAAATGCTACCATTCACCCTTTTAAGAATTTTCCCTTCAATAAGAGAAGTATACAAATGATGATGATGATGATGATTTTGGTGGCGGTGTTCTTTCTTAGGTGAACTGATCTACCAGGCTGCGTCTCCTGATGAAGGTGCTTTGGTGACAGCAGCTCGCTGTTTTGGCTTTGTATTCCTGTCACGCACCCAGGACACGATCACCATCAGTGAGATGGGAAGGGAGGCCACGTACGAAATGCTTGCTCTGCTCGACTTCAACAGTGACCGAAAACGCATGTCTGTCATCTGTGAGTGCTTCGTGTCTACACGATACTCATGGAGTTTTTTCCTCACTCGTATGTTCTGTTGTTGGGCTTTATAGCTAACCGGTTAGCTTTACTGCCACTGTGTAGTGGTGACTCATTGACTCAGGCTCTGCATTAGTGATATGAAGGTCAGGGGTTCAAGTCCCAGTCCCACCAAGCTGTGATTGTGATCAGGGCCCTAACCTTCAGTGGCTCAGTTGAATAAAAATGATAAGTGGCTCTCGAAAAGAGCGTCTGCCACTGGTTGGTTGAATTTTTATCAGTTAGTCACCTTCTGTTTACATCATCTTTTCTTAATGGAATCTCAGACATTCTTAATATTGGCCATTCTGTTTTCCTTTTCCCTTTTGTTTTTGGTGTAATGTGTTTGTTTGTTTATTTTTTTTCCCACCCAGTGTCCTGTTGGTCCTGCTCTAACAGCACTATTAGCATACTGGCCTCTTTACTTGCTTTAGAAACGTATTTTCACAGCACTTGTAAAACTGCCATATTTTCATCATCTTTTGAACTTTCTGAGATTTTTGACCTTGTGACCCAACATATGTTTTATTCCTCCACACTAGTGAGATGATTTTGTGTTGTCTGTCCTTCCATCACTATGCATATACTTCCTGCTGTCTGTCGGTCCGTCCCAGCCATTATTGTGAATGTAATTTCTCAATAAAACTTCCAGGGATTTTCTTCAAACTTTTCACAAATGCCAAACTCGTCTCAAGGAGGAACTGATCCAACTGTGGAACTTGTAGGTCAAACATCATGGTCACTGTAGCCTCATGGGTGCTCTTCACGCTTATATAAAACCATCAGCCAATAGTTATAGTTTATTTCCAAAATATTCACACCACAGGTAAAGTAGAGGGTGTGAAATCACAGTGTACAGCTGCTCTCATTAGTGGTCCAAGTTTTAACAGGAAGTGCAATTGTTTAATAAATAAGTTTTTCACTTTGGAAGATTGAACATTTCAGGATGCTCAGTTTCAGGAAAATGTAAAAAAAAATGCTATTTATACATATTACTAAATCTGAATTTCTTTCTTATGCTAAAGCTCTGCTCATGTCTTGCATCTCTTTTCACTGTTTGGTGACTCCTTGAGGGGAGGCGAAGCTTCTGTTGTAATTATCCAATAAAGAGACAGTACAGTGGAAATCAGAACTGAGGAAAATAATTATCAATATCATTAATGTACATGTGTACTGTGTACAAACATCATTTTCATCTCATAAGTTTACTTTAAGAATACTCTAGATTAATTGATTTTTTTTTTTTTTTTGTTCTGGTGCAGTGCGGCTACCAGACGGACATATCCGTCTATTTTGTAAGGGAGCCGATACGGTGATCTACCAGCGCCTAAGTCCTGACTCCCCACACCGTCAAAGCACAGAAGAGGCTCTGAATGTAAGTATGCTCTTGTATTTTTGATGTATTAACTATTGCATTAGTGTTAGGATTAGTAATGTAGTAATAGATTAGTAATTAGTAATATTTACATAATTTTGTATTTAGTAGTATTATACAATAATCAGGAATGTCTGGAATAGATTTACCTTTGATTTAATTTTTTTTTTTTTCTCCTCCCCCCAGATTTTTGCCAATGAGACTCTGCGCACGTTGTGTCTGTGTTATAAGGACATCAGCAATGAAGAGTTTGAAGCCTGGCATCGTCAACACAAGGAGGCCAGCGTGGCTTTAACCAACCGAGAAGAGGCTCTGGATGCTGTCTCTGAGCTCATTGAGACAAATCTGATGGTAAACCTCGATCCTCCGAAAAGGAGCCATGGAATAGATTCAGGTCCAATGGACAAAGTCCGTACACCTGATGGATGCTGTGCTGCGCTCGTACTCCATTTCTTAAAAATAACAAACATGGGAAATTATGTCTGTTATTATGATGAACAGAATTATATGTAATAATTTCACATACAAGTTGCTCTAGAGTCTATGTTGCACCTTCATCCAAAGTATGAAAAAAAAGTGTGACTTATAGTTCGGAAAACATGGTACCTCTCTGCCCAGTGGTCATCAGGTGTGAGGTCCGTCTGTCTGTGGGTGTATTCCACACGCTATCTGAAAAATGCCATTGCCGATTATCACCATTTTTGGTGTGAGGTCTGAGACTGGGAAACTACACAAGCCTATTGATTTGTTTTCCCCCATTTTCTTTCGAATTTAGTCATATCCAATTCAACATCGAGTATTGCCTTCCCTATCACATGCCCACCACTAACCAGGGAGGGGCAAAAGCCCCCTGGATAACATGCAATGCTAGCCATCCGCCTCTTTTCAAACTGCGCTGCCATGTGTATTTGGGGGCGGTCTAACACACTTGGAGGGAAAGCGCTATCCGCCCCCTCATGTGAATAGCTCACAGACACCCATGATTGGCTGGTGATCGCTGTGAGTGACAGAGAGCTCTCCTCCTGTGAGAGTTCGGCCAGTTAGCTCCCATTGACTCCCGGCTACGTATGGTTGTGGCATTAAACTGGATTTGAACTTGCGATCTGTGGGTTAATAGTAACACAGCTTGTCGATTCACCAAAAGCCCACAAGTCTATCGATTTTCAGCACAGTGTGATATGGTCACAACAGCTGCCATCTTGAATTTGCATGAGGCACATAAACTCAAACACCATCACTGATCACCTACATTTTTGGTGTCCATCTTGGGACTGGTCGAGTTTTTATAATTTCTTTTTGATTAATTGGTGCTTTATACACCTGAATTCGAGTAGTAATCAGCAAGAAACAGCCAATGGCGTTCCGAATGGCTGTATGGACCGTGGGTTGAAGTGGCGCATCATTTTTTTTAATTTCATGATTACTGATGTCATTTCCTCCAGCGTGAAAATGCTTAGTTTGTCAGAAAGATGTCATTTAGATGACTCCATGTCACATCTGGCTTTGTGTAGCTGATTGGAGCGACCGCCATTGAAGACAAGCTTCAAGATGGAGTTCCTGAGACCATCGCTAACCTGGCCAAGGCCGATATCAAAATCTGGGTGCTTACCGGAGACAAGAAAGGTTGGTGTCCAGCTCAGATAAAATTCCAGGAGAAAATTTTTAAAAATTTATTTATTTATCTTTTTTTTCCGGGTTCAGTTTCTGTAATGACTATGTTTTCTTGTTTCATAGAAACGGCTGAGAACATCGGGTTTTCTTGTGAGCTGCTGACGGATGAAATGACCATCCATTATGGAGAGGATGTGAAGTAAGTTGTTTATGGTTTATATATGTACATTTTGAGTTGCTCCCTACATGAGGGAGGGAGAGGGAGGGAGAGAGGTGTTAATTATATTGTTGTTTTTGTTTTTTCCCTGTGTGCAGTCAGAAGTTGAATGAACGACAGGCAAACTGGCGGAACCAGACTGCGGTGGCACGCAAGAAAAAGACGAGTGAGCCGTTTTTCACCGGACCTGGCAAGAACGCTCTCATCATTACAGGAGGTTGGCTGGTAAGAGCAAAAATACCGTTTAGCATTTTACGGTGTTTAACACCAGACAAGAATCACTCGTGATGTTTTCCTTCAGTGTAGTTCCTTCGCTAACCGATTCCAAAAAAGTTAGCATTTTGCCTCAAACAAGCATCAAGACTGATCCCATTTTCTTCTTTCGCCACCTTTGTAATTTTTTTCCCTTGCAGAACGAGATTCTGTATGAGAAGAAGAAGAAGCGCCGTCGTCTGCGTCTGCGTCGTCTCGGAAAGCGCACCGCTCCTTCCGCCCCTCAGGATGGACAGCCCATGAATGACATGGAGAAGGAAATGAGGCAGCATGACTTTGTGGACATGGCCTGCGAGTGTAGCGCTGTCATCTGCTGCCGCGTCACCCCCAAACAGAAGGCGCATGTGGTAAGCCTGGTGAAGCGCTACAAGAAAGCCATTACTCTGTCCATCGGCGACGGCGCCAATGACGTCAACATGATAAAGAGTAAGTAGCTGAAGGAAGATTTTACGACGGGTTCGAGCAGTGCCGGGGCGACTCCATCACACCGTATAACACTACCCTTCTTTTCCGTTTCCTGCGCTGCAGCTGCAGATATTGGCGTGGGCATCAGCGGGCAGGAAGGCATGCAGGCAGTGATGTCCAGCGACTACGCTCTGGCTCAGTTCCGCTACCTCCAGCGCCTCCTGTTGGTGCACGGCCGCTGGTCCTACATCCGCATGTGCAAGTTCTTGCGCTTCTTCTTTTTCAAGAACTTTGCCTTCACCCTGGTTCACTTCTGGTACTCGTTCTTTAATGGATTCTCTGCACAGGTGAGCGTTTTAGAATCGTCAAATCAGAGCTTTTCAGTTATCATCATCAGATCGTACAGGTATTTGACCGGAGTCTTCTATAAGGCTTCATAGATGTATGGCAGCCATATCGCTGTGTTCATTGTTTACCTTCATCATGATGGTATTAAATGTTTTGCTACATATGACCTAGCTGACACGGTGCTAAACTCCTCCCTGAATATACTTTCCCTTGTGTATTATTACTGAAAGGCGATGTGTGTTCATGTGTCTCAAAGGAGTCGACCGGATGGAAGGGCGAAAAAGTTGAAGTCAAAAGTTGTCTACAAAATTTTCAGGCAGTGCACACTGTCAACTAATGCATCCCATAATGCAATGGAACTAGTCGGATAGCAGAATTATCTTCATTCCGGTTACGAATTTTAAACAAAAAATAAATAAATGTGAAGTATCAATTGGGTATGTATTTAAAGTTCCGAGTATACGTAGTTCATATGTGTTTATGCCTTAATGCTAACTCACTGTGTAGCCTGCTAATGCAATTGAATGGAACGCTCGCAAGCTAAGCTGGATGCAATTGATGCAAGGTTAGTAGATATCATTCGTGTGTAGTAAAGACCACCATTGATGTCATACTTGCCTGCTATACTGTTTACTATTGGAGATGGTGTGAAGTACTCAGTCTATCCTATTGGTCCCAAGTTCTGGAACACCTCTTTTTGGTGAGTCAGAATTACTAGTCCTTCTCAAAAAATTAGCATATTGTGATAAAGTTCATTATTTTCTGTAATGTACTGATGATTTTGGCATACAGCTCATGAAAACCCACAATTCCTATCTCAAAAAATTAGCATATCATGAAAAGGTGCTCTAAACGAGCTATTAACCTAATCATCTGAATCAACCAATTAATTCTAAACACCTGCAAAAGATTCCTGAGGCTTTTAAAAACTTCCAGCCTGCTTCATTACTCAAAACCGCAATCATGGGTAAGACTGCCGACCTGACTGCTGTCCAGAAGGCCATCATTGACACCCTCAAGCAAGAGAATAAGACACAGAAAGAAATCTCTGAGCGAATAGGCTGTTCCCAGAGTGCTGTATCAAGGCACCTCAGTGGGACGTCTGTGGGAAGGAAAAAGTGTGGCAGAAAACGCTGCACACCCAGAAGAGGTGACTGAACACGGAGGAAGATTGTGAAGAAGGGCCGATTCCAGACCTTGGGGGACCTGTGGAAGCAGTGGACTGGGCAGCAGGTGCCACATTCCCCAGGTCAAGCCACTTTTCAACCAGAAACAGCAGCAGATGTGCCTGACCTGGGCTACAGAGAAGCAGCACTGGACTGTTGCTCAGTGGTCCAAAGTACTTTTTTCGGATGAAAGTAAATTTTGCACGTCATTCGGAAATCAAGGTGCCAGAGTCTGGAGGAAGACTGGGGAGAAGGAAATGCCAAAATGCCTGAAGTCCAGTGTCAAGTACTCACAGTCAGTGATGGTCTGGGGTGCCATGCCAGCTGCTGGTGTTGGTCCACTGTGTTTTATCAAGGGCAGGGTCAATGCAGCTAGCTATCAGGAGATTTTGGAGCACTTCATGCTTCCATCTGCTGAAAAGCTTTATGGAGATGAAGATTTTCATTTTTCAGCACAACCTGGCACCTGCTCACAGTGCCAAAACCACTGCTAAATGGTTTACTGACCATGGTATTACTGTGCTCAATTGGCCTGCCAACTCTCCTGACCTGAACCCCATAGAGAATCTGTGGGATATTGTGAAGAGAAAGTTGAGAGACACCAGACCCAACACTTTGGATGAGCTTAAGGCCGCTATCGAAGCATCCTGGGCCTCCGTAACACCTCAGCAGTGCCACAGGCTGATTGCCTCCATGCCACGCCGCATTGAAGCCATTATTTCTGCAAAAGGATTCCCAACCAAGTATTGAGTGCATTTTGAAGGTTGACTTTTTTGTCTTAAAAACACTTTTCTTTTATTGGTCGGATGAAATATGCTCATTTTCTTTACTTTTTTGCCAAAATTATCAATATTAAAACAATAAAAGGCTTGAACTACTTCAGTTGTGTGTAATGAATTTAAAATATATGAAAGTCTAATGTTTATCAGTACATTACAGAAAATAATGAACTTTATCACAATATGCTAATTTTTTGAGAAGGACCAGTATATTGTGCTAAAAAGAACACATTTTTAAATTTACCTCCAGCTGTTTTTTTTTTTTTATACTTCTGCCAAGGTGATTATACAGTTGTATTTTTATTTGTCATTAACTTAATATAAATACTAATGAATATATTTTGTATTGCCCAAGGAAGACGTTTAGTTCCACAATTCTCTGGCTCCAGGTATTTTGAATGATTATTCCAACATCGGACATGAAGTGGACCATCATAGCAGGCCCAGCAGGGGGTGCTTTGTCCTTTTTATGGCTTTGCTGGGGTTTGCGCTATAAGTTCTCCTCTAGTTGTTCTAGTGTTCTAAACCTTTTGGACTGTAGTGTAGTGTAATACTGGGCCAGTACACAGAGTGTAATACACCAGTACGTATGCAGGTTTTTACACGGTAGAAACATGGCTTAATCTTAAAGGTTTCCCCATATTGACATCTTTCCCTCAACCTCTACACCACTATCACTCACTGCTCGACTGTATTTACTCATTTTTATATAAGAATATGTCATTCTAGCATCTTTATTTCTGTAGATTGGATATGAAGACTGGTTCATCACTCTCTACAACGTTTTGTACAGCAGTTTACCTGTCCTCCTGGTTGGGCTGCTGGATCAGGTGACATCTGAATCCTAAAAGAATAACCTCCTCCATAAATAAAGATGGTCGTTCCAACCTGAATATTTCTGGTATCGTCCCATCCGTAGGACGTGAACGACAAACTGAGCTTGCGCTTTCCAAGGCTGTATCTTCCGGGTCAACAAGGGTCACTCTTCAATTACAAGAATTTCTTCATCAGCTTGTTTAACGGCATCTTCACATCCCTGATCATCTTCTTCATTCCGTACGGAGCGTTTCTGCAAACGATGGGTCAGGATGGTGAAGCACCATCTGATTACCAGTCCTTTGCTGTGGTCACCGCATCCTCGCTCATCATGATCGTCAATCTGCAGGTACCTGACCCTGAAATGTAGAAGACTCAACTTATGCCAAGTGCATGTTCGGTTCCCTTTTTTTTTTTTTGTCCATCATTTGATGTCATACCCTGTCTGTTTGATCAGATCTCCCTGGACACCTCGTACTGGACGTTTGTGAACTGCTTTGCTGTGTTGGGAAGTATCGCTATTTACTTTGGCATCATGTTCGACATCCAGAGTGCAGGAATCCATGTCATATTTCCGTCATATTTTAAATTCACTGGTGTGTAACACTCCCTGTCATGCTTTACATGTACATGTATGGAGAATGAAGTGTCTGTCATTTGAATTCTTATTTAAAAAAAAGAGAGAGACAAAGAGCAAACCTCCACCAAGCTCTGAAATCCTTGATATTGAACAAAAAATGTCAAAATGTGTCCGACCTCACAAATGTTAAATATTCTATTTAAAAATTCCTGCAAGCTGAATTTCATGCAGATCATTTCCAAATCGAATGGCGTCTTCTGCATTGATAGCCCCGCCCACCTCTGGTAGACATTTCATGAAAATCCACTCATAACTTTTTCAAATAACATAAAGAATACAGACAGCACCCCCTACTGGTCCTGCTCTAGTATAATTCTTCCAAAAAAATCATCCAGGCTCACAATGTTAAATAATCCTTAAAAAAATTGCTGCATGCTGAATTTTATCTAGATCATCTCCAAAATCGAATGGAGTCTTCTTTCTTTAAAGCCCTGCCCACCTTTGGTTGAAATTTCATTAAAAGCAACAAATGAATTTTTGTGTAATAATAATAATAATAATAGATGTAAACTGCTTTCGTTTAAGCCACATTATAAACAGTGTTGTTTTTTTTCACAGGGGTCGCCGCTAATGCACTTCGACAGCCATACCTGTGGCTCACCATCATTCTAACAGTGGGCATCAGCCTCATGCCAACCATCTGTATGCAGTTCTTGTGCAAGACCATCTGGCCCACCGTCGGAGACAAGGTATTGGATTAACCTGGTAACGTACACAGCTTCGGTGGTAGCAGAAAAGCATGTTCTGTTTTTCATCGTAGGTAAAGGAAGTTTAACTGATGATGTTTGTCATGTGCGGAAATTTGGGGACATGTTTCACAGTTGTGATAAATCAAGCAAACACTTGTTTATAGGATTTATCAGCGTTTTGTTAGAAGCACTGTAGCAAACGGTGGATATGGTCAAGTTTTCAGTAAGAGATGGTGACTAGGCATTTCTTGGAAAGGAGTAATTTTAGTCATATCCAGTTCCCCCTTCTGATCACATGTAAACATCACCAACCAGGGAGATGCATTATATAGGAGGTTTCTAAGCATACTCGCATCCCTCCGTGACATGTGATGCTGCCTCCCACCTCTTCACAAACTGCTGTGCATGCGTGTTTGGATGCAGCCTGACATACTTATAGGGAAAGTGCCATCCGCCCATGTTGTACGAATAAGCTCACA
This sequence comes from Plotosus lineatus, assembly GCA_024760905.1. Lineage (NCBI taxonomy): Eukaryota > Metazoa > Chordata > Actinopteri > Siluriformes > Plotosidae > Plotosus > Plotosus lineatus. Next base: position 39,604,769 of record CM045735.1, read on the forward strand.
GAGACCCATCGTGATGGCTGTGAGTGACATGGAAGTGAACGTATGGCATCCCTCCCCTCATGAGAGCTCAGTCAATCAGCTCCCATGAACCCCCGGTCACGAATAGCCATGGCGTCAACCTGGATTCAAACTTATTGCATTATGTGCACTGGAAGCCCTACTTGGTGATCTTTGACCTCGTTATTTAGTATCTGTTTGAGATGTTTGATGGGTCGGTGAGTGAGGGTGGGGAAATGTTTCTGTATTTTGTAGATTCTGCTTCGTTAGCACAGGAATTATTTATTCATCTCACTCCTGGTTGTACTTTTTTTACCTGGTTGCACCTCATGACTTTATCGCTGGATCTTTTTTTTTTTTTTTTCCATCTGTAGGTCCTCAGAAACAGGAAGAAGTACGAGAAGGAGGAAGAGGAGAGGAAGAGGGCTCCTACTTTCCAGCGTGGCGCTCGCTCACGCCGTTCCGCTTACGCCTTCTCACACTCCCGAGGTTATGCTGACCTCATCGCTTCGGGTCGGAGTATTCGGCAGAAGCCACGAAGGCGTACGAATATTAGAGAAGCCATCAGAGAGGAACCCAGAAATGAGAACATGTGACCCGTTTGGACAGTCAGGAACAACTAAATATATCCTTTTATTTTACAAGCAAAAGTCTTGCATGGTTTTAATCATACAGGAAAAAAAAACAAACGCATACAAAACCAGGGCGTGCCACATGACATCTTTTATCAGCTGCCGCCAGAGATTGCAAGTGCATTTCCGTTTTGGCTCTTACGCTTTCCAAGCCGGGAGACTCTTGATCTGCACCCTTCTTTCCACTGAAAATTAAAATGAGCCCCCGGGGGGTGGGGGGTCTCTCTGCGGGATTCCACCTTACGATGTGAATTAAATTGAGATCAAAGCAACCTGAGCCAATCTGAAGGTTTATATAAAGGGATGTGAGCGAGACCCCAACCCCCCCCCCCTCTTTTTTAAAGAGCACTTTGTGCTTGATGAACTTGACCTCTCAGGATTTTTATCTTTCCACTTTTATTAGAAGGTGCATTATATAGGATGTTCTAGAGCATGAACAGGAGTGAGTCAGGAATATTTTATAGGATAGAGATACTAAATAAATAAACAGAACCATCAATGTCACATCTCAGAAAGATTTTATTGGATGGATTTACACCAGTGTAGATGTTCGGTGTAAAAAATCTTCCCCTGTGTTTTTCCTGGTTATGTTTAATGTCAGGTGGATATACTGTATTCCAACATAATGCACCTTATTTAAAGGCTTATTTATGACCTTAAACTCCGCCTCGCCCGTCTTATCCAAGGTCAAGTTTTGTTTCTTTCTCGGGTTGTAACATGATGACCTGCAGGGGGCAGAGAAGCTTGTTATGTAATGTCTACTAATTTATTTTATACATACACACACACACACACACACACACACACACACATCTGTGAATTTTTCATATCACATCAAACTGAACTTTAAGAACATTAAGGACTCTGCATGGCAGATTATGCTCAAGCACTCACTTTCCTTCTTTCTTTCTTCTTTTTTGCAATAAGGGATGACAGGGTGGGATGGATGGATGTATGCAGGATGCCTTTCCTGGTAATGTTTACACCAATATCACGACCTTTGCACTTCCGTCCCCTTGACTTGATATCTAAACAAACCGGTGTCTTTTTTTCCTTTTTAATCCACGACATGACTAGTATTTTGTCTCTTGTCTGTTTTTTCTTTCCTTTTCCCCTTCATTGTTTGTGCAGATCATGTCAAACATTTCTCATACTCATAGCCACCGAAGCCCCCAAACTGTCTTCCTGAGATCCACTTGGGAACACCAGTTCTTTGGTAATGGAATTCATTGTATAATTTTAGCAGGAAGATAAAAGCTGTTACATATTTAACCTCATTTTGCCATAACAGATGAATATTTTTGTCTTTTTAAAAAAAATGCTGAATGACCAGCAGTGCCAGTGCCGTATGCTTAAAATGGGAAATAAAGCTACATTTTACAGAATGTTGTTTTTAATGTATTGTAATATACTTTGTACAAATAACTATAAATAAAGGTGTACAAATAACTGTTAATTTGTTGGAATTTTCGGTTTTATTTTAAAAATAAACACTTGCTCGATTACATAAAAGTTCAGGCAGCTGAACAAGACTTTACGAAAATCATGTTTTATGGTGGTGCTCCCAAATGAAACACTAGTCATGAAACACGACTTGGATATTTGTTCTGGGTTCGTCCGGTGTCCGCACATGGCCACTGCAGGAAGCCCAATAAGGCTGCCATGTCACTAAAATGATGCTGATTGACTGCTATTTATAACTAAATGACTTGCATACGGTGGAGAGAAAAATAAAATTATTCATCTCAACATCTTCCTCTCGGTCCGGAGTCACCTAAGCAATGAGATCCAGATGTCCCTCTCCCCAGTCACTTCTTCCAACTCTTAATGTTGACCAATCCAGTCGAGAGATATCTTCCCTCCAGAATGTTCTGTGTCAACAATGGGTTTTCTTCCCGGGTTCCTACTCCGAACTCCTCCCTGTATCTGAGGGAGAGGCTCGCCACCCTGTGAAAGAAACTTAATACTGTATTTAAAATTATTCATGACAAAATTTTTAAAAATTGAAAAATGGAGGTTCATATACCACCACCCAAACTCACAGGACAACACAGTCTTACTCAGATTGGCAGAAAGTCCGCTTCTAGGTAAGTTTATACGGAACACATGTATGTATTCCTTTCACACACACACACACACACACACACCCCATTTGCTCCTTAATTTGGACATATCCAATTCCTACCTATCAGGTATTGTCTTTCCTATCAAAGGACAACCACCAATCAGTGAGAGGCAAAAGCATGCACACACCCCCTCCGTTACTTGCAATGCTGGCCACCCATCTCTATTTGAAATGCGGCACGTGCGGTATTTGGAGGGACCGCCATCCGGCCCATTGTATGAATAATGAGTTCACAGACCCCCATGATCGGCGAATGCATAGAGTCCCTCCCATGGACTTCCGGCAATGGAAGGCTGTGGCCAATGACGTGGAAGAAGCACAAGACCACGGACAGGCCCCTTTCACGTGGTAATTCAACACCAACTTCCGGTTAGGGAAAAAAAAAAATTCTGGTATTATTTTCAATTGAGAGTCCACATCCTTTGGCGTCCTTATAATAGTACATTTTTAAACATAACAACATCAAATTTAATTGGAATACGTTAGGTTTAGGGTGTTTTGTGTCAATATGGTTAATTCTTGTTGCGCTGTCAAAACCGTGCAGGCGGCGCAAAGAAAGAAACTTTTCACTGGGAAATGTGTTTCAGTTTCACCTTGATTAGGCCGTAGGCTTGAAGATTAAGTAACAGCACTTAGCCTGAAATTTATGAATCACTACTTTTTATTATTAGTCCCAGTGTAACTAGTAACACTTAGTGTTAATTATTGTTAACCTTTTCGACCTTTGTTGGAGCTCCAGTTTAAAAGATTGTGTGAATTCATGTTTCCCTATTCATATAACATTTTTGATGTCGAAATGGGAAAATCAAGATGAAATACTCATATGTTTAGTAGAACACAATACATTCTGCACTTTTAATATTTACTGTTAGAATACACCAGTTACTGTTAGAGAGTTACAGTTACAGTTACTGTTAGAGACACCAGAATGCATATCAGGAGCTTTCATTTTTCACAAATTTCCCCGTGGGAGCCTCGGAACCCCCCGAGAGAAGTTTAGCACTTCTGGCACTTTTCACTCTCTGAGGCAAATTATAGCCACCTCTCTTAAAATCCTGGGCCGAACCCTGATAATAGCAATAAGTTAGTAAGTTGATTAAACTCCTCTCCATTGACCATTGAGTTTTTCTAACCACTGTTACATGTATCAGAAGAACACCAAAACTGAGAAGGATCTGCATTTAGACAGAGCTAATGGATCGAGCTAATAGATTGATGTATGCAACATAGCTACAGAAATTATATCTTGAGAACGTTTTATATTACTCCAGAGTACCATTGGATGAGCATCGTAGGCAATTATGGGTGCACGCCATCAACCGCGTTGATGCAATGACGAAGAAGCAATGGTATCAAGATATGGTGTTGTTTGCTCTGAACACTTGAGAGAAGACGACTTCTATCTCTCCGAACACAGGCATTTGAAGCTACTCAAGAAGACCGCAGTGCCATCTGTTTTTTCTTGGAAGCCTGAGGTAGAAACCTTTAAAAGCCATTAACTTTAATGAATTTGCCCAATATTATATATCAATGTGAGTTGGTCAAAACATACATTTACACTGGATCTTTAATTATGTCTATAAAGTATTATTATACTTATACAGTAGCTCAGTTCTTGATTTTGTTTCACTGCTAATCTATATACAGGCTTTTTCATGAATTTGTGGAATTCCTCTACCAGGGGCCAAAACTTCAAAGGTTTTATTAGATTTGATATATTATTTTCAAATTTTACATACAGGTATATTGTGGTCGATTTCAAGTTTACCATCGGTTCATATAATTTATGCTGTGTTCTTATATTCTGAAGAACCAGTCCAGGCCAGCGAGTCATAGAATGCATGCTTCATCCTCGGAATCCATGGAAGAGCCATCATCCCAGCAGACGTTGGTGTTTGTGTGGAGGTAGTAACTTCAGAGCACAGTTACGCCTGCCAGCCTGATACCCTTAAGCCTAAGTATATTGATACCCACCAGAAGCTAGAGGAGATACAGACTGATCTCCATAATACCAAGCGTTGAGAGAAGAAGATATCTTGCAGCGAATGTTCAGTGGCACTTATCAGACCTGCCTCAGAATGTACATCAGCCTTGCTTACTTTGAAAAATAAAGGTGGACTTGTTGTCCCAGCAGAAAGCGTTATTCGTATTGTAAAACACTGTGAAACTGTGTTGAGGTCTTCTGTTAACATCGAGCAAGTTGTTCATGCACAGTAGGAGAAGATGTTGGTTTCTAAAATGTTGATTGACCTACCAAATGATTTGTTTCCTGAAATGACTCAGCATTTTATAGAAACTACAAAAGGTATTGACACACACGATTCTGCAACGATCGAATTGATTTGTGAACAATTCATCAAGGTTCGTAGATTTCACACAATCAGTCTCATCGATCTCAGTCTTACAGGGGACAATGTCAGACACCAGTTGAACAAAACTGTGTTGTTTAAACGCCAATAGGACTAAAGGCAGAATGGTGGCTTCTTAACAAATCTGTCACCTTTTATGCAAGTAGGGAGGGTCACTTTAGGAACTTCTTTTAAGGAGACCAGTTGTGTTCTCCCCTAAACTGGTACTGAGATGGTATGTGCATGTATTCTACAGATGTTCGGCCATTGTGCAGTCATATCCCAGGTGAACTTCGATCATATGCCAGTGTTTCGATCGAGGATGCATCCATGTTGCCTTTCGGCTGTCTTTCTGCTTGAACATGGTATTGGTCACTATCAGTTCGTATTCTGAGCACAGGGCTAGTAGGAGTTCGCTGTTTGAATTGCATTTTCGGATCCCATGCTTTCCTATAACATGCAGCCACTTTTCAAAGTCCTTTCCAATCCTTGCATTAAAATCTCCCATCAGTAAGATTTTGTCGGTCTTGGGGACTTCACTTAGTACGGTAGGGAGCTGATTGTAGAAAGATTCCTTTTCTGTGTCTGGATTTGTCATCGTTGGTGCATAAACATTGATGAGCGTTGTGTAGATGTTCTTGTTTAGGGGTAATCTCATCGTCATGGCCCTGTTGCTTATTGACCTTGAGGTTTCCTGTGGTGTATGTGCAATTTCTTTCCGAATAGCAAATCCCACTCCAGCCTCTCTTCTTTCTCCTGCTTGTCTTCCACTCCAGAAGTATGTGTACTCCATATCATCCAAGCTGCCAGACTCTGCGAGCCGCGTTTCACACAAGGCGGCGATGTCCATGTTGTATTTTGCAAAAGTTCCATCGCTACAAGTGCAGTGCGTCTTTCGGGTCGGTTTGCTTCTTCTCGGTCCAAAAGGGTTCTCACGTTCCACTGAGCAAGTGTCAGTTCCTTGGTTTTACTTCCTTGCTGATTTTTCGCTGTCAGCGGAAGTTGGGGTTGAACAGCGCAGTCCTTGGTAACCCGGGCGGTGACCGATCCGGTATGAGCTTCTTCATGGTTATGCAGTTCATGAAAAACTGCTAGCAAGATGGTGTTGGTACCGCTGGCTTTTGCAAGTTACCAGCGGCACTCTCTCGAGGAGTTAATATATTTTTGGGGCCGGCAAGAACAAGTCCAGACAGGCACAGTATATTCGGCCCTGCAGTGGTTGGCCGAAAGATACTGGGAGTTCCAGGTAGCAATCACCCCTGATGTAACCATGGTCACATGATTTTCTGTTAGGGTTTACTCCCTTAGCCTTTGGCTAAAGAAACCTATTCCACAAGGCAGTGGTGTGTTTCAACAATGCAGGGCAGGGGCATCAAACTCCCTGAGATATAACCGTATACCCGCATACCTGCAAGGTGAACTTGTACCTAGACCTTAAACGAGTTAAATGTTAACATGACAAGCATGTATGTAACTGGTCTGTTATTGTGTATACTGTATTTGTCATCAATAAAAAAAGTATCTTGTTGCCACTGCTCATTTAGATGACATAATATTACATGTGTAGCTAAACTGTAAGTGTTTGAGGGTTATAAGTGTGTAGTGCCGTTTTGTTACAAAAAAGTGTCCGAAAAATTCCTTGTAATTTGTGGAATATAACAATTGAAATCCCTGCTACACTTTACTCAGACAAGAGAGGTGGGCGTGGCAGTTGACATGTTTGGCATGGTTTTATGAAGGTATTATTAAGTTCTGTACCTCCTATTATGTGTCGATGTATCTTCTAAACCTTCCCGGGCATGCTGCAGATGTTTAGATTATATTCATGTCTCTAGGGGGCAAAAACATCCGAAGTGTTTAGATTTATCGCATCGTTTTCTATATCAGTGTGTGTCTACTTCCAGCTTTTTGCCCTGACCGGAAGTTAGAGCCTACTGATCACGGCTGCATGCATAATATATACAGCGCACGCGGTAGAGATGTTTCTTCCACGTCATTGGCTGTGGCGTTAAACCGGATTCGAACTTATGATCTCCGGGTTAATATTCGTGCACCTTGTCGATGCCTATATCTATATATTTTTTTCTGAAAAAAAAAGACCAGCTGTCCAAAACCCTAAAATGTGCTAGTTATTTTTTTTCTGTGAATGTAATTTCTGTTCAATTAATCTATGCTGGGTTCCAACTCCATGGTGAGGCAAAGATAAGGATTCATTTCTCAGACACAGTTTTACAATATCTGTCTGTCTCTCTGAGAGAGCGAGAGAGAGAGAGAGATCTTTAGGTCATGTATCTCATGACGGGAGGCTCTGCTAGATTATATTGATCAGTATACAGTACCGTAATATAATATGATTAACAGATAGCTAGATAGGGTGGCTTTGTGACAAAGTGATCAGAATGTCCTCAGAGCAGGAATGCGTTGGTTTAAGTCCCAAGTTTAGGCGTTTTTGCACGTTCTTCCTGTGCTTGCTGGGTTTCCTCACATTAGTTCAAAGACATTAGGCGAAATTATTGTTCCAAATTGCTCGAGGTGTGGATGCGAAGGTGAAGGGTTTTGTGTGTCTTGCCCTGAGATGGTCTGGCGAGATTCGACTGAGCCAGTCTTCAGACTCCCCGTGAACATAACAGTAGGATTAAATGGCTCAGCAAATAAGTGAGCAGATAGATAGATATATTTATATCAGAAAAAGAGTCATAATTATTTTTCCATTTCATTGAAACCGACCCTAATTAGGATTAAGCGGTTACAGAAAATGAACTGAACTGTTCAGTTCTTTAAAATCAGTCAAAGTTGCAGAATAACACCTACGCATGCGCAGAAGCCGAGCAGCGTCCTATTACGATGATGTATTGACACTTCCCTATTGTTCGTTAACAAGTCCCGCTTACAGAGCTCGGATTGGCTTTTAACTTAAAATCTGGATTCTGATTGGACAGTCAACCTAACGCGACCAATCACAGTGCGCAAGGCGAGTGAACCGAAATAAAAATAATAAGGCTTCAGTTTCAGGCGTATGGTCGCTGGGCGACGTGGACGGCACGTCAAACTAAACTGTTGGCTGGAACGCTAAGCTAGCAGCTAACGAGCTAAATTGAATAGAAGATGCACTTGTGAATACGCCTTCCTAGTCGGATCGGTAGTTTTGTGCTTCGACAGAAACAGCAGTGGGAAGGATATTTTAACCCGATATCAGCCATTTTTAGGCGAGTTAATGCTAAAAACTACAGTTAGCCGGCTTACTAAGTCGTTATGCTAACTTTGAATCTGCGTATATGGTGTCTACGCTCGCTACTGCTAGGTCTAGGTAGCTCTGTCATGCTATGCTATGCTATGCTAGGCTAAGCTAAGTGTTCTCTCCTTGAATACAGGGCAATTCATATTACTGTAATATATAACTAGTGAATGAATAATGTGTTCAAATTTGTCTTTGTTGGGATTTTTAAATGCTGGACTTTTTGGTGATTCGCTTACTGTCACAGACAGTGAGTATCAAGTGCTTTGTTTTACAAATTATTTTTCAAACTAAAATTTATTCCCGGCTGAAAAATATCAATTTACAACAAATTTAAAGTATACAGTAGTTACTCTTATATCTGAGTAGAGACAGTAAGCAGGTAGAAGTTAAGTGAACTAATGGTTGGCACGTCATTACACTGCTTGTCTTATTGGATGATTCGTTTTACATTTAAATATTTTGTATCTGATTGTAAACACTAAAGTGACATGGTATGGTGTACAATATTTAGAGCTGTAGCGATTATAAATTGTGTAAAAAATTAGCAGGTTTGCAACACTTTTTAGTGAACCTAAACGTAAAAAGTGTGAACCTAGGCATAGCCTGGATTCATGAGCTCTTTGCAGGAGTGTGCTAAAATCAAGGATTATGAGGAAGACCCTACCCGTTACATTGGACATGAGTTTTATTTACTGCTTAAATGACAATTTCAATCATAATTTCAGGGCTACAACCATTAGAAATATTCAGTCTGTAAGGACTTGACCGTGATATTTTTTATTGGTTGAATGTTTTGGAATATTTATACACAACAAAAACTGGTGGTTGCCCTGACACAACCCCACATGTCATTTTCATTAATTTACATTAGCATATTATGATAAAGTTCATTATTTTCTGTAATGTCCTGATAAAAATTAAATTTTCATATATTTTAGATTAATTGCACACCAACTGAAATATTTCGGGTCTTTTATTGTTTTAATACTGATTATTTTGGCATACAGCTCATGAAAACCCAAAATTCCTATCTCCAAAAATTAGCATATCATGAACAGGTACTCTAAAACAAGCTATTAACCTAATCATCTGAATCAACTGTAAACACCTGCAAAAGATTCCTGAGGCTTTTAAAAACTCCCAGCCTGGTTCATTACTCAAAACCGCAATCATGGGTAAGACTGCCGACCTGACTGCTGTCCAGAAGGCCATCATTGACGCTCAAGCAAGAAGGTAAGACACAGAAAGAAATCTCTGAGTGAATAGGCTGTTCCCAGAGTGCTGTATCAAGGCACCTCAGTGGGATGTCTGTGGGAAGGAAAAAGTGTGGCAGAAAACACTGCACAACCAGAAGAGGTGACTGGACTCTGAGGAAGATTGTGGAGAAGGGCCGATTCCAGACCTTGGGGGACCTGTGGAAGCAGCGGACTGGGCTACAGGTGCCGCATTCCCCAGGTCAAGCCACTTTTGAACCAGAAACAGCGGCAGAAGCGCCTGACCTGGGCTACAGAGAAGCAGCACTGGACTGTTGCTCAGTTGTCCAAAGTATTTTTTTCGGATGAAAGCAAATTTTGCATGTCATTCGGAAATCAAGGTGCCAGAGTCTGGAGGAAGACTGGGGAGAAGGAAATGCCAAAATGCCTGAAGTCCAGTGTCAAATACCCACAGTCAGTGATGGTCTGGGGTGCCATGTCAGCTGCTGGTCCACTGTGTTTTATCAAGAGCAGGGTCAATGCAGCTAGCTATCAGGAGATTTTGGAGCACTTCATGCTTCCATCTGCTGAAAAGCTTTATGGAGATGAAGATTTCATTTTTCAGCACAACCTGGCACCTGCTCTCGGTGCCAAAACCACTGCTAAATGGTTTACTGACCATGGTATTACTGTGCTCAATTGGCCTGCCAACTCTCCTGACCTGAACCCCATAGAGAATCTGTGGGATACTGTGAAGAGAAAGACACCAGACCCAACACTGTGGATGAGCTTAAGGCCGCTATCGAAGAATCCTGGGCCTCCATAACACCTCAATAGTGCCACAGGCTGATTTCCTCCATGCCATGCTGCATTGAAGCAGTAATTTCTGCAAAAGGATTCCCAACCAAGTATTGAGTGCATAAAGTGACTTTTTTGTATTAAAACACTTTTTTTTTTTTTTTTTTTTTGGTCGGATGAAACATGCTAATTTTTTGAGAGGTATTTTTGGTTTTTGTTTACTTTTTTGCCCAAATTATCAATATTAAAACAATAAAAGGCTTGAATTATTTCAGTTGTGTGTAATGAATCTAAAATATATGAAAGTCTAATGTTTATCAGTACAATCCAGAAAATAATGAACTTTATCACAATATGTTAATTTTTTGAGAAGGACTAGTACACTTTCAAAGCCCATAGTAAACATCATAAATTGTTGACAGTATTTCGGAGTTAATTTCTGGTGCGATTGAACTTGTATTTATGGAAAGAAACTAATTAGTTTGTGATTCATGCTGTCTGCTGTTACTCCACCCTTCATGGTACACCGCTTTATAGGGTGACCTGTTAATCGATGCTATCGAGATTTTTCTGAACGTCGTTTATGTTCGCATTGACAATAAGCAATACGTCCATTAAGGGGGCAGTTCAGAGATGACAAGGCACAGAAGTGGCAGTGCTGTATGACGCATCTGTTAAATTCAAGGCTTGTGTGGGCCAAATGCATCATGTCGGTTCATTTTAGGTGGCTTGTGACAGCATTTTAAAGAATCTGAGTATCGAAAATTCAATACATCAGTCTTTCCCATGAAATGTAATTCATCTTCCATCCACTAGGAGGCAGCAACATATTTCAAGTAAACAGCTGGTCGTTCATGATTGAAAGCTTGCTAGCTAGCTAGAAATAGTGGATTAATGCTTAAATTGATTTTTGTGATGCAGAGTTCATGATTGCCCCTTTTAAATGAATGCTTGGTGATCTATTTAAACCTTGATGACTTCACCATTTTGTGATGTGTCCCTCAGGGTGTAGAATGTGATCTCTGGTGTAGAATATTGCCATAATGTACTTGCAGAGAAACACTAAAGCTTTGCATTAGTGTGGTAGGTGGTAAAGAAAAGATCTGCAAGGTGAATCTTTTTTTTTTTTTTTTGTATACATGCATTCCATGGATACTGTCATTGTTCCTCAGTTGTACTGTCTCAGATATTTGTTTCTCTCGCTGGGTGAAGTAACACTGTATAGATGTTTATAACTGGTATAACCTTTTCCTCCAAAACTTGTGCTATTAATATTTCTTCTTCGTTACTCTCCTGTGAATAGCTGTTTACTGGTGGTACTGCACTGTTTATACACAGCTGCAAGCTTTCTGGAAAAAAAATGTCGTGATCGCAGAGTATGGATAGAAGGCGCTGTATCTGTTTTTAATGTTGATTTATAAATTGTCCAATTTATTTTTATTTATTTATTTATCTATTGACTGAATTGTGTGTTCATGTTTCAAGGTGTTGTGAAACATGGAGTCTTCATGTTGCAGAGTTTTGAGAAGGAACAGTTGAAATACGGAGCTGATCTGTTTGATCAGACCAGGATGCAAGGTGTGGACTTGCAGATCAAACCCACCCCAACCCTCTCGAGCTAGACTGTTGTGATATTGGTTGTGTGTGTGTTTAAGGGGTGTGTGCTGAGATACTCACCTGTTTCAGTTCAAGTTAAAGAATAACTCCTCCTCAGACAGGAGTTCCGAGGGTTAAAAGTTTCAGTATGTTGTCCCAGATTCTCTGTTTAAAGTCACGATGTGTGAAAATAATGCAGTCCCACGTGCAGCATATTCACCAAGGTGTCACTATAAACGTGTGGGAGGTCGGCTGAAGAGCTCGTCGTTAGAGTTATGGCAACAATGGATCACCACCTGCTGCACTTAATTGTGGTATCAGATCTTTGTTCTGTTTGACGCGCTGTCTGGTGTCAGAACTGTGTCCGAATCTTGGCTCACACATGCACACACACAAAGGCTGGATAGCTTGCGGTCCATAAGGAAATGCTTATTGCTAGTCTGATGTTGAGCATGATGTAATGCTGAAGTCGAATGCTTTGTTTCTGCAGGGTTTACAGTGTGAGGTGATGAGGCTCTGAGGAAGTGCGTGCGTGCGTGTGTGTGTGTGTGTGTGTGTGTGTGAGAGGGCGATGGGTGCCAGCACCAGCCAGGTGAGCGACCTGGCTGAAAGCCAGAGCATCCGCACTCTGATTGGTCCTGAGGCTATTTCAGCGAATGAGCCCTTTTGGAACCAGCTCATCTCGTTCACCTTCACCAGTCCGTCCTGCAGGTGAGTGTGTGTGTGTGTGTGTATGTATATGTATATATATATATATATATATATGCATCAAGGGTCAGCACTCGGGGCCCCTTCTTGTTTGCTGCGTTGATGGACAGGCTGACAGATGAGGTTAGACAAGAATCTCCATGGACTATGATGTTTGCAGATGACATCGTGATCTGTAGTGAGAGCAGAGAACAAGTGGAGGAAAATCTAGAGAGGTGGAGGTATGCCCTGGAAAGGAGGGGATTGAAGGTTAGTCTCAGTAAGACAGAATACATGTGTGTGAACGACAAGGACCCAAGAGGAACGGTGAGGTTTCAGGGAGCAGAGATAAAGAAGGTGGAGGATTTTAAGTACCAAGGCTCAACAATCCAGAGCAATGGAGAGTGTGGAAAAGAGGTGAAGAAGCGCGTACAGGCAGGTTGGATGGAGAAAAGTGTCCGGTGTGATGTGTGATAGGAGAGTATCGGCAAGAATGAAGGGAAAAAGTGTACAAGACGGTGATGAGGCCAGCGATGTTGTATGGTTTAGAGACAGTGGCCCTGGGGAAAAGACAGGAGTCAGAGTTGGAGGTAGCAGAGATGAAAATGTTGAGGTTCTCTTTGGGAGTAACGAGGATGGATAGGATCAGAAATGAGTACATCAGAGGGACAGCACATGTTAGATGTTTTGGAGACAAAGTCAGAGAGGCTAGATTGAGATGGTTTGGACATGTACAGAGGAGGGATAGTGAGTATATTGGTAGTAGGATGCTGAGGTTGGAACTACCAGGCAGAAGGCCCAGAGGAAGACCAAAGAGATTTATGGATGTGGTGAAGGCGGACATGAAGGTCGTTGGAGTAAGAGTAGAAGATGCAGAGGATAGGGAGAGATGGAGGCAGATCATTTGCTGTGGCGACTCCTGAAGGGAACACACACACACACACACACACACACACACACACAGATATTTCTCTCTCAGCTCCTCTCTAGTTCTCTCCTTGCCTTTCTCTCCTCCTGGTTTATGGTCAGCCACTCTGATGCGCGATGCAGGTCAGAGGTCAGCGTACACCACCCTACTATTTCAGAAAAAGTTTAGAGCACTCCGTATTAGGAGCTGTTATAATTATAATCCCCCAAAAAACTGAGCCGCTGTGTAAAATGTATGTGTGAGTGTGTGTATTATATATATATATATATATATATATATATATATATATATATATAAATATATTAGTGTGTGTGTGTATATGTGGTATCTGGTAATTTTACAGACTGTGATCTCTGGAAATGTTCCTGAGCCTGTGAATTGACGAGCCATGCCTGTTTTTAAAGTACAATGAGATTTAGATTCTGGTTGTACAGTATTTACATTTTACACTGCACTCCAACTTTTCCTGGAATTCCACTCTCCAGATATGTCAGTGCATATGGGGCAGTGGTCGTCTAGTGGTAAAGGACGCTGGATCGCTGATCCAAAGATTGGGGGATCGAGTCCCACTCTCTACAAGGTTGTCACTCTCCCTCCCAGTGCAGCTAACTGGGTTATCAAAGGCGTGCCATGTCTCTCACTGTCTATGGTGAGAGGCATGTAAAAGAACCATTGCTCACATTCGTAAAGAGTAGCTGCAAAGTCGTCAGCGTGTTTCTGTCCCTTGCTAAAAGGGTTGTGACAGGAAGGGCATCCGACGTAAAAACCTCTGCCAAATCAAACGTGTGAATCAGATGATTCGCTGTGGTGACTCCCGAGTAAAAGGGGAAAAAGCCGAAAGACAGACAGATATGTCAGTGCATGGCGGACAAGCGGGTTGCTTTTACATCAAACTGGAGACTCGTCGGTCATGATGGACTTGTGGAGTGTTGCTTTTCATCTGGAGAGTCAGATGCTTAGCTGCTTTGTTTGTCCCAGTCAGCTGATCTGAGGATGTAGGTCTATTGCTGTAAAGAAAATGTCTACACCCTGTGTGTATCGCTGGCCAAAATGAGCCCCCTCTTTCTTCATGAGGTGCAAGTACTCATAACCTCCAAGACGTGAGTGGAAACCTGAAAAGAACCTGGGAGCAACATGTGTACACAGATTCTAACCTGCACTCAGGATTTCAACGTTTAATAATAGTTTGTGTGGGTTTTTTTTTGCCTGTCTCCGCTTGAAGCATAAAACCAGAAAAGCGCTAATTTAATACTCGCCCGCTAGCGGTTGTTATTTGCATACAGTCTGTGAGTCAAAGAGACTTTCAGACTTCAGTGAAGCCCACAGCGGGTGTTTAATGAGTTTACTTGCATCAACCCCACCCTCTCTTTTGTACCTTTCAGGTAGAAACACAACAAGTGGTGAAACTGATGGTGGTGTAAACATAAACCAATAAAATGGCCACACATTCAGATATTATTTCTGTAGTATGCTGTAGGTGTTAATGAGTTCACTTGGATGTTCAGGTCTCTCTCCCTCACTCTCTTTTTTGCCAACATGAAATATTCTGATTTCACCATATCTATCTCTTCTGCTCCATTTTTCTTTTTCAGTGCCGACGCCAAGCTATTGGAGGAGGCAGTCATCCCACTCGCCAAAACTTTAAGTATGTCCCATCAGCTTATTGTTTATTTTAACGTGTTAAGAAACCTCAGATGACGATAGCAAGATTGTGAAAAATTATTTCCAACCGTTATAGCAAGATACAGTGATACCTCTGCTCACGAACATAATTGGTTCCCAGAAAGTGTGTGTAAGGCGAAAAGTTCGTCTTCCGAACATTTATTTCCCATAAGAAACCATTAAAATGAGAATAATCCGTTCCCAGGTCCCCATAAAACATAATTTTCTACTAAATAAGCCTTAAAACTACACAAAAATATACCTTATTTTATGTATAATAAATGTGCAATTAAAGAAATAAACTGTACTGTATAATAAAGTGGTTTTATTTACCTTTGTGATGGTAGTTGATGGCTTGATGGAATGGAGTGGGAGGAGGAGGGAGGGAGGGACTTACTGTTCGGAAGGAGAGTTTGGAAACGCCTACTGTTTGGAAACACCCTTAGCCACACACGCACCCTTAATAGCTTCCTTGTTCTTAAGGATGGGAGCAATGGTAGACTTAGCGTACTGGTACTGGGACGCTGAGTCACACAAACGCACACCTCGTTCGTGTTTTTCAATGATCTCCGCCTGTGGTGGGTCTTTTTCGGTCCCATAATAGCAAAAGTACACTCAATATGGTCCAAAATGTCTAGCAAACACAAACCACTTCTGCATTCAAAGAAAGGGGGTGACGAACTGTGACGCCATGAGCGTACGTCAGTTTCTCGTGGCTGCCACCGTGGCGCTGTTCGACCGCGTGGTTTGATTCGTCCGCCGAAAACTAGTTCGTCAGCAGAGACTATATGCTCGCAAATGTAATGTTCTTGAGGCGAAATGTTCGTGAGCTTAAGCGTTCGTCAGCGGAGGTTTTACTGTATTATGAACGACCACCTCACAGCAAGCAGGTCCTGGGTTCATGTCCCAGGCTCAGGGAGTCTGTGTGGAGTTTACATGTTACTTTTTGTGCTTGCATTTGTTTCCTCCGGGTACTCTGCATTTTTTCCTATGGCAGATGACCTGCACATTAGACGAATTGGCTGTTTTGAATTTCCCCTATGTGGGTGTGTTGGCCCTGCGATAGTCTGGAGAGCACCCCACTTTCACTCCGTGTCAGTTGAGGTGACCTGTCACCTCACCACCCTAATTGTAGGTAGGGTGGTGAGGTGACCTCACCACCCTAATTGTAGGTAGGGATAAACGGTTCAGCAAATGAGTCAAGTGTTGAAGATATTGTGGATCGTAAGTTTTGATTGAAGTCATAATTTTCTTTTTTCTTTCTTTCAGTCAAGAACAATCCCAGATCAGGGAACTTTGGCACCTTGGTGAGAGTGTTCTTGGCCAGAACTAAAGAGCTTAAGATTTCCACTGAATGCCAAGAGTGAGTGCAACATTTGAGTTTGGGCCCCATGTCCCTGCTCTGCTCATCAGTTTAATTTCTCGACCGGACTCTATAAACATGATGCCTTGTAATCATAAAGAACATCTGCAGTGAAGTTCTTCATTCTGAGCTCTTTCTGTCTCTCTGCAGTCAGCTTTTCATCTGGCAGGCACATAATGCCCTCTTCCTCGTGCGCTGCTTACTCCAAGTCTTCATCAGGGACATGAGCGAAGAGGAGCTGCACTTACAGTTCAGCTACCACACGAGGGCGCCAGGATCTTACGGTAATACACACACACACACACACACACACACACACACACCAGTCCTTCTCAAAAAATTAGCATATTGTGATCAAGTTCATTATGTTCTGTAATGTACTGATAAAAACTTACTTTCATATATTTTAGATTCATTGCACACCAACTGAAATATTTCAGGTCTTTTATTGTTTTAATACTGATGATTTTGGCATACAGCTCATGAAAACCCAAAATTCCGATCTCAAAAAATTCGCATATCATGAAAAGGTACTCTAAACGAGCTATTAACTAATCATCTGAATCAACCAATTAACTCTAAACACCTGCAAAAGATTCCTGAGGCATTTAAAAACTCTCAGCCTGGTTCATTACTCAAAACCGCAATCATGGGTAAGACTGCCGACCTGATTGCTGTCCAGAAGGCCATCATTGACACCCTCAAGCAAGAGGGTAAGACACAGAAAGAAATCTCTGAGCGAATAGGCTGTTCCCAGAGTGCTGTATCAAGGCACCTCAGTGGGACGTCTGTTGGAAGGAAAAAGTGTGGCAGAAAACGTTGCACAACCAGAAGAGGTGGCCGGACCCTGAGGAAGATTGTGAAGGGCTGATTCCAGAGCTTGGGGGACCTGTGGAAGCAGTGGACTGAGTCTTGAGTAGAAACATCCAGAGCCACCGTGTACAGGAAATGGGCTGCAGGTGCCGCATTCATCAGGTCAAGCTACTTTTGAACCAGAAACAGCGGCAGAAGAAAGTACTTTTTTCGAATGAAAGCAAATTTTGCATGTCATTTAGAAATCAAGGTGCCAGAGTCTGGAGGAAGACTGGGGAGAAGGAGATGCCAAAATGCCTGAAGTCCAGTGTCAAGTACCCACAGTCAGTGATGGTCTGGGGTGCCATGTCAGCTGCTGGTGTTGGTCCACTGTGTTTTATCAAGGGCAGGATCGATGCAGCTAGCCATCAGGAGATTTTGGAGCACTTCATGCTTCCATCTGCTGAAAAGCTTTATGGAGATGAAGATTTCATTTTTCAACACGATGTGGCACCTGCACACAGTGCCAAAACCACTGGTAAATGGTTTGCTGACCATGGTATTACTGTGCTCAATTGGCCTGCCAACTGTCCTGACCTGAACCCCATAGAGAATCTGTGGGATATTGTGAAGAGAAAGTTGAGAGACACCAGACCCATCACTGTGGATGAGCTTAAGGCCGCTATCAAAGCATCCTGGGCCTCCATAACACTTCAGCAGTGCCACAGGCTGATTGTCATCTCTTTTAGTGAGTTGAAACCATCTTTGACCTCCACAGAAGTACACCAGCACTCAAAGCAAACCTTCTCATTAGCAAATTCTACATGTCTGATCATGAGTTTTCTTCAGACCTCTGAATTTCTATTGGTAAGCCTCTGGAACCAACTCCGAAGCTGTCAAAATAACCCATGAGACAACCTCATCAAAGGACTCCTGATAAGAGGCAATGAGTCTTTCATATCGCTGTGATGGGATTTTGGCCCACTCTTCTCTGCAGAATTGTTAAAGATCAACCAGATTGGATGATTTTCAGGCATGAACACCTTTTTAAGGTCATGGCAGGTTCAGGTCAGGACTTTGACTAGGCCACTCCAAAACCCAAATTTTGTTTTTTATTATATATATATATATATATATATATATATATATATATATAGCCATTCAGAAGTGGATTTGCTGGTGTACTTTGGATCATTGTCTTGCTGCAGAACCCAAGTGTGCTTTAGCTTGAGGTTTCGAACTGATGGACGAACATTCTTTGCCAGGATTTCTTGGTAGCGAGCAGAGTTCATGGTTACATCAATCATGACAAGTCGTCCAGGTCCTGAAGCAGCAAAGCAGGCCCAGATCATCACACTTCCATGTTACCCTGTTGGCACAGTGGTCTTTTTATCAAATACTGTGTTGCTTTGGCACCAGATGTAACGAGATGTATTTCCCCAAAATAGTTCAACTTTAGTTTCATCAGTCCAGAGGACATTATCCCAAAAGCTTTGGGGATGATCAAGATGATTCTTGGCAAAAGTGAGTCATGCCTTGTTATTCTTTGTCATCAGTGGCTTTCGCCTCGGAGCTCTTCCAAGGATGCCATTTTTGTCTCGTATCTTTCTGATGGTGAAGTCAAGAACATTGACATTAACAAAGGCAAGTGAGGCTTGTAGTTGTTTAGAAGTGATTTTTGGATCCTTTGTGACTTCTCCGGTTTGTCTGCGCCGTGCTCTTGGAGTAATTTAGGGAGGTCGGCCACTCTTGAGAAGGGTCACCGCTATTCCATGCCTTCTCCATTTATGGATAATGGCTCTGACAGTGGTCCGCTGGCGTCCCAAAGATTTACTGTTGACTTTGTATCCTTTCCCAGACTAAGACATTTCCATAGTCTTCTTTCTTGTTTGCTCTTGAAGCTCACTGGATTGAGGTATGATGTGTGTTCAGTATGGTCTACCTCACCTTGTCAGTCAGGTTTTATGTTCGGGATTTCCTGATTGGAAATGTCTGGGTGTGGCCATGAAATTGAACTCAGTTTTGCCCAGTAATAGGATTAATCACAATAACCTCATCTTTTAACGAGGGGCAATTACTTTTTCCACAGAGGTTCATGTAGGTTTGGATTGGATATTTCTCTAAACAAACAAAATCACAACAGGAAAACTGCGGTTTTTTGAATACTTGGGTTATCTTTGTTTATGGTTTACATTTGTTTGATGATCTGAAAAAGTTGTGTGACAAAGGTGCAAAAAAGTAAAAAAAAAAAAAAAAAATAAGTAAGGGGGCAAAAACTGTGTGCGTATGAATGCATGTACTGACGTCTGTATGTCTATGTATTTACCGTATTCGACGTGATAAGCACCCAGGGCGCTTTAAAAATTGGAGTGGGTGGGCGCTTATGAAAACTATTGGAACAATAAGTGCTTATTACCATCGAGGTGTGAAACAAGAATAATAACCGAACAATAAAAGAGTTTTACTGGTGTTTGTGTTATTCATTTTGTGGTATCAACCGAATTACTTGCATGTCTGTCTTCCTTTCGGCTTTTTCCCTTTTACTCGGGAGTCGCCACAGCGAATCATCTGATTCGCACGTTTGATTTGGCAGAGGTTTTTACGTCGGATGCCCTTCCTGT
>CM045735.1:39632248-39804748 GCA_024760905.1 Plotosus lineatus
TTCCCCTTTTACTCGGGAGTCGCCACAGCGAATCATCTGATTCGCACATTTGATTTGGCGGAGGTTTTTACGTTGGATGCCCTTCCTGTCACAACCCTTTTTAGCAAGGGACAGAAACAAGCTGACGGCTTTGCAGCCTACTCTTTACGAAAGTCAGAAATGGTTCTTTTACATGCCTCTCACCATAGACAGTGAGAGACCTGGCCCGCCTTTGATAACCCAGTTAGCCGCATCGACGTGACAGAATTCTCTGTATTTCCCCCGTTCTTGTTTAGGTCTCTGTCTTGTACCTCCTCAAGTTTGGCACTAGCTCAATGAATGCTCAATCAGTGTTGTCCTGTCGCTAAAACGTATCAAATTTTTTGAAGCATTCATTACCAGATATGTTAGCATTGATGCTGCTAGGAATTGTAATGTATGGTTACAATTTCTTACCAGGATTTTATTCTGTATTGGCACAAAGCTTTTCATGATCTTTCTGTGTCTTCACTGTTGTTGTTTTTAATGTCTCACTCTGGCTGTGTTTGTAAAACCAAGCTCTTGTTGTTCAATTAACTGTTGGTTGAGTGTAAATAGTTTACACCATGAACATGAAGCTGCTTGTGTCAGCAAGGCCTCATGAGGACGTTACCACTGACTCGGTCATAATTAAATGAGTCCCACAAAATCATTAAGTGGTTAATTTGACTCCTTAAACTCGGTGATAACTGGCATTTAATGTAATGAAGTGAGGGCTTGTGCCAGTAAGTAGGCAGAATTAATGGGAAATTACCTCGCCAGGTTTGGTGCCGATGTTCCAGACAGCGCAGGAAAATATTTGGTGGATTTTTGATGTTATATAAATTAGAATTAATCGTCTACTCTGTGGATATTGAACCTGAGATTGATCAAAGGCTCCGTTTTCAGCTAACTCTGCTCCATCTCCGTCCAAGTTTGGAAAATGGATAATGTCTCCAAGCCGATCTATTCTATAAAAATATAGAATTCATGTTGCTCAGTTTAATTTGTGTTTGCATACTCATTTGTTAGCCCTACCCCCTGTCCTTAATCCCAAGGTTCTGTGTGTCAATCAACTTATCCGTGCTGTCTTTATAAATGTACTTCTATTACCATAGTGGGTGTTTATAAAAAAAAAAAAAGTAACATAGGGAAACTTCACTGCATTAACTTTGGGATAAATGGGGCTGCATGTTATACTGTAGTCACCCAGCAAGGGCACTAGACCTGTTCAGGTTTTCACGTAAGAGAACACCCAATACTCGGTTGAAATGGACTCCATCCTCCCCATGACACCTGTTGTGTTAAATGGCTTGGAAAATGGGTGAATGGATACATGGATTTAAAAAGTATGTTGTATCGTCATTTAATAAACATCTGAAACTCATGATGAGAGGAACACTGCAGGCCACTCTCTCATAGAAAAATAATCAATTTCATTGTAGCGACTCAGCATCATTGTAACCTTTTGTTGTTGTGTTCCTGTAGCTGCCGGCGCTTTACTCCTTGCGTAATGTACTGTATCCGCAAACGGAGTTGTTGTAAACTGGAAGTTGGTGTAAACTGCCAACAATAGCATCAGTGTGTTTTGTGTCTGAAAGTAAAAGGTATTTTTGTGCCAAGTGGAAGTGAAGCTGAAGCGTCCAGGGAAGGAAACGTCAAACAATGAGCGTGAGCTTTGAGTAAGGGTGCCACAGGGGTCACGGAGTTTGCTTCATCAAGAGTAAAATAAGCTACAGGCCTCAATGACTCAACCGTTGCAGATGAATTATGCTCAGCCTGAGTAATGTGAATGAACTCTGCTCGCCAGCGCACATTAACACCACATTTTCCGATTTGCCTAAAAGGTGTTGCGTCGCTACACTTCATTTATCAGCGACGCTTTACTGTAATAGAGTCGTAGCTAATTACCTCTGAAGTGTATCCTAGCTCCGAGCTCTGTTTTAATGGCTCAGTGTTTATAATGATGTATAGTATCTTGCAGACTTTTTCAAATGACTTCTTACTACTTTCTGCTGTTTCAGAGACATCACTTATAGCATCTTGTTTGAGGCAGTTACCGTCCTGCTGGTTCTTTTGTCCTATCAGCTTTTTCACAAGGACATTTTGAGGGAGGGGCGCATCTATCAGTGCCTCACCAGGGGGCGATGGTGAGTATCTGGACTTTTTTTTTTTTTTTGGGTCGGAGTGTTACAAAATAGCCATACCTTCGGGTTGTGATATAACAATATACTGTGCGATCATACACAAGGGTACAAATATCTACAAATGATGGGGGGGGTTGGTCGTGACTTGTTGTTGTACAAGGATCCCTCGCTACTTCGTGCTTAAATTAATGCGGCTTCAGTGCATTGTGTTTTTAAAATAAATAAATATTCATCGAATTAAAAAATAAAGAAATTAAGCAAGAATAGGAGAAAAGTTATGGAAAATGTCATAAAAACAAGGCCAATTATGCAAAAAAAAAAAATCCCTAAATAAACACTAAACAAACAAAACCCAAAATCTTACATCAAAACTGGATACATTGTTGCATCTGTATATGTTGTCTCATGCAATACAGACACTCCCCAGCTTACTAACGAGTTAGGTTCAGGATGGCCGTTCTTAGATGAATTTGTTTGTAAGTTGTTACAGGGCATTCTTTAGAGGGGACTGTATGTTTAAACCTTGTATTGGTTATCGAAACGAGTTTGTACTGTATACGATCTCTCTCTCTCTCTCATAATCATCTGTACATTATCATTATGCCCAGTGTTTAAAACTGATCAGATCAGCTGTGCTTGAGGGGAACCAGGAGTTTAAATAGATTTTCACTCTTATCCTGTTCATTATAATACTGGAGTCAATTTTTTTTCTTCTTTGAAACTTTTAGGAGGAGTTCAGAAATGTATCGGTTCTGCTTCTCTACCGCCCCTCTGCGGGAGCCTAGTATTAAGTGTACCTCAGGATAATATTTAATCATATTTCATACTTTGGGGCAGTGGTGGTCTAGTGGATAGGGCGCAGGATTGCTGATCCTAAGGTTGGGGGTTCGAGTCCCTCCAGGGTTGTCACTGCCCCCCCCCCCCCCCCCCCCCCAGTGCAGCTAACTGGGTTATCAAAGGCGGGCCATGTCTCTCACTGTCTATGGAGGGAGGTATGTAAAAGAACCATTGCTGACTGTCGTAAAGAGTAGCTGCAAAGCCGTCAGCATTTTTCTGTCCCTTGCTAAAAGGGTTGTGACAGGAAGGGCATCCGACGTAAAAACCTATGCCAAATCAAATGTGCGAATCAGATGATTCGCTATGGCGACTCCCGAGAAGGGGAAAAAGCCGAAAGGAAAAGATGATGATGATTTCATACTTGTATTTATGATTCATCTTACTATAGATTTATTCTGTTTCTATTTCTACTTGTTCTTCAATTTCATTTCACTTTCGACCTCGGTGTCAGGATGTTTGCAAAAACGAATGTTTGCAAGTTGGGGAGCATCTGTATTTATATTTTGTTATTTTTTTAAATGTTTGTTATTATAAGCATTTATAGCAATGAGTATGTGTTTATAGATAATATAAGTGTTCATCATTTTCTGTAACCGCTTCATCCTAATTAGGGTCGCGGGGAGGCTGGTGCCCATCCCAGCCAACTCAGGGTGAGGGCAGAGTACACCCTGGACAGCTCGCCAGGCCATCGCAGGGTGGAAACACGCCGACGGCTTTGCAGCCTACTCTTGTCGAAAGTCAGCAATGGTTCTTTTACATGCCTCACACCATAGACAGTGAGAGACATGGCCAGCCTTTGATAACCCAGTTAGCTGCACTGGGGGGGACAGTGACAACCTTGTGGAGAGTGGGACTCGAACCCCCAACCTTTGGATCAGCGATCCGGCGCCTTATACCACTAGACCACCACTGCCCTATATATAATATAAGTGTATAAATAGTAAACATTTACATATACGTCAGTCGGAGGGGTGGGGGGTGAACCTACTTCGCGGATTTCGATGGTCGGGTGAGGATCTCAATTCCAATTAACCGCCAAAAGTGAGGGATCCTTCTATTATGTTGTTATATCCGTAGTTACTGTCTTGGACAGCAGAGGGCGCTGAATAGATTGCGTCAATAAAAAATCCAAAATTTGGCTTCCGGGTGGCGTATCGAAAAGGTGCACAATCGCAAGTTTGAATCTGGGTTAATGCCACAACTGTCCATGGCCGGGAGTCTGTGTAAGCGAATTGGCCATGCTCTGATGGGGGGGCTCACATCCGACACCCACAGCGATTGCCAGTCAATTATGGGTGTCTGTGAGATCATTCATACAACTACATGTTACATTTCCCTCCAAGTGTGTTAGACCACCCCCAAATACGCATGCGCCACAATTTGAAAAGAAATGGGTGGTGAACATCGCATGTCTCATGAGGCGTGTGCATGCATTCACCGCTCCTTGGTCAGTGGTAGTTGTGTGATAGGGAATGGGATGATGGGACGAAATTTGATTATGAATGAGTTGGGGAGAAAAATGGGAGAAAATCAAAAATCCGTGATTTTTAAAGGTTCTTGTAAGCTGAAGAAAAGAAAAGGACATTGAGAATTGATTTATGTTTTGACTTTTTTGTCACCTTCACAATTGTTCTTATTTTAGTTTATACGTTTTTGCAAATTTTGAGCACAATTATTGTTTGCTGTTATGAAAATATAAATGTTTCAGTTTATCCAAGTGAATAGGAAAGGTACAGTAAGTTAACAGTTGGAATATTGTGGATAAACTCGAATCATAAATTTCGACACTTAAACCAAAATCATTTTGATTCTACCTTGCGCCACGTGATTCCAGCTTGTCGGATAATCTTACTGTTTAGGTTTTATGTCCCAATAGTTCTTGATGCCCTTGAATTCATTCCACTTGAATAAGGGCTCAGTGCTGTTTTATTTCTTCTAGACCGCAGAAATTTGATGCATGCTCCCTCCACCATGCTTCATGTATTAAAGAATGTGACCTCATGCTTATTAAAACGTGTCGGTGTTATGGCTCGGAGCCTTCATGAACTCCTAGTTTGTCTAGTTTTGTGTTCAGCAAGTTTACTTTCTCACGGATAACCTTGCCACGGCTTTTGCAGTGCGTAACGTCAAAACCATCCCGTCTCATTTCCTATGCCTCCTTACAGTCGGAGGCAGACGGCCATTGACAGCATCCTGCCGTTCAGAATGGAAATTAGTGGCTTCATTAATTCAGCAGCTGTTCCACTGCTTAAGTTCATCCACGGGTCTCATTAGCATCATCATATTGGCCTTGAAGTTCACCTCCCAGAGCTCAGTCAGCAAAGTGGGGCTGGAGTTATTTAGCAGGGTTTTTTTTTGGTTTGTTTGTTTTTTTTTTTTTTGGCGGTACATTACGGCGATCATGCGCCTCGGCTCACTCTGAACGTGACATTTTAGCAACGTCCGAAGGAAACCATCGTTAGTTGTTTGCTTCAGAGCTTCAGCTATCCAGGTTACTTGAGATGATCAGTGTGGCGTGTTTTCCAGCAGGTTGATTGAATCAGATCTCGGCGTGCGAGGGGTTTCTAATTCTGTCATCCTGCCGATATGATGTAATTCTAATTCTGCCTCGTGGGTAATCCTTTTCAACTTTTTGATTTTTCTAAGCAGTCAGTATGTCCAATCCTGCTCCACCACCCTTTTTATTTAAGGAGGCGAAACTTGAACCTCCGGCACCGTATCAGTTTGTGTACCAGAGCCTTCCCACGGCAACCATCTTATTTCCAGCTGCGATCAGGACAGACTCTGCTTTTTCATAATCGTTCCCACTTTCGGAAAAAAGCAGTTCTGCCAAGATCCGAGCTTTCGAATCTTCCACCAAGCCAGTTCTACTCCGGTGGCCTGCAGCGAGGTCCGATTGGGTTTACCATCAGACTCGGGGGCAAGAGATGACGGGAGAGCTTGGAGTGAGAACACGGAGGCCGAGGAGCTTGGCTCGGGGCTGTGCGTCGTGTAACTGCGAGAGCTGTGTAGTCAGCGTGAGTGGTGTGTTTTTGAAGTGGTGAAATGGCCTATGCCGGATTTGCTTTGTTTTTACATGTTACGTTGCTGGTGGGAGGTGAGCCAGGGCACACAGGAAGGACAGCTGATCCTCTGTCTCGCACACAGACTCACACGCTTTGTAAAAACATTTCATAGTTTTATAAAATAAAGTGGAATGGATTTCACTTTTCAGAATTTTATATCAGAGGGTTGTGGGTTTCGGGCCCGATGTTAGTATTTTTTGGTTGTTGGTTGTCATCTTGCTGAAAGTTTTCATCCGAGGCGTAAACTTGAGTGTCCATTTTGACCTCTCAGATGTCCCACACCACAGTTGGAAGTGGACCTGGAGTTGGAACATCCTGCCACGTTTGGACTTTACTCGTTACTCTTTTACGAGGTTCTTGAAGTCTATGAAAGTCTGAAGTTCGTCCTAAACAGTGGTCTCAGAGAACCGCAGATGGTTCAGAGTGACCGACAAATGGCAGTTGCTGCTTGAACACTCGTTAAGGTTTCATGCTCACTGATTAACTTAGGCATGGGGGGGGTGGGGGGGTGATATCATTTCAGTGCACGTCCCACATCTTTAGGATGGACTGGAATCTCGATTACTTTGTACTCCCTGCTGTAATTTTTTCATTTGGTAAATATGTACCATTACCGGGAAGGGACGGTCATGTGATACAATCCAATGAGATTCACACACTTTCTTCACTGCTCGTGAAGTTAATTGCATCGACGTGCAAGGGTAAAAATAAAGCTGTGATTTACCTTCACCTTTTGGAGAGGTTACTGTGAAAAGTTCATCGGTACAGGCGGTGCTGGAGTTGATGGCGGCGTGAAGGCAGTCTTTTCTCGGGATGGGCCGGGTCAACGGTGGAATGGTTAAACCAAATATTCAAAATATGAGAATGAAGAAGTTAAATTAGAATTGTATGGAGAACATTTTTTTTATAGCAGGATTGAAAGGCTTCATGTGACTTGTCTCCTGATTTTTATTTTATTTTTTTTTCTCTCTCTCTTCCTCCCCGTAGTTTGTCTCTAACAAGTCGGTTGGTGAAGACTCTGCTGTATAACTTCGTGCGGCAGGAGAAATGTCCCCCACCCTCAGCGCAGATCTTTCAGTCACAGGCGGACGGAGGAGGGCTGCTGTACGGCTTGGCCTCGGGGGTGGCCAGTAAGTAACTCATACACACTCGCACTCTAGCTCAACGAAGCTGTTCGGCAGTGGGGAGTAATGCATGGGCGCACACACACACACACTACATTAAATGGAAAAGGTTACTGTTTTGGCGCTTAATGCAGCTGTACTATAAAAATATTAATAGAGTGTTAGACTCGAGTCTGCAAGTGTAATCAGTGTGTGTGTGTGTGTGTGTGTGTGTGTGTGTGTTAGTTATACTGTATTGTGTGGCCATGAACTGTAGACGCTCTGGATAAGATATGTTTTTTTTTTTTTTTTTTTTTTTTTTTTTTAATTTATTTTTTAAATTCATTCATTTAATCACTGATTGCCTTGAGAGAGAGAACGGATGGACATCAGATCTGATGTCCACAATCTAAAAAAAATAAATAAATCTTTTGTGTTCTGTTATGTCCATACCAATATTTTAATAGCTCCATGGGTGTTTATCTATAAAGAAAAATCAAAAGATGTGTCACAGAGTCCTTTACCATATATGGAACATGCGTGGGATTCAGGTGGGTGGGTGTTGGTACATGGTGCACCACAAACATACAGTACTCTGCGTGATTTTGGCGGGACCTGGAGAAGGTCACGTACACATATGTACTTCACTCTGGTATAAGGGTGTGCTCCGGTCGATGAGGGTGTGGTCTGAGGTCTTCAGTTTTTATTTAATTTTGTAAAAGCGTCACGGCAGGACAGCAATTGGCACATCTACAGCACAGTGAGAGGATCCCGGGACATTGCTGGATGAAGTTTGCATGTTCTCCTCATACTTTCATAGGTTTTCTTCTGGGAAATATGGTTTCCTCCAACAGTCCAAAAACATGCAGGGTATTTTGCCCTGAGTCGGCTGAGATGGGTGCTAGCCTCCCATATGAATTTAATTAGGATTGAACGGCTTTGAGAATGAATAATTATTCTGTTACATTTTGGTCAACAAAGGGTGTTTGTTTTTTTTGTTTTTTCCCCAAAAATATGTTTGAACGCAAAAAATGAAGACATAGTTTTTGTCCGTATTTTGTCTCCTGATTTGAGTCCAGCTTCTATCACAGCGCCCCCTAAAGTGCTCGGGTGTCTTACTTGACTCACTTTTCAACTGTGTTTCATTAAGCGAAACTCAAAAATAGAGACCTGTACCCACGTTCACCCGAGTGTGCGTCTCATCGCTCTATGCGGAGTCTTATTTGGCTCCAGACATTCGTCCTCCACCTTCGTTATCGCTCCATCACAGTTCCATGTCCAGCGTTTTCTCTCTGCGAGTGGCAGGCAGGGTTCACGACAAGGACACGTCAAATGATCTGTCAGCTCTGCTGATGCTTCCCACGCCATGTGAGCGTACAGGAGACTGTCAAACATGCATTCAACAACACACACACACACACATACACACAAGAAGAAGAGCTGCTTTGTATTCTAGTGTCGGTTTGTAATATTTGTGTCGGAGTAGAATGAAAGAAACGAGATATGATCTTTTAATCCGTCCATCAGGAAGATGGAATGAAGTTTTCTTCCCTCTGCTCCGCCCCTCATCTCTCTGCTACTAACTTTCCACTCCTCTCTCGCTCGCTGTCTCATCAGTCATGCCTGGCTCCGAGAAATATCTCTCCAAAACATAAAATATGGAACGAGCCGTTGATCCATTTGACGAATCTGATTGGCTGAAAAAATGTCCAATCTCTTTGTACCGAGAGTTGATTTGCATAAAGAATATTATTGTAACATTATTTCTGAAGGAACAACAGAATTGCCTTATTAATTAATGTAATTTTTTTATGTAATATGAATAATTTCCTGTACGGAGTCGACTCTTCTGAAGCTTTGGCGTTGACTCTTGTGCAAATCTTAAACGGTTTCAAAACACAAGAAGAATCTGGTTAATATGTACTTGTTTAAAATACATTTCTGCTTAATATCGAAGGTAAAATTGAGTTGCCCTCCGCCCCCGCAACCCTAATTCGTATTAAGCCGTCCAAGAAAAAAATCGCTAAACTCTTGTTGAGCCAAACGGGTTTTTCAAAAACTACCCTCGAGAGTTGACCTGCAGTTTAAAATCCAGGTTGATGCTACCACCATCCACAACTGGGGTAACTAGCCAATCATTGTGATAGTTTGTACAAGATGTGGGTGACAGCATCACTCCAGGGTTGGTGGTCATCATGCCCTACCTGAATGCGGACTAAAATCAAGATGACACTACACTCTTTGGCCAAAGATGAGTCGCTCACTCTAGTATGTTGATGGAGAGCATTTTTCCTTGATCCCAGCATGTAATCTCCATGGGGTTGTTGTTCCAGTTGAGGCTCAGCAACATTAATGTGGCAGTAGAATGAAGCAGCTGATGATATGAATGTATTGAATGAGCCGTTTATCACATCACTCCACCTTTTCTTCCCAGACAACACAAATATAAATCGGGGGCTTGAATAATGAAAGTATGGTTCAGGGGCATTCATTCATTTTTCTGAACCCCTTAATATTCATCAGAGTCGCAGTGAGGCTGGTACCCATCTCAGCCGACTCGGTTAAAGGGTATGATGATACACCCTGGACTGCTCGCCAAGCCATCATAGGATAGGATCAACACTTGTACAATAATTCATACTCCCACTCACACCAAGGGGCAATTTGGAACAGTGAATCAGCCTACTCTGCATGTTTATGGACTGTGGGAGGAAACCGGAGTTCACGGAGTAAACCAAGGCAATTGCATGGAGAACATACAAACTCCACACAGAAACACACAAGCTGGGAATCAAACTTGGGTCCTTCTTTCTGTCAGGCTGACGTGCTAACCCCGACGCCCCCGTGCCACCTGGGGCAGGGAACATGAGGAATCATTTTCACATATGCACCCCCCCCTCCCCCAAAAAGATTTGAATTTAACCTGATTTAAAGTGTTTGGGATGTGCTGAAGAAGACTTTCTGGAGGGGTTCAGTTTTTCCCTCATTTATTCAAGATGTTGATGAGAAATGAACCTGACACTCAATGGAAATGTCATGTTGCTGACGTTTGTTGAAACAATGACATGATGACTATGTGCTGGAAGTAACGCTAAAGGTGAGACTTAAGTATTTTTTTTTTTTGGCCGGAAGTGTAGATATGTGTATGCTAAGAAGTTTGCTACCTGCTGCCCAGTGTAGCACCTGATTCAGTTTTCTGGTGAAAAGATAAATGGATATTGACGAAGTGTGGGATGCAGTTGAAAACCTGGGTAAATTGGATAATAAGCATGACTCAACCCTGTGTAAAATCTTACTCATGCTAAAGCATCATCTCAATCGTCAGGACATGTTCTGAATTTCCAGAATGAGGGGTTTGTTTATTTTTATTTTATTTATTTGTGACTGTGCATGTTTCTTCGCTGGTTTTGATAGAAAACAAACAAAAGTTTCAGTTTCGGGTCTGTTTTGTCCTGTGACACCTTGAAACTGTGCAGACAGACAGCTAATGGGATTATTAACATCTCTGAGGTGTGTGTGTGTGGGTGCAAGTGAGTCATTCTTGTTCTTTGGAATCCAGACAGCACAATTATTTCTCACAAGCAAAGCAGACAGGCTAAATGGAGATTCAAGATTTCTCCCAGCACATGCTTCCTCTATTCCTGACCCCCCCCAAAAAAAAAATAGCTCGGCAAGCGGAGTTCCCACCCCAAATGCCGCAGCCGATCCTGTTTCCGACGCCTCGAGCTCTTGGCTCGGGCCGAATGCCTTGGAGGATTCCACATTTCAGATTTGGCCACGGTGGAACCATGTATCCTGGAACTCCAGGAACAACACTCACAGCCTCGAAACGGATTCTCATTTTCCAGCTTCCTGTCATTCCTGAGATCCTGAACCCACCGTACTGGGTTGTTTTTTTCCCATACTGCACACAGACCTGTAGTTGGTTTGATGTGTAGCTTTTGTAGAGTGGGATGCTAATTTATATATTTTTCTCTACAGCGGAACTTTAGTGGTTGAACACAATTCGTTCCAAAAATGTGGTCTGTTACCGATTTGTTCGAAGAGGGAAACAATATGTTCAGATGAATGTCTACTTCTGTAAGTTCAGTTGTATATAATTTGAAAACGAGTGTATTTATGGAACATATTAAGATATAATGCATACTTTAATGTACAAAAGAATGAAGCATAATTAAGTTCATGATTACGTCCTATTATGTACTGTTTACAGTACACACCTTTCTGGTTGCGATGTGTCAGCGTACGTGGATGGATGGGGAGGGAGTGAAGGGGGACGGATCATTGCTTTGGGGGGGGGGTGACGGATTTTCCTTTCTGTCTCTTGATCGCAGTTGATTCTTCACAATCTCACGACTTTTCTCTTTTCCAGTGGAATGACCACTGCTTTCCTTAGGACCCGGGGTTAAGGGTTAAAGTCACCATAATGTAATGAATAAACACAATATGCAGTACGAGACTGTCTCAATGGCTGTACAGAGTACTGTATACTTGGCAGCTTTCAACACACTCGACTCTGCTCCATTTGAACAGCAAGGCATACTTTCCTCATATTTTTTTATCGAACTCCAATTTGTTGGACTAAAGAGTTATTCAACCACTGAGGTTCCACGGTGTATGTGTGTATATATCCCTGAGTGCAGTGGTCGTCGTTGTCTTTTCCACTTTGGCTCTTATTGTCAGGGTTTTGACATGTCAATGTAAGTGTACGATGTACTGTGTGTATATTAAGGGCCATACGGAACAGTTTCATAGCTGCAGTCAAACAAGTAATGTCACATCATAGGTAATCCACTGCTTGGTTACCCTTTTCCAGCTGGGGCAGAGCTTATTCCTAAGCTCTCAAAAAACAAAAAACCCACAAACACCTGAAATAAGGTAAGTTGTTCATAGTGCTCAAAACACCTGGTTGGGGGCTGGTATGTGACTGAAGAGCAGACAGGCTTCTTTGAGTTGTAGATGGGCGTATCACACAGCTGCATGTGTCATGTTTCTCTCTCTCTCTCGCTCGCTCTGAGCTCCAGATGTGCCCTTCTGCATATACCGGCCCTCTGCATCACTGTCCAGAGGCCGACTCGGCATCCTTCCTCCATATCTGTGCTCATTCCACCACCGTCCTGTCAACCTGCAGAAGGGTGAGGGACATAGAGGCTATGTGGGGGCTGGAGGAATATCACGGGCGACAAGATAAAGAACGGTAGAGGTTGCATTGCCGTAATGCAGCCGTGAGGTGGGGGCACAAACAAGTGCCCGCCCTCACGCCGGTCCCAACCCCGAAGAAATGCAGAGGGTTGCGACAGGAAGGGCATCCGGTGTAAAACTTTTGCCAAAATGCAAACCATAAAGACAAATCTCGTACCGGATCGGTCGGGGCCCGGGTTAACAATGACCGCCATCAGTGCTGTTAACCAACAGGGTGCTGGTGGAAATTGGACTACTGTTGGTCGAAGAAGGAGAGGTGGGAGGAGTGTCTGTAAGCAGAGAGAGAAGAGAAAAATCATGAGTTTAGGACTCAGAGTAGGGATTTGAATGTTGGAACTATGGCAGGAAAAGGTAGAGAGCTGGCTGACATGATGCAGAGGAGGATGGTAGACATACTGTGTGTTCAGGAGACCAGGTGGAGAGGTAGCAAGGCTAGAAGCTTAGGAGCGTGGTTTAAGCTGTTTTTTCATGGTGTGGATGGGAAGAGAAATGGAGTAGGAGTCATCTTGAAGGAGGGGTTGGCCAGGAATGTTCGAAGTGAAAAGAGTGTCCGACAGAGTGATGAGTCTCAAGTTAGAAATTGAAGGTGTGATGTTCAATGTTGTTAGTTCTTATGCTCCACAGGCAGGATGTGAGCTAGAAGAGAAGGAGAGATTCTGGAGTGAGTTAGATGAAGTGATGCAGAGTACCCCCAGAGGTGAGAGAGTGGTCATTGGTGCAGACTTCAATGGGCATGTTGGTGCAGGCAACAGAGGGGACGAGGAAGTGATGGGCAGGTTTGGTATCCAGGACAGGAACACAGAAGGACAGATGTTGATCGATTTTGCAAAAAGGATGGAAATGGCTGTGGTGAATACTTTCTTCCAGAAAAGACTGGTGCATAGGGTGACTTATAAAAGCGGAGGTAGGAGCACACAGGTAGACTACATCTTGTGTAGGCAATGTAATTTGAAGGAAGTCAGTGACTGCAAAGTAGTAGTGGGTGAGAGTGTTGCCAAACAGCATAGGATGGTGGTGTGCAGGATGATGCTGATGGTAAGAAAGGTGAAGACGGCAAAGGAAGAGCAGAAGACAAAGCGGTGGAAGCTGAAAAAGGAAGAGTGTCGTGTTGTCTTCAAGGAGGAGTTGAAACAGGCTTTGGGTGGTCAGGAAGTGCTTCCAGATGACTGGACAACTACAGCTCATGTGATCAGGGAGACAGGTAGGAGAGTATTTGGCGTGTCCTCTGGAAGGACAGTAGATAAGGAGACTTGGTGGTGGAATGAGGAAGTGCAGGAGTGTGTACAAAAGAAGTGGTTAGCTAAGAATAAATGGGACATAGAGAGGACCGAAGAGAGTAAACAGGAGTACAGGGAGACACAGCGTAAGGCGAAGATAGCGGTGTCAAAGGTCAAACAGAGGGCGTATGATGACTTGTATGCTTGGTTGGACAGTAAAGAGGGAGGAAGTGATTTATACAGGTTGGCACAGAAAAGAAATAAAGATGGGAAGAACATGCAGCAAGTTAGACTGATTAAGGACAGAGTGGGAAACATGTTGACTGATGACACAAGTGTGCTGGAAAGATGGAAAGAGTACTTTGAAGAGCTGATGATTGGGGAAAATGAGAGAGAAAAAAAAAGAGTAGAAGAGGTGACTGTTGAGGACCAGGAAATAGCAAAGATTAGTAAGGGTGAAGTGAGGAGGGCATCGAAGAGGATGAAGAGTGGAAAGGCAGTTGGTCCTGATGACATACTGGTGGAGGTATGGAAGGGTCTAGTAGATTTTCTGACAAGAACATTCAACAATGTCTTAGAGACTGAGAGGATGCCCGAGGAATGGAGGAGAAGTGTGCTTGTGCCAATTTTTAAGAACAACTGAGATATGCAGAGTTGTAGCAACTACAGAGGGATAAAGTTGATGAGCCATACGATGAAGTTATGTGAAAGAATAGTGGAAGCTAGACTCAGGGCAGAGGTCAGCATTTGTGAACAACAGTTTGGTTTCATGCCAAGAAAGAGCACCACAGATGCAGTGTTTGCCTTGAGGGTGTTAATAGAAAAAGGAGCTGCATTGTGCCTTTGTGGATCTGGAGAAAGCATATGACAGGGTGCCGAGAGAGGAACTGTGATATTGCATGAGGAAGTCTGGAGTGGCAGAGAAGTATGTTAGAGTGGTGCAGGACATGTATGAGAGATGTAAGACAGATGAGGTTCGACAAGGTTCCCCATGGACTATGATGTTTGCAGATGACATTGTGATCTGTCATGAGAGCAGAGAACAAGTGCAGGAAAATCTAGAGAGATGGAGGTATGCCCTGAAAAGGAGAGGAATGAAGGTTAGCCTCAGTAAAACAGAATAAATGTGTGTGAACGACAAGGACCCAAGAGGAACGGTGAGGTTACAGGGAGCAGAGATAAAGAAGGTGGAGGATTTCAAGTACTTAGGCTCAACAATCCAGAGCAATGGAGAGTGGAAAAGAGGTGAAGAAGCGTGTGCAGGCAGGTTGGAATGGTTGGAGAAATGTGTCCGGTGTGATGTGTGATAGGTAGGAATCAGCACGAATGAAAGGAAAAGTGTACAAGACGGTGATGAGGCTAGAAATGTTGTATGGTTTAGAAACAGTTGCGCTGAGGAAAAGACAGGAGGCAGACCTGGAGGTAGCAGAGATGAAAATGTTGAGGTTCTCTCTGGGAGTAACGAGGATGGATCGGATCAGAAACGAGTACATCAGAGGGACAGCAAATGTAAGTCGTTTTGGAGACAAAGTCAGAGAGGCTAGATTGAGATGATTTGGACATGTACAGAGGAGGGATAGTGAGTATATTGGTAGTAGGATGCTGAGGTTGGAACAACCAGGCAGAAGGCTGAGAAGAAGACCAAAGAGATTTATGGATGTGGTGAAGGCGGACATGAAGGTTGTTGGAGTAAGAGTAGAAGATACAGAGGATAGGGTGAGATGGAGGCGGATGGTTTGCTTTGGCGACGCCTGAAGGGAAAAGCCGAAAGGAAAAGAAGAGGAGGTTGCTTTGCCGTGTGCACCTCAGAAGAGAGACAGAAATGTTTCCTTAATGCACTGATGTCGACTTTGTGGCATCGTTGTTCCCTATACTCTGACTGTCCGTTGTCTGGGAAGCATCCGGCAGCATATGTCCTCTCCACTCTGTCGTTCATAAACCGAATTTACATACGAGCACCATCGTTAGCACTATGCTTAAACAGCCAGCCAATCAGTTGATGATGACGATGATGATGATTTTACATTTACACCATTAAGGACCAGACAGAAGGTGTTGATATACACCTGTAACACCCCCCTCCTCCTCCACTTCCAACCCCCAGCAGATGGTGGTGCATGACTAAGTGCCCCAGTGTCATTCGTCTGCTCTTTTGTTTTGAGGGAAAATTGTCAGGTTTTGGGAAATAAATAGTAAATTACAGCTTGGCGGTGTTTCAGATTCACTCTTTGGAAAACTTCTTGAAGCCAAATATGGTCAAAAGTTGTGTTCAGCTGTTTCTTTCTTGTGTTTTTTCACACTGTAGATACTTTTTTAAATTGTTTTTTTAAATATTCCCTCCATCCATCCATCCGATATCTGTTTTGCTTATCCATCAGAATTGTGTCGGGCCCAGCTGACTTGGTGAGGAGTGGGGTTTCACCCTGAGCAAGCAGCCAGTCTCCAAGTAGTAGTCACACTTTTCACTCACGTTTACACACATGGTCAGCTTGGGTTCTTCACATGCATGTGTTTGTACGCTTGGGTGGGTTTCCTTTGGGTTCCTTCAGTAGTCCAGAGACCCTCAGTCGTGTATCATGAGCATGAGCTAATGAGACACGTTTTGATTTGGTTCTTGTGCAAAAACACAACAGCCATAGGAGGCCCGACAAAGTGACGTCACCGTGTGGCTGCATTTTCTTGATGAATTTTGTTTTTTTTTCTTTTTTTCTCTCCTTGAGTACACTGACTGGCAGCATGAGACCTGAGAGGGTAAATGTAGTGACTTTTCTCTTAAAATCAGCAAAGCAGCACTTCTGTTTATCAATTCAGCTAAATACAAAAATTCAACAAAAAACAACCCTGGAATTTTTTTAAGCTCACTTTAAACATGGGGCCGGTGGCATAGTGAATAGGGTGCTGTGCTCATAATCAGGAGGTTGTGTGTTCAAATCCCAGTTGGACCCCTGGGCAAGGTATTAACCACAAGTGTGCCTCTGTTCACTCAGCAGTGTGAATGGGTACCAGTAAAAATATACTGGGAAGGTAACCTGGGATAGACTAGCGTCCCATCCAGGAGGAATTGAACTCCTGGTCGCTTCACCCTACGGAAACCAGGAATAAGCACCGGCCTGATGAGCCTCTCGGCTCAGTGTAAAATGCCAAACAGACTTATCTTACATTAAACACACTGCGTCCTACCACATCACATGTGTCCGTCACATGACTTGTTAATGGCGGCGGATAATCTTTTACCTCGTTTGGTATGAGGTCAGCACTCAGCTGGTCAATGGAGCCCTTTGCTCTTCCTGGTCAATCCTTCCGTCCCCGTCCACCCAGTCAGGGTTTGATTTCAGATGTGTGGATATTCTTTCTTGAGGCTGGAGCCCACTTGAGATTTATATTTCCTTTTATTTTAAATGCTTTCAAGATATGAAGGATTCTGGTTGATCTAGACACTCGTATTTACTCAGACATTTCCAGGCGAATGTATAAGAACAGAGTCATGTTGTTCTCGTCTTGAGCTGCATCTCAGAACATAGACTTTTGACATTTACTTTGAAATTTTGCTTACGTTCCAAGCCCCAAAATCAAAGTAGGCTCCTAATGGTGAATCCTTCTCTGCTCTCGGTGGTCATTCCAAAGCCGCGCCTCCTCCACGCATGCTCTGACTGAAGGGGTCGTTCATAGTAGGGTAGCTTTATATGTTAGTGCTGGTTGTTGTCGGGTTTACTTTCCCCCTATGAGGTTTTGTTTCAGCTTGGCGTGCAAAAATAAATTCTTTTTATGTTAAGGTTACACGTCTGTTGGGTCTGTTGAAAATATGCAAATGAAGACACTGTTTCCAGTAGGATGATGTCGGTTGATGGTGTAGTACGTTCTTTCGGGCACGTGATCCAGAGAGGCTTCAGCAAATCATCATAGAAATGTACCAAGTGGGGAAAAAAAACATGCAGAACGTCATATTGGACGATAAAATTTTGTGATGAGTTCTGCCATACTAAAATTGATGTCGCTAGCCCTGCTATCAATTTATTTATTTATTTTGTTTCTAATTTTTTTTTTTTTTGTATTGCTTGCAGGTTGCTAGTTAGCCAACCTACACATCATGTAGCCAGTTGTGTACAGTTGTGGTGGAAGGTGCCTTTAAGTATTGTGGTTTAATATTTTAGGGCTGTTTCTGTAAGTTTGACAATTAAAATATCACTTGGGTGGTTTTTTCATGGTCTCTGTGCTGCACATGTTTGTCACGGCTTCAAATCAGAATAGTGCTGCATCAGAGTCTGAGTGAGGCAGACCTGCCCGCCCTCAGAGCCGAGATGAATCAATGAGGTCCAGAGGCTCCATCAATAATCTACAGCTCCGGCACCAGCTACAGCCAGCAGGTTACTAGGGTTACTGTGTGTGTGTGTGTGTGTGTGTGTGTGTGTGTGCGCGTGCGAGAAAGAGACTTTATCAGATGTCAAGCAGAACTGTAATGTCATTATTTGTTGTCTATGTTTGTCCAGACAGCCGAGTCACTGAGGCGTGTGTGTGTGTTTGCCAGCCTGTGTAAGATCTTCTGGTAACTGCCAGAACGTCATATATTTGCAGCTTGTAAATAAATCCAACGTGCAGTCACCTCTCATGCCAGATGTGATTGACAGCTGGAGAAACG
Organism: Plotosus lineatus; assembly: GCA_024760905.1. Classification (NCBI taxonomy): domain Eukaryota; kingdom Metazoa; phylum Chordata; class Actinopteri; order Siluriformes; family Plotosidae; genus Plotosus; species Plotosus lineatus. Next base: position 39,650,453 of record CM045735.1, read on the forward strand.
AAGCATCTGGAATAGCGAGTCTCCCGTTGCTGGTATATTCCCTGCACGCCCCGTTCTACTGGAGCTTGCAGTCCGTGTCACACCAGCATTTGGATCATCACGCGATGGAACTGTATTCCAAGTACAAACGTTATTGTGTTCTGCTTTATAAGCATGTTTGTTTGTTGTTTGAATCTACACATTGTTACTCCTGGCATGCACTGGAAAACTCGCGCTGCGATATGGTAATTATCAGGTGGTTAGTTAGCCCGCTCTTATCAGTGCAACATGAGGAAATGATTTGAAATCTTGTGCTATGGTTTTTGTGGTCAACACATGTTTACCTAGTGGTGTCTTTCAGCGGCATCATCACCCATTTCCTGAACTGCCTACTCCTACCAGGGTCATGGGGAGGCTGTAGCCTATTTCAGCCAACTCGAAGTGCAGGTTGGAGGCCTCATGAACATCTCACCAATTTGTCGCAGGTGCAAAATTTGCCACCGCTCACACCAGTGGCCAAGTTGGGATGCCCAGTAAGCCTAAAATACATGTCTTTGGACTGTGGAAGGAAGCTGGAGTACCTGGAGGAAACCCATGTAAACATGGAGAGAACATGCCAACTCCACATTTAAACATCTGAGGCAAACCCAGGACCTTTTTGTTGTGAGGTGGCTGTGCTGTCCATCTTCATCCTGAGCGGCATCATCTCCTTTTTCATCAGTCTCAGCACTGTTGTCCTTTTTAAACCCACAGGATATGATGCTCTACTACCGTGTTCCTCAGCGGCGTTGATCAGTCCAGTTATGTTCCCAAAACATGTTGAGTCAACGTGGTATGTTGCCTCCTCTTCAACTTTCTTCTTCTTTATCTGCTTTGAGATGTGACAGCAGCAGGTGTTCGGTTCATGACTCGTCACTTACTCCTAATAACACCATGACCTTCACCAACAGAACAACCCATGGACATGACCACCACTTGCTTTGTGATCTCACTGCACGCTCTCTGCATTGTTGAAGGTGGAGGAGCCAGCTTTCAATAATGTGGTGTTGGGAATCGGCCATTTTGGCCATGCCAAAATTGAAAATGGCTTTTTTTTTTTTTAAGTCATGTGTATAAGTCACTGCTCGAGGTATTGTAGCACATTCATTTCATATTTAGCATTTATTTTCTCTTTTGATCGACGTAGTATCTTATGGTTTTGTATTTAAGACCATTCGGGGTGCACACAGCTTTATCAGTCACAAAACGTTTAATGGAGGTGGTTCTTCTCTGTTGCCTAAATCCTGCAAGTCAGCAGCAAACATCAAACAGTCTGATAATAATTTCTGTTTATTTATGTATTTTTGATAATCTTTTTTGCTCGGGTTTGGCTCATGTCTAACCAAAAGTCATTATCAGTGGAGACCAACAGCCCAACGGTGCCACACACACAAAGTTCCAGGTTTTACATTGAGCTGTACATAACCATAGGTTATATTGTCAGAGGGGCCATGAACACAGCAAGCATGCTGTGCTCGCACAGACACACACACACACACGGTCAGGCCGAGCGTCCTCTCTCACGCACGCTCTCAGCAGGTTGTGAATGATCTCGGCTTCAAGGCCAGATAGTAGATTGATGGTGTTGGAAGTCAGTGTGATCGATCACTTGGCATTGCTGATGATCACATGACCTCCTGGGGGAGGGGGGGTCCCTCTAGATGGGGATAAAGATACTCTGAGGTGGGTGTGATAAAGAGAAGTTGCACCCCAGCATCGCTCTCTGCAGCACATTTAATAAATCATACCTGAGATTTTTCAGAGGGAGGGGATGGGGGAGGGATGTGTGTCACACTGAGTCTGTACTGTGAATCTCTCTCACTCTGTGTTTCTCTTGCTCTTTCTTTGTCTGTAACTCTTTTGCTCACTGTGTCTCTCGGTCTGTTTTTCTGTGTTTTTCTCTCTTCTCATGTCACTTTCTGTCTCTTTATCAGATTGTCTCTCACTTTTGTGTCTCTTTTTCCCTATTGGTCGCTGTTTTGCTGTCCGTCTGTCTCACCATTTATCTCTTGTCCGTCTTTGTCTGACTATACTCGTATGTCTGTCTCCCTCTGCTCTCCTGTAGCCTTGGTGTATCTGTTTGAGATGCAGGTTCTGTAAAGACAGATGGACCAATTTTAGGCGTCATATTTTCTGGGCCACAAGGCACACCGGATTATAAGGCACAACATCAATGAGTGATCTCTGTCCATACACAAGGCACGCCGAATTATAAGGCGCATTAAGCAAAACAAAAGTTAGATAAGTCAAAGTTGATTCAACTCTCAGCATTGTTCAGTTATAACAATATAAAATATAAAACAATACACTTCACAATATTGGGGTCAGTGGTGCAGTGGTTAGGGTGCTGCACTCATGATCGGGAGGTTGTGAGTTTGAATCCCACTGAGACCCTCACTGTGCTAAGACCCCTGGGCAAGGCTCAACCACAAGTGTGCCTCTGATCACCCAACAGTATAAATGGTACCAGTAAAATACACTGGGAAGGTGGTAACCTGAGATGGACTAGCGTCCCATCCAGGAGGAGTTGAACTTCTGGTCGCTTCACGCTACAGAAACCGGGGATAAGCACAGGCCTGATGAGCCACGGAGCTCGGGTGTAAAAACCCAACAGACTTTACCTACCTTACCTTACACTTCACAATAACTCTCATCATTGTTCAGCTGTAACAATATACAGTTGGCCCCCTACTTACAAAATTAATCCGTTCCAGCGCCTTTTTCGTAACACGGAGATTTCGTAAGTAGAGGCGCATTTTACATGTAAAACGCCTGATTCATTCCAAGACTACCCCATAAACACTATAAAAATTATAAAAGTACACCAATTTTGTATGAAATATGTGTTAAAAGTAAAAGAAAATTGTTTATTAACCCATTTAAACATTTTATTAACATATTTATTAATTAAACCATTATTAAACATTTTTTATTAAAATACACAAAACAATGTCTCTGTCTCTCTCTCTCTCCCACACACACACAATACACATTAAATGTGTATTGTGGCGTGCTCCGCTGAATGTGAGCTCCGCCCACACGCAGGACGCTGGAGAATTTTCAGACAGGGAATTCAAAGCGCATTCCCCGCTTGACAGATCAGAGGTCCAAACTCAACTTTAACTTGTATCCTTGAGGGATCGGAAGTCCGGTTGAGCCGCGTTTTGCTCACATTCGGCAGAGCGCGCCACATTTATTAAATATTTACTGAATTAATCAACTCACAATAAAGTAAATTAAAAACTTGAGAGTAAAGAACGCCTCCTTTCATCTCTGACTGACTCTGTATGCAGTCTCTCTCTTCTCTCTCGTTCACACACACAGACACACACATTGTCTATCTCTCTCTCACACACGCGCGCACACACTGTCTGTCTCTATCTCTCTCTCTCAGTCTCTCTCACACTCACACACACACACACACAAAACTCTCTGGTGTGTTTTGCCGAATGCGGGCTCTGCCCACACGTGGCTCGAACCTGACGGAGAAATTGTATTTAAATGTTTAAATGGATGGGATGTTGTATTTAAAGCGGAATTACAGTACCTGTTTGAAAGATCAGAGGTCCTGATTCAATATTAACTTGCTTCCTTGTGAGGTCGGATGTCTTGTCCCACGGAGCACTCTGTTTCCATGCTCCTTCTGCTTCAATGTCATGCCGAAATAATCGGCCCCGTCACTGTATTTCCGCTTTTCAGTATTTTCCGGGTCCATGATGGATAACGAAATATAACACTGCAATGATCTCTCAAAAAGAACTCACGAGCCAACATTCCTGTTCAACTCTCCTCTCTCACAGGTGTGACAAACAGGAAGTATGGGTACAGTTCAGCTGCTTCTTGGCCAATGGGAGGCCAGTGGGGCGGGATGTTGGGAGACAGCCAATGAGAGAGCAACTCGCGCATGGTTTGAATTTTGAATGGCACGTTTGAATTTTAGAATGGCGTCTGGCGCTTTTTGTAAGAGGAGGTTGTTTTCATATACAGAGGACGAAAACTTAGGAAAATGTTTTTCGTAACCTGGAGTTTTCGTACCCAGAGGGTTTCGTAAGTAGGGGGCCGACTGTACAGGGATCCCTCACTTTCCGTGGTCAATTGGGACCGAGATCCCCATGTGACCATCAAAATCTGCGAAGAAGGTCCCCCCCCCCCCAACCCTCCCCTGACTGACGTATATTTACATGTATGTTATTATTATTAAAATCCGAGGGCTCAATGCCCGTTGTTGTCTGTAGCTTGCGTAATAATCGCTTTGCACTTGGCCCGGTCTGGGGAAGTGTGGTATAGATGGCTATGAGCTGAGTGTTGAGGCAGTTGATTGGCCAGTCTCTGTACAGAGCACACAGATTGACCAATCAGCTGCCTGAAGACTCGGATGAGTTGATTAAATGAGCCAAGTCAGGTGTGTAGCTGCTTGATTGAAACAAAAACCTGCAGCCACATGGCCCTTTGTGGCACGAGTTTGACAACCCTGACCTACATCGTATGATGACGCAATGGTGCTGCGTCCATTGTTTACAAACGACAGACTGAACGTGCCCCCCCTCTTCCCAGTTCAGTTTTTATATATATATATATATATATATATATATATATATAGATCTCGTGTGTTACCCTTGTGTTAAGACGTCGTCTCTGTGATCTTTGTGTTTACACTGTTTTGTGGACTTTTGTAACCCTAAGCAAATATGGTTGGTCAGAAGCGTAAGCTTACTAGCATGGATGCAAGTCTCATACACAGAGATGAATTAACTCTGCTCGGATCGGCACAATCTACCATGCATACTCAGTTAAGCAAAGAGAGTTGTAAAATGAATGAAAACCCGAATCCAGAAAAGAAAGAGAACTCTACGCTCTGCTGGTGATTCACATCAGTGCAGGCCGAGTTCTAAACGAGTTCAACGGCGCCCTTGCTCACTTGAAAGACCGGAAATCCGTATAACCCACAGCAAGTACACTACTTTCGGTTTTGAGAACCTCACATATTGTAAGCGTTGATTGGCTGTTTTAAGCTTCTTAAAAGTGACTCGGTATAAATAAGTCACTTATTTGAAATTAATTTTGATATTATTTGATATATTTGATATTATTTTACAATGTTATGTTTATAATAATTGATTTAGGGGTGTTTTATGAGATACGGTAATGGTATTTATGGATGTATAGTACAGTATGAGCGTCATACGTCACACATCATATGTCATACATCACTGTAACAACTTGCGTTCACTTTCAACCTACATTCGGCCGTCTGGAACCAATTAAAAACTTAAGTCGGGAGCGTCTGTACGCACCCATACGGATAGTATTGCATGCGAAGATGACACACATACATACATACGCACGCATACACGTGCGCAGATGAGCGTGCACATACAGATGCAACAATGTAACAAGTTTTGATGGAAGATTTTGGGTTGTTTTTTTGTTTTTGTTTGTTTAGGGTTTTTTTTGTTGTTGTTGCGTAATTGGCCTTGTTTTTGTGGCATTTTCCTTAATTTTTCACCCTATTCTTCCATAATTTCCTTATTTTTTAATTCAATGAATATTTATTTAAAAAATTAAACACGATGCACTGAAGCAACATGAATTGAAGCAGTAGTGAGGGATCCCTGTAAAACAATAAACTCACTTTTTCAGTTAATTTTGCATTCACAATTTCTTCATCTTCAGTAACTGAGTTTAACAGTTGCACGAGTTGGATATAAAGCTCTGATCCCTCTATTATTTATTCATTATATTTTATTTTCTATTTTTCCCTCGCACATGGAGTCAGATCAGTAAAGACGAAGATTAGAAGTCTTCCACGGTCTTGACGTTCTCTCAGCCCTTAAAGAGACAGCGCATTAGTATTGTGTCCATTGCAGAATGGAGGAGATTACCCTTAAGGAGCTGTATCAGTGTAACTTTAAATTCAAGAAGGTTTATCCCAGGTATCAGGAGAAAAACTGTAGCAGTGCTTTATCCTGGTTTTTGACATAAAGCCAGGATCCCTCTGATTTGCGACCTGTTGGCAGGAATATCTAGCGGTTGGAGTTCTTTGGTTAATCCACCGGAATGATGGTAAGCTCTGAATTAGTGGAGCCAAGGTGGCATCCACGCACAAGGCGCATCAGATTATAAGGTGCACTGTCAGCTCTCTATATAAGATTAAAGGCGTTTTGGTGCGCCTTATAGTCTGAAAAACATGGTAACTTAAAGATGAAAAGATTGATGACCAGACTCCGTTTTGTTTTCAGGGGTTTAAATCATGAATCCGTTCCTGAAGATGTTCTTTCTGCCAAACAATTTTGGGCCAGAAAACGGGGGCCTGCTCTCCCTGAACAAGCAGTTTGACCCTGACCTTCAGCCCAGACCTTGAACCCTAAGATTATTCAAACCCAGGAAAAGGGTGGGTCCCTTCTTAGAGCCTGTTGAACCCTCTTGCTGTTGGATTATTGTACAGAACAGTCATGGTGTCCGTCCCGTGGTTTCTTGTCTCTGGGAAATGCAGGGTTTCAGTAATGACATGAATGAAATGCGCTGATATTTAATAAATATTCAGGAAAAATATTAATCTCTTTCTCTCGCTCTCTCTCTCTCTCACACACACAGGTGGATTATGGAGCGTGTTTACATTAGGAGGTGCCAACAGCAAACCAGGGTCAGAGCAGGAAGACAACCCTTTACCGCTGTCCAATCAGAGCCTGCTATTACTTCTTGTTCTGGCCAATCTGACGGACGGCCCCGACTGGCCGAACCCTTATAGACAAGCCATCACCTGCTTCAAAAACACTCAAGGTTCTCCATCATCTCCAAATGTGGTAGACATACACAATCAGCTGTTCTGAGCACAGCCCGGGTGCATTTACTGTAGTGTCCTTTCTGGGGGCACCACAGACAGTGATGAGTCCTGAACAGTAGCATCATTAAGAGTTATTTACTGAAAGGGGGTAGATGTTTCATATCTCTCTCTCTATCTGTCTCTCTCTTTCTCTCTCTTGCTCTCTCTCCCTCCGCATGTGTGCTGCAGATACGTCCTCTTTTCCCTCCCCGCAACCTCACACATTTCAGATCAACTTCAACAGCCTGTACACGGCACTGTGTGAGCAGCAGAAGTCTGACCAGGTGACGCTCCTGCTCTACACGCTCCTGCACCAGAACTCCAACATGAAGACCTACATGCTATCCAGAACCGACATGGAGAACCTGGTGAGTGCACAAGCTAATATGTACTAGCATAGCTTAAACCCATTTCTTCTACTGATGATTTTGATTGGTCAGAAGGTGGTAGTTTGCCTTTTTTTTCTTTAATGGTGAGTTTGTTTTGTGCTGATGTTCTAATATGGTTGTTTCTATAGTAATAACATGCTGTTGTGTGTGTTTTTTGTGCTTTTTAGATTTATTCAATCTTGCTTTTTCTCATCGTCAGGTGATTCCAATTCTGGAGATCCTGTATCATGTCGAGGACAGAAACTCGCACCATGTTTACATGGCTCTCATCGTCCTCCTCATCCTCACCGAGGATGACACATTCAACCGTTCCATACACGAAGTGGTTGGTTCACACAGTCCCCTCCCTCAACGCATACACTTGTGTTCGTTCTCTCTCTCACACACACACACACACAGACACACACTGAATTGGTAGAACAGCCGAGCGTTCAGCTCTTCTTCTGGAGATTATGACATTAAATCCAGACGATTCAGGGGAGGCAGAACCCAATTAAAAAAGTTTCTCAGTGAGGTGAATAGTACCCCTGGCTCATGGCAGAGGGTGCTTGTGAGCCCACAGTTTTGTGTGACCTACAATGTTCTTCATTTGTAGTTTATTCCCCCCCCCCCACATTTTCTCCCTAATGTAATTGTACCCAGTCGCCTTCCCGATCACACGACCACCACCGACCAGGGAGAGATGAAAGCATGCTGTGCTAGCTGCCCAACTCTTTTCAAAACTGCTGCGCATGCGTATTTGGGGCGGGTCTAATAGTGGGGCCGGTGGTGTAGTGGTTAGCATGCTGGGCTCATGATCGGGAGGTTGTGAGTTCAAATCCCACTGAGACCCCCACTGTGCTAAGACCCCTGGGCAAGGTCTTAGCAAGGTAACCTGCGATAGAGTAGTGTCCCATCCAGAAGGAGTTGAACTCCTGGTCGCTTCACGCTACGGAAACCGTGGATAAGCACCGGCCTGATGAGCCACTAGTCTCGGGTGTAAAAACCCAACAGGCTTACCTTTACCTAAAACACTCGGCAGGAAAGCTCTATCCGTCCCTTCGTACGAATGAGCTCACAGACACCCATGATTGGCTGGCAATCGTTGTGAGTGATGGGGAAGTGAGCATATGCTGTCACTGCCTCCTGCGAGAGCTTGGGCAATTGGCTCCCATGGACTACGGTCGACTGTGGCAATAACCTGAATTCGAAGTTGCATTTTTTTTTGGTTAATAGTCGTGCACTTTTCTGATGTGACACTCGTTTATAGTTTATATTATAGTTTATATTTCCTTTACAGTCTTCCTCATCATAATGGAAAATTATATTTCCAAGCTGGGAAAATTCACAAATCTGGACTTGGAATAGAAACGAGTGATAATAACAAAAGGAAGACCAACCATAATTGGAATAAATTAATTTATTTTAAAAGGTAGTTCAATGGAAGGAAACATGATCTGGGTTTGCATTACGCCCCATATCCAACACCAAACTAACTGTGTGGACAGTCGTGTCATTGCCTTTCTTTTTAGTATTGATTTGATATCTTGTCAATCAAATGATGATTAATATTCCTTTGTGAGTTGATATGTATTTGTAAATCTGACCCGAAAAGAGTCGGTGCCTTAGCAACCATCAGCCTCACTGCACTTCACTGCACACGAGGGATTGTAGTACAGACAGTCATCGACTTATGACCTATGCGAGTTACATCTGATCGACTTTACGACCGCAACTGTCGTGAAGCATGACTCATGATAGTGCAGTGCGAGTGTTGCGTACGACAGTTGTTTGCGCTGCCGGCAGCGCTAGCATCTTAAAAGGCCAAACAGGAGATGATGCAGCTTTACTTTCTAACTGCTCAGAGCTCAGAGCAAATCTATTCATCTACTTTCAATGCCACGTCACTGTGGCGCGAAGCGGAGAGCCAATCCTTTCTGTGTGTGGGCGGGTCCGATACCTTGAAACTTTAATTTTATTGGACTAACACGCTGCAGTGTTTATATGACAGGAAATGCTTCCCAAGTTTTGGCAATCAGCTGCTCTGCGGGTTGAAGTTTTTCCATGTCTATCCATTTGTGTTTGTTTGCCAACTGTGCTTGGCCTCGTGGAAATGAGCTGAACAAAACGAGGGAAATTTATCTCTTTACCCAAAAACAACACACACAGTCTGTGGCGGCTGTTATAATCCAATAAAGTTAGAGTTTGAAGGTATCAGACCCACCCACAGACGAGAGTACAGAAAGGATTGGCTGGCTGCTGCGCGCCACAGCGACGTGAAATTGATAATAAATGTATAATGTAAATGCGTGAGATTTATTCATCTGTTTTTGTTTTACTTGATGGCTTTTTTGTATTTTTATTTAAATGATAGTGAAATTGTGAATTCATTATTCTGTTAAGAAAGGCCACCTGATTTATCTGAGAGCCAGATACATTCATCAAAACAGCCACATCTGGCTTGCGAGCAATAGGTTCCCCTACCCCTGATCTTATGGTGTACATTTACAGAGTATAGGTACAGTATTTACATTCTCAGATTACATAGTGTGCTTAAGTAAAAGTTTTTCATAACGTCATCATTGAAATATATGGAATCGGAAACTTCGGACAATCGGGTACTTCGGACCAGTGTTCCCCCCTATTAGTCCGTTAAACCGAGGCATGAGTGTATTTGGATGGAAAGTTGACATACGACCAGATCACTTTATGACCGGTCTGTCGGAACCAAAAGCGGTCGTAAGTCGACGACTGTCTGTACTTGAATCTGAACATGACTTGGACCTGGAATTTTCATTTGGACTTGTCCTGGTCTCATTTCTTGGTCGTTCCAGATTGTCTGTTTGGTCTTGACCGAGTCTGGCTGTTTCCAGTAACTGAGAAATAAGAATAAATTGAGTGAACTAGGTTTACTTGGACTTTTGTTTTGGTCTTGGCTTAGACTTGAGTCTCTTTGGGCTCAATCTTACTTTGCACTTGGGCCTTTATGGCTTGGTTTTAGCGTGGACTTAAATCACTTGGCTTCAATTTGACTCCGGACTCGACTCAGACTCAGTGAGATTTGCACTCAGACTTGTCCTGGTCTCAACCCCGAGTCCTTCCAAATAGTCTACTTAGGCTCAACTGAGTCTGTCTGTGCTCAGTAACAGAAATTGGACTCAGTGTTGACTTGTACTCTGATCCCATTGGCTGTCTTGGCTTGGGGCTTAATCTTAACTTGGACTCAAGCCTCTTTGGGTTCAATCTTGCTTTTTGCTTGAGCCCCTTTGGGACTTGGTCTTAGCTTGGAATTCTACCACTTGTGGCTATTTCTTGGCTTGGTTTTGAGCCTCGTTGGACTCTGTCTTGGCTTGGACTCAAACCGCTTGAGGCTTGATCTTGGCTTGAACTTGAACCTCTTTTGGCTTGGACTTGAACCCCTGCATTCAGTCTTGAGTTAGACTTGAGCCTCTAAGGTCTGTCTTCACTCTATCTTAACTAGTCCTGGAATTGCTCTTGGAAAATGTTGTTTTGACTACATCTGGCATTCCTTCCTTCTCCCCTGTCAATCACAATTGATACCAGCCCACCATGGCGATGGGTGGATCGTGCCTGTTACTCTGCCCGTGACATTACCTAAGGAGCAAATTTAAATGACGTGCTCAGCCATTTGGAATTCTTTAATTCATCGTCCTGTCTGGTGGGCGGGATTTGGTCAATGAGCAGTGGGGAGCACAGTTACTTATTTTCCTCAGCCTTTTTGTATCAAGATGCATTCTTGACCTAAGCGCAGATTAGGCAAGCTACACCTTTATGACATTACATCATTAATCATTGCAACTTTTTAATTGCCAGTTTGTCTGAATCACTGGTTTTGCCAGTCACGCCCTTCTGAGTAACAAAACCTTTTTACGCATTTTCTGTCCTTCCTGGGTTCTAAAGGAGCATTTCGGGTGTTATGTGTAATCCATCATCGTGATTGACATTTGGGGTGCTATAATTTTGCGTGTAACCACCCAACACCGGAACACAGCACACGGCTGTGCGTCTTGTTACAGAGAACAATTCATCATTCAAGCCTCCAATTAGTCAAAAAAAGTGGTGCAAAGAGCGCATCTAGTATCCAGACAAACCCTAATTAGTCCAAAGCCAGATGTGTTTGTGAATCTCAGGTGCTTTTTCTAGTCTGTCGAGAGCAAGCACAGCTGTGTGTATTTACTATTAAAGTTAAAAAAAAAACAAAAAAAACCTGTGCTGCTGTTTCATAACTATTGGCACCTGGGCGCACCCCCCCCCCCCCCCTTTTCGATTAAGTGTGTGTGTGTGGCTGGTTAGATGTTCTCGAAGAGCACAGTGGGTCTGTGTTCCACATTATTATTGTCGTCTAACACGTCGCACTTCCTCTCTTCACCTCTTGTTCACGCTGCACACACTTGATCTGCTTGAGCTATGATTAAACGCTGGCTTTGCTTCTCTTTCTCATTGTGTGTGTGTGTGTGTGTGTGTGTGTGTGTGTGTGTAAGATGCTGAAGAACATAAGCTGGTACACCGAGCGGGCGTTAACAGAGATTTCTCTCGGCAGTCTGTTAATTCTTGTGGTGATTCGCACCATCCAGTTCAACATGACCCGTACCAGGGTAAGACACCACACACACATACACACTACTTTATTATTTATATTCCAGGCAATCCAGAACAATGGAAAATGGATGAGCCAAAGGGGTATAAAGCCACTATAAATCTGTGCGATGGAATTACAATGGGCTGGATGTGATATCAATAATTGATAGTATCGCGATTATAACCCCTAATAATATCTGCCAAAACAGTAACCTACCACAGTTAAGAAATATCAACTTTACTGCAGAAATGAATGGCTTCTTGGGGACTGTATACGTGCAAACAATGCATGACAATAAGCAGCGATATCCTGAGAATATCGCGATATTAAGTTTTTAGATTTTATCACCCAGTTTTAGTACAATTTAGTAATATTTATGAATAGAATACCTATCAGGGAATTATTACAATTTACACTGTATACACAGAGAGTAGTCTTGGTGGTGTTTGTTTATGAAATAATTAATTGTAATGCTTTGAGTGTGTGAATGTATATTGTTGAAGTTTTTACCCACCCTGTGTGTGTGTGTGTGTGTGTGTGAACTTGATGTGTATTCTTCTTGCCGTCTCTTTTCAGGATAAATATTTGCACACTAACTGCTTAGCAGCCCTGGCCAACATGTCTGCCCAGTTTCGCTGTCTACACCAGTATGCTGCCCAGCGCATCATCAGGTGTGTGTGCGTGTGTGCGTGTGTGTGTGTGTGTGTGTGTGTGTGTTAAATGGCTACAAATCACCAAAAATGGTCATCAAAACTTTTGTTGTTGAGGCTGAGACTGTACTTACACAAACCGATTGACATTCATCACGGTATGATATCCGATATGTCCAACACAGTCGCCATCTTGGATTTTTTTTTTTTTTTAATTTCCTCTGTTCGAAACATTAACCCCAAAACACCATCACCGATCATTATAATTTTTGGTGTCTGATTTGGAACTTGGTGTACCTTTTTCATACCATGGTGTGTGAGCTGAGTGGCATTACCTACATATCCGAGGCTGTTTTTTTTCCCTCTATCTCGATGTTTATAAATTCTTTTGTTAAATATGCAGTTAAATGACTACATGATGGATAGGAAAGGCAACCAGTAGCTGATACATTTGTCTGTGCTGACAGGAACTTGTCCTGAGCGTCCTGTCTGTTGCCGGTCTGAGTAGGAAGACTTTGATTCTGGAACTCTTTGTATTCCTTTAGGGCAAATATGTACACAGAGTACTTTCAGCCAAGTGCACTATTGTTTCACCATCATTAAATAGCCATATTAATAAAAATAATGTCGTCAATAGGTGCTTTAAGGACAAATCCGAATGCAAGATAACTATTGAAATGCCACCATTACACTTACATTCCTGTTGGTACTCAGGGGATCTGTACATTTACAGCTTTTGTAGCTCTTTACCGCAGAGGTTTGTTTTGTTTTTTTCGTATGTCTGCGTTACTATGTGTATTATTTTCCTCATCTTTGCTAGGCAGATTTGCCATGACCTCATTTAGAGTGAAGAAACCAGCCCTGAGACGAGAGCATGGCATGTTAGCAGGCATCAAGTGTTGATCCTGTGCCCTCATTCTGTCTGTCTTAAGTTGAGTCTATGGACCGATGTAATATGGAGGTGGAGGGAAAATCATCGTGCACTTCAATATCATCGGCCATCTTTTTTTTCTTCTTTTTTTCCCCCATCACTCATTATCTCTAGCTGAGGAGCCACTATATGCCGCCAAGCTGGATTAGCAAGACGGCAGCGACGTGTCGGGTATTGAGGAGCATGCAGTGATGATAGAAACGGCATATTTGCCTTAGCAACCGCTCCGATGGCTGGGATGCAAGGGGCCAAGCGCCTTAATTACTCATTCTAGCATTGGATTAGTGCTGCTAGCGGTTAGATCATGACATGGGCTGTGATGTGGCAGATTTTATCCTGGATGCATAAAGCTTGATTTGGGGGTTTTTAATGCTGCGTATTCCACCCATTCCAGTGTCTTTTATAGAAACCCATTAGAGGGAAGTGCAGCAAGGTTTTCTTACTCGAATTCGGAAACGCAAACATTTCCTGGCACTCATTAAAAAGGGTAAATGTGTTGCTATGCCAAGTGTTTCTTTCTCTTTTTTTTTTTCTTTTTTCCCCCCTAAGTTCTACTTTGGTGTTGGCTCAAATTTCCTTTCCTGTGTGTGTGTGTCATTCCTTCAGTGGTTGTGTTTTTGCCCTGCTTTTCCTGCTCTAGTGTTTAGTTTGGCTCAAGTGAGTGTTTAAGGGGTCCGTAGTGTGGGATCACATTAATAAATGTCCAAGAAAAAACCTCAAAACATCAACAATGACAACCGACATGAACCCAAGGCTCACCCTTTCCGGGGGGCTGATGCATACTTGCCAAACAACGCACTGGGATGAAAACACACACTTGCGCATGTGTACAGTGAAAGAAAACGCACACACTCTTGCAGGCAGCACGGCAGGACTGTTCTAAATGTATCGTGGCTGTAGTCCACTTTCCACGACCCATTCCAGCCCTTGGCCAACACGTTTCCTGCATGCTGATGAGCTCCAGAGTTTTATGAGGCTTGGCCCTGCATCACTTGTTTTCTTCGCTCCCAGTTCCTTAAAGATCATGGAAATACTTTGTTGTCGGTTTAATCGCGGCCGTTACGATGCATTAAGCGTCATGTTGATGGTAGCGCCGTATACTTGGGCTGAACGCTTTAAAATGGCCCACTCTGTTCCTGTGTTAGATTTCGGTTTGGGGGAAAACTAACGCTAGCCATGTTCTTTAAAAGATCGTGGACATTTTACCATCATGCCCATGTTGAACATCCCTCTTTGCATCATAAAAAGTCTTTCCACCAGGTTTTTGGGTGTGGCAATGGGGTTAGGCGTACATTGTAGCCGTAAGAGTGTTATCGTAAGGATGGAGAAGCGGTTGGCGTGCCAGTATTTAGTGCGGTTGAGGCTCACACTCTGTGTGGGACACTCCAGTTCTAAGAGCGCTTTGTGCATGGGGGCGTTGTCATTGGTGGAACATTTTCAAATCCTCAGGGTCCCATGAAGGTGAATTTAGTGCTACAGAGACGGTCGTGCTCTTCACTTTGCAGCAGTAGTTTGAGGAAGAAGCACTTGTGGGTGGAGCTCGGTACTCAACAAACCATTTGACTTGTATATCTGTCCCTCGCTCTCTTGTCTGTGTGTGTACTGATGCTGGTTGGCAGCTGGGTGGCGAGGTGCTGATTGTTCTTTGTGCGTTTCCATGACAATTAACTCTTGTCACCATGCTGATTGGTTTTATGCGTCATGATCTCTGATTGGCGGTTATGTGTTGCCATGCTAATTGGCTGTTGGGTCACATGATGCTGATTGGTTATGTATTTCATTTATGTAATGTACGACTCAACATTGCACCTCAATCAGAATGTAGAATTCTGCTGCGCTGTAGGATGGCAAACAAACATAAATGGTGTGTGTGTGTGTGTGTGTGTGTGTGTGTGCATGCGCGTGTGTGCCCGCAGCAAGGAAAAACCGCAGGCGTGTCAAAAATAAGTCTTGTAGTTCAGACAGTAGAAGGATTCATGTAGAATTTCAATCACTTGAAAGGTGTCCCCTCCCCCCACTGATTTTGTCCCGAGTTTGCCAAACATGGGAACAGTTGAAAAAGCAGTGTGAGCAGTTTCCCCCTCCGCAGCTTTTGTAAGTTATTAGTGACCTTGATCTTTTGATGCTCCCGCACTCTGCCAAAATCCTGATTGCAGCTCCGTTCTTGTGGTTTAATGACTCCAGCCTGTTCGGACCAGGCTTCTTCCTCTGTGCTCAGGAAGTGAGAGGAAACACAAGGCCAAGTCTGCTTTAGTCATAAAGGATGAGCCTGAGCAGGACCACACGCTCGGCATCGCATCCCTCGTGCTCCTTTTCGTGTGAACGCAATTGACCTGTTAATCTCTTTTATGCACAGTGTTGAATTTGCGGAAGCGGCGTGTCCTACATGGCTGCGTTTTCCCGACGGCTTTTTGTTTCGTTCTGACTGGTCTTGTTGAGATTTATGTTTTAAATCAGCTGGTTACTTTTGATAGCATGTGGTGTGAGGTCTCGTTTTTGAGAGCTGCGGTCTTGCCATCGCTCACTGAGAGTCTCGGTGACATTCTATTAAAATAAAATGTGGCATGGCAGTAATGTGCATGCTGTCGGCTTTCATGATGATGCAATAGTGGTAATGATGCGTTAAGATTTTTCGAAATATTATCAGATCTCTCACAGATTCCTCCATTTCTGAACTGATCTGCACCTCCTGTACTCGGGAATACACCCGAGCATCGCCGCTGCAGCTTCTTATTATCCTCAGTTGCTATTTTTCCCCTCTGTGATGTCGTCTGGCACTTTCACATTTAACACCCAACAGCTCAGGATTAAAAAAGAGTGAAAAAAAGAAACAGTGCCTCAGCGGGAGCTGATAAAAGACGCACATAGCGTGCTAATGATTTAACGCCTCTCTTGAGACCTGTTTGTTAGCTGCGAGTTCTTTCCCCCTCCTTCCTTCCCTTTTCTATCTCTGTAGCACTTATTGATTTTGTAAGCGATGTGCGAGTCAGTCTGGCAGTTCGTACTAATTGGCAACAACACGAGTCCTGGAGCTCGTTCTCCTCAGACCGATATAGACCGACGATCGCATTCCTCCGCAATCCCGTCCTGACACATCGCACCTTAACAGGGACGTTTATTCTTAATAGCCTCCACTTTATTAACCTTTTACATGAGGCTGTCATGTAGGCTATCTTGTACAAACCTATAAAAGGGCGTGACGGAAAAAAAGTTGTTTTTACTTGGATTTTCATGTTCTGGTTGGAAATGTGTAGAAAAAAAATTCCTGTTGAAATTATCTGGGTGCCATTACTTTAAATCAGTGGCAATGTGGCCGACATTTTGAATTTCTTCTCCGGACAATAACTGTGGGTAAAATATCCTGGCCGATTCGAACCTTTTTCTTGTGGTGGACAGGGGGGTTGGGTTGGGAACGTTTCTTTCAATGTCCGGCATTGCTCGACAAGCAGTATGGCTGCTCAGGCCTCCATCTTGAATTTCTTTTCCATGTCATATCTATAGAATGTATCCAACAATTCAAATAATTTTCTTGGGGGGGGCATACCTTTAAAAACCAGGCTTTGTTTGATCTAAAAGTATCGCCTCTTGAATCTCTTCTCCTGACAATAACCGCAGAACATCTTTACTTCCTCACAATTATTCTTGTGGATGGGGGTTGGTAGAGGAACAGTCCTGTCAATGTTCTCCAGCACTCAACAAAGAATATGACCACCATCTTTAATTTCTTGCCTTGAAGGTAACCAACCAGGCAACATCTTCATGGATTAAATTTAAGTTATTTTTATATGTTGTGTGGGAGTTGGGGAGGGGAGCATTCCTGTAATATTGGTCAGTGCTCACCAAACAACATGGCTGCCATCTTGAAGTTTTGGCTTGAACAATAACTGTCAAACACCTTGAGTGATTGAAGGTGTTTTCATGTAATGTATGTGGTTCTTGAGGGTGAATCCTTTTTAAAATTGGTAACTGTCTTCATTGTTGGTTTGTTGTCTTGGTAATAGATGTTCGTGAATTTGGGGGTGGAGCTTCTGAAGGGGCACTAAGGTGTGGGTGGTGTGCTTTTTGCTTTGTTGTGTTTTTTTGGAGTTTTTCCTTCTTCAGATTGGATGCATCCTTGACTAATGTTTGTCTTGATGTCAGGTGCAACCACAGATATTGACTTGACGTGTGTTAATTAGTAGTAAGTACTGCAAGCATCGAGCATGTGCACTTATCGCTAATCTGTTCCCTTGGTCTGGACCGTTTTTTTATTTTTAAGGGGGGTACAAAGCTCAAACCAGGAGACGTGAGAGACAGAACTGGTTATTTTTAACAGTAACTATCATCAGGGGAACACACCATACTGTCTAGCGCCTTTCCTCCCGCTATCTCACTTTGTGTGTGTGTGAGTGTGTGTGTGTGTGTGTGTGTAAATAAAAATTGTTTATTTGCACCACCGGAACATTTCAGAATAAGAAATTAGATTGGGGGAGGAGAGGTGTGAGAAAAGTGTTGATGGAGAGAGAAAGTAGAGGAAAGAGAATATATGTGAGGACGCAGGGAGATGGAGAGACAGTGGATTTTTTGTTCCCCCCAGGAATGTGTCCGTGTCACGTTTGTGTCTCTTTTTAAATAAAGCACACAAAGAACTTTTATTTAAAAAGAGACACACATGAAAATGGTCCAGACGTGTGTGTCGTCTTGTCTCAGCAGGTCACAGTGACGCAGCTTTCATGCGCTCTGTCTAGCCCCACCCCGCCGACAATAACTCTGTCTGGCAGCCGGCTTTCAATTTCTACCCAGACAGGACCACCTGCCTCATTCTGATCATGTGTTTATCTTCAGACCTTATCCCCCCAACACACACAGAGAGAGAGAGAGAGAGAGAGAGAGAGAGAGCATGTTTACTCTCTTTGTGCACAGTCTCAATAAACCTATAATAATTCAACCTTTTCTTTCTATCCTGGTGCTTTAGTCATTTTTATCACGATTTCCGCTGTCCTTTCATCCTCTTCGCCTTTAATTCAGAGCGGCAAGAGCATCATCTTTCATTTATACAAGGTTTTGGAGTAAGCATACGTGCTGTCCCCAGCCGAGGTTAATATCACTCAACCACAGAACGTTCAGTCAAACAGAGAGAGACACTGGCACTGACGGAGATGTGGAACGAAATGTGGCACTAAAACGGAACGATGTGTGATGCTTGAGGATGAGGAGGGTGTGTGAAACGCCACAGAGCTTAGTTTTGGTAAACTATTCACTCTCGTTTTCATTTATTATTCTATTATAAACAAATATCAAATGTTTGGGGTCTGTACAGGGAAAATTTGTTCCTTATTCCACCTAGGGGTGTGTGTGTGTGTGTGTGTTGCTCTGCAGTCGTCTGGTGAGCTGTTCAGGGTGTACCGTGCCTTTGCACATTGTCGGTTAAGAAGGGCTTCCCACAACTCCAGTAGGATTATGCAGTTGGGTAACTTTCATGAATCTTTTTAAGAGTAAACAACTTTTTTTTTTTTCTTTTTTTTTTTTTGCTTTGCGCATTATTGAGGACAGCCTTGGCGGACTCCAACTCCCACCGGAAACGAATTCGACCTGTTGTTGCCAATACGGACCAAACTCTGGCTCCGGTGATA
Source organism: Plotosus lineatus (assembly GCA_024760905.1). Taxonomy (NCBI): domain Eukaryota; kingdom Metazoa; phylum Chordata; class Actinopteri; order Siluriformes; family Plotosidae; genus Plotosus; species Plotosus lineatus. The sequence goes on from CM045735.1 coordinate 39,669,455, forward strand.
CAGCGACCAAATGGCTCGTAGCAACGGATCCGGAACGACGTATTCTCGGAGCACACCCCACAAGATCATTTGAGGGTCACGGTCGAAAGCCTTCTCCAAATCCACAAAGCACATGTGGACAGATTGGGCAAACTCCCATGCCCCCGCCAGAATCCTGTGGAGCATATGGAGTTGGTCAAGAGTGCTACGGCCAAGACGAAAACCACATTGTTCCTCCTGAATCCGAGGTTCAACTATCGGTCGGATCCTCTTCTCTAGTACCCCTGGATAGACTTTCCCAGGTAGGCTGAGTGTAATTCCACGATAATTGGAACACACCCTCCGGTCCCCCTTCTTAAAAATCGGGACGACCACCCCAGTTTGCCAATCCAGAGGTACAGCCCCCGCTGACCACGCGATGTTGCAGAGACATGTCAACCTAGACAGTCCTACAGCATCCAGAGCCCTGAGACATTCCGGGCAGATCTCGTCCAACCCTGGAGCCCAACCACTGAGGAGTTTTTTTGACAACCTCAGTCACCTCCACTCCAGTGATGGTCTAACCCCCACCTGAACCCCCAGGGTCTTCCTCTTCCACGGAGAGCGTGTTGATGGGATTGAGGAGGTCCTCAAAGTATTCCCTCCACCTCTCGATGACATCCCCAGTCGAGGTAAGCAGCTCCCCACCTCCACTGTAAACAATGTTTGTGGAGAACTGCTTTCCCCTCCTAAGGCATCGGATGGCGGTCCAGAACCTTTTTGAGGCCAACCGATAATCACTCTCCAGGCCCTCACCGAACTTCTCCCACGCCCGAGATTTTGCATCTGTGACAGCCTCGGCTGCAGCACGTTTGGCTTGCCGGTACCTGTTTGCTGCCTCAGGTGTCCCACAGGCTAATAAAACCCGATAGGCTTCCTTCTTCAGCCGGACGGCCCCCTTCACTGCAGGTGTCCACCACCGGGTTCGGGGATTACCACCACAACAAGCACCGACGTCCTTACGGTCACAGCGATGGGCTGCCGCTTCAGCAATGGAGGCACGAAACATGGCCCATTCGGATTCCATGTCCCCCGCCTCCTCCGGGACGTGGTTGTAGCTCTGCCGGAGGTGGGAGTGAAAGGCCTTTCGGACAGGGAACTCCGCCAAACGTTCCAAGCAGACCCTGATTACACGCTTGGGCCTGCCAGGTCTGGAAGGCAGCCTCCCCCACCACGGAAGCCAACTCACCACCAGGTAGTGATCGATAGACAGCTCAGCTCCTCTCTTCACTATATCTAGTCGGTATCTTTCCACCTCACACACCAGATCAGGCTCCTTCCCCGCTAGACAGGTGACATTCCATGTCCCGAGGGTCAGAGTGAGTAGCTGAGGATCGGTCTGACAGAACCCATGACTTCGGCTGTCTCCCAACTCACACTGCACCCGACCCCTAAAACTCCTCTCACGAGTGGTGGGTCCATGGAAGGGTGGATCCATGTCTCCTTTTAGGGCTAGGCCCGGCCAGGCTCCATGGGCAGAAGCCTGACCACCAGTCGCTCACCTTCGAGCCCTCCCCCGGCCTGGCTCCAGGAGGGAACCCAGGTGACCCGCGTCCGGGCAAGGGAGACTGCTTCCTGTGATCTCTCTTAGATGTCATAGGTGTCACAGGGGTCTTTTGAACCCCTTTTCAGGTTTTTTTTGGGGTCAAATGTTGGTCAATGTGGTCATTTTTGATGGTGACCCCCCCACCCCCCCGTGTGGCGTAAATTGCAGTTTGAGGCATTTCTGAAGGACAATAACTTCAAAAGTGAGAAGAACTGGCCTCCATAAAAATTTAGTGTAGTTTAGTGTATCCCATTATCTTGGAAAATAGCATAAAGGGGCTTTCCAGATGTCTAATTTTGAAAACAGGGGCGTCTAAAAATGCCATCTTTTGCCAATTTGGTGCTGCCATAATTTGAAAAACAAAAGCATTTTGAAATGATTGAAATGCATTTTGAAATGGTTTCTCCAAGTATTTTTGTTTAAATGTCATGAATTATGTTTTAGCTATCCTTACAATGATGATGATCCGCTATGGCTTGGGTGTAAAAAGCCCAAGGACCTATACCTTTTATACCTACCTATACTTTTTATCCTTACAAACATCTTGTTTGTAATGATATTGCATACAAGTTGATGAAAGTGGTCTTTGAAACTGCAATATTTGTCATTGATAAGTCCTTAAAAAGTGCTTGCATTTTATCAAGCCTTGGCTGTATGAACCCTGTTGGGATGTAGTTCGAGAAATAAAATGCAATACGGTTTATCATGCTGGCAAAAATGTAGTTGGAACATTTGAGTCTGTCTATTGGTTTATGAGCAAAATTCTGACCCACATCCTTGCACACATTTTCAGCAAACTTAGTGGGAACATTACCCTACCAGAGACCCAGATCTGATCCTGAATTTGTACCGAGTTAGTCCATCGTGAAGGTCAGAGCAAGTTGTCAAACTTTTTGGAGTTCGGCCACTTCTAATTTTGAAATGTGCCGCTACTATGGGACACTCATGGGAAACTAAATATGGACTTTTAGATGGGACAATTAAAATTGACCTTGAGTGACCTTCAACTGTCAATCCCCTGGCATCTTGTAAATCCTTCAATGTTTTTTTTTTTTTTTTTTTTTTTTAACCACCCCCAATTTGTCAATGTCTGTGTACTGTCCAACATAAAAGACAGGCCACAGGGAATTAAAACCCATCTGTGCTGCATGGCGGCTCTTCCTTCCAACCTTCTCTGTGATCGAATTGCTGTTACTTGGAGAACAAGTGGAACCAGTCACTGAAGAGTGTTTTGTTTTGCCTTCTCAGCCTTATTTGTCCAACTGTGTGTAATTTTTAAATCCCATTGGCTGAAAGTTCTTTTGAAAACCATCTAAACAAACAGTGAGCCAGCAGCGTCCCTTATCCAGATGAGAAGAAGGATTCTTGAGTCACGAAGCTCACCGGTTTGATGTGTTGTGCTGTTATCCTGAGCAGGTTTATTGTCTGAAACGATCGGCTGATTAACCTCCATTGTCTCCTTTCTTTGTGTTTGTTTCAGTCTGTTTGCTCTGCTGTCTAAGAAGCACAATAAGGTGCTGGAGCGAGCCACACAGTCTCTGCAGAGGCCGCTGGGAGCAGATGGCATGACGCTACCCGATTACGTGAGTAGATGGGGAGGGGGTGGTGTGGTTGTATGACTGCTGTGTCTTGAGCCACTTGATGAGTTGGGACTCTGGTCAGACGAAAACACTTTTTGCAAGTGGACCTTTGGACGTGGAGGCATTGAGATTCCATGCTAAGCAATTTTAATTTGGCTAACTCCATGCTATCAGATTTTTTTGTTTGTTTTATATCTCTGGGGGAATGCACACTGAGGTACAAGAGACAATCACAAGGTCACATGACTGTCCATGTTGGACCACAGTTCTTGAATCTGATTGGTTGGGAAAGGTTTGGTGATTCAAATCGATATGCTATTCAGGTTAAGCTAGCACGTAATTGTTTCTATGGTAACAGCACATTCACAGGGACATGTAACAAAAACCTTCGTAAAGATTTTTGGCAAGGTGTTTAACAAAGCACTGACATTTCATTAAGCATTAAAGTGAGCCAATCTTTAATCACTTGACAGGCTTTACAAGGTCTGACTGGTTTAATTCACCTCTAAAGACAGTCAGTGATGATGAATGAAAGGTGTGGATTTTTATTTTTATTATTATTATTCCAGTATTTAATGTATTTATGAAATATAAAGGTGGAATAACTTTTTAATAATCAGGTGGAATATGAGGAATAAAATGCATTGAAATGTAATTGGAAACTAATCAGCGTTAGGGGAAACTCATATCTTATGACGTCATGTTGCCTCAGTGATGTTTTGATAATCCTAAACCATAAAAATCTTATTTTAGTTTTCTTTTCCTGTGTTCATGTGTAATAATATGCTAGCTGTTATTCATCTCTGTCTGAGTGGATATCAAAGATAACCCCCTTGATGGAAGAATAATTGTTTTATTGAGCAGTCGCCTTTACATGCTGTTCTATCAGAGCTGCGTTAATCCCCCAGAGAACACAGTGTTCCAGAATGTCCTGTAAACTGCACTACCACTTGTCTGAAAAAATATACCCACAATGGGAACTTTATTTCCAGCTGTGTTCTTCGCTTTTCCTGGGCTTTGGATTATTTTAAATCATGCGTGGCACATTTCCTCGTCCTATTTATAGTGGAAAGATATATTTAAAAAAAAAATATGATGTTGCCCCTTTAAGATCGAATTGCTGATGTCGTGGGGTTTTTATTTTGCGTTAATGCAAGGAGTCTGGAGTGCTGTGAAAGGAAAGCTGTAACATCTGAAAGATGGTGGTCATGATGGAAATTTTAAAAAGAAAGAAAACAATTGGTTTCACATCACAATGAAGACACCAGTGATGTAAATGTATTTTTGTTTGTCTTGTTTCTGTTATTCACAATGATGCTAACCGTTGTATTTCTGCTCGTGACCACTACTGGCTCTGTGCCTCATGCGAGTGTAGTTTGTTAATAAGGGGTAAAGATCAGGGCTGATGTCTTGTCTCAATCCTCACACACTGTCTCAGGGGCGGGGGGATGTGTACGGCTACAACTGGGGGGGTTCATCATGGACAGCAGCAGGGTAAAGTGTGTGTGCGCGTGTGTGGTTTTTGTGTCTGCATTCCATCCACGTACACATGCACCCAAACGCACACCCCGTAGCTCTGCTCAGACGTCTGGCGCGTGTCTGAGTGGGTCAGACTGCTGTCTGCTGCCCTCATTAATGCTCCTCACACACTCCCCTGTGCCCCTCTTTTGTCATTCCCTTGTTTCTGTCACTCCACTAGTCTGTCTCATCCTTTCTTCCATGTCTCAGTATCTCTTGCGCTCTCTCTGTCTCTCTCTCTCTCTCTCTCTCTCTCTCTCTCTCTCTCTCTCTTCTTTTGTCTCTGTTTCTTTTTAGCACACTCAGTATTCATGCTTTCATCTCTCAACATCCACAGCATAGTACAGACTTGCGCTATATCTTACACACACGCACAATCAAAGTCACACTCAACACCTAGAATGCTAAAATCATGCCACCCAAACAAAACAGCTCTATTCACCTCTCTACCAACATCTGTCTCCATCTGTCTTTCTCTTTCCCTCTACCTACATACCTCTCTCTCCATTGCGCTCTCTACCTCTCGTCATATTTCTGTCTCTCTCTATCAACCTGTATCCATCTCTTTCTCTCTCTCCCCTCTCTTTCTACCTCTGTCTACCTACCAGTACCTCTCTCCCTCTCCCTCTACCTAACCCCCCTCTCGCCATCTCTTTCTACCTATCCCTCTCCATCTCTCATCACTTTCTACCTACCTCTGCCCCTCTCTCTATCTCACTCTCTCTCCCTCTGTGTGTGTGTGTGTGTGTGTGTGTGTGTGGGAAGAATATTAAACTCTGGATTCTCGGATCTAACTTATCACCCCATAGCTTAATGATTATTCCACTTTTTTTTTTCCTTCCTCAGTTTTTTTTTCTTTTCAACGCGGACAGAGGTGTCTTTTTTTGTTGTTGTTTTTTTGTTTGGGGTTTTTATTTTTTATTTATTTATTTATTTATTTATTATTATTATTTTTTTTTTTGGGAGGGTGGTTTTTAAACCCCCCCCCCCCCCCCCCACACACACACACACACACACACACACACACACACACACACAACCCCTCTTCTTGTCTGCTCTGATAGGGGTCTCATACCGTTGATACAAGGTTGGGATTTCCTTATTTCGAACGTGGGAAAACTGCACACACTGCCTGTAGTAAATAGGAGTCATGGTGTCTAAAGATATGAAAATCTGTTCTATTTAAATGCGAAGCAGTTATCCAGGGACACACGGTGACCCAGACGTAATACCGGGGGGGGGTATACTGCTGGTGGGGCGCCGCCATGCTCCGACTGCAGCGTGCCTCCGATTGGTTCACTCACCGTCGAAATAAATTTGGATCGTGGCTCTGTCATTTCAACCCCAGACAGTGTTATCGCACTCATTACAGACCTGTTTCGACTGTACGTCACATAACAGGAAGATATCAAAGCTAAGAACATGGCAAAGGAACCTGAACAGCGTGCTTTTCTCTAGGGCTTTGGGAGGTTTCCAAATATGGAGAGAGGTTAAGTGAGCGAGACAGGACAGGGAGGTCTATTAGAGGGGAAAGAATGCTGTTTGGGTGTGTAACTTGGCCTTGGAGTGCGTACTCCTTTCTTTTTTTCTTTTTTTAATTGATGATAAATTGCCTGATGTTGTGATTTGATTTTACAAAGAATGAAAAATATCTGAATTATTAGACAAAAGCTTCCACTTTTACCCATGTAACCGATACACACACACACACACACACACACACACACACAGAGTGAGAGAGCTGATTTCTTTGTGCTGCATTGCCTCGGTCTGAGAGAGAGCGCGCGTGCGAGCGAGATCCTGCTTTCGTGCCATCATACTTTTATCTTGCACATTTTCACCACCAAGTTTCACCACACTGCTCTTAATGAGTATCTGGTTGGTTTGCCAGACTGTGCAAGAGAGATAAAAGAAAGGGGACACAGAGGGACGAGCAAGAGACTGATGGTGTCCAAAATGGAGAAGATAATGGACAGTGTGATGAGTGACCGACAGGAGCGAGAGAGAGAGAGAGTGATTAGAAAGCCTGAGCAACAGGAACACAATGGGAATCAGACAGAGCGAGAGAAACAGGGAGAAGGAATGAGAGAGAATGGTAGGGGGTGCCAGGGAGCCAGACAGAGGAAGAAAGATGGATAGAGAGGGGAAAAACACACACATGAAGCAAGAGGTAGTGAAATGCAGACAGACAAATGGGTGAGTGGGTGAGTGAAAAACAAGCTGAGAGATGGGGTGGTGTAGACAGAGATGCTGAGAAAGAGGAAATACTGAGGTATGGAGAGAGAGAGACACTGAGGAATAGCAGGATGCAGAGAGAAAGAGAGACAGGGATGCGATTATTGTGGGGTAGAAGGAAAGAGAAGGTAGGTTGGAGGGATGGTTGGAGAGAGAGGGGGGGATAGGCATTGAGACATGGTGGTATAGAGTGATGGAAAGATAGTGGAATAGAGAGGGAAAAAGTGGGGACTTGAGAATGAGGTACGAGATGGGGATAGAGTAACAGGAGTAGAGACGGAGAGAGGGATGAGAGTCAGTAAAGAGAAGTAAGGGTGTACAGGATGTGGAGCAGCAGTTCCGGGGTTACTGTATATGTGGTTTTGTAAAGGTTGTGAATGACAACAGGAAGTGATGATGATGTTTCCTGGTTGTTTGAGGGGGTGTGAGATGGTGCAGGTAAGATCACTGAACATCGGGATAGATGCCACCTCAACTTCAGACTAAAAAAAGAACAGGAAGTGCAGGAGGGTTTACAGACTGGAGTCTCATCGCTGCCATTCCACTAAGGATCGAGTACAGTGCCAAAAAAGGAAACGCCGCGGGTGACGTGAGTCTAAAAGTGACAGCTGGGTGGCGAGACCGAGCCTGAGGTGTCACATGATGTCATGCTGTTCCTCAATTAAAGGGAAAGGGAAAATATTTGCTTTTCTGTATGATTTAAATGGGCAAATTCTGGTCGTTATTCTCAAACTCTGAATCCAAATGTATTCTAAAGTCATGCATTCCCAAAATCACCCCCCCCCCCAAGGGGGAGGGGCAAGGCCCCCTGTTCTGATTAGTCAGATGACTTGTGGAGTGGCTGGGCATGTTAATGAAATAATTACTCTTTACAGCTGTGATGAGCTGACATGCATCTCAGAAAAAGCGTCAGATTACAGGAAGAGTCCTTCCTGCTCCTTTTAGGCAAGAAGTTTAGTTAAAAGGAAAACATGTATCGAAAGTGTCATGACATCTGAGTTGATTGTCAAGACATCACCGCATTGTGTATGTTTTCATTAATATCATCATGAATGTTGCATCATACGTTATATGTTATACCAGTGTCTCTCCCTGTGCACTTTAGGCATACTTAAATTAGAACATGGTAATGACGTCACTTCCATGAAGCTGGTCTTTCAATATTACACCATGCATCTGACACACCATATTGCATCAGTCCTTCTGAATGCAAAAGGTAACATGGGCAGTACCGCATGATCAGGACTAAAGTGCAGCACTGGTCCCATAGATCATAGAAAGTTCTGGTGAGGGAAAACCGAATGTGGTGTCGTGAGGTCAGGTTTGAGGTTATGTCCGCGGACACTAATATGAATTCGGCAATCTCTTAGCAGAACTCTGTAGGCATGGAACATGACTTTATTATTTGGCCTGTGTCCATGTCTGAAATAGAAACCAATATTTTGTTAAAAAAATAATACAGGCTCATAAACAGACAATCTGACTGGCAAGCTTTCACTGAGCAAAACAGCACGGAACATGAACTTGTTAAATGGATCATTACACTGATTGAAGTTGTTTCAGCCCTTAAATCAGGGGTCCACAACCTTTTCACTGCGGACCGGTCAACGCTTGACAATTTTACCACAGACCGGGTGGGGGGGGGTGGGGTGTCATAGATTGTTTATATCGGAAATTTAATTTATCTATATAAAATATTAATAATGATATTAATAACAATAAGTGCTTCATTAATGTTATTTTTCAACAGCTGAAATAATGTTGGTTGGGAAGTAGAGCTTGAACTTTTCTTAAAAAAAAAAACAAAAAAAAAACACAGGTGATGGTGCACCAGCAGGGAAAATGAACGCTCAGGCTCAGTCTCACCCAAAATCCCCACTATTGTTTGAAACATGTCCAATATGCCTCTGTTCATGTGCCATCCCCATGTGAATTACATTTTAGCGCTCAAACGACCGACATGTAACCGAGAGAATCTGGTCATTTTTCAAAATAAAAGATTTTTCAAAAATAAACATCGTTCAGACTCCGATAATAAATAGAACAGAAATAATGAATTATTTCTTCTGCTGACCGGTACCAATTGAGCCGCGGACCGGTACCTGTCCGCAGATCGGTGGTTGGGGACCCCTGCCTTAAAGTAGCCGAGCTACTTTTATGAAACCAGCCTTGGTGTTTTCAGGCATCACATCATCTCATTTAAAGGAGCAAATGAATTTCTAGCTTTTTGAAATGACAAATAACAAGTATTTTAATGGTTTTGGATTTTAAAATTGTAACCAACCATAAAACAAAGCAAAAAGTAAATATAATTATGAATATAAAATATAATTAAAAAATATTGAATCGTGATACTTTCAGAATCAAACCAGCACTTGGGTATCGTGATATCATATCAGGGCTCCCTTGTGATCCCTGTCCCGATCTGGCTGGTTGTGTTTGTCCTGGGATTGATTGGTGATGTACCGGGTGTAACAATGGAGTTGGTAAAACCGCTTTGTTGCATCATTGTAAAACTCTCTGCAGTATTTCCCAACACCATGGTGTCTGTACACTCTGTTCCGCGTATAAAGGATGTGTGGTGATGCTAGGTGCCATCTGGGTGAATTCGTTTCTGAACAGGCTGTTCAACGGATGACCCTGATGGTTCCACAGCAGAGCGAGATGTAACCTCAGCTCCTTTAGGGTGAAGATGAGGGATTGCACCAAGTTACAGTGTATAACTTTCCCCATCTGATTCAGACACACAGACTGTCTGGTGCAAAAGTGGGAAAATCAGGACTTTCCTCAAGCCTCATGTGAGAGACTCAGGAAAGGAGTGTGTCAGGTGTGTGTGACTGGAAGTTAATTGAGTATGTCAGGTGTGTGTGACTCGGATTGCCTTGTCTGTACCTACCAAGCTTGTTTGTTTGTGTGTGTCCGTGTTGAAGTTCTATGTCCGTGTCGGGTATTTATGGTCCGTGTTTGGGTCCTATGAAAGTGAGATTCTATGTCAGGGTTAGGGTTTAGGCAGTTTTAACACCAGCATTGGGGTTTTGGGATCAGCAATATTGGGGTTCTATGTTGGTGTTGAGGTTTTAACATCAGTGTAATGGTTCTATCAGCAATGGAGGTCTTTGTTAGTATTGGGATTTTAACAAAAGTGTTGCAGTTCTATGTCAGCATTGGGGTTTAATGGTGTTTTTAGGGTTCTTTGTGTCAGTATTGGGATTTTAACAATCAAGTTTGGGGTTATGTACATGTTAGGGTTTTGTGTCAGTGTTGGGTTTTTAATGTCAGTGTTGGGGTTTTACATCAGCATGAGGTTCTATGTCAGTGTTGGGGCTCTCAGACACTGGCAAGTTCACAGTCTCTGTGCTGAACGTTCCACATGCTCCCATTCATATTTCAAGCCTTCTCTACTCCATACCGTCTCTGGTGTCTGTTTAGCATTTCTCTTCTTTCCGAGTGAAAGAGGAACTGGATTGTTGAACACACACACACATGCACACGTCTGTCATTTCTCCCTGTCCTGTTAGTAAGCTCTTCTTCAAAAGTCTTTGTTTGTTTGTTTTTAGCCTTACGAGCCTTAACACTGGCTTACCTCTGGACATTGTACACTGCAGACAATTTTACAGTAAATAATTGCGGCCCGTGAAGAAATATCCACCCCAGCATTTGACACAGTTTTACATGATAATTATGCATTCATCATGTTTTCATTCACATGTGATCGGAGTCTTTCGCCAGAGATGAGTGTGCAGTTTAAACGTTAATTACGGTCAGTCACATGTAATTGAGCTACAGGAGCTAGAGCTGTACTGAGAAAGAAACACACCAGAATCATTGCGTGTGTAAGAGAGAGAGAGAGAGAGAGAGAGAGAGAGAGACAGTGAGCTACAATTAACACACACTGATGAATTAACCAGATCTGAACACACACTGGTACTATTTGTCCGATGTTTAACTTCTCGTTCTGATTACTTTTTTCTTTTTTACACTATGCTTCATCTGTTTTTAAAAATAACAACTACGTGGACACATTTTCAAAAAAAAAAAATTACAGAATCGCTAGTACTAACATTTGTACTTTTTCCATTTTTGCAATTTCTGATGCTGCTGCAAGGAAATAAGGTGGGAAAGAATTGAGGTGTGTTCTAGGAAAGCAGTGCATATGCACACACACTCAGCAACAGACATCTCATCTTCACCTCTGGGTGCCGCATAGCTCACGTACCATGTGACTCCTTTGCAAACATCTCTGATTAGATGGGATGATGATGATGATAAAGCTCATGTAAACATCACCCGAGTCGTCTCGTCTGCCGCGTATGTGACTGGTGTCATGGGAATGATCTGTTCACTCATGGCTTTGACGTCGTGTCTGCATGATACCGTTGGTATATCAGGTGCTCTCAGAGGATGGGCGTCATGGGAGATCTGTACTTGACCTTTTCTTTCTCTGGCCTGCGTATCGTTTCAAACTGAAAACATAACAAGAAAGAAATTGGAATCAGAATCTCCCTCAACTTCTTCAGGAGATTGTGAGCTTCAGAATAACACGAGGCCGCAGCCTTTGAGACTTGGAAGTCCAAGCTAAAACTGGCTGGGATGTTTGAATGGACATATTTGTATCCATCCTGTTTTAATCAGAGAATTATGAGATCAGGGATACAGAAGTGGAAAGTTGGCAGCTTTTAAAATAAAAATATTTTAAAGCATTTCCTTACCCTTTATAATTTTTTTTATATAAAAAGGGGTGAGTGGCATACTCATACCCATCCTGTTCACCAGTCTGTGCATCATTGTCCAATTAAGTGCATGCGTCTGTGAACTCTGGGACATGGAAGTGGGTGATTTACACTAAAAAGAAAATAATTTTTTTAGGGTGGCGTGGTGACGCAGTGGTTAGCACCGCAACAAGGGTCTGATTTCCAAGCTCAGAGCATGTTTTGTGTGGAGTTTGCATGTTCTCCCCGTACTTGTGTGGGTTTCCTTCCAGTACTCAGGTTTTGTCCAACAGTTCAAAAACATGCACAGTTGGCTGATTGGCTGTTCCAATCTCCCCTATGTGAGGGCGAGTGCTAATGTGGAACTTCCAAATGTGTGTTGGTTCAGGGTGCACCCTGCCTTCTCCACGAATTGGCTGAGAGGACCGCCAGCCCCCAGCAACTGTAATTTAGGATTAAGTGGCTTGGAAGATAAAAAATTTTAAAGACTACTTGGGAAGGTGGTAAGGACATTCTCTGACCCATCCTTTCAGTTTCAGTGAGTATTGTTTGTCACTTGTCATTTGTGAAGTCAGGAATGCAGAAGTGGGTAGTTGTTAACTTTCCAAAATGGCAGATTCATACTCGTACCCATCCTGTTTCAGGCTGAGCAGCATTAGTCAATGGAGTGCATCTGTGAGATCTGGGATGTAGAAGTTGGTGATTGGCAGCCTTTAAAAAAAAAAAAAAAAAGAGCGAGCGAGAGAGCAGTGAGAGGGGCATACTTGTACCCAACCTGTTTCAATTCGATTGACTTTAGCCAATCATATGCATCCATGCGCTCAGGGATACAGAGGTTGCCGGGTTTTTTTCAGCTTTTTAAAAACGATCTTTAAATATTGCTATAAAAGGTATAAACTATAGTTGGACTCATTGGTATCCTGACACCATTACCAGAAGAGCATGAGTAATTTTTTCATGATGAAAAACAACAATACAGTCATCCCTTGCCACTCCACGACTTGAATGTTGTGGCCTCGGTGCATCGCGGTATTTTCCACAAGTATCCAAAATAAAAAATATTCATAAAAAAAGTCAAAATTCGTGCTGAAACTCGCAGGGACCCAAGGCAGGCTGCATCCATTGTTTACAAATGACAGACTAAAGTGCCCCTCCTCCAGTCCCAGTTCAGGCAGAGACCGCCCACTCAACTCAATCTCGCAAGCTGATTGGCTTAGATGCGTGATGCTGTAGCCTCGCACATTCCTGTGGGAATTTTTGTGATTTTGTGATCTTATAGTGTTTGTGAACGTCCTGCATCTTCTAAGGCATCCAATGAGTCCAAGAAAAAGCGAAATATGATGACAGTGACCCAAAATTGAAGTTGCTAGATATGCTGACGGCGGGCAATACGTATGCCCATGTAGCACGCCATTACGGCATAAATGAATTTACCGTGCATTACATCAAAAAAGATTAAGATCAAGCGGAGAAGAGCTATTGTCAGAGGTGAGTACAGTACTTAAAGTATTTATATATAAATTCTATTTCAATAATACATTACAGTATTTACATATGCATATAACTGTGTAATGTTTAATATACACTTCTTGATATTGTATAGATACGAAAACATACATATGGTAGAAATGAGAGGGGTGAACCTACTTCGCGGTTTTTCGATTATCGCAGTCAGGTCTAGTCTATATTATCCGCTAACTTCAAGGGGTGACTGTAATAATAATAATAGTAGTGCAGTAAAAGGTCAAAACTGAGAAAAATTTATGATGACCCCTTTAGCAATAAAATTATTATAATAGAAAATGCTAAAAATTGATTGAAGCCAACAATTTCTCACTGTGGCCCCCTGATTGAATCTTGGGCTCCCTGGAGACTCCCACTCCTGAAATAACACTCCTGTTCTAGTTGTTTGTACACTGAGGGAAGAGAGATGGTCAGATGAGTCAGAATGATTCATTTATTTATATATGTATATATTTTTTGAAACACTATGTACATCTGCTGGGGGTGTTGGTATAAAATCTTGTGCCAAGAGTGCCATTCATCCAGTCAGCCACCCAGGTGCCTGGGTCACCCATTTACATCTGACCTGAATTCCCCGGAGTGTATTTATGAGCATGTGTGTGTTCTTGTAGGCTAATCTCATTAGTCTTGTGCAGAGCTTACTGTTGAAACCAGCTCAGGACTCGCCTTCTCCTGTTCTCTCAGTCTCTGCTTGGGTCTAATTATCATGTTTGCTGCCTGACATCGTGCCAGCCCCCCATCCCTCCCTCTTTTTCAATCCATCTCATAATTAAACTGGGTGCCCTGATTCATAGTCCTGGCATTAGCTCAGAAGTCATAAATGGCAGACCAGACAGATTCTCGCTTCTCTTTTCCTGGAAAATCCTCCGTCTTTCTCTCTCACACGCGCTCTCTCTCACGCTTTTGGTCTGGCTCTCTAATGTATTTATACCACTCAGCACGATAGTGTGATGGAAGACTTCACCTGGACTAACTACAAATGAAGCCGACTCTGATGCTGTTCTTACATAGCGACCAAACAGCCATTTCATTGAAGTTTGAACTGATTTATCTGCCCAGTCCCAAAGTATCTGAAGAAATGGGGGTTCTCAGTAAATGTATTTAAACTGTAAGTACTGATTACACTACTGTCCAACACTCTTCAGAAACACTGTCCAAATCAACCACTCTTTTCAGGAATCCCCTCCTACACCCTGCCAGCCAGACCCAGCAGTCTGTTCTGTATTCTGTAATGATTTTGATGAAATAATCTTCTTGGACAAAATTAATAACGTTAACAGTCTCCATGGCTATTTTTATGGCTGCCGCCCTTCTTCAGACCTCTACCAGCCTTCCTGGGGCAGCCATGAAGGCTGACAGGCAGCAGGGGGCAGGGGAGTCCTTATCATCATCATTCCCAGAGCAGTGTCCAATTGAAAACCACAAGTGTCTTAAGCCATCCTGGAGCTGTGCAGGACGTCTCCAGGAGTCAACGAGTTGGGTTCCTGTTGCTCTTACGATCAGGTTAGAATTTTCCCCCCATCCTATGCCATGAAGTATTTAATCCAACGTCTGACTCTGAAGTTCACGTGCTGCTGTTGTCTAGAGCACTGTTTCCCAACCCCTGTTCCGCGGCACATTAGTGTGCCGTGATAAATCATCAGGTGTGCCGCGGAAGATTAACCAATTTCACTTAGCGTGTAGCAACAGTGCTGTTCTGCTAGAGGGCAGTATCATTTTTGTTCCATGGTGTGCCTCGTGATTTTTCTAATGTAAAAGGTGTGCCTTGGCTCAAAAAGGTTGGGAAACACTGGTCTAGAGCAAGAACTTCTGATTATTACAGGTCAGTTTACCTTTTAATTAAAGTTTGAAAACTTGCGTGGTCTTGGACAGTCGTGAACTGTAGCACAGGCATGTGCTTATGACATCACATTTAGGCAGACCCTTGCATTGATTTTATTTGTTTTTTGGGGTGGAATCCATTATTAAAGATCCAGATATGACGGAGACGTGATTTGGCAGCAAGGTTGAAGTATTTAGAATTAGCAACAACGCCATCGATCAAACTGTAAATGATGGATCACAAAGCAATGGGTTTAAATGTGGATGAATACTCGGACCCTTTATATTTGTTTAGTATTGGATGGCGTCAGAGCCGATGCTCTGTAATTTCCAAACTAGAGGACATCAATATGGTATATATGTACATCTTTACCTTTATTATGAATGTTTTTTAAGAGCCCTCGTGTTCTTGTCTACTTTACTAAACTGTTCTTTTTCCGATCCTCTAGAATGGGACGTCCCATTGCAAGGCAACCGAGTATTTCAGACTTTGTCCTCCATTGTTATGCCTCCATGCCAGCAGTAGCATCAGCCATCCAGGCCGTTCTTGTGGACACCATATCTTGTGTATTTTGAGGGATTTTCTTAACATGGTACAAATACCCACGTTTACGCCAGATAGAACTGTGATTAGGTCAAGAACAGTGCTTCCTTGTGCTCATTTCTTGCAATCAAATGCAGGTTCCAAGAATACTCTCAGGCTTGAACATCAACTCTAAATTAATCATGAACTTCTTAGAATTTGAGGTAGCAGGTCAAAGGTTGAGGTCACTGGGCTTCATGTTGGTGCCGTTCTTGTGCATGCTTTGTATACCTCGTGAAGGCATATAACTGCCAGGTGGTAGTTCTAGTCGTTATACTGTCCAATAGATTTTGGAACATTTCTGTGGGAGAGTGTATTCATTCAGCTAAATGAGGTCCGGCACTGATATCTGGCATTAAGTCAGTGTTCCACTGTCAGATGGGGTTGTGATCAAAGATCTCTGCAGGCCACTTGAGTTCCTCAACAAGCTCCAACCTTAGTAAACCCTTTGTTAAGTGCTAATAGCAAATCGTCACAACCAATTCTGTACACAAAGATACACACTATTAATAAAACAATCATTCACATGATTAGTTGAAGACTGGTTACTTCCCCAGGACAGCCACACCAGGTGGCTGTCACTCTAGGCCAGGGGTCGGCAACCTTTAACACTCAAAGAGCCATTTCGACCCGGTTTCCACGGAAAAGACAACACCGGGAGCCGCAAACACTTTTTGACATCTGAAATGAATATGTTCGCATATATATATATATATATATATATATATATATATATATATATATATATCTCGTGCGTTCAAACTCAGACACCCATATATCTCTGTCAGCTATGTCAGCCAGCTCAAGATCAGGTTGACTTACACCTGCAAATGCAGACACATTTAACAGGGATGGGTCGATGGTCAGGGGAGCGACGGGGAAGGATAATGTAGCTTTTTCCTCTCTAAACTCTTGGAATCGTTTCCCAAACGATGCTTGCATTGTAGTAATTACAGACTGCAAATACTCTGAATTTATCACCTTGTTCGCTTGTTTGAACTCCCTTAAGGAGGAAGTGAGACAGTGTTCCTCTCTCTAAATCTCTCACAAACACTGTCAGCTTGCGCTCAAACGCCAACACCTCTTCCAGCATGTGTAGCGCTGTGCCTCCTCTCCCTGAAGTATTCAGCGCATTCAGGTTCGCCATCATGTCCACCATGAAATACAGCTTTTCCAGCCACTCCTGCCGTTCCAGCTCAGGAAAGGTGAGTCCTTTGCTGCTCATGAAAGTCTTCACCTGTCCCAGACATGCAGCAAAGCGTTTCAGCACTTCTCCTCTGGACAGCCACCGCACTCTGTTATGCATCAGATCAGAGTACGTGCCACCTCATCCAGTAATGAACGAAACTGAAGGTGATTTGAACCTTTTGCAAATGAATCTGCCCATGCATCATTAAATGCTCTGTTTTCTTCAAATATTTTTCTTTTCTTAGATTTATCCATCCGTGGCCTACCTAGGGTTGAAAGTCTCGATAAATGTACGGCGTTTTGGCGGGCTGTCGGAGAGTGTGACGCATTTTTAAGCGATTTAAAAATAATACAATCTATATATATTATTTTATTTTAATATTTACAGATCACAATAATCATACAATTTACAGCTACAATTAAACAAACGAACAGACACAAATAAAATACTTTAAGATATTGTGCAGTTTTGGTGTTGCTGGGCTTTCCGCGCATGCCGGCTGTCAAATCTGCCTGCTGACACGTCAAGTGCTGTCGACGTTGTGTTGAACATGTCACAATAAAAGTAGCTGTCAGTTGTCCATTGCACAGCAGACAGAAGCATTAATTGTTCTACTCAGCTCCCTACAATATACTTAAAATCGGATACTTGCAATTTATTTTCCCAAGCCACGCAGAGCCGCAGCATAAGGATGAAAGAGCCGCATGCGGCTCCGGAGCCGCGGGTTGCCGACCCCTGCTCTAGGCTAATCCACAACTCATGCTGCTTAGCTTGGCCATGTGACAGTTAGCCTCATGAGCTAACACCCTGGCTAGATAATGCTCAGCAGTTCCTTTTTTAGACCAAAAGATGCTGTTCTGCTCATCAACTGTTTCAAAGCAAGAACTGCTGAAGTGCTCATCTTTATTTAGCTCTGCATTTGCCAAGTAAGAACCGATTCTATGTTAGAAGTCTGTAGTTTTGTCGCTTTGTAAACACCCCTCAAGGCTCTTTGTACTTTTGTTTCCTGTCTATGACAGGGATACGTCATCGTTTTGAAAGCACTCATGTAAGTCAACCTTGCCATCTTTGATGTTCGTTCACGTTCTATTCTCCACACGTCCACTGCATGAACGGTACAAAAGCCATTTAGAGATGCGAATCTGCCATTGCCGAGCAGATGTTACCTGGCTTAAAGAAT
Source organism: Plotosus lineatus (assembly GCA_024760905.1). Classification (NCBI taxonomy): domain Eukaryota; kingdom Metazoa; phylum Chordata; class Actinopteri; order Siluriformes; family Plotosidae; genus Plotosus; species Plotosus lineatus. Next base: position 39,687,358 of record CM045735.1, read on the forward strand.
AATTTTTTTCTTCTTCAAAGTTTTGCCCCACCCACTTTTTTCCTCCATTTTTATCTTTCATTTTCTTCTGCAGCCAGTAGTGTTTGTTTAAGGCAAAATAGACCTTTTGATGTGGTCAGGTTGTTTGGGTGAACGTGTCCTCCAATGCAAATTTGCTGGGGCATAGATCCTATACTAGATAGATACTATTGTAAGATCAATATCATTTTTTTGTTGTTTGTTTGTTTGTTTTTTTGTTTTGTTCCTGGGACATGTATTTGCATGTAAATAATTTGTGTGCTTCTGAATAGGCTTGTCTGACCTGTGTGTGTGGGGGGGGGGGGGGGCTTCTTCACCATAAGAATATGCCTACAGGAATACACTCACTAAGGTGTGTGCACTTACACACATTGTTGTTCTTTTGTCTGTCTCAACACTTCCCATGTCGTTTTTATGGAAGCTTCAGTTCTGTTAGCTTTCTCCAATGTCCTGCCCTCTGTGTGTTTGCCTTGATGTATGTAGTAATATTCTAAAGAAAGCAACTTTCCACTGGTCCTATTCAGTGTCACCCCCTCCAGCCTCCTCCACTGTTCTCCTTGGTGTCCTAGCCTCCACTGTCCTGCTCGGTATCCCTCCTTCCAGCCTTCTCCACTGTCCTGCTTGGTCAAAGTTCCACCTTTCTGACTCACTCTCAGCTTGCTCCACCAGGCCAGTGGTCCTGAACTCCTTTGTGTAACATTTCTTACAGGTTGTTGATTATCTGTCCAGCCATTCTTCTTGTTTCTCTTCTTAATCCAGGAACCTCACTCAGACCTTCTATCCTGGTTTGCACACTATTCCCTCATCAAACCCCGTCTCTTGCTGTTCCCATTATCCCTCTGTCTCTTCTCTCGTTCTTCACACAATTCCACCCTTTCCCAATGGCCTTTTTTCTATGCCTCCATTAAGCCTCCTTTTCTGGACTGTTCACTCTACTACTCTGGCCTGGTTTCTGCCCTTTTTGTAGAATTTTTATTGGTCTCCTCCAGTGGCATGTGCCTCAGTCTTGCTCTCACCACCATGAACATGAAAACCCCAGTCTCAGCCATTCTTCATCTTCGACCAGTCACATTATCCAGCCAGTTTGCTTTCCTCCAGGCCAACCTCCCCTGCTTCACAGCATGTTTTCAGAAATAAATACTTCAATTCACAAATATTTTTTTAATTATTTATCAAACTTTCTCTTTTAAAATGTAAATTCTAAAGTCATTTTTTATTTATTACTTTTCCACATACCATAATTCCTTCCACGTGATTTTATCACGTCCATGTCTCAATTATTCTTCTTAAACGGTGGAAAGCAGTAAAAATGAAATGCATCCAAACTTTTATTGATGCTCTTGGGGTTCCTTAAGAAAAAGGAGTGAGGGGAAGGAGGACCTGTCACAGAGAGATGGACAGTCGTGCAGGAATGCTGGGGCTGAGGATTTTTTGGTCGTACTTCCTGCTACTTTTTTGTGCCTTTGTTCTACTCTGTGCAGACAAATTATGTCAGGGGCTCTGGCTAACCTATTTTAGACCGTAAGTCATACACAGTACAGTGAAGGACGGTGGGAAGTACACAAGAAAGGACAGGACAAGGTTCCATACACTGCCGGGCCACATTGCAGCTGTAGGCAGCATCAGAGGAGCAGCATGGCTCGTACTAAACATAGATGTCACTATTATTTACTATTAAATTACTGTACAGTCATTTTGGTGTGTGTGTGAGAGAGTGAATGAGCAATGAAAGGAATGCACACACTATCAAACTGTGAACAAATACATACATCTTGAGGCTTTCTTTTTTCCTCTCTCTCTCTCTCTCTCTCTCTCTCTCTCTCTCTCTCTCTCTCTCTACATATATATATATATATATATATATATATATATATATATATATATATATATATATGTATGTGTGTATATATATATATATATATATATATATATATATATATATATATATATATATATATATGTATGTATGGATCTTTTGTTTCCTATCTGTCTCCGATCTCCTTCTCTCCTCTTTTTCTTTTCTTTTTGAGTTTTCGATCTGTCTCTCTTTTCTCTCATTCCTTTTCTCTCTCTCTCTCTTGCTCTCTCTCTCTTTTTTTCTTTTTAATTCTTTGTCTGTTCCTTTTTGTTTCTCTTTCAGACGCAGGACCTGAGTGTGATCGAGGAAGTGATCCGGATGTTGTTGGAGATTATAAACTCGTGTCTGTGTAATTCGCTGCATCACAACCCCAACCTCGTTTATGCTCTGCTCTATAAGAGGGAACTGTTCGAGCAGTTCCGCTCACATCCCTCCTTTCAGGACGTCATGCAGAACCTCGACACGGTGAGAGAGAGAGATTGATGTTTTTTGTATCCCTGTATCACATATGTACTGTTGAATCAAGATTATATGAAAGTCCAGTGCTGTGGTGGTTATTGCAGGGATGAGAGTTTTCTGCTTTTTGACGGAATTCCACTTTTTTCAGTCAAAATGGACCTTTTTTATATTGTTGCAAATCCGTTGAGAAAAATTTCTGGGGGTAGGGTCTGGTATTATTTCTGAGCGGCCAGACTGACTCACCGCCAGCTGACTCAAAACTCGCGTAATGTTTATAATTCACAGATTTGTAGGGATCCATTTTGAATATTGTACTTTCTTGTAAGACGTTAGTTTGCCGTTAGTTTGTATTTTGTGTATAACCAATGTCTCATGTGATGTGATTTGCCCTTGTATTAGCATTTGCTGAATGACACCCAATCCGTATTCACCTTCTTAAACTTCCTTCCCATGCTACATGATTGGTTCTTTACACGTGTGGAAATGGAGGGAAGAAAATGTTACTGCAGCAATATTTGTGTATGTAGTTTTGTATCAATCAAAATGCCGAATGTTATCGAGACTCGTGACGAAGCTAAAGTGCCTGAGAGAGATTCGGATCTGAAAAACAAATTTTGATGGGACTAGTTGGATAGAAAGGTAAGTGTCACCAGTGGGAAGCAGTAAGCAGGAACCATTATCTGTACTTGTGTCGGATTTTGTGAAAAAGCTCAATGTTGCTGGCAAGTCTCTTTGGGACTTCACTTGTACAAGTATGATGTAAAAATCTACAGCGATCAAATTTGCACATTTTATATAAATACTAGTGATAAAGCATGATTTAATATAGCAGGGAATGTGTTGCCTTAATTTGGATTTAGATCAGAAAATTTGAAGTATCATGTTGGTGCTCACCTGGAATGTATATGCAAAATTTATCACAAAAGGCCTATGTCAATGCTTCCCTTAGGGGTCATTCAACATTTTCCTAAGTGAACAAAACGTACGCTGGGGGGGAGTGGGGTAAGATGTCTGTGTATGCTTTTTAATGTTATAAAAATGTCGATCAACAATAATACATGCGCTCGTGAATATATATATATATATATATATATATAATATATTTTTTTTGTTCGTGTACGTTTGAAACTCTCAATGAGCGATTCGCCAACCACCTGCGGTGTTGCATTTCTGCAAAGTCTGCAATGAATACTACCCAACCCGGTATCAGCTACTGAAACATCAGAAGGCAGCTGATCAAGGGCGTAGGCTGGGGGGGGGGTTTGCACAGAGTGCACGTGCACCCCCCACAGCAGGAGTTGAGTTCCACTGGACAAGAAATTATGTGTATTCACAATCTTATAAATAAACTTAATGACTGTTATTGAAGAGAAAGTCGGAGATCAGTTCTGCATGACTAGAGTCAGGAAGTAAACCGAAAGTTAATGTGTAACGGGCACCGTACATATGCATGCCCGAGCTGACCAATCAACAAACATAATATTATCAGTAAGCAATAATAGCAAACAAAAATAACAAACAAAGTGCGAGTGTGAGAATAAAGTACAGTTTGTTAGTACCGCCTCCGGCTCTGGCACGTGTTAGAATACAAACATTGACGCACAGAGAATTCTTCTTCCTTCGGCTTTTTCCCTTTCTCGGAAGTCGCCACAGCGAATCATCTGATTCGCACTTTTGATTTGGCATAAATTTTTATGTTGCATGTCCTTCCTGTCACAACCCTATAGCAAGGGACAGAAACACGCTGACGGCTTTGCAGCCGACTTTTTACGAAAGTCAGCAATGGTTCTTTTACATGCCTCACACCATAGACAGCGAAAGACATGGCCCGCCTTTGATAACCCAGTTAGCCGCACTGGGGGGGACAGTGACAACCCTGTGGGGACTCGAACCCCTAACCTTAGGATCAGCGATCCTGCACCTTAACCACTAGACCACCACTGCCCCGTTGACACACAGAGAATGAAATGCTAAAATAATCATAAGCCATCCAGCCTGTATCTGCAGCCTAATGCTCAGTACTTTTATAAAATTTATAGTATGTTTTTGTGCTGTAAATATGTATTAATATTTGTTTGTGCCTTGGAATAGATAAATAACTTGAGCTCAATTTGTAAATGTATTTAGCACATGTACTTGCAGATGTAGTTTGAAATATATTTGAGAAGTTTTTGGTTGAACTTTGGATTATTTGATTCGTCTTCTGAGAGTAATAGATTAATCGTCTTCTGCTGAAAAATTGTGCATGTTGTTGGCGTGAGATTCCACATTGTTTATATCATATGCTGTGACATGCATGCACTATATTTTATGTGATGCTTTGTATCAACTTGGTGTCGTCACTGTAACTTTGTGTAGGCAGGCACTTAGCAATGGCGGCTTTCGGGTCGCTCACTTATACAGCAAGCACATAAAACAAAACCACTGTGTGTGCAATGGTTTATTTATGATATAAAATTTAAGCCACAATCGCTTCAATAAACTATACTTAAGCTACCACCAACTTATTTAGTCGACGTTTCATTTCCCCTTTAAGGCTTAGGCTCCGGTCACCTGAGATGTGCACCCCCCCACTACGGTCAGACCAGCATACGCCCTTTGCTGATCACAAACTGAAGCATGGTCGTCCAAAAGCCAATGACCAATAGAAAAAATGCAGACATTTTGAATTATATTTTAATATAAAACAATGTCATTTTTATTATTAAAACCAAATGTCTTAATATTAATATTAAAGCAAGTGTTATTAAAAAGAATTCTTTAAAAGTATATTTTTGATTGATTTCATTATTATTTGACTGGTGTATAAAAGAAGTATTGATCAAGGAAATACATTGATTTATTTTATAAAAGAGGTTTGACCATTGTTTTTTTTAATATCTTTGTTTAAAAATCCTGCCGAGAGATCATCAATATTTATTTGTATGCTTTCAGGGGGAAGGGGTCAAAAAAAGCGTATTCTCTGTACGCTTGGGAAAATGTTGAATCGCCCCTTACATAGGTGTAGTTGATCTTTTATCAAATGAAAGTTTAAGTAATGTATGTACTTGAGAGTTCTTCTTTTTGTCGTCTTCTTTTCCTTTCGGCTGTACCCTTCAGGTTTTGTCCAATTCTTTTCCTTTCGGCTGTTCCCTTCAGGGGTCGCCACAGCGAATCATCTGCCTCCATCTCACCCTATCCTCTGCATTGTCTTCTTTTACACCAACTACCTTCGTATCCTCCTTCACCACATCCATAAATCGTCTCTTTGGTCTTCCTCTAGGCCTTTTGCCTGGTAGTTCCAACCTCAGCATCCTATTACCAATATATTCACTATCCCTCCTCTGTACATGTCCAAACCATCTCAATCTAGCCTCTCTGACTTTGTCTCCAAAACCCCTTACATGTGCTGTCCCTCTGATGAACTAATTCCTGATTCTATCCATCCTTGTCACTCCCAAAGAGAACCTCAACATTTTCCTGTCTGCTACCTCCAGCTCTGCCTCCTGTCTTTCCCCAGTGCCACTGGTTCTAAACCATACAACATCACTGGCCTCAACACCGTCTTGTACACTTTTCCTTTCATTCTTGCCGATACTCTCCTATTACACATGACACCGGACACTTTTCTCCAACCATTCCAAACTGCCTGCACACGCTTCTTCACCTATTTTCCACACACTCCACTGCTCTGGATTGTTGAGCCCAAGTACTTAATATCCTCCACCTTCCTTATCTCTGCTCCCTGTAACCTCACCGTTCCTCTTGGGTCCTTGTCATTCATACACATGTATGCTGTCTTACTGAGGCTAACCTTCATTCCCCCCTTTTCCAGGGCATACCTCCCCCTCTCTAGATTTTCCTGCACTTGCTCTCTGCTCTCACTACAGATCACAATGTCATCTGCAAACATCATAGTCCATGGAGATTCTTGTCTAACCTCGTCTGACAGCCTGTCCATCACCATAGCAAACAAGAAGGGGCTGAGAGCTGACCCTTGATGCAGTCCCACCTCCACCTTGAACTCTTCTGTCACACCGACAGCACACCCCACCACTGTCTTACATCTCTCATACATGTCCTGCACTACTCAAACATACTTCTCTGCCACTCCAGACTTCCTCATACAATACCACAGTTCTTCTCTTAGCACCCTTATTTATGCTTTCTCCAGATCCACAAAGGCACAATGCAGTTCCGTCTGACCTTCTCTGTACTTCTCTATTAACCTTCTTCAAAGCAAACACTGCATCTGTGGTGCGCTTTCATGGCATGAAACCAAACTGTTGTTCACAAAAATGCTGAACTCTGCCCTTAGTCTAGCTTCCACTATTCTTTCCCATAACTTCATCGTATGGCTCATCAACTTTATCCCTCTGTAATTGCCACAACTATGCACGTCTCCCATGTTCTTAAAAATGGGCACCATCACACTTCTGCTCTATTCCTCTGGGATCCTCTCACTCTCTAAGACCTTGTTGAATGTTCTTGTCAGGAAATCTACTGCTACCTCGCCTAGATACTTCCATACTTCCACCGGTATGTCATCAGGACCAACTGACTTCCATTCTTCATCCTCTTCAATACCCTTCTCACTTCTCCCTTACTAATCTTTGCTACTTCCTGCTCCTCGATGGTCATCTCTTCTACTCTTTTTTTTTTTTTTTTTTTCCTACTTTTTTCTCTCTCATTTTCATCATTCATTGGCTCTTCAAAGTACTCTTTCCATCTTCCCAGCACACTTGTGTCATCAGTCAATACACTTCCCTCTCTGTCCTTAATCACTCTAACTTGCTGCACGTCCTTCCCATCTGTATTTCTCTGCTGTGCAAACCTGAATAAATCATTTTCTCCCTTTTTACTTTCCAACCGAGCATACAAGTCATCATACTCCCTCTGTTTGGCCTTTGACACCGCTACCTTCGCCTTACGCTGTGTCTCCCTGTACTCCTGTTTACTCTCTTCGGTCCTCTCAATGTCCCACTTCTTCTTAGCTAACCTCTTCCTTTGTACACACTCCTGCACTTCCTCATTCCACCACCAAGTCTCTCCATCTACTCTCCTTTCAGATGACACACCATGTATTCTCCTACCTGTCTTCCTGATCACATTAGCCGTAGTTGTCCTGGAAGCACTTCCTGACTACCCAGAGCCTGTTTCAACTCCTCCCTGAAGACAACACAACACGCTTCCTTTTTCAGCTTCCACCACTTTGTCTTCTGCTCTGCCTTTGCCTTCTTCACCTTCCTCACCATGAACATCGTCCTGCACACCACCATCCTATGCTGTTTGGCAACACTCTCGCCCACTACTACTTTGCAGTCACCGACTTCCTTTAAATTACATAGCCTGCACAAGATGTAGTTTACTTGTGTGCTCCTATCTCTGCTTTTATAAGTCACCCTATGCTCCTCTCTCTTCTGGAAGAAAGTATTCACCACAGCCATTTCATTCCTTTTTGCAAAATCCACCAACATCTGTGCTTCTGCGTTCCTGTCCTGGATACCAAACCTGCCCATCACTTCCTCGTCCCCTCTGTTGCCTGCACCAACATGTCCATTGAAAACTGCCCCAATGACCACTCTTTCACCTCTGGGGTACTCTGCATCACTTCATCTAACTCACTCCAGAATCCCTCCCTCTCTTCTAGCTCACATCCTCCCTGTGGAGCATAAGCAAGAACAACATTGAATATCACGCCTTCAATTTCTAACTTGAGACTCATCACTCTGTCTGACACGCTTTTCACTTTTAGAACATTCCTGACCTTTTCCTGCCATAGTTCCAACATTCAAAGTCTCTACTTTCAGTCCTAGACTCATGCCTTTCCTCTTCGCTCTCTTCCTCTGGACACGCCTCCCGCCTCTCCTTCTTCGACGTCTTCGACCAACAGTAGTCCAATTTCCACCAGCACCCTGCTGGTTAACAGCACTGGTGGCGGTTGTTGTTAACCCGGGCCTCGACTGATCTGGTATGAAATTTTTTCTTCTGATTTTACATATTTTATTTGGCATCTGTTTTACGCCGGATGCCCTTCCTGATGCAACCCTCTGCATTTATCCGGGCTTGGGACCAGCGTGAGGGAGAGAGACTGGTTTGTGCCCCCTACTCCCCACAGCTGTATTAAAGCAAACACTGCATCTGTGGTGCTCTTTCTTGGTATGAAACCAAACTGTTGCTTGAAAGTGCTTTAAATATTTCTAGTAAAATTACAATTGATGATGATTTGAAGGAAAATATACTTTCTACATCTAATATAAATTTAACAGATGTCTTGCTCAGAAATAATTTGCATAATGTTATAACAGAACCTACTTGAGTAACCAATCAGACTAGCACACTTTTAGCTCCTATTGTAGTTAGTGATGAAGTTGATGTTATGGAAAGTGGTGGTGTTGATTTTGATGGAAGTATAAGTGATCATAAAGGCACCTTTGTTGGCCTTGCTGTACATGTGTCAACGAAGGTAGCATGTCCCAGAAAAGTTTGGTGTTACAAACATGGTGATTATGATAAACTGAATGCACTTGTTGACAATATGGATTGGTTTTCATTGTTTTCTGATTGTTATAATGTTGAAGACCCTTGCTCTGTATTTTATAAATGTTTTACTGAGTATATGAAGCAATGTATTCCTTCTAGAATTGTCATGATTAAGCCCAATGATAAAACATGGTATGACTCCAACATTTGGTGGGAGAGTAGGAGGTGCAATAGATTAAGGAAAAAGGCAAAGAGAACACAGAAAGAATCTGATGTTACTAAGTACAGAAAACAACGTAGTAAAGTTAATAGTATGAAATACTATGCGAAAGATCACTTCTATGCTAATCTTGATAAATACTTATTAGAATTATATGGAAAAAATATATTATCATACTGGAAAATGTTACGAAGTTTGACCAAAACAACTGGTTCTGCTTCTTATATTCCAGCTTTGAAAAGAAATATAAGTGAAGAACCTTCAGCTTTTTCAGATTTTGATAAAGCTAATATGTTAACTGAATATTTTGAATCAATATCTAACCTGGGTAATACAGATACCAAATGTTTACCACAGTTCGGAAGATGTACAGACGCTACATTAGATACTATTATTGTAGACGTTAATGAGATTTCTGATATTATAAAATGTCTTCCTCTTAAGAAAGCTATTAGACCAGACCAGTTAAGTCATCTTTTACTCAGAAATACTGTTAACTCAGTAAGCCCTGTTCTGTGCATATTATTTAACATGTCACTGAATTTCTGAGTCTATCCTAACCAATGGAAATATGCAAAACTTATGACCTTATTTATGAATGGTGATCATTCTATTCTTTCGAACTACCGCCCAATATCACTTATTAGTTGTGTTGAAGTTGTTTGAAAGAGTTATATTTAAGCATGTCTATAATTACTTTGTGTTCAATGAGTTGTTATATAAATACCAGTGTGGAGTCTGTGTAGGTCATTCTACTGTACAACAACTTGTTGAAATTGATAATCAGATTTGTACATCACTTGATAATAAAGAGTACTACAGCAGGGTTTTTTGTGATGTATCAGAGGCCTTTGATTGAGTTTGGCATAGAGGACTTATTTTAAAATTAGAGCAGTATGGTTTAAGTGGCAAGCTACTTGATTGGTTTAAAAGTTATGTTAGCGATCGTAGTCAGTCAGTTTTTGTTAATGGGTCGTTGTTCAAGCCTTTGGTGTTAAAAGCTGGAGTTCCACAAGGATCAGTTTTGGGTCCATTTCTTTTTATTGTGTATGTCAGTGAGATAGCAGATAAATTAAATTGTATAACTCGTCTTTTTGCTGACTATACTTCATTAGGAATATTATTTAAGGAAAAACAGTCGGTGGAAAGATGCATGATTGAAATTTAGAATTATTAAGTAATTGGGCAAAGGATTGGTTAATCACTTTCAATCCGGATAAAACTGAAGCTGTCATTTACCTGAGAAGATAGTCAAAATGATATTAATCTGAAATTTGATGGTTGCATTCTAAAAAAAAGTTGATAATCACAAACATTTGGGCTTAACCGTTTCATCTAATGGAAGTTGGCATCATCACATCGAAAACGTAATCAAAAAGACATCTAAAATCATCGGTGTAATCAGGAAATTAAAATTTTTGCTTAACAGAACAATATTATCAAAAATATATACTAGTCCTTCTCAAAAAATTAGCATATTGTGATAAAGTTCATTATTTTCTGTAATGTACTGATAAAAATTAAACTTTCATATATTTTAGATTCATTGCACACCAACTGAAATATTTCAGGTCTTTTATTGTTTTAATACTGATGATTTTGGCAAGCTCCTAAGCTTCTAGCCTTGCTACCTTTCCACCTGGTTTCCTGAACACACAGTATGTCCACCTTCCTCCTGTGCATCATGTCAGCCAGCTCTCTATCTTTTTTTGTCATAGTTCCAACATTCAAAAGCCCTACTCTCAGTCCTAGACTCATGCTTTTCCTCTTCTCTCTCTGCCTACGGACACGCCTCCCGCCTCTCCTTCTTTGACCAACAGTAGTCCAATTTCCACCAGCACTCTGTTGGTTAACAGCACTGATGGCGGTCGTTGTTAACCCGGGCCTCGACCGATCCGGTCTGAAATTCGTTTTTATGATTTTTTTTTTTTTTTTTTTTTTTTTTTTTTTGGGCACAAATTTTTCCCCGGATGCCCTTCCTGACGCAACCCTCTGCTTTTATCCAAGCTTGGGAACGGTGTGAGGATGAACACTGGCTTGTGCCCCCCTCACGGCTGCATTAGAGTTCTACTTTTGTGCAAGTGTCAATTTTGTAAGCAAACAGTGGATTTGTAAAATTTTGGTGATAAAATGTGGCCCCCAGACCCCAGGTAATTTTTCTGATTTTCATCACAACCCACTCTCATCACTGTTATTAGGAACAGTCTGTATATGGTCGGCTGCTTCAGAGCTGCTTTATTAATCAAAGTTGGACTCACAAATGAGAATAATTCTGAACATGTATACACACACACACACACACACACACACGTTTAAAATATTCTTACAGGGGAATAAATGGCTCCAATGGGTGAAGGAAGCAGTACGAGAAGCTAAACAACAGTTTTCGTTACGAAAACACTGATGTAAAGTGAAGCAGGTCACCCAAACCGGAGATCCAGCTTCCCTAAAGCATTCCCGAAATTCCAGGCTCATGTCACTTTGGTAAAACATCTAAAGTTTTGACATTGTTTACCCACATAGGCAAAGTGCAGTAAGGGGAAAAAATAAAACTTTCTTTACAAAAGCCACATACAACCACAATCAAACTGTGCCGTTCTCTCTGTGTGATGTAGAATTTGGTCGAAAGGAGGAATAAAAATGACAGTAAAGACAAAATGAACAAACAAAGCTCAGATCTTTCTACTCTGCTTGCATCAGTATTTCTCAGGATTGTTCTTATTTACTAGTTTTTGTATCTGTGGCTGTATTAGCCATCAGCATTGATATGTTATGTCATGTTTTTTGTGTGTTTGTGTATGGCGCTGTCAGGTTATCGGATTTTTCGGTCAGCGCTTGGAGCAAGCGGGAAGCGACCTTTCGGTAGAGCGAGTTCAAGAGGTCATCAAAAAAGGAGCCGTAGCCCTGCCTAAAGACCGCCTGAAGGTACGAGACATCCTCACGCCAACACAAACAACCTCAAATGTGTTTGCCAAACACACACACAGCAATATCACCTCTGTGGTCAGTGTGGCCCCACCCATGGAATGACCTTTGACAGTGCCATTGCATCATTTTTCCAGAGAAAGAAACCAAACTAACTCAAAGCAGAGCAGCAGTGGCCTTGGGTTTTTTTTTTTTAGTTTTTTTTTTGAGGAAGACATCTCCAGTGTCAGCGGGTTTTAACGGTCGGTTTTACACAAAGTGACAAAGTTGTTTCTCAAGTCTCGAGGAGGTGTGGTTACTTATGAGCTTGATGGAAGACGGAGGGGTTTGTTCTCATTGGGTTTTGTTTATTTATTTTTTAAAGTTCAGAGTTATAACTGCTGTAGTAAAAAAATAATAATATCGGGGGGAGGTCCTCCGGAGTATTCTCATAAAATCGTATTTTGCGTAAGAATTATCTGCCAAGAAGAGCAGCTTTCTGAAAGCCTGTGTCCATGGTAACCTGCGTAAATCTGAAAATGCGTCATTATATCGCCGTCTGCTAACAAGGTAAGTGAGAAAATGCCAGATTTCGTTGTAATGTCTGACAGGAAAAACGCAGCGTTTCTGAAACGATGATGTAACGTTGCTGTGAAACGGCTGGTGTTTATGCCCTGGTGATTCAGTACAGACGTAGAAGGTCTGGAAAACACGGCAGTATGTACAGCGACAGAAGATCCTCGTTTTACACGTTTACTCATGTTGGGGGCGTGTTTGCTTCAGTTTAATCAGTTTCAGTTTCATCGTGATCATTAATGGCTTCTCTCAGGTAGGCAATGATATCTCAAGGAGAGTGCGTGTGTGCGTGCACACACCGAAACAGTGTCCAGGAAATGAGATGGCCCACGGTGCAAATAAATCTACAGCACACATGTCTCTTTATGGCTCACTCCTTACCCATAACCCCCTTCTGCTACTGCTCATAAATCAGGCAGTAAATATGTAGTGTCCTGTTCATCTATCACATTTGTCTCCTAATTGTGTGTTCTCGGACATGTTTCATGTGTGTGCACATGTCTCTGTCTCTCTCTTTCTGTGTGTGTGTCTGTCTCTCTCTCTCTCTCTCTCTCTCTGTGTCTGTCTGTTCACTGTAAGTGTGTGTGCACTCTCTCTCTCTCTCTCTCTCTCTCTCTCTCTCTCTCTCTCTCTCTCTCTCTTTAAAAACATTCCTAAATGAAGATGTAAAGCATACAAAGCATCTAAATTGGAACGTAAGGGATTTAAATGAGTAGAATAATGTAGTAATACCTTAACCAGCTTTAGCTGAAGTATTATTATTACTAATTAATATTAGCAAGCAATAATGAATAATAAATGACGTAAGACTGACAATTATATTATAATAATTATATTTTAGAAGCAATTAATGATCTTGTGGAAAAACCAGCATCAGCAGTTTCACCTGTAAGAGTGAACATGTCTGTTTTTAATGGAATTTATTTGTACGTTGTTTATTTATTCACTTGTATTGATGTGAATCAGTCTAATGTAAACATGTCTATATTAGTGAAACATCGTTTAGACTGTGTGTGTGTGCGCGCGTGTGTGTGTGTGTCTCTCTCTCTCTCTCTCTCTCTCTGTGTGTCTCATGGGTACTGAAATGGAGAAGCACATGTCTAGACAAACAGATGTATTCACACACACACACATACATACATACAGATGAGTATTAGGGTTCTTTGGGGGGTGTTCAGGTGTGAAGTTCTCTCCTGCTGCCCTGGTAAAGTCTGACCATACACACACACACACAAACACAAGTGAACTAAAACATGTAGGTCCGAGGCAGAGAGCAGGGGCACATTTTACATATATTGACGAGACTTCATTTCTTTCTCTATTTTTCTTCTCTGTATCTCTTTATCTCTCTGTTTATCTCTCCTCTTCTTTGCAGTATCTGTTTCTCACTATGTCCCTTTCTCACTGTCTCCTCTTCTCTGTTCATCCCTCTCTGTTGCTCTCATTGGGAACAGAAGGAACAGTGTGTAGTAGGTCAAGTGACGGAGGCAGTGGAATTTGGCTGTGTGTGTGTGTGTGTGTGTTGTGCAGTGATAAGAGGAAGACAGTCTGGCTCCTTTAGGAGTGAAGGGTGATTGCTGCAATCCAGCACGCATTGAGACCTCAACATGACCTTAGTGCTCGCGCACACATACACAAGCCTGTCTCTCTCTCTCCTACGTATTCAAACTTGCTACTGTAAACTGCTCAGACTTAAAAATGAAGAACGATCATATTCATATTCACAAAGGTCAGATCCTCTTCTATTAATGGATGACTTCTGCTTTTGTGGTGGAGACGTGTGTGTGTGTGTGTGTGTGTGTGTGTGCGTGCATGCGTACTCTGATATGTCAGCTTGAGTGAACCGATAATTCTGAGTGTGTGGAGGAGTGTTTTTATGGGGTTACAGTGAGTGTGTATTTATAAATGTATGTTGTTTAGTTTATTTGAGAGTGTATATAACCAGTACAGCCAGTGAGTGTTTTCAATTTCTGGAAGTGATCATTGATCTGTACCTGGAGGAAACCAGAGAACGTGTCCTGTTTCAATCAGCAGTGAAATTAAGCTCCATGAACACTGTGCTTCCAAAAAAAAAAAAAATTAAAGGAAAAGTTAATTTTTCAATCAGAACTGATCCAGACTGGAACGTTTAACTGACAACTGAAATGATTGAGAAACATTTTACTGAACTATGAAGATGTGAAGGTTTATCAGAGAAGCTCAGTGTCACAAAGTTAAGGGCAGTGGTGGTCTAGTGGTATAGGGTGCTGAATCGCTGATCCAAAGGTTGGGGGTTCGAGTCCCACTCTCCACAAGGTTGTCACTGTACCCCCCAGTGCAGCTAACTGGGTTATCAAAGGCGGGCCATGTCTCTCACTGTCTATGGTGAGAGGCATGTAAAAGAACCATTGCTGACTTTCGTAAAGAGTAGCTGCAAAGCCGTCAGCGTGTTTCTGTCCCTTGCTAAAAAGGGTTGTGACAGGAAGGGCATCCAACATAAAAAAAAAAAAACCCTCTGCCAAATCAAAATGTGCGAATCAGATGATTCGCTGTGGCGACTCCTGAGTAAAAAAAAGGGAAAAAGCCGAAAGGAAGACAGACAGACTCAGTGTCACAAAGTTCTACACTAGATGCAGTTTAAATGAGCAGATGTGATATGCCGTTCTGCTTGTTACGTTGGAGCTGGTGGCGTAGTGGTTAGGGTGCTGGGCTCATGATCGGGAGGTTGTGTGTTCGAATCCCAGTTAGACCCCCACTGTGCTAAGACCCCTGGGCAAGGTTAAGACCACAAGTGTGCCTCTGTTCACCCAGCAGTATAAATGGGTACCAGTAAAAATATACTGGGAAGGTAACCTGCGATGCGACTCGCGTCCCATTCAGGAGTTGTACTGCTAGTTGCTTCACGCTATGGAAACCGGGGATAAGCACCAGCCTGATGAGCCACTAGGCTCGGGTTTAAAAATCCCAACAGACTTAACCTCTGCTTGTTACAGGCAGAATTGCAATATGAAAAGTATGCTGGCATTTTTCATTAGAGTACTGACTGACGTACTAAATTACTGACGCAGAATTACAAACGTAGAAAATTGGAAAATTACTCCACTTGGAAAATTAGTAACCTACAAAATGACTGACTTACAGAAATACTGACAAGAAAAAATACAAGCTTACAAATTTCGAGATACGGTGATACCTCGACTTACGAGTGTCTTTAATAACGAATTTTCCATGATACGAGGTTTGATCCCACCAAAAATCTGCCCTAACCAACGAGCAAATTTTTTACTTATGAGCTCTGCTGGTGAAATGGCTTTTCTGAGCTGATTAGCCTTGTATTCTTCCGCATGTATTCCTCCGTGCTCCGAGAACGCCTTGTGCAGTGCTTCTCAAATATTTTCTGTGATGTTCCCTATAGGAAGAAAACAAAAACATTTTAGCCACACACACACACACACATCCAGCGCCCAGTGCGTGACTATAAATAATCTTTACTGCACTTCATATCATTTGCTTGGTGCTTTTTTCCATACACCATAGGGAACACCGTGAGAGCGCCACTGCCACCTAGTGTAGAGAATGCGCAATCACACTTAAAGCTGGTCCAGTATGTTGAAAAAGCATGTTCCCAGGGCCATACGTGGCACTTAGTATCGTATTCTTCTGCATGCATTCCTCCGAGCTCCTTTACATGCCGGCATTTTCAGCGTGCATGCACACAAAAGTTTTTCTTTTCTGTGGTTCGGATTTTGTGACTTTTTTTATTGTGCAGATCCCAGTGTTTCTAAGATGGGTCGTAAGATGTATTCAAGAGGAGAAAATTGATTTCTCTTGAAACGAAGCTAAGTTAATGTTAAGTGCAATTCTTAAGTTCAGACGCACTTACTGTATTGTTTATTGACTTATTCTTGTTTTATTGTTTATTGTTAATTACAGTATTAATGTTTCTGTTCATGTTATTGTGAAATGTTTATTGTTACATATTTATCTTAAATATATTACGTCAACAATACATGTTTGTGTCAGGTTATGAGTTTGGGAGGGGGGGTTGGAACGGATTAGTTGGTTTTCTATTGTTTCCTATGGGAATTTTTGCTTTATGGTGGTCTAGTGGTATAGGGCGCTGGATCGCTGATCCAAAGGTTGGGGGTTCGAGTCCCATCCTCCACAAGGTTGTCACTGTCCCCCACAGTGCAGCTAACTGGGTTATCAAAGGCGGGCCATGCCTCTCGCTGTCTATGGTGAGAGGCATGTAAAAGAACCATTGCTGACTTTCGTAAAGAGTAGGCTGCAAAGTCGTCAGCGTGTTTCTGTCCCTTGCTAAAAAAGGGTTGTGACAGGAAGGGCATCCGACGTAAAAACCTCTGCCAAATCAAGCATGCGAATCAGATGATTCGCTGTGGCGACTCCCGAGTAAAAGGGAAAAAGCCGAAAGGATGACAGACAGACAGACTAATGAACATCTTGATTTACGAAATTAATCCGTTCTGAGGGCATGTAAGTCAAGGTACCACTGTATACAGAATCACTAAGAAAATTACAGTACAGTCGGCCCTCCACTTACGAAAGCCTCTGAATACGAAAAATCCAGGTTACGAAAAACATTTTCCTAAATTTTCGTCCTCTGTACACAAAACAACCTCTTACAAAAAGCACCAAACGCACCATTCAAAAATTCAAACGCGCCATTCAAATCTTCAAACAATGCGCTAGTTGCTCTCTCAGCTGTCTCCCAATATCCTGCCCCCTGGCATCCCATTGGCTAGGAAGGGATGACGCTGTCGTTCCAACTTTGTTCAAGTTTGTGTGTGAACCGTGTTCATGTTTCTGTGCATTCCAACTGTATTTTATGGCTCAGGCTTTTAACCTTCCATAAACATTTGTAAGATTATAACTCCGCTAAGAAGACATGGTCAACACACGTGCACACACACACACGCGCACGTGTGATTCTCGGTGAAAGTGATTCCCGGTGCCATTGTCATTGTAAGAGTATAACTCTGCTAAGAAGACATGGTCAATACGAGCGCGTGTGCACACACACACATACACACACACACGTGTGATTCCCGGTACCATGGTCATTGTAAGATTATAACTCTGCTATGAAGATATGATCAACACACTCGTGCGCACACACGTACGTGTGATTCCCAGTAAAAGGGATTCCCGGTGCCATGGTCATTGTAAGATTATAACTCTGCAAAGAAGACATGGTCAACCCATGCGTGCACACACGCGCACACACACGTGATTCCCGGTACCATGGTCAATGTAAGATTATAACTCAGCGAAGAAGACATGGTCAACACGAAGTAAGTGCCTGAAAAGGTATACTTTTATAATTTTTAAAGGGTAGTCTTTGGAGCCTTGGGACGAATCATGCGTTTTTACATGTAAAATGCATCTCTACTTATGAAAACTCCAGGTTCTGAAAAAGGTGCTGGAACGGATTAATTTCGTAAGAAGAGGACTGACTGTACTTACAAAATTACTGACATTTATCTACAAAATTACTAATTTACAGATTAACTGACTTGGAAAAACAAACACTTGCGAAATTACTGATATACAGAATATCTAAGAAAATTACTTGCCTTCAAAATTACTGACTTGTAGATTTACAAACTATGAAAATCACACATTTATAAAAAAAATCACAAACATACAGAAACACTAAAAATTTCAGTACTGACACAATTACATTATTTTAGGCTGGAATGCACCCTCCGGGTCTGGAATGAGGTCCTGCCCCAAGTGGAGGAGTTAAAGGGGTCTCCATGAGTGAGGGAAGAATGGAGCGGGAGATCAACAGGAGGCTCACTGCAGCCTCTATCGTAAAAGCGGAGCCTGTACCGGTCCGCTGTGGTAAAGAGGGAGCTGAGCCACAAGGCAAAGCTCTCAATTTTCCAGTTGATCTACGTTCCTAAAGTCACCTGTGGTCACAAGCTTTGTTTACTAATCAAAAGAACAAGATCGCGGATAGAAGCAGCTGAAATAAGCTTCCTTTGCCAGGTGGCAAGACTCTTTGTTTAGAGAGAGAGTGAGAAGTTCAACCATCCAGGGAGAGCATGGAGTAGAACCGCTGCTCCTCCGCATTCAGAGGAGCCAGTTAAGGTGGCTCAGGCATCTGGTCAGAATGCCTACCGAATGCCTCCCTGGTGTGGTGTTTCAGGCATGTCCACCGGGAAGAGACCCTGCGGTCTTTCTCTTCAATAACAGTCATGAAGTTTATTTATAAGATTGTGAATACACAATTTCTTGTCCAGGGGAACTCAACTCCTGCTGTGAGAGGGTGCACGTGCATCCTGTGCACCCCCCAGCCTATGTCCTTGACTAGTAGGCGTACGCTTCTGACCAATCACATTTGCTAAAGGTTGCAAAAGTCCACAAAACGGTGTAAACACAAAGATCACAGAGACGACGTCTTAACTAAGGGAATCACGCAGTGAACTGGGAAGAAGGAGGGCACGTTCAGTCTGTCGTTTGTAAACAATGGACACAGCGTCATGCGGAAGTAGCATATTATGTCAGCGTACTACGTAGGTACGTCTCGTACTACGTACAGCGAGCACACGAAACTCAACTCTATTTATTTATTTTTTTAATAAACATAAAATCAAAAAATACGTAAAACAAATGAACGTAAGTCGGGGAGCGTCTATATAACTGCGCAAAAGCGCCACTCTCCCATTCTCATCTGTGTTGTCCTCGTTAGCCTTCTGACCTGGGGCGCGCTCCTTCGCGTGCCCTTTGTGACGGAGATTGCTCTCTGTTCTGTGTAAGAGGAGAGCATGCATCCTCAGGCCATTGAATAGAGGCTACGCCATGGTCTGAGGCGGTGCAGAAAGCTCAGGCTGATGGCATCTCGCTCAGCGTGGACAGATGAAAGCGAGTCACGGCAGGCTCGTCTGAAACCACCGGCAATCCGATCAGCCAGCGGTGCATTATTGATGGAGCCGGGCCGCCTACCTGCTGGCGCTCTGGCTGGCACCCACCTGGCATCAGCTCGTGTTCGGCTCAGCCCGCCACTGACCTTCTGTCAGATTTGTCTAAATGAGGCTACGGGTGGCGCCGGTGTAGTTTTCATGGGTTTCTTACCCTGTGTTATTAGTTCAGTGAGGAACACGGATGTGGTGGAAATTGTGTTGTTTTATGGCTGGAAGTTTTGATGATGTTCCTGCAGAAAATTGTGCCTCTGAGACTCTGAGGAAATGAGGCTATTGCTCAGATATGGTGCTCCATCTGTATTGTGTTCAGTCATTTCTAAATTTAAAAAAATATCTATTTGTTAGGATTGAACCCATTTGGGTTGCTGGCACCATGATGGCACCCGATGTACCGCTAATATGGCTTACTGCACACATTAAAAATAGTTCAATTCAGTTTTATTTGTGTCGCACTTTTTACAATTGACATTGTCACAAAGCTTTTGCTTACAAAGTATAAAGGAATTTAAACATTTCCAATTACATATACCCCTACCTATCCCTAATAAGCAAGACGATGGCAAGGAAAAACTACTGAGGGGGTCAATCCATCCTCATTTGGGTCAACCATAAAAATACAAACCACATGTATGTGAGAAATTCATTACAGTCCAAAAAGTAGTCCACTTGGTTATACAACTGCAAGTCCTAAATAATTGTGGGAAAAGAGTTTATATCACCAGCAATGAAAAGTCATTTTCACAGTCTGTTAATGCACATGTAGGTCCGTCTGAGTCTTCATCAGCAAGAAAAAAGGGCTTCAAAGATGACAACTGCTGTCAGCACAGCAGCACACCAGAACAGACCACAGGACTCAGGAAGCAGAAGGGCCAAGATCACCAGCATCCCAGAAGGAGAATGTGTACCTCAACAAAAACAGAGAGGGGGAGAGGTTATTTCATAGTAATATGCAGTATCTGGGCTAACCATGTTGTTGGTTTGAAAATGGGTTTCAAGGTATGTCGATGTTTTGGGGTGTTGTTTTAGAAGTGGGGGGGGGGTACATGGATGTATGTGGAATAGGATGGATAGGGCTAGGTGTAGCATGAGCTGCGTTTCACAAAGACAATCTGGTCTTAGTGTAGTACGGGTGTGGCCAACCCATGGCTTTCGAGTCGCATGTGGCTCTTTGCCTAGTTTCATGCAGGTCTTATGTTGATATGAAAGTTTGTGTTTTTTTTAATGTGTGTTTGCTTTGCTTGAGTTCAATATGGTGTTATTGTCAAATGCTTATGTGCGTGAGATGAAAATACTGCAAAGCTTCCCGGTATGGGCGAGATCATTTAAGTAAACAATTTGTATCAAATTTGCTCTTAAAATGGCAGGGAAAAAATCCCAGCAAAATGAAAATATGAAGATGAAGATGAACAAAGAACATTTTTCACAGACTGGGAGAGGTTTGGGTTTTTTTTTTTTTTGGCTTTTGAATGTAATGGAAAGCCATTTTGCCTTATATGTCCGGCGTCATTGGCGCATTTGAAATCTTCAGCGCCACTTCAGCTCACTGCATGCTAACTTTGACCAGGAATTTCCTAAAGTGACTGAGCTTCACAAATATAAGTTGTTCACTTTGAAAAGTCCGTCAGAAAAGCATATACAGTTTTCCGAAAAAATTTACGAAGCACTCGGAGACCGTAAGGCTTGCATCGTATCAACTGGCTTGGAACATTACACGAGCCAAAACGCCATACAACGAAAGAGAGTTTGTTATAAAATCCCTCAGTGACGTTGTTGAAATCTTTTCTCCTGAAAACGACAAACTAAAACGCGTGGTATCAGACGTCCAACTGTCCCGTCACACTATTGAACACAGAATATTGGACATTAACACCGCCATCGAAACACAGTTGCACTCTGATCTTCAAAGATGCATTTCATCATGTTGGTGTGTGAATTTACAATAAATCTGGCTGAGCAGAGGTGTGTGTGTGTGTGAAAGGGATGGGCGAATATTCATGTGTGCCCCTGTGTATGATGTGGCTCTTTGCAGTAACACTGTAAAAATTGTAAAAAAAAAAAAAAAAAACCAGTAAAAATGTGGCTCTTGGTCTCTGGCTGGTTGGCCACCCCTGCAGTAGTAGATGTTTTATATTGGGCTCCATCCTCCCCGGCAGCTCTGTGTTCTGGACCGATTCATCCAGTTTCTTAATGATCCTTATGTCATCATTTCTGCATTTCATTGCCCGACTTTTCTGGCATCTCAGAATCTGTGCGTCATTGACTGCATGAAGTTTGCGTTCATTTGTAAGAGGAAGTGAAAAGCCACAACAAAAGCTGATGAGGCACTTTTTCCTGAGGGTTTTATCTTTCTGTTGAAGGATATTCAGCAAATTTAACCGGGGGGGGCACAATAAGGCCCACATGCTGTACTGACGGTTAGCTCTCGGTTGTTCAGCTTTGGTTTAGAGTATTTCTTACAAACGTGTCTGTCCTGCTAATATCACAGTGCTTGAGAGAATGTTGAAGCTGATTGGTCAGAAGGTGTTGATTTTGCCTTTTTTATCCCACGGTACGTCCGTGCGTGCGTCTGTTGGTCCAGAAACAAAAGTCTTGGTAGGTACTTCTACTAGACTGCTTTTCCTAAAATGGTTGAACCGTGATACATTTTCAACATGGAATAATTTGTTTTGAGTCGACATTCAAATTTAGCAAATCAGTCCGAGACAATAACATCAAAATTTCTTTCGTACACTTGACATGTTTCCAAAACCCACAAAATGGCTCAAGGGTCGGGCGTAGGTCCAGATTTTTGATCAGCTTGGAGCATGGTGAGAAGGTTGACCCCTCAGACACAGATTACGTCACATGCAGTCAGCAATGCCGGTAAAGCATCTGTACGGAGGTGCAGCAGAATTACTTGTGTGGTGAGTTTGGTGCAGAGTTGAAATCCTTTCATGGTATCAAGGGAGTGGTCACCTACCAGAACTGAAGTTTATTTACCTGGCAAGTAGATGGTATTACAGAGCAGAGTCACCTTTACACTGTGAAATCCGATCAAGGCGCCTTTACAGGCAGTGTGGGATCTACGGGAACTTGTCACCGCAGCTGGAGTGAACCACTGCCATGCAGCTTTCAACTAAACATAGCGTTATATCGGTTTTATATGTGTATTATAGCAAGTTTTTTTTTCCCCCTCTAGAAGTTTCCGGAGCTGAAATTTAAATACGTCGAAGAAGACCAGCCTGAGGATTTCTTCATTCCATATGTGTGGTCTCTGGTCTTTAACTCTGCAGTGGGTCTTTATTGGAACTCTCAAGGCATTGAGCTTTTCAGCATGGACTCTGCTTGAGATAGTGACGGGTGAGTGTGTGGTAGGGGTCAGGGGGTTGTATAAGGAAGACTGGGATAAGGCTTTGGTATGTTGATCGCTGTTAAAAGCTGTAATGGGATTTGGACGCAAACGTCTCCTTGGTGTCGGACGTGTCATCGTGGCTCACTTCTTCCTCATTCTCGGTCTCCTGGGCTTCCATTATCTCGAGCGTCTCATCACTGACAAGGTGTGGAGAGCATGTCAGTCAAAACACCACTTTGTTACTGGACAGAGTCAAATGGGTGCAGCTGCACTGAATCCTGGGAATGGTACAGTACTGCTGTGATGCACGCTATATGGGTGGTTTTTTTTTGTTTTGTTTTTTTTAATTCCTGATAACAATGTGATGTTTAGATTTTGATAGTCAGTGGTTCGGACAGAACCAGTAAGGACTGATGAGTGGATAAGGAAGATGATTGTTATTTTTGAGTGTATTTCTAAATTCTAAGTGATTATTAAATGAGGCGAAGCATGATATGGATAATTATTCACCTTTAGTCAGATAACGCTTTCTGAGATCAGAATAATCTTCCATATCCTGTAAACGTCGAGTTATATTCCTGTTTTATTATTCACTTCAAGTTATTTTCATGTTCGGAGGGAAATGCATCGTAGCCACCATCTCAGATTGAATTGTAGACTTAGTGTCTGATGGTACAAATATGGAACTTTTTTCTCTCCTCCACAAAAGACAACTTCATTAGGTTGTTGTGAACAGCACAACTCCGGTCTGAAGGCAGCTGTTTAGTTGCTAACTTTCTCTGGGGGGATTAAACATGGCTACCAAGTAAGATGGCAACATGACACTCTACTGAGGGTACTACGGTGGAGGGGGGGTCTTGTGCGGCTTGTGCCACTCTTGGTTGTTGCTATTTACTCAGATATGGCTTTAAAAAACATTAACATTATAAAATAACATAAAATACAGTTTGACAGGTCAGGACCTAGTGCTTTACTGTAAATTGTAACACCCATCCAACAAGATTGATGAGGACAGAGCCATATGCTGCAGGGCGAAGCCTATCTCACCTGTATGATATTTATGAGGAGGAACATTTTGTGCTGCCAACTGTGCAGTAATCATTCAACTTCTCCATACCAATAGTGAGTAGAAGAGTGTCAAGAAATCGCTGACAGCTTTCCACCAATCAGAAACAAAAATATTTTGAAAGAGTAATTGTTGTTACTTCAGGCGAGTTTAGCTTTAACATATTGTTCGACGCATCATATCGTATTCAAACCTTTTTGTTTCTTGTTTTGTTTAAAGGAATTATTTATTTATTATTTCCTGAGCTCACTGTACCGTAAACTGGCGCTTTTTTTAAACAGCGAGCAAATACAGATAAATATTTTAGATACTATTAAGTTGTGTTAAACAGAATGGAGGTGGAATTTGAATTTGATTGTACTCTTGTGTTAAAATCATAAATAAATGCATGTACATGAAACAAATTCAAACAGCATGTTTATAGCACAATATATATTTTTTGTATATGTCTTCCCTGCCCTGTTACACTTTTCTGGGTTTTTGTTTGTTTGTTTTATTTTGTGGATGGTTGCATTTCCGGTGACTTGTACCATCTGTGTCTGGTCTCATACAGTAGCATCAGCAGTATTTGTTCTTAGAGTTTAGTTTCTATTGTCTATTCGCTTCAGTAGCTGGGAGTTGGTTTAGTAGTTTTGGGGTTTTTTGTTAAAGGGATTATTTAACTGATTTCATAACAATAAATAAAACACATGAATAAACTGATAATGCAGAATGTTACTACACACTCAGGTAACAAAACAGATACGATAATCATAAATAATAATGATGGACGACCGTATTTTAGAATATCACTACACAGTTGAGTCATGACTTTCTGTCTTCTTTCTGTTCTTCACTTTATAAATTCTAACCAATAAACACAAATTCAAATGATAAAACTTCAATGCTTGAGTGTGTGGGGTTTTTTTCCCTCCAGTAATGACACTAATCAAAGTGTCTTGTCATTCGAACAAATTATTCAACCCAAATTTTAAATAAAATAAAAGTTGATTTTAATATTCATTCTGTCTTTACCGGTTTTAATAATTCTGTGGTGATTGTAGTTTTTTATTGTAAAGCTGTACATATGAAGTGTTGGTGCTTGTCATGTCAATCCCATGCAATGAGCTAAAAATGTACTTTTCCCCTCTTTAGATTATTCCTTTTTTTCTTCCTTTTTTCAAATACAATATTTTCCACCAAGTGGGATGTGTTGTTGTTATTGTTGTTGTCATGGTGATGTGACTTAACGCTCTCCTAATGTCTTCATTTCTCTGTTCTAAACGCAACATCTTGATGTCAGAAATGGTGATTTCCCCAGGAAACACTGCTACTTACTAAAGAAATGAATAATATTGCTCAAAGATTTTTGGGGTTATTGGCTGTAGTTTTTTATACGCAACAGTGGCCTGTCGTGCATAGCTTTGGACTCTGTGTGACCTGCTTTTCTTTTTCTTCACTTTTTTTTATTCTATACTTTTATTTCTATACTCTTCTTTTTACTGCTTTTAATTACTTATATAATCGTATTTGACGTGATAAGCGCCCAGAGAGCTTTAAAAATTGGAGTGGGTGGACGCTTATTAAAATGTTCCCAGCGGAATGGAACGGTAAGTGCTTATTACCATCCAGGTGGAAAACATGAATAATAACAGAACAATAAAAGAGTTTTACTGGTATTTGTGTTATTCATTTTGTGGTATCAATTAAACTACTTCCATGAAAGCTGAAAACGGCACAAGTTAAAAAATAAAACACCCCTTACTTTTCCCACCCGGTGCTATTCCTTTAAACATTTTCCCGGAAGTAAAATCGAGCCAATCAACACGAATGTCAACTTCAGCACATGGCACGTTGAACCAATCAACTCAAACATAGAATGTTCAGGAATGCCTTTAAATTTATGAAGTTAGTAAGCAGGAGAAGTGGATGAAAAATACTCCTCACTTTCTGATAGGTCCATATCTGGCTCATCGCTCCAGTCATTCAGAGCATCCGATAGTTTTGCTGTAGCAGTTTCTAATGGTTCATCGGTTGTTGGACATTTACCAAGAGAAGACAGCAAAATATTTTCCTGTTTTTTTAAAGCACGGTAGGACAATCAAATGTGTTGTTATTGATGAACATTATAGACATTCCCCAGTGGCAGGGGGTCTTGAAATACTGTGTAAACTCACTTTTACCTGCAGTGAATGCCTCATTTTACCGTTACAGAGACTAATCGAATAAAATTGGTAAGTTTGATGCACCACTTTGTTTCCAGTCAAAAACCATGTGGGGAGGGGTGCTTATTGGAGCAGGGCGCTTATTATGTCGATATGGGTTTTATATATAAAATGTGTGTGTATATAATATATATATTTTATGCACACACACAAGCTTCCCGACTTGCGTTCATTTATTTTACTTTTTTTTCCAAAACAAATTGTCGAATTTTGAGTTGAGCATGCTCTCTGTAGTACGAGAAGTAGATACGTAGTACGCTGACGTAATAACGCTGCGTCCATTGTTTACAAACGACAGACTGAACGTGCCCCTGCTTCTTCCCAGTTCACTGCGTGTTACCCTTGTGTTAAGACATTGTCTCTGTGATCTTTGTGTTTACACTGTTTTGCAGACTTTTGTAACCCTGAGCAAATATGGTTGGTCAGAAGTGTAAGCCTACGAGCATGGGTGCAATTTTTCCAGCATATGCCGGAATTTCCGGTTTTCCCAAGACTGAATTAACTATCTGCTCAGATCGGCGCAATGTACCATGCATACTTAGTTGAGCAAAGAGAGTTGTAAAATAAATGAAAACCCGAGTCCAGAAAAGAAAGAGAACTCTCCACTCTGCTGGTGATTCACATCAGTGCAGGCTGAGTACTAAACGAGAATTCAATGGCGCCCTTGCTCACTTGAAAGACTGGAAGTCCGGATAACCCACGCTTTGTCTCAAGCACAAGCAAGTGTTAATTTCGGTGGAGCGCCTCACATATTGTAAGCGTTGATTGGCAGTTTTAAGCTTCGTGTAAAGTGACTCGGCTCAGTTTCATGTAAAGTGATCATCCGTCAACCATCGAAACCATTTGCAAGCAGAAAGATCGCATCACAGCATGTTAAAGGTTATATCTCATTGTAGTTGATATTTGATGAGTGAATTTGATTAAAATATATTTATTTGAAATAATTTTGCTTGAATTTAATTTATTTGAAATTAATGTTGATATTATTTGATATTTTACAGTGTTTATAATTGATTTAGGGTTGTTTTTATGAGCTACGGTAATGGTATTTATGGATGTATAGCACAGTACGTCATAGGTCACTAGAACATACATTAACAACTTGCGTTCGGCCATCCGGAACCGAACAAAAATGTAAGTTGGGTATATGTATGTATGTGTGTATATATATATATATATATATATATATATATATATATATATATATATATATATATATATATATATATAAATGCAGCCATGAGGTGGGGGGGCACTAACCAGTGTCTCTCCCCCTCATGCCGGTCCCAAGCCCGGAGAAATGCAGAGGGTTGTGTCAGGAAGGGCATCCGACGTAAAACCAATGCCAATTATTGATTATGCAAATCAAAAGTATTACCTCCATACCGGATCGGTCGAGGCCCGGGTTAACAACGACCGCCATCAGTGCTGTCAATCAACAGGGTGCTGATGGAAATTGGACTACTGTTGGTCGAAGACGTCGAAGAAGGAGAGGTGGGAGGCGTGTCCGTAGGCAGAGAGAGAAGAGGAAAGGCAGGAGTCTAGGACTGAGAGTGGGGACTTTGAATGTTGGAACTATGCACAGAAAAGGTAGAGAGCTGGTTGACATGATGCAGAGGAGGAAGGTGGACATACTGTGTGTTCAGGAGACCAGGTGGAAAGGTAGCAAAGCTAAAAGCTTAGGAGTAGGGTTTAAGCTATTTTATCACGGTGTGGATGGGAAGAGAAATGGAGTCGGAGTCATCTTGAAGGAGGAGTTGGTCAGGAATGTTCTAAAAGTGAAAAGAGTGTCAGACAGAGTGATGAGTCTCAAGTTAGAAATTGAAGGTGTAATGCTCAATGTTGTTAGTGCTTATGCCCCACAGGCAGGATGTGAGCTAGAAGAGAAGGAGAGATTCTGGAGTGACTTAGATGAAGTGATGCAGAGTACCCCCAGAGGTGAAAGAGTGGTCATAGGTGCAGACTTCAATGGACATGTTGGGGCAGGCAACAGAGGGGACGAGGAAGTGATGGGCAGGTTTGGTATCCAGGACAGGAACGCAGAAGGACAGATGTTGATAGAGTTTGCAAAAAGGATGGAAATGGCTGTGGTGAATACTTTCTTTGAGAAGAAACAGGAGCATAGGGTGACTTATGAAAGCGGAGGTAGGCGCACACAGGTAGACTACATCTTGTGTAGGCGATGTAATTTGAAGGAAGTCAGTGACTGCAAAGTCATCGTGGGTGAGAGTGTTGCCAAACAGCATAGGATGGTGGTGTGCAGGATGACTCTGATGGTGAGAAAGGTGAAAAAGGCAAAGGCAGAGCAGAAGACAAAGTGGTGGAAGCTGAAAAAGGAAGAGTGTCGTGTTGTCTTCAAGGAGGAGTTGAAACAGGCTTTGGGTGGCCAGGAAGTGCTTCCAAATGACTGGACAACCACAGCAAATGTGATCAGGGACACAGGTAGGAGAGTACTTGGTGTGTCCTCTGGAAGGAAAGTAGATAAGGAGACTTGGTGGTGGAATGAGGACGTGCAGGAGTGTGTACAAAGGAAAAGGTTAGCCAAGAAGAAGTGGGACATTGAGAGGACCGAAGAGAGTAAACAGGAGTACAGGGAGACACAGCGTAAGGCGAAAGTAGCAGTGGCTAAGGCCAAACAGAGGGCGTATGATGACTTGTATGATAGGTTGGATAGTAAAGAGGGAGAAAATGATCTATACAGGTTGGCACAGCAGAGAAATAGAGATGGGAAGGACGTGCAGCAAGTTAGATTGATAAAGGACAGAGAGGGAACTGTATTGACTAATGGCAGAAGTGTGCTGGGAAGATGGAAAGAGTACTTTGAAGAGCTGATGAATGAGGAAAATGAGAGAGAAAAAAGAGTAGAAGAGGTGACCGTTGAGGAGCAGGATGTAGCAAAGATCAGTAAGGGTGAAGTGAGAAGGGCATTGAAGAGGATGAAGAATGGAAAGGCAGTTGGTCCTGATGATATACCTGTGGAGGTATGGAAGTGTCTAGGAGAGGTAGCAGTAGATTTTCTGACAAGAACATTCAACAAGGTACTAGAGAGTGAGCAGATGCCGGAGGAGTGGAGGAGAAGTGTGCTGGTGCCCATTTTTAAGAACAAGGGAGACGTGCAGAGTTGCAGCAACTACAGAGGGATAAAGTTGATGAGCCGTACGATGAAGTTATGGGAAAGAATAGTGGAAGCTAGACTAAGGGCAGAGGTGAGCATTTGTGAACAACAGTTTGGTTTCATGCCAAGAAAGAGCACCACAGATGCAATGTTTGCCTTGAGGATGTTAATAGAGAAGTACAGAGAAGGTCAGAGGAGCTACATTGTGCCTTTGTGGATCTGGAAAAAGCATATGACAGGGTGCCAAGAGAAGAACTGTGGTATTGCATGAGGAAGTCTGGAGTGGCAGAGAAGTATGTTAGAGTGGTGCAGGACATGTATGAGAGATGTAAGACAGTGGTGAGGGGTGCTGTCGGTGTGACCGATTTAATTCAAGGTGGAGGTGGGACTGCATCAAGGGTCAGCTCTGAGCCCCTTCTTGTTTGCTATGGTGATGGACAGGCTGACAGACGAGGTGAGACAAGAATCTCCATGGACTATGATGTTTGCAGATGACATCGTGATCTGTAGTGAGAGCAGAGAACAAGTGGAGGAAAATCTAGAGAGGTGGAGGTATGCCCTGGAAAGGAGAGGAATGAAGGTTAGCCTCAGAAAATCAGAATACATGTGTGTGAATGAGAAGGACCCAGGAGGAACGGTGAGGTTACAGGGAACAGAGATAACGAAGGTGGAGGATTTTAAGTACTTAGGCTCAACAATCCAGAGCAATGGAGAGTGTGGAAAAGAGGTGAAGAAGCGTGTGCAGGCAGGCTGGAATGGTTGGAGAAAAGTATCCGGTGTGATGTGCGATAGGAGAGTGTCAGCAAGAATGAAGGGAAAAGTGTACAAGATGGTGGTGAGGCCAGCGATGTTGTATGGCTTAGAAACAGTGGCGCTGAGGAAAAGGCAGGAGGCAGAGCTGGAGGTAGCGGAGATGAAAATGTTGAGGTTCTCTCTGGGAGTAACGAGGATGGATAGGATCAGAAATGAGTATATCAGAGGGACAGCCCACGTAAGATGTTTTGGAGACAAAGTCAGAGAGGCTAGATTGAGATGGTTTGGACATGTACAGAGGAGGGATAGTGAGTATATTGGCAGTAGGATGCTGAGGTTGGAACTACCAGGCAGAAGGCCTCGAGGAAGACCGAAGAAGAGATTTATGGATGTGGTGAAGGAAGACATGAAGGTCGTTGGAGTCAGAAAAGAAGATGCGGAGGACAGGGTGAGGTGGAGGCGGATGATTTGCTGTGGCGACCCCTGAAGGGAGCAGCCGAAAGTAAAAGAAGAAGAAGAAGAAGAAGATAGATAGATATAGATGTGTGTGTACAGGTTGGCACAGCAGAGAAATAGAGATGGGAAGGACGTGCAGCAAGTTAGATTGATACAGAGAAGGTCAGAGGGAACTGCATTGTGCCTTTGTGGATCTGGAAAAAGCATATGACAGGGTGCCAAGAGAAGAACTGTGGTATTGCATGAGGAAGTCTGGAGTGGCAGAGAAGTATGTTAGAGTAGTGGAGGACATGCATGAGAGATGTAAGACAGTGGTGAGGTGTGCTGTTGGTGTGACAGAAGAGTTCAAGGTCGAGGTGGGACTGCATCAAGGGTCAGCTCTCAGCCCCTTCTTGTTTGCTATGGTGATGGACAGGCTGACAGACGAGGTTAGGCAAGAATCTCCATGGACTATGATGTTTGCAGATGACATTGTGATCTGTAGTGAAAGCAGAGAACAAGTGTAGGAATATCTAGAGAGGCGGAGGTATGCCCTGGAAAGGAGAGGAATGAAGGTCAGCCTCAGAAAATCAGAATACATGTGTGTGTGAATGAGAAAGATCCAAGAGGAACGGTGATGTTACAGGGAGCAGAGATAACGAAGGTGGAGGATTTTAAGTACTTAGGCTCAACAGTCAAGAGCAATGGAGAGTGCAAAGAAGGTGAAGAAGCGTGTGCAGGCAGTCTGGAATGGTTGGAGAAAAGTGTCTGGTGTGATGTGCGATAGGAGAGTGTCAGCAAGAATGAAAGGAAAAGTGTACAAGACGGTGGTGAGGCCAGCGATGTTGTATGGCCTAGAAACAGTGGCGCTGAGGAAAAGGCAGGAGGCAGAGCTGGAGGTAGCAGAGATGAAAATGTTGAGGATGGATAGGATTAGAAATGAGCACATCAGAGGGACAGTGGTGAAGGAGGACATGAAGGTAGTTGGTGTAAGAGAAGAAGATGCAGAGGACAGGGTGAGATGGAGGCAGATGGTTTGCTGTGGCGACCCCTGAAGGGAACAGCCGAAAGGAAAAGAAGATATTTTGATAAAGTTAATTATTTTCTGTAATGTACTGATAAAAATTAAACTTTCATATATTTTAGATTCATTGCACATCAACTGAAATATTTCAGGTCTTTTATTGTTTTAATACTGATGATTTTGGCATACAGCTCATGAAAACCCAAAATTCCGATCTCAAAAAATTAGCATATCATGAAAAGGTACTCTAAACGAGCTATTACCCTAATCATCTGAATCAACTGTAAACACCTGCAAAAGATTCCTGAGGCTCTTAAAAACTATGGCTGCCCAGTACCCCCAGCCTGGTTCATTACTCAAAACCGCAATCATGGGTAAGACTGCTGACCTGACTGCTGTCCAGAATGCCATCATTAACACCCTCAAGCAAGAAGGTAAGACACAGAAAGAAATCTCTGAGCGAATAGGCTGTTCTCAGAGTGCTGTACCAAGGCATCTCAATGGGACGTCTGTGGGAAGGAAAAAGTGTGGCAGAAAACGCTGCACAACCAGAAGAAGTGACCGGACCCTGAGGAAGATTGTGGAGAAGGGCCGATTCCAGACCTTGGGGGACCTATGGAAGCAGTGGACTGGGCTACAGGTGCCGCATTCCCCAGGTCAAGCCACTTTTGAATCAGAAACAGCGGCAGAAGTGCCTGACCTGGGCAACAGAGAAGCAACACTGGACTGTTGCTCAGTGGTCCAAAGTACTTTTTTCGGATGAAAGCAAATTTTGCATGCCCTTCAGAAATCAAGGTGCCAGATTCTGGAGGAAGACTGGGGAGAAGTAAATGCCAAAATGTCTGAAGTCCAGTGTCAAGTACCCACAGTCAGTGATGGTCTGGGGTGCCATGTCAGCGGCTGGTGTCAGTCCACTGTGTTTTATCAAGGGCAGAGTCATTGCAGCTAGCTATCAGGAGATTTTGGAGAACTTCATGCTTCCATCTGCTAAAAAGCTTTATTTTTCAGCACAACCTGGCACCTGCTCACAGTGCCAAAACCACTGGTAAATGGTTTACCTACCATGGTATTACTGTGCTCAATTGGCCTGCCAACTCTCCTGACCTGAACCCCATCGAGAATCTGTGGGATATTGTGAAGAGAACGTTAGACACCAGACCCAACACCGTGGATGAACTTAAGGCTGCTATCGAAGCATCCTGGGCCTCCATAGCACCTCAGCAGTTTGCCACAAAGCATTGAAGCAGTCATTTCTGCAAAAGAATTCCCGACCAAGTATTGAGTGCATAACTGAATATAATTATTTGAAGGTTGACTTTTTTGTATTAAAAACACTTTTTTTTCTTTTCTTGGTCAGATGAAATATGCTAATTTTTTGAGATAGGGATTTTTGGTTTTTCTTTACTTTTTTGCCCAAATTATCAATATTAAAACAATAAAATGCTTGATCTACTTCAGTTGTGTGTAATGAATGTAAAATATATGAAAGTCTAATGTTTATCAGTACATTACAGAAAATAATGAACTTTATCACAATATGCGAATTTTTTGAGAAGTACTAGTATATATACACACACACATACTCAGTCATGTTGCCAGTGGCCCTCTTCTTCTTTTCCTTTCGGCAATTCCCTTCAGGGGTCGCCACCATCTCACCCTGTCCTCTGCATGTTCTTGTCTGCCAAAGACCTTCATTTCTTCCTTCACCACATCCATAAATCACCTCTTCTACTCTTTTTTTTTTTTTTTTCTTCCTCATTTTCCTCAATCATCAGATCTTCAAAGTACTCTTTCCATCTTCCCAGCACACTTGTGTCATCAGTCAACACGTTTCCCACTCTGTCCTTAATCACTCTAACTTGCTGCACGTCCTTCCCATCTCTATTTCTCTGCTGTGCCAAGCTGCAAATCATTTTCTCCCTCCCTACTGTCCAACCTAGCATACAAGTCATCGTACGCCCTCTGTTTGGCCTTTGACACCGCTACCTTCACCTTACACTCCCTGTTCTCCTCTTTACTCTCTTCGGTCCTCTCTATGTCCCATTTCTTTTTAGCTAACCTCTTCTTTTGTACACACTCCTGCACTTCCTCATTCCACCACCAAGTCTCCTTATCTACCGTCCTTCCAGAGTACACGCCAAGTACTCTCCTACCTGTCTCCCTGATCACATTAGTTGTAATTGTCCAGTCATCTGAAAGCACTTCCTGACTACCAAAAACCTGTTTCAACTCCTCCTTGAAGACAACACGACACTTCCTTTTTCAGCTTCCACCACTTTGTCTTCTGCTCTGCCTTTGCCTTCTTCACCTTCCTCACCATCAGCGTCATCCTGCACACCACCATCCTATGTTGTTTGGTCACACTCTCACCCACTACTACTTTGCAGTCACTGACTTCCTTCAAACTGCATCGTCTACACATGATGTAGTCTACCTGTGTGCTCCTACCTCCACTTTTATAAGTCAACTTATGCTCCTGTCTCTTCTGGAAGAAAGTATTCACCACAGCCATTCCCATTCTTTTTTCCAAAATCTATCAACATCTGTCCTTTGTTCCTGTCCTGGATACCAAACCTTCCCGTCACTTTCTCGTCTCCTCTGTTGTCTGCACCAACATGTCCGTTGAAGTCTGCACCAATGTCCACTCTTTCACCTCTGGGGGTACTCTGCATCACTTCATCTAACTCACTCCAGAATCTCTTCTCTTCTAGCTCACATCTTGCCTGTGGGGTGCTGAGGAAGACAGGAGGCAGAGCTGGAAGTAGTGGAGATGAAAATGTTGAGGTTCTCTTTGGGAGTAACGAGGATGGATAGGATCAGGAATGAGTACATCAGAGGGACAGCCTATGTAAGATGTTTTAGAGACAAAGTCAGATAGGCTAGATTGAGATGGTTTGGACAGGTACAGAGGAGGGATAGTGAATGTATTGGTAGTAGGATGCTGAGGTTGAATCTACCTGGCAGAAGGCCTAGAGGAAGACCAAAGAGAAGATTTATGGATGTGGTGAAGGAGGACATGAAGGTAGTTGGAGGAAGTGTAGAAGATACTGAGGATTGGGTGAGATGGAGGCGGATGGTTTGCTGTGGCAACCCCTGAAAGGAATAGCCGAAAGGAAAAGAAGATATATATATATATATATATATATATATATATATATATATATATATATACACACATGAGATGCCATCAAGACCGCCCCACTCAAATCAGCTGCAGGCGATGTCATCAAGGGTTGTGGCAAACAAATGGGGAGATGGGCTGAGCATTACCAAGAGCTCCACTCGAGAGAAACCACTGTCTAAAACACAGCCCCACATACCTCCACTGTCTGTTATGGATGAGCTTGACCCTCCTCCCACCATCAAGACGCTCAGCAATTCGATAGACTCCATCTCAAGTGGCAAGGCTCCAGGCAGTGACAACATCCAACTGAAATCATCAAAACCGCAAAGGAGAGCTCACTGTTGAAACACCTCCATGAGCTCCTGCTGCAGTGCTGGAAGGAAGGGGCTGTTCCCCAAGACTTGCGTGATGCCAAAATCATCACCCTCTACAAGAACGAGGGGGAGCGAAGACAACTTATGTGGCATCTCACTCCTAAGCATAGTTGGCAAATCCTTTGCCCATGTCATCTCAACAGGCTCCAACTACTTGCCGAAAACGTGTATCCAGAGGTGCAGTGTGGATTCAGGGCAGTCAGGTCAACCTTAGATATGGTCTTCTCTGTGAGACAGCTGCAATAGAAGTGCCGGGAGCAGAGACAACCCCTCTATTTGATCTTCATCGACCTGACCACAGCTTTTGACTTGGTCAGCAGGACTGTTTGCCCTCCTCCAGCGAATTGGATGTTGTGCCCCCCCTCCCCCACCACACACGCATCCACCAAGCTTTTCAGCATGATCAAGTTATTCCACCAGGACACGAATGGCATCGTCCAGTTCGATGGATCATCCTCAGACCCTTTCCTGATCAAGAACGGTGTGAAGCAGGGCTGTGTCCTCGCTCCAACCCTTTTTGGCATCTTTTTCTCCCAACTCTTGTGCTACGCCTTCCGGGACTCTGAAGACAGCTTTGTCCTCCAAGCCAGGAGCGACGGAGGCCTCTTTAACCTGGCACGCCTCAGAGCAAAGGCCAAGGTGCGGATCGTTCTCATCAGGGAGCTGCTCTTTTCTGATGATGTTGGTCTTGTTGCCCACACCATGGAAATGCTCCAGTGTCTCATCAAATGCTTTGCTGCTGCCTGCTCTGAGTTTGGCCTCACCATCAGCCTTAATAAGACAGAGGTCATGGGCCAGGATGTCAGCAGTGCTCTCAGTATCAACATCGGCAACCACACCCTTGAGGTGGTGGAAAAGTTCACCTTCCTCAGATCAATCATCTCCAGCAACCGCTCTCTAGACGCCAAACTGAACACCCATATTGGCAAGGCATCAGCAGTGATGGCCCGTCTGGTGAAGCAAGTTTGGGACAACTCTATGCTAACCACCAACACCAAGATGAGAGCATGCGTACTGTGTACTCTCCTTTATGGCAATGAAGCATGGACCCTCTACTCCTGCCAGGAACGCTGGCTGAACGCCTTCCACCAATGCTGCCTTCGCAGCAGACTACTGGGCATCACTTGGCAGGACCGTGTCTCCAATATCGGCAGATGTGCCCAGTATACCATCCTGACCCAGAGACGCTTACAATGACTTGGCCACATCACCCGAATGGATGACGGCTGCATCGCCAAAGACTTACTGTACGGGGAGCTGACTACTGGAACCAGGTCAGAGGGACGCCCAGCTCTCAGGTTCAAGGATGTCTGCAAGCATGACCTCAAGGTCGGAGGCTTCAACCTCTCCGACCTGGAGTCAGCCGCCTCCGACCGCTCTGACTGGCGGACCACCACCCAAGATGTCATCAGGACAGCGGAGGAGAGAAAAGACACCTGCTGGGGGGAGAAGAGACTCCGCAGACAGTGGAGACTGTACCCACCTGCACCATACTGCGAGTACTTTATCTGCAGTGGCTGCAGCAGGATCTGCAGATTTCGTATCGGCCTCTACAGCCATGCCCGACACTGCAGCTCCCTGACCAAAGACCCAATGGCACAACCCCCCCCCCCCCCCCCCCCCCCCCCCCATGATCTTTCCAGATCGATGGAGTCAACAAGTATGTGTATGTTTGTATGTATATTAGGGTTATGACTAAAATTAACTTTCTAAGCCTGTGGTTTTAAATGATGAACTTTTAGTCTAAAACTCACAAAAATAACCTTTTCTTGTTCATACATTGAAAAAACCTCCCGCACCTGAAGTAATTTACTATTTAAACAACGAAAAATGATGCCCGCAAACCCCAAAAAAGCCTCACATTGCATAGCAAATTAAATCATAGAATTGTCTGTAAACCAAATTTATTATTAAAATTAACCAGTACATTGGCAGAAGTTAGAAATATTACATTATTATTAAAGATCTGGAGCAAAAGTCGCACATTTCTGAATTAGTGTTGATAAATATGCAGTTCAGATATTTGACAGTTTTGCAAGTGGCGTGGATCTGCTCCATCAGCTTTACACCTCTCGCAGCCACTATGTACTATGTTATCCGTTAACCAAGTAAAAACTGGAGGTTTGAATCGAGTTCATGGTTAATATTGTGATAAATTCCTAATACTGTATTACCTCACTGCCTTGGACCCTTGTTGCTTAATGTTTGTAGACACTTTGCCTTTCTTGCCTTTGCTTTTCTTTCATCTTTCTGACTTACTGTCTTCTTACACATCACCTGAAACATAAGGCGAAGTAACTCAAATCTTCGCCTTCTCCAAGATTTCAGTCCTGGTCAAAACACAATTCTGGCTGTCATTTTTCTTTTTCTTTTAAGGATTTTGCACCCATTTCTTGTTATAATTATTACTAATCTTATCAAAAGTGAGGTAATGTTGGGTGCGGGAGGTGTTTGCATTACCCAATAAAAATAATTTCAAAAAAATTAATATATGAATAAAAGTTCACCAAACGCAATATCAGGAAAGCAGAAATTTTGGGGGAAAAAAATTGTCATAACCCTTGTGTATGTGTGTGTATGTATGTATGTATGTGTATATATATATATATATATATATATGTGTGTGTGTGTGTGTGTGTGTATATATATATGTATGTCGTCGTCTTATTTTCCTTTTGGCCGTTTCCTTCAGGGGTCGCCACAGCAAATCATCTGTCTCCATCTCACCCTGTCCTCTGCATCTTCTTTATGCCAACGACCTTCATGTCTTCCTTCACTACATCCATAAATCTCTTCTTTGGTCTTCCTCTAGGCCTTTTGCCTGGTAGTTCCAACCTCAGCATCCTATTACCAAAATATTCACTATCCCTCCTCTCTACATGTACAAACTATCTCAATCTAGCCTCTCTGACTTTGTCTCCAAAACATCTTACATGTGCTGTCCCTCTGATGTACTCATTCCTGATCCTATCCATCCTCGTTACTCCCAGAGAGAAGCTCAACATTTTCATCTCTGCTACCTCCAGCTCTGCCTCTTGTCTTTTCCTCAGCACCACTGTTTCTAAACCATAGAACATCGCTGGCCTCATCACCGTCTTGTACTCTTTTCCTTTCATTCTTGCTGATACTCTCCTATCACACATCAGACTGGACACTTTTCTCCAACCATTCCAGTCTACCTGCACACGCTTCGACGCTTCTTCCACACTCTCCATTGCTCTGGATTGTTGAGCGGAAGTACTTAAAATTCTCCACCTTCCTTATCTCTGCTCCCTGCAACCTCGCCGTTCCTCTTGGGTCCTTCTCATTCACACACATGTATTCTGTCTTACTGAGCTCACCTTCATTCCTCTCCTTTCCAGGGCATACCTCCACCTCTCTAGATATTCCTCCACTTCTCTGCTCTCACCATAGATCACAATGTCATCTGCAAACATTATAGTCCATGGAGATTCTTGTCTAACCTCGCCTGTCAGCATGTCCATCACCACCATAGCAAACAAGAAAGGTCTCAGAGCTGACCCTTGATGCAGTCCCACCTCCACCTTGAATTCTTCGGTCACGCCGACAGCACACTGCACCTCTGTCTTACATCTATCATACATGTCCTGCACCACTCTAATGTACTTCTCTGCCACTCCAGACTTCCTCATACAATACCACAGTTCTTCTCTTGGCACCCTGTCATATGCTTTCTCCAGATCCACAAAGGCACAATGCAGCTCCCTCAGACCTTCTGTGTACTTCTCTATTAACATCCTCAAAGCAAACACTGCATCTGTGGTGCTCTTTTATGGCATGAAACCAAACTTGTTCACAAATGCTGACTTCTGCCCTTAGTCGAGCTTCCAGTATTCTTTCCCATAACGTCATCGTATGGCTCATTAACTTTATCCCTCTGTAATTGCTACAACTCTGCATATCTCCCTTATTCTTAAAAATGGGCACCATCACACTTCTCCTCCATTCCTCTGGCATCCTCTCACTCTCAAAGACCTTGTTGAATGTTCTCGTCAGAAAATGTACTGCTATCTCTCCTCGACACTTCCATACCTCCACAGGTATATCATCAGGACCAACTGCCTTTCCACTCGTCATCCTCTTCAGTGCCATCCTCACTTCACCCTTACTAATCTTTACTACTTCCTGCTCCTCAACGGTCACCTCTTCTACTCTTTTTCTCTCTCTCATTTTCCTCATTCATCAGCTCTTCAAAGTACTCTTTCCATTCTTCATCCTCTTCAATGCCCTTCTCACTTCACCCTTACTGATCTTTGCTACATCCTGCTCCTCAATGGTCACCTCTTCTACTCTTTTTTCTCTCTCATTTTCCTCATTCATCAGCTCTTCAAAGTACTCTTTCCATCTTCCCAGCACACTTGTGTCATCAGTCAATACATTTCCCTCTCTGTCCTTAATCACTCTAACTTGCTGCATGTCCTTCCCATCTCTATTTCTCTGCTGTGCCAACCTGTATAAATCATTTTCTCCCTCCTTACTGTCCAACCGAGCATACAAGTCATCATACTCCCTCTGTTTGTCCTTTGACACCGCTACCTTCGCCTTATGCTGTGTCTCCCTGTACTCCTGTTTACTCTCTTCATGTCCCACTTCTTCTTAGCTAGCCTCTTCTTTTGTACACACTCCTGCACTTCCTCATTCTACCACCAAGTCTCCTTATCTCCTGTCCTTCCAGATGACACACCAAGTACTCTCCTACCTGTCTCCCTGATCACATTAGCTGTAGTTGTCCATTCATCTGAAAGCACTTCCTGACCATCCAAAGCCTGTTTCAACTCCTCCTTGAAGACAACCCGACACTCTTCCTTTTTCAGCTTCCACCACTTTGTCTTCTGCTTTGCCTTTGCCTTCTTCACCTTCCTCACCATCAGCATCATCCTGCACACCACCATCCTATGCTGTTTGGTCACACTCTCACCCACTACTACTTTGCAGTCGCTGATTTCCTTCAAACTGCATCGTCTACACAAGATGTAGTCTACCTGTGTGCTCCTACCTCCACTTTTATAAGTCACCCTATGCTCCTGTCTCTTCTTGAAGAAAGTATTCACCACAGCCATTTCCATCCTTTTTGCAAAATCTATCAACATCTGTCCTTCTGTGTTCCTATCCTGGATACAAAACTTGCCCATCACATCCTCGTCCCCGCTGTTGCCTGCACCAACATG
This sequence comes from Plotosus lineatus, assembly GCA_024760905.1. Lineage (NCBI taxonomy): Eukaryota > Metazoa > Chordata > Actinopteri > Siluriformes > Plotosidae > Plotosus > Plotosus lineatus. The sequence continues at coordinate 39,727,396 of CM045735.1, forward strand.
TTCATTGAAGTCTGCTCCAATGACCACTCTTTCACCTCTGGGGTACTCTGCATCACTTCATCTAACTCACTCCAGAATCTCTCCTTCTCTTCTGGCTCACATCCTGTCTGTGGGGCATAAGCACTAACAACATTGAACATCACACCTTCAATTTTTAACTAGAGGCTCATCACTCTGTCTGACACTCTTCACTTCTAGAACATTCCTGACCATCCCCTCCTTCAAGATGACTCCTACTCCATTACTCTTCCCATCCACACCATGATAAAACAGCTTAAACCCTGCGCTTAAGCTTCTAGCCTTGCTACCTTTCCACCTGGTTTCCTGAACACAGAGTATGTCCACCTTCCTCCTCTGCATCATGTCAGCCAGCTCTCTATCTTTTCCTTTCATAGTTCCAATATTCAAAGTCCCTATTCTCAGTCCTAGACTCATGCTTTTCCTCTTCTCTCTCCGCCTACGGACACGCCTCCCGCCTCTCCTTCTTCGACCAACAGTAGTCCAATTTCCGCCAGCACCCTGTTGGTTAAGAGCACTAATGGCGGTCATTGCTAACCCGGACCTCGACCGATCCTTTATGGAGGTAATATTTGTGATTTGCATGATGAAGTTTGGCATTGGTTTTATGCTGGATGCCCTTCCTGACACAACCCTCTGCATTTATCCGGGCTTGGGACCAGCGTGAGCGAGAGACACTGGTTTGTGCCCCCCCCACGGCTCCAGTGTGTGTGTGTGTGTGTGTGTGTGTATATATATTTATGGATGTGGTGAAGGAGGACATGAAGGTAGTTGGAGTAAGAGTAGAAGATGCAGAGGATAGGGTGAGATGGAGGCAGAGGGTTTGCTGTAGCGACCCCTGAAGGGAAAAGCCAAAAGGAAAAGATGTATGTATATGTGTGTATGTATGCATATGTATATATATGTATATATATATATATATATATATATATATATATATATATATATATACATACTAGTCCTTCTAAAAAAATTAGCATATTGTGATAAAGTTCATTATTTTTTGTAATGTGCTGATAAAAATTAAACTTTCATATATTTTAGATTCATTGCACACCAACTGAAATATTTCAGGTCTTTTATTGTTTAAATACTGATGATTTTGGCATACAGCTCATGAAAACCCAAAATTCCCATCTCAAAAAATTAGCATATCATGAAAAGGTACTCTAAACGAGCTATTAACCTAATCATCTGAATCAAATGAATTAACTCTAAACACCTGCAAAAGATTCCTGAGGCTTTTAAAAACTCCCAGCCTGGTTCATTACTCAAAACCGCAATCATGGCCATGACTGCCGACCTGACTGCTGTCCAGAAGGCCATCATTGACATCCTCAAGCAAGAAGGTAAGACACAGAAAGAAATCTCTGAGCGAATAGGCTGTTCCCAGAGTGCTGTCTCAAGGCACCTCAGTGGGACGTCTGTGGGGGGGGGGGGGGGGGAGGGGGGCAGAAACACTGCACAACCACAAGAGGTGACCGGACCCTGAGGAAGATTGTGGAGAAGGGCCGATTCCAGACTTTGGGGGACCTGTGGAAGCAGTGGACTGGGCTACAGGTGCCGCATTCCCCAGGTCAAGCCACTTTTGAACCAGAAACAGCGGCAGAAGCGCCTGACCTGGACTACAGAGAAGCAGCACTGGACTGTTGCTCAGTGGTCCAAAGTACTTTTTTCGGATGAAAGCAAATTTTGCATGTGATTCGGAAGTCAAGGTGCCAGAGTCTGGAGGAAGACTGGGGAGAAGGAAATGCCAAAATGCCTGAAGTTTACTGACCATGGTATTACTGTGCTCAATTGGCCTGCCAACTCTCCTGAGCTGAACCCCATAGAGAATCTGTGGGATATTGTGAAAAGAAAGTTGAGAGACACCAGACCCAACACTGTGGATGAGCTTAAAGCCGCTATCGAAGCATCCTGGGCCTCCATAACATCTCAGCAGTGCCACAGGCTGATTGCCTCCATGCCACACCACATTGAAGCGGTCATTTGTGCAAAAGGATTCCCGACCAAGTATTGAGTGCATCACTGAACATAATCATTTGAAGGTTGACTTTTTTTGTATTAAAAACACTTTTTTTATTGGTCGAATGAAATATACTAATTTTTTGAGATAGGAATTTTGAGTTTTCATGAGCTGTATGCCAAAATCATCAGTATTCAAACAATAAAAGACCTGAAATATTTCAGTTGGGGTGCAATGAATCTAAAATATATGAAAGTTTAATTTTTATCAGTACATCACAGAAAATAATGAACTTTATCACAATATGCTAATTTTTTGAGAAGGACTAGTGTGTGTGTGTATATATATATATATATACTACAAGAAAAAAGGTCAGGATATATGGAAATTTTCTCTATTTTTTTTTCGGTTTTATGACTTGGCCTTAATTTCAGTTTTTTATTGACAAATATGCTTAACTTTTTTGTGTAGTGTATGTGTGTGTGTGTGTGTATATATATATATATATATATATATATATATATATATATATATATATATAAGAAGCAGTCTGTTCATATTAAAAGAATAACAGACCATCATATAAAAAAAAATTTGACCAACTAGTCAAGTTTTCCACGGAGCTCTATAATAAGTTCCGCTCATGACTTTTATTGAAAAAGTGACTAAATCCAATCAACACCTCACTGCATCTGAATAAAGAATCAAATCCTGATCGCAACAATTTGCGTTAAAACATAAGCATCTTTGATTAGCTACGCAATCCAAATCTGTATGTCTGAATAACAAGATATTAAATAAAATACTTCAGCTCTGTTTCCTTCAAGATTTGGGGGGGGGGGGGGGGGTGAAAACACATGAATCTTCTCTGAAACAGAAAATGTTCCTTTTTATGTTATGGTATTTAACTCAACCGTGTAGTTTTTGTGTGAAATATAAAAGTTTCTCAAGAGGGACAGATGAAGCACCTTTAATGTCTTTAAAACCTTTTATTTCCTCTCTGTGTCTCTGGATTGGATTGTAAATGAACTTATTTGCATTAATGTATTTATACTTTATTATTCTGTATGCTAGCAGCAGGTTAAACTCTATGCTTTTTCTTATTATTTATTTTTTATTTATTTATTTTTTTTCAATAATGTTCATCAGTAGCTCTTTCCACCTGGATGTCGATGCTCCTCAGGATTGGGAGAGCATACAGTTCTATTTCCATTTATTCATCAGATGCTTTTGTACAAAGGATTTAAAACAAGTGAAGCTGCGTGGATGCCTGGTACAGTGAAACAGGGTGAAAGGTCTTGCTCAGAAGTCCCCACAGCGGCTCTCTGACAATCACACGGTTTGAACTTGCAACTTGCAACCCCTCATGACGGTCCCAAGCCCGGAGAAATGCAGAGGGTTGTGTCAGGAAGGGCATCCGACGTAAAACCAATGCCAAATATTTATGATGCAAATCAGAAGTATTACCCCCATACCGGATCGGTCGAGGCCCGGGTTAACAACGACCGCCATCAGTGCTGTCAATCAACAGGGTGCTGATGGAAATTGGACTACTGTTGGTCGAAGACGTCGAAGAAGGAGAGGTGGGAGGCGTGTCCATAGGCAGAAAGAGAAGAGGAAAGGCATTAGTCTAGGACTGAGAGTGGGGACTTTGAATGTTGGAACTATGCAAAGAAAAGGTAGAGAGCTGGCTGACATGATGCAAAGGAGGAAAGTGGACATGCTGTGTGTTCAGGAGACCAGGTGGAAAGGTAGCAAAGCTAAAAGCTTAGGAGCAGGGTTTAAGCTATTTTATCACGGTGTGGATGGGAAGAGAAATGGAGTAGGAGTCATCTTGAAGGAGGAGTTTGTCAAGAATGTTCTAAAAGTGAAAAGAGTGTCAGACAGAGTGATGAGTCTCAAGTTAGAAATTGAAGGTGTAATGCTCAATGTTGTTAGTGCTTATGCCCCACAGGCAGGATGTGAGCTAGAAGAGAAGGAGAGATTCTGGAGTGACTTAGATGAAGTGATGCAGAGTACCCCCAGAGGTGAAAGAGTGGTCATTGGTGCAGACTTCAATGGACATGTTGGTACAGGCAACAGAGAGGACGAGGAAGTGATGGGCAGGTTTGGTATCCAGGACAGGAACGCAGAAGGACAGATGTTGATAGATTTTGCAAAAAGGGTGGAAATGGCTGTGGTGAATACTTTCTTCCAGAAGAAACAGGAGCATAGGGTGACTTATAAAAGCAGAGGTAGGAGCACACAGGTAGACTACATCTTGTGTAGGCGATGTAATTTGAAGGAAGTCAGTGACTGCAAAGTCATAGTGGGTGAGAGTGTTGCCAAACAGCAAAGGATGGTGGTGTGCAGGATGACTCTGATGGTGAGAAAGGTGAAAAAGGCAAAGGCAGAGCAGAAGACAAAGTGGTGGAAGCTGAAAAAGGAATAGTGTCGTGTTGTCTTCAAGGAGGAGTTGAAACAGGCTTTGGATGGCCAGGAAGTGCTTCCAAATGACTGGACAACCACAGCAAATGTGATCAGGGACACAGGTAGGAGAGTACTTGGTGTGTCCTCTGGAAGGAAAGTAGATAAGGAGACTTGGTGGTGGAATGAGGAAGTGCAGGAGTGTGTACAAAGGAAGAGGTTAGCTAAGAAGAAGTGGGACATTGAGAGGACCGAAGAGAGTAAACAGGAGTACAGGGAGACACAGCGTAAGGCGAAAGTAGCAGTGGCTAAGGCCAAACAGAGGGCGTATGATGACTTGTATGATAGGTTGGATAGTAAAGAGGGAGAAAATGATCTATACAGGTTGGCACAGCAGAGAAATAGAGATGGGAAGGACGTGCAGCAAGTTAGATTGATAAAGGACAGAGAGGGAAATGTATTGACTGATGACAGAAGTGTGCTGGGAAGATGGAAAGAGTACTTTGAAGAGCTGATGAATGAGGAAAATGAGAGAGAAAAGAGTAGAAGAGGTGACCATTGAGGAGCAGGATGTAGCAAAGATCAGTAAGGGTGAAGTGAGAAGGGCATTGAAGAGGATGAAGAATGGAAAGGCAGTTGGTCCTGATGATATACCTGTGGAGGTATGGAAGTGTCTAGGAGAGGTAGCAGTAGATTTTCTGACAAGAACATTCAACAAGGTACTAGAGAGTGAGCAGATGCCGGAGGAGTGGAGGAGAAGTGTGTTGGTGCCCATTTTTAAGAACAAGGGAGACGTGCAGAGTTGCAGCAACTACAGAGGGATAAAGTTGATGAGCCATACGATGAAGTTATGGGAAAGAATAGTGGAAGCTAGACTAAGGGCAGAGGTGAGCATTTGTGAACAACAGTTTGGTTTCATGCCAAGAAAAGCACCACAGATGCAATGTTTGCTTTGAGGATGTTAATAGAGAAGTACAGAGAAGGTCAGAGGGAGCTACATTGTGCCTTTGTGGATCTGGAAAAAGCATATGACAGGGTGCCAAGAGAAGAACTGTGGTATTGCATGAGGAAGTCTGGAGTGGCAGAGAAGTATGTTAGAGTGGTGCAGGACATGTATGAGAGATGTAAGACAGTGGTGAGGTGTGCTGTCGGCATGACCGACGAATTCAAGGTGGAGGTGGGACTGCATCAAGGGTCAGCTCTGAGCTCCTTCTTGTTTGCTATGGTGATGGACAGGCTGACAGACGAGGTGAGACAAGAATCTCCATGGACTATGATGTTTGCAGATGACATCGTGATCTGTAGTGAGAGCAGAGAACAAGTGGAGGAAAATCTAGAGAGGTGGAGCTTTGCCCTGGAAAGGAGAGGAATGAAGGTTAGCCTCAGAAAATCAGAATACATGTGTGTGAATGAGAAGGACCCAGGAGGAACGGTGATGTTACAGGGAGCAGAGATAACGAAGGTGGAGGATTTTAAGTACTTAGGCTCAACAATCCAGAGCAATGGAGAGTGTGGAAAAGAGGTGAAGAAACGTGTGCAGGCAGGCTGGTATGGTTGGAGAAAAGTGTCCGGTGTGATGTGCGATAGGAGAGTGTCAGCAAGAATGAAGGGAAAAGTGTACGAGACGGTGGTGAGGCCAGCGATGTTGTATGGATTAGAAACAGTGGCGCTGAAGAAAAGGCAGGAGGCAGAGCTGGAGGTAACGGAGATGAAAATGTTGAGGTTCTCTCTGGGAGTAACGAGGATGGATAGGATCAGAAATGAGTATATCAGAGGGACAGCCCTCGTAAGATGTTTTGGAGACAAAGTCAGAGAGGCTAGATTGAGATGGTTTGGACATGTACAGAGGAGGGATAGTGAGTATATTGGCAGTAGGTTGCTGAGGTTGGAACTACCAGGCAGAAGGCCTCGAGGAAGATCAAAGAAGAGATTTGTGGATGTGGTGAAGGAAGACATGAAGGTCGTTGGAGTCAGAAAAGAAGATGCGGAGGACAGGGTGAGGTGGAGGCGGATGATTTGCTGTGGCGACCCCTGAAGGGAGCAGCCGAAAGTAAAAGAAGAAGAAAGAAGAAGCATAAATCCGTGTTAGCACTCAGCTCTGTCGCTGCTTTCACTGCAGCTCGAATGGCGTTCAAGAGCTGCAATCTGACAGTGATGTGGCCTTTATTCTCACTCCCTTAATGTTCCCTCTGGTCTCTATTGAGCTTCTGCGTGTATTTATTTATTTATTTATTTTTTGGTTCTTGAAGGGAGTGTTTACTATAATTGCAGGTCAGAGAGAAAAAGAGAGACATCACCAGGTGGTTGCTTGCAGCATCTGAAATTCTGGTAGGCTGCAATGCTTTTGCTCGTGGATACAATATTTTTGGAACTTCTCCTTTTTGGTATGTTTTGTCCTTCTATAAATTAGCGGGTTTTTTTCATAGTTTATAAAGACTATTGTTGTGAGAATACCAAATAATTCGAATTAGATCTCCAGTGGTGTTCAAAATAATATCAGTCAGACATCACTAACCTGATCAGTCGGTGTTTTTGTTAGAAATTATATTTATAGATGGAAAACAAGTCACTATTTATTTACTCTCTCTCTCTCTCTCTCTATATATATATATATATATATATATATATATATATATATATATATATATATATATATATATATATATATATATATATACACCCCCCGCCAGTAACTTGGTAATCAAAGGCCGGCCATGTCTCTGTCTATGGTCCAAGGCTGTAAAAAGAACTATTGCTGACTTTTGACAAGAGTCACTGCATAGCTGTCAGTGTGTTTCTGTCCTGCAATGGCCTGGCGAGCTGTCCAGGATATACTCTGCCCTTTCCCACAGTCAGCTGAGATGGGCACCAGCCTCTCCACAACCTTAATTAGGATTAAGTGGTCCAGAAAATGAATGAATGAATGAATATATTTATTGTCTGTTTTGAACACAAATGTATCTTCGTGCACTCCCACAATTCTTTGGGTTTTTACAATGATGAATGAGGGCCGGGAGGGAGGGTCCTACTTGAGTGTGTTTACTATGTGTAATTGTGTAGGTCTATACACTTGCACGGAAGTGAGACATCTGTGGTTTATGAGCTGACGCTTTCTCGTCTCCCAATTTATTTACTCTGTGTTTCACCCCTATTCTATAGAATGTTTAAACAAATAAATAAATAAATACAGTATAATTAAATATTTCTCTGAAATCTCATCTGCTTACAGATACTCAACTCCCTCTCTTTTTTTAATTTCTTATTAAACCTCTGGATGTCATCCTCCTGACGTCGTTCACATTTTTAATGTTCATTCGCACCATCCAGACTCTACTTTACCCTCTGAGTGCTGGATGCGTATGAATGGCTAACGATGGCCTTTTTCGGTCTCAGCCTCTGTGCCGTGCAGCACGGTCGAGTGGTTCCAATGAAACCCGACACGCCTGGTTGAAACTGAGCTCCATATCAGGCATCGTCCATCCTTACAGCTGCTCTCATCAGTTCCTCACAAGCAAGATGTTAATGATGTTTCAATCCATGAACCTTCTGTGGATCCTGACAGTTCGATTTCCTGACCTTGGCAAAAAAATGTGTAACCTGGATTGGGACACATGGCCATACCTCCTTCACCTTCACTGGAACTGACAGATACACAGGCCACACCTCTTTCTCTGAGACTGACAGATGTATGGCCTACTCGTCCTTCAATGGGATTGACTGTCCGGGGAAAAGGTGGCCTGGCATGGCGTCTGTGCCTGACACATCTAGGCTGCACCTCTTTCAGTGGGATGAACACACATTTAGCCAACACCCTTAATTAATCTGTCACATACATGGCCACACCTCCTTTTGTCTGCCAGATTTATACATTGCCACAGCTTCTTCAGTGGGACTGGCACAGGCCACAACCGTAATTAAACTGACATATACACTGCTACTCCTACTTACCTGAAACCCACCTTTCATGTGACCAATGGATACATGACCACAGCCGCTTTGGTGGGTCTCTCACATACAACTGACTGATACATATCTACACCACCTTCTCTGGGATCGACACATTTAGGCCACACGCACTTCAGAGGTGACAGACAGGCAAAGGCCATACCTTCCCTTGAGCTGACACATGTTGAGTCCACGTCACCTTCAATGATGATTATGCATTATGGATACATGGCCACAGCCCTTCCCTGAACTGATAGAGATGTTGATTGATTCAAATCATCATCTTTACTCTCCTGAAGTTCACGGATTATAAATCCACTGCTGAAAGTGTTTTTTTTTTTTTTTTTTTTTTACCTGCTCTTCCTCTAACGAGCTGCTGTTTGTTTCTGCAGAGCGACACATTCTATTTTAACTGTGGAGTGACAGACTGAACTCGTGCTCTGAGACATGCCATGAGTCTTTGACTTTATGGTTCAATTCTGTGTGGTATAAGTCTCGTAAATTCCGGGTCTAGAGTTCAGTGTTGCATCATAAAGCCTCAGCTCCTCCCCTGCACTGCCACCGACAGACTAAAGCTGCACCTCAGCATATGGTGTCCTCTCGGAAGCAGACAGTAATGGCCCGGGGGGGGGGGGGGGGTCTTTTTTTTTTTTATTTCTTTCTCCCCCCTCTTTCTTTTACAGGGAATGTTTTGCGCACACACACAGTCTGTTCACTGAGATTATATTTTACTCACTGTTTTACTTTACATTTGTATTTTTAATTCCAATTTATTCGTTTTTTTTGTGCAAACCATGATTAACAATCTTAGCCTTAATGATGGCAAATTTTTAGAATAAGGCTCCAGACTCCACCGGACTGGATCTGGGTATTTGTACTTTATAAAATAATGATAGTAATACTAATATTCACGTCGGCCTCACAGCAAGAAGATCCAGGAATTGATTCCTGGGCTAGGCGACTGTGTTCCAGTGTGGAGTTTGCATGTTCTGACCATGCTTGCATGGGTTTCTTCTAAGTACTCTGGTTTCCTCCCACAGTTCAAAACACACACAATGGGCTGACTGGCTGTTCAAGATTTCCGCTGGGTGTGAGTGTTGGCCCTGCAATGGTCCGACGAGGGTGTACCCCACCCTCACCCCGAGTCGGCTGAGATGGGTATCATCTGTGAGCTCATTCGCACGAGATGCGGATAGCGCTTTCCCTCCAAGTGTGTTAGACCGCCCCCAAATACACATGAGCAACAGTTTGAAAAGAGTCGGGTGGCTAGCATTACATGTCATGGATGGGGCGTGTGCATACTTTTGCCACTCTCTGGTCAGTGGTTGCTCTGTGTGTGTGTGTGTGTGTGTGTGTGTGTGTGTGTGTGTCTGTGTAATAGGGAAGGGAATACCTGATGGGTGGAAATTGGATATGATGAAATTTGGAAGAAAATGTGGGGAAAATACAAAAAAAGATTTAAATCAGTTAAAGTGATCATGTGGGCGGAACTTAAAGCCTTCTTAATTTCCAGTAATGCAGTAGCTAGAAATGGACAAAAATATTTAATAATGAGGTTATTGAAGGAGTAATGATATAACAACAGTAATTATAACTATAGCAATGAGGGGGAAATTATTATTTATTGACATTAAACCTATAAAGGTTTTTGTTGGGTTTCAGATTTAAAAAGAAACATTTTTCGTCATATTTATGAAGCATTACTTCAAAACAAAGTGATATTTCTTGTATGTTTATTTCATAAGGTTTAATTGCTCCAACTGGATTTACCTTCTGTTTGTATAACCCACTTACAGAGCTCGAGCGCTTCCTCCACGCTGACTGACCGCCAGCCTGAGGCTCTGATTGTTACAGCAGCTGCATGTTATATGTTGTTGTTGTTTTTTTTTTTTCCGTCAGTGTGTTGCAGCGGAACTGCGTCGTGTACATCCACTCTATAGCAGCACTGACACATGGCCGCAGGCTCCAACCGCTTTGCTTTCCTTTCAGTAGGTGCATGTATACGGGGGAGTAATTATGTGAGGTAATTATATGTTGGCTTCTGAGAACATAAAAGTCCTGTGGTAATTTTGGAAAGAGCATTCGGGTCTTTGACGTTTCTGCTATTCACTACACCGGCAGTTCTTGTGAAACTGTTGTTTAGCGTGTAGGGACTGAACCAGACGCCTGAAATGTGAAACATGGGCACAGTGTGTCCTGCCTCGGGTGAAGTTTCCTTCAGCCCAGACAAATGAGTTATTTTCGACTTCTAACATATCACACGTTAGCGCTGATGTTTTGTAGCAGGATTGAAATATGGCATGATTTATCCACACAACCATTCTCATGTGACATTACAGCGTTTTGGGACGTTGCAAAATTTGTGCTCATAGCACCGCAACATTGGCTGTTTTTGTTAAAACCGCGACTTTTGGCTCGGTTTTTGTAAATATGGCGACTTTGTGCTGGCAGCGCTGCAGATTTTGCTTTGTAGCACGGCGACGCTGGCTCTGTTTGCACGGCACTGCAGCTTTGTGCTTGTAGCACTCTGACTCTGTTTTCGTAGCACCGCAGCTTTAGCAATAATTCTCGTAGTAGTTATAGTATATGGAAATGTCAGCCTTTAACCTTCTCGTAGTTCCTTTTCTATTCTTGTAACACTTTGACTCAATTCCCGTAAGAGCACAACTTTTATTTTTTCGTAAAACAAATACTTTTTGTTCTTGTACTGTCAGCCTGCATTATTTTTCCTCCTCACGACGGCTCTGATACAAAGGATCAAAAAAACCCAGCAGACATTTTCTCTTTCACCTTCTATTGGATCATCTAAAAAGGATGAGTGTTAGTTTTTGGCCCCAGCGTTTGCTTTTCATCATTTAAATGAAAGAATAATGATGGTGACTTTCAGACGGGGTGATTATCTTCCATCACGTTGGGATCATTTGGTCCGTCTGATTTCCCATAATCTCAGTTCAGCGGACGGCTGTCGATTTGTTCCCGACTCCCAAGTGGACGGAAATAAATTATTCAAATCAATTCAAATCATCTCACCATCTCATTTCCCCTTTTTTAGTTTCTCTCGGGCTCATGAACTTCAAAAAAAAAAAAAAAACAATTACAGAAGTTCAGACTTTTTCCATAATGCAAATGTTTCGAGTGTTTTCTTTTCATATTTCTCATCCCGCAGCTTCTGAAATATTCTTCATCTTGTGTTTATCTTCTCGCCTTGTGAAATACCACATGATGGTTTCCTGAGAAAGTGTGTGAGGTTGAATTTCTGAACAAGGCTTTGCTAAGAAGGTTCACTCATGTTTTACAATGCAATATTTCACAACTATGATTACATTATTTACTTATTTACTTATTTATTTGTTTGTATATTTTTTTGTTGAAGATACATGTTGCAATCTCCGGACAGTTTGTATCTGGCATAGGACTGGCATAGTTTGTATCATGTCTGCTGGTGATGATTGTGGTGGTCACCTCTCTCTGTCTGACACAACAGAGTTCTGAGCCACATACACACAGATCTGTGTCCTCCATTAACCTCAGTAACAGCATTATTCATCATCCTGTTGATTATAAATTCTTTAAAAAATAAAGTTCGATTACAATCTGATGGTGGAACAGTGTCTTTATACAATCAACTCAACCTCAGCATACATCCACCACCTTTACATACTTTTGTTCTTTGATATTTGATGAAAATTTTGTTTTTGGTTCAGTAATACTGTGAGTTTTTTTTTTAAACATGTACAAAAATATTCAATTATTTATTTTGTATTAAAATTAATTTTATCATTTTATTTTTATATAACAATCTATTTTCTGCTCTTTATTTTCAGCCTTGTGTGTGTGTGTGTGTCTTTTCCTTTCGGCTGTTCCCTTCAGGGGTCGCCACAGCAAACCATCCGCCTCCATCTCACCCTGTCCTCTGCATCATCTTCTCTTACTCCAATGACCTTCATGTCTTCCTTCACCACATCCATAAAGCTCTTCTTTGGTATTCCTCTAGGCCTTCTGCCTGTTAGTTGCAACCTCAGCATCCTACTGCCAATATATTCACTATCCCTCCTCTGTACATGTCCAAACCATCTCATTCTAGCCTCTCTGACTTTGTCTCCAAAACATCTTACATGTGCTGTCCCTCTGATGTACTCATTTCTGATCCTATCCATCCTCGTTACTCCCAGAGAGAACCTCAACATTTTCATCTCTGCTATCTCCAGCTCTGCCTCCTGCCTTTTCCTCAGCGCCACTGTTTCTAAGCCATACAACATGGCCGGCCTCACCACTGTCTTGTACACTTTTCCTTTCATTCTTACAGACACTCTCCTATCGCACATCACAACGGACACTTTTCTCCAACCATTCCAACCTGCCTGCACACGCTTCTTCGCCTCTTTTCCACACTCTCCATTGCTCTGGATTGTTGAGCCTAAGTACTTAAAATCCTCCACCTTCGTTATCTCTGCTCCCTGTACATCACTGTTCCTCCTGGGTCCTTGTCATTCACACATGTATTCTGATTTTCCAGGGCATACCTCCACCTCTCTAGATTTTCCTCCACTTGTTCTCTGCTCTCACCACAGATCACAATGTCATCTGCAAACATCATAATCCATGGGGATGACATTGTGATCTGTAGTGAGAGCAGAGAACGCGTGGAGATCACAGTCATCTGCAAACATCATAGTCCATGGAGATTCTTGCCTAACCTCGTCTGTCAGCCTGTTCATCACTATTGCAAACAAGAAGGGGCTCAGGGCTGATTCTTGATGCAGTTCCACCTTGAATTTGTCGCTCACGCCAACAGCACACCTTATCACTGTCTTACATGTCTCATACATGTCCTGCACCACTCTGACATACTTCTCTGCCACTCCAGACTTCCTCATACAATACCACAGTTCTTCTCTTGGCACCCTGTCATATGCTTTTTCCAGATCCACAAAGGCACGATGCAGTTCTCTCTGACCTTCTCTGTACCAACTACCTTTCCATTTTTCATCCTCTTCAAAGCCCTCCTCACTTCACCCTTACTAATCTTTGCTACTTCCTGCTCCTCAACGGTCACCTCTTCTACTCTTTTTTTTTCTCTCATTTTCCTCATTCATCAGCTCTTCAAAGTACATCTTCCCAACACACTTGTGTCATCAGTCAATACATTTCCCTCTCTGTCCTTTATCAATCTAACTTGCTGCACGTCCTTCCCATCTCTAGTTCTCTGCTGTGCCAACCTGTATAGATCACTGTCTCCCTCCTTACTGTCCAACCTATCATACAAGTCATCATAAGCCCTCTGTTTGGCCTTAGCCACTGCTACTTTCGCCTTACGCTGTGTCTCCCTGTACTCCTGTTTACTCTCGTCGGTCCTCTCTATGTCCCACTTCTTCTTTGCTGACCTCTTCCTTTGTACACACTCCTGCACTTCCTCATTCTACCACCAAGTCTCCTTATCTCCTTTCCTTCCAGAGGACACACCAAGTACTCTCCTACACAGGTCCCTGATCACATTTGCTGTGGTTGTCCAGTCATCTGGAAGCACTTCCTGACCAGACAAAGCCTGTTTCAACTCCTTGAAGACAAAATGACCCTCTTACTTTTTCAACTTCCACCACTTGGTTTTCTGCTGTGCCTTTGCCTTCTTCACCTTCCTCAGCATCATCCTGCATACCACTATCCTATGCTGTTTGGCAACACTCTCCCATGATAAAACAGCTTAAACCCTGCTCCTAAGCTTTTAGCTTTGCTACCTTTCCACCTGGTCTCCTGAACACACAGTATGTCCACCTTCCTCCTCTGCATCATGTCAGCCAGCTCTCTATCTTTTCCTTGCATAGTTCCAACATTCAAAGTCCCTACTCTCAGTCCTAGACTCGTGCTTTTCCTCTTCTCTCTCTCTGTCTACGGACACACCTTCCGCCTCTCCTTCCTCGACGTCTTCGACCAACAGTAGTCCAATTTCCATCAGCACCCTGATGGTTGACAGCACTGATGGTGGTCGTTGTTAACCCGGGCCTCGACCGATCCGGTATGAGTTTAGTCTTTCCGGTTTGCATTTTGTATTTTGGCAAAAGTTTTACGCCGGATGCCCTTCCTGTTGCAACCCTCTGCATTTCTCCGGGCTTGGGACCGGCATAACGGGGGGAGACACTGGGTAGTGACCCCCCCCCCCCCACCTCATGGCTGCATTTTGTGTGTGTGTGTGTGTGTGTGTGTGTGTGTGTGTGCATACTGTATAACTTTTTTTTCAGGTCTAATGCAGGGAGAGAAGTTATATTCCACTGTACTTTGTGAAATAATAAAATTTAAAAATTTTAAAGTGCTTAGTTTATACTGAAGTCTATTCTTTCCTTCTTTGAGTTTTTTCTCTTTTTAAAATTCTTTATAGAGCACTTTACAAAACAAAAGTTTACAAAGAATATAATCCATGAAACCCGATGATGTAAATAGTATTGTTTCTGCTTTATTTTTCAATACTTTTTATTATTTAATACTTTTTGGTGCTGCAGTTTCCTGTTCTATTCAGCTTAGTACTGTTTTATGCTAATTACTCTTTTTTTTATTATTTGTTTGTTTATTTTACAAAATGCGCCATGCGAGTTGAACTGAGCCACTTGTTCGTCATGTTTGTTTTCAAATGTCACTGCGTTCTCACAAATTCTCTGTGGGTTCAAAGACAAGCAAACGTGTCCCAGAAGGCATTTCTATCCCGGGTTTAACTCTCACGCTACATCGCGGTTCTGATACAGCCCAGTGACTCGAGTGTGTTGAAGCAGAAACAATAAAGTGTTTTTTATTTGTTTGGCCTTTTCAGTTATGAGAAGATATTATCCATGAGGTCCTGTGCTGGGTCTCAGAACGGCTTGTAAAACCTCTCTTTCGTGTCCACATGGACCTGTTCAGCCTAGTAACAGGGGCATAGTGCTGGGAACGCCTGGTTGAGACAGGGTCTTCTTTTCGAGTCAGGATCGACATTCCGAAATTTGTAATCTTTAGGGATTTAAACCTGCTGCACAACAGGGGAACGATCAGAGAGGACACTAAAATGAGCACCTAAGGGGTTCTGTAGGATCAGGTCTGGGAATAAGCACCAGTGGGTGAAGTCATGATAGCAGCAGCTTCTCTGGAGTCCGCAGTGTCTTTGTCACCATCGTCATTGTTGTCATTGTCGTGTTCTGCCTTTGTTACAGAATGACACCTGCCGCCACGTACGCACCGCCTCCGGTCATGCTGCCCATGATGTTTCGAGGCAGCACACACACACACACACAAACACACACACACGTCTGTTCCTTCTCCAGTCACTCACTGCAGAAAAAAAAATTGTGAACAACGTGCCAAAAAAGTTCCACATAAAAATAAATGAAAAAAATCTGAATATATGTGAAGTATTTACATAATAATGAGGTGAAAATTGTTGATTATTGGTGACATTTTAAATGTGCATTATGGGGTGCAATATACAAATGAATTTAATTTGTACATAAAAATGCAAGTACAGTATTGTTTATTCCTTAAATCATTCGCTGACCCACTTAATCCTATAACGGGTCGAGAGGAAGCTGAAGCCTTTCTCAGGGGGGAACCAGTCGCCACTCTATTAACACACACACACACACTTTAACTTCTAACACTCACATCTAGGGGAAATTTGGAACAGCCCATTAACCTTGGGACTGTGGGAGGAAACAAACTCTACACAGATACATCCTCGCCAAGCTCGGGACTCAACACAACTGTTTGACCTGTGTGCAAATCAATCGTAAAAAAAAGTATATATATATATATATATATATATATATATATATATATATATAAAAATATAAAATGTGTGTGTGTGTGTGTTTATACAAACAAACCTTGGTTTTCGAATGCATTAGACATTGGACAAATCGGTATTCGACCAAAAAATTCGGAATTTTTTTGTCCCAGAAGTCGAACAAAATTCGGAAGCTGAACTCAAAATAAACAAGAGACGCATCCTAAAGAAGAGTCATCCATGCGAAACTTCTGTTCAAAAGACGACAGTAACTCGTACCTTATGCTAACCTAGTTACGTTAATGTTTTTTTGTGGTTTTTTTTTTTTTTGTTGTTGTTTTGTTTTTTTTACATTTCTTTGACATGTATGACTGCATAATATTTCCACACATTCCTTTACACAAAAAACGATACATACTGTAGGCGAGGCTGGGATGGGGTGCGAGTTGCTGCGGCAATTCTTACCCATGCCTAGCCTACTCTATATTAAGAATGTGCGTGTTTGTCCTGTTGTTTCACATTTAATATACAATTTGATATATAAATGACATTATGAAATAACATATGCTTAAAAAAGGTGGTTTTCTAGCATCTTGGAACGAATTAAGACCATTTACATTATTTATAATGGGAAAATAGATTCGGAATTCGAAAAAAATCGTGATTCAAACAGCCTTCTGGAACGAATTGTGGTCTGAAACCAAGGTTTGCTCTTATACAGTATATATATATAATATACACTGTATACACACATAGTCAAATGCTCAAATGGGACATGAAGGACCAAATGATGTTTATTCATGAAGTTTATGGAACTGGAGGTGACTTAGTGGAAAATAATTGTGTGTGTGTGGGTGTATGTATGTATGTGTGTGTGTGTGTGTGTGTGTGTGAGAGAGAGAGAGAGAGAGAGAGAGAGAGGTTTATAAATGATTGCATTTCTGAAATAGAAGTCACTTTACATTTCCATGCTATATATGGAAGAATTGTGTAGGCTGTGGGTTTTCATGATTCAAGGGAAAATTCTGAAATAATTATTTAAAGTGTGAAATAGAAATTACACACATGTTCCATCCATAAAACCCCTAGAAACACTGCATACTGAAATTATCTTATTTAGTTGATCATTTTCTAAAAATTGTTTCTGACACCCCATAACAAGACAAGAGCTGTACTGTATATCCCAACTGTAACTATTTTAGAATGCTTTCATTCATTTTCTGAACCGCTTAATCCTAATTAGCATCACAGGGAGGCTTGTACCCATCTCAGCTGACTCTGAGCGAGGGCTGAGTACATCCTGGACGGCTTGCCAGGCCATTGCAGAGCAGTAACACGCTGACAGCTATGCACCCTACTCTTGTCAAAAGTCAGCAATGGTTCTTTTACATGTCTCACACCATAGACAGTGAGAGACATGACCAGCCTTTGATAACCTAGTTAACTGCACTGAGGGGACAGTGACAACCAATTAACCCATTGAGAGTGGGGCTTGAACCCCCAACCTTGCAATCAGTGATCCAGAACCTATACCTCCAGGTAAGTACCACTGCCCTTTTAAAAAAATTTAAATGCTTTGATTCATAAAGTGTTTAAATGTTGTAGGTATTCAGTTGACTATTGAGGTCTCTGTGTAGCGATAGCTTTAAAAACACCTGATGATTAACCTAGTAAGATGCACTCCCTGGCCAAAATAAAAACAACAAAAAAGATGCATAAATATAATGTGGTTTTTCCACCTTTCCCCTTCGAGGATCACCATCTTGCTGTGATGAAGGGGCTTGTGTGCTTCAATGACCCTGAGAGCTATGCTGGCGAGAGCGTATGCTTCTGGTAGAGCCACCCATGCCAGATAGGTCAATGGATAGAAGCCAGACTAAGCGTGATCCACTGGCGCTTCAGGTTGGGGGTTGGGCACAGGGCTAACAACTCTGTCCCGGAAAAAACAAGCATGTTAAGAAATCAGCAACAGAGACAAACCGAACTTCAGCATGGGATGAGCCTTCTGAGTCTAAGGTGACTCGTATGAATGCGAATGGCCAAAGCCGAAAGGACGCTACCAGCAGGATGAGGGAGGACCTGTGCACCACTAAGACCAAGATCAGCCTCGGAAATTGGAATGTGAGGACCATGTACGAGACAGGCAAGCTGGCACAGGCGATATCAGAGATGAGAAGATTCAACCTTCATGTCCTAGAAGTGAGTGAGAGTAGATGGAACGGATCTGGGTGGATGAGAACTAACCACCGGAGAAACGGTCATCTACTCTGGGAGAGACGACCAGCATCATGAAGGAGTTGCCATCATCCTTCAGAAAGGTGTGGAACGATGTCTACTAGAATGGAAGCCCATTAGCAGCAGAATGAAGAGTGTGAGACTGTGAGTGTGAGGAGTGTGAGGCAGGCACATCAACATCACCATCATCCAATGTTATGTACCGATCAATGATAGCAACAACAAGGCCAAAGATGATTTCTACAGCCAACTGCAGGCAGAGTGAGAGAAAGCCCCACGACACGATTTCCTCGTCATCTTGGGTGATCTCAATGCCAAGGTCGGAAGTGACAACACAGACTGCGAGAGAGTCATGGGGAAGCGTGGGATGAGGACCAGGAATAACAATGGAGAGAGACTTGTGGATTTCTACGCCATGAACAACCTGGTGATTGGAGGGACCCTCTTCACACACCGTGATATCCACAAACTAACATGGATCTTGCCAGATGGGAGATACAGAAACAAGATTGATCATCTGATGATCAATAGTATGTGGCGAAGATCTCTTCTGGATGTGAGGACCAAGCGTAGTGCAGACGTTGGGAGTGACCACCACCTGGTGACGGCACTCATCCTGATGAAGCTGAAAAAGACTTTCAGCTTTTCAGACGTGATTCGACACCCAGTGGTTGAAGAACAACAGCGTACGGTCAACCTTCATCAGTCAATCTTTGGAACAGATTCGAGATACTGAAAGACCTAATGGACCAACAGGACATACAGTAGCTACCACCTGGAACCATATCACTGCACTGTACACCGAAAGCAGAAAAGAAAAACTTGGATATCGAAAGAAGAAAACCAGCAAAGGCTGGGTATAACAGGAAACCCTAAATGCTATAGAGGAGAGAAGGGAAATCAAGAAAAGACTCTTTCAAGCAAAATCCCCACGACTGCCAGAGAGACAGGAAGAAGAATACAGGACAGCTCACAGGAAAGTGAAGAGGCTTGCCCGCCGTGACAAGAGAGAAGCCATGGACCAACTAGCAACTGAGGCAGAGGAGGCGGCAGCACAAGGAGAACAAGGGAGAGTCTTCAAGATCAAAGTGCATATACGGGAAATTCAAGGGAGGCTCTGGGGGACCAATCAAGGACAAACAAGGAAAACTGCTGACAACAGAGAAAGAACAATAAGAGACATGGACTTCAAGAAAGTCCTCAATCGACTTGCCACCAGATGAGGAAACCAGCATCCAGGAAGCTGCAGAAGACCTTGACATCAACATTGACCCTCCAACCAAGGAAGAGATTGTGGCTGCCATCAGGACTCTCAAGAACGGCAAGTCACCAGGCTGGGATAACCTTGATGCTGAACTGTTCAAGGCAGACCCTAAGCTAGCAGCTGATATTCTCCAACCACTTTTCAGAGCTACATAGGAGGGCGAGAGGATACTTGACGACTGGACCAAAGGAGTGATTGTCAAGATCCCCAAGAAAGGAGCCTTGGATGATTGCAACAACTGGAGGGGAATCACTCTGCTGTCGGTACCTAGCAAGATATTTGCCAAGGTCATAATCAGAAGAATGTCAAATGCTGTGGATGAAACACTGAGAAAAGAACAAGCAGGATTTAGGAAACAGCGAGGATCTTTAGACCAGATACTTGAACTCAGAAACATCATTGAACAATGTACAGAATGACAACGTCAGCAATATGTAAACTTCGTGGACTTTGAAGGGGCATTTGACAGTATTCACAGAGATAGCCTTTGGAGCATCCTTCGACACTACGGCATTCCATCAAAGCTGGTACACTTGATCAAGAACTTCTACAACAACTTTAGATGCTCTATGGGCCATAATGACACCTTCTTCGAAGTTAAGACAGGCGTCAGGCAAGGTTGTGTGATGTCAGCAACACTCTTCAATTTGGTCATTGATTGGGTGATAAAGACAACAGAGGGATACACTCGAGTCTCTTCTCAACTCCAGAAGACCTTGACTTTGCAGATGACCTGGCACTGATGTCCCATACACACCAACACATACAGGACAAGACCAGCAGACTGCAAACCTTCAGACAGCAGGTGGGGCTTCAAATCAGCATCAAGAAAACAGAAATAATGACATAAAATGTGAACACCCCAGCCCCTGTAAAAGTGAGCGGAACAAATCTATGCCAGGCAGAAAAGTTGACATATTTGAGAGGCATCATCAAACCTGAGGGCGCTACAAAGGAAGATAGGCCAGGAGCATTTTTAAGAAGATGAACAACATTTGGAGATCCACACAGTATAGCTTCAACACCAAACTCGGGCTGTACCAGAGCTGCGTCATATCTGTGCTCCTGTATGGCTCTGAATGCTGGAGGATGACAGAGGCAGATCTTGCTAAGCTAAGATCATTCCACTCCACATGCCTTCAAAAAATCCTCTAAATCTTCTGGCCTGAGAAGATCTCCAATGAGGTCCTGCTGAGACAATGTAAGATAAGATAAGATACAGCTTTATTAATCTCACAATGGAGAAATTCACTGTTACAGGCTCTTGAGGTACCATCAGTAGGGGGTGCAAAAATAGATACATATACAAACATACACACATACATATATATTATATAAGTAAATAAATAAATAGATACATAAATAGTATAAATTAATAAACAATAAAAGAAAAGAAAGGAACGACTTTATAGACTGGCCTATATTAAAGTGTAATGTACCTGAGTGCAGAGTAGATGGGTTGATGTTCACAGTCAGTGGGGTAGATGTGGTTGATTAAAGTGCGCGGGGGTTTTATTGCACATAACCGGTATTTTCACAGACAGTTACAAAGTGGCGTTGTACAGTCTGACAGCGGTGGGAATGAACGACCTGCGGTAGCGCTCCTTCCTGCACTGAGGATGTCTCAGTCGTCCACTAAAGGAGCTACTCAGCTTCTCTTACAGTCTGGTGAAGTGGGTGAGAGCTGTTGTTCATGATGGATGTGAGCTTTGCTACCATCCTCCTCTCACTCACCTCCTCCACAGAGTCCAGTGGGCAGCCGAGGACAGAGCTGGCCCTCCTGACCAGCTTGTTCAGTCTCTTTCTGTCCCGCTCTGTGCTGCCCGGGGCCCAGCAGATGGCAGCGTAGAGGATTGCAGAGGCTACCACAGAGTCATAAAATGTCCTGAGCAGAGGTCTGCATACTCCGAAGGACCTGAGTCTCCTCAGAAGGTGGAGGCGACTCTGGCCCTTCTTGTACAGGGCGTTGGTGTTGTGGGACCAGTCCAGTTTATTGTTAAGGTGAACGCCCAGGTATTTGAAACTGTTTACTATCTCAATGTCCTGTCCCTGGACGTTCACTAGTGATTGTGTGTGTGTGTGTGTTAGTGTGCCTCTTCTGAAGTCGACCACCATCTCCTTCGTCTTCCTGGTGTTCAAGCACAAGTGGTTGCGCTCATACCAGTCCACGAAGTCAACGATGACCGACCGGTACTCCAGCTCGTTCCCCTCTGACACACGGCCCACGATGGCGGAGTCGTCCGAAAACTTCTGGAGGTGGCAGCTGTCTGTGCTATATCTAAAGTCCGAGGTATAAATGCTGAAAAGGAAGGGTGAGAGGACGGTGCCCCCGTGCTGCAGACTGCCACCTTTGACTTACAGCCGCGTAGCCGCACGTACTGTGGACGGTTAGTAAGGTAGTCAGTGATCCAGGCAGCAAGATGCCCGTCCATTCCCACGTCCTCCAGCTTTCCCTGCAGAAGCGCTGGCCTGATGGTGTTGAAGGCGCTGGAGAAGTCAAAGAACATGACCCTCACAGCGCTGCCAGCGATCTCCAGGTGGGTGAGTGCCCGCTGCAGAAGGTAGTTGACGGCGTCTTCTACTCCGATGTTGGGCCTGGAGGCAAACTGCAGCGGATCTAGGGTGGGGCTCACCATAGAGCGGAGGTGTATGAGGAGGAGCCTTTCCATGGTCTTCATAAGGTGGGAGGTCAGGGCAACAGGTCTGTAGTGGGCCGGTTCCTTTGCTTGTGCTGTTTTGGGAACCGGAACCACACAGGAGGTCTTCCACAGGACGGGAACCTTCTCCAGGCTGAGGCTCAGGTTGTACAGGTAGCATAGTACCTCACAGAGCTGGTCTGCGCAGGTCCTCAGCAGCCTGGGACTGATGCCATCTGGTCCTTCAGATTTCCTCTGATTTAGTCGCCTCAGCTCTCTCCTCACCCGGCCTGATGTGAGGGAGAGGGGGGGCTGGGGTGGGCTGCAGAGGGAGGGGGATGTGTCTGTCGGGCTGTAGCAGTCAAGTGAAGTTGGCCTGGGGAGGGGGGAGGTGTCTGCTGGTCTAGAGACGTGTGAAGAGAGGGGGGGAACGGGGAGGGGGGAAGAGGGGGAGGGGGAGAATCAAACCTGTTGAAGTAACAGTTTAGTTCATCCGCCCAGCGCTGGTCACCATCAGCTGTCCCTCTGACACCCTGCCCAAATCCAGACATGGTTTTTAGTCCTCTCCAGACGTCCCGCATGTTGTTCTGAGCCAGCTTCTCCTCCAGCTTCTTCCCATAGTCCTTCTTTGCCCTCCTGATCCTCCACTGGAGCTCACGCTGGACCTTCTTCTGCTCCTCTCTATCCCCTGAGATGAAAGCCCTCTTTTTCTGGTTCAGGAGGACTTTAAGTTCAGGGGTGACCCACGGGTGATTGTTGGAGAAGCACCGTACTCTCCGTGTTGGCACGGTGCTGTCCACGCAAATTGACATGGGTACCATCATTACAAAAAGAAAATGGAAATGGATTGGACATGTGCTGCGGAAAGACCAGCAGTCTATAGCAAGAATGGCATTGCACTGGACCCCAGACGGAAAGAGGACGAGAGGGAGACCAAGAATAATATGGATGAGGACAGTGGAGAGTGACATGGAAGCCATGAAGCATTCTTGGGGTTCTTTGAAAAGGATGGCTCAGGACAGGCAGGGGTGGAGGAACTTTGTTGCTGCCCTACACACCACTGGGTGTAATGGTTAAATGATGATGATGTTCCACCTTGAGTGCTTCATTTCTCACTGACGTCTTGAACCAATCTTCTTCTTGTCCTTTCGGCTTTTCCCTTCAGGGGTCGCCACAGCGAATCATCTGCCTTCATCTCACCCTATCCTCTGCATCTTTTTCTCTTACACCAACTGCCTTCATGTCCTCCTTCACCACATCCATGAATCGTCTCTTTGGTCTTCCTCTAGGCCTTCTGCCTGGTAGTTCCAACCTCAACATCCTACTACCAATATACTCACTATCCCTCCTCTGTACATGTCCAAACCATTTCAATCTAGCCTCTCTGACTTTGTCTCCAAAACGTCTTACATGTGCTCTCCCTCTGATGTGCTCATTCCTGATCCTATCCATCCTCGTTACTCCCAGAGAGAACCTCAACATTTTCATCTCTGCTACCTCCAGCTCTGCCTCCTGTCTTTTCCACAGGGCCACTGTTTCTAAACCATACAACATCGCTGGCCTCAACACCGTCTTGTACACTTTTCCTTTCATTTTTGTCGATATCCTCCTATCACACATCACACCGGACACTTTTCTCCAACCATTCCAACCAGCCTGCACACGCTTCTTCACCTCTTTTCCACACTCTCCATTGCTCTGTATTGTTGAGCCTAAGTACTTAAAATCCTCCACCTTCCTTATCTCTGCTCCTTGTAAACTCACCGTTCCTGTTGGTTCCTTGGCATTCATCCACATGTATTCTGTCTTACTGTGGCTAACCTTTATTTCCCTCCTTTCCAGGGCATACCACCACCTCTCTAGGTTTTTCTGCACTTGTTCTCTGCTCTCATTGCAGATCACAATGTCATCTGCAAACATCATAGTCCATGGAGATTCTTGCCTAACCTCGTCTGTCAGCCTGTCCATCACCATAGCAAACAAGAAGGGGCTGAGAGCTGACCCTTGATGCAGTCCCACCTCGACCTTGAACTCTTCTGTCACACCAACAGCACACCTCACCACTGTCTTACATCTCTCATACATGTCCTGCACCACTCTAACATACTTCTCTGCCACTCCAGACTTCCTCATGCAAAACCACAGTTCCTCTCTCGGCACCCTGTCATATGCTTTCTTCAGCTCCACAAAGGCACAATGCAGCTACTTCTGACCTTCTCTGTACTTCTCTATTAACATCCTCAAGGCAAACACTGCATCTGTGGTGCTCTTTCTTGGCATGAAACCAAACTGTTGTTCACAAATGCTGACCTCTGCCCTTAGCCTAGCTTCCACTATTCTTTCCCATAACTTCATCGTATGGCTCATCAACTTTATCCCTCTGTAGTTGCCACAACTCTGCACATCTCCCTTGTTCTTAAAAATGGGCACCAGCACACTTCTCCTCCATTCCTCTGGCATCCTCTCACTCTCTAAGACCTTGTTGAATGTTCTTGTCAGGAACTCTACTGCTTCCTCTCCTAAACACTTCCATACCTCCACCGGTATGTCATCAGAGCCAACTGCCTTTCCATTCTTCATCCTCTTCAATGCCCTCCTCATGTCACCCTTGCTAAGCTTTGCTGCTTCCTGGTCCTCAACAGTCACCTCTTCTACTCTTTTTTCTCTCTCTCATTTTCCTCATTCATCAGCTCTTCAAAGTACTCTTTCCATCTTCCCAGCACACTTCTGTCATCAGTCAATACATTTCTCTCTCTGTCCTTAATCACTCTAACTTGCTGCACATCCTGCCCATCTCTATTTCTCTGCTGTGCCAACCTGTATAAATTATTTTCTCCCTCTTTACTTTCCAACCGAGCATACAAGTCATCATACGCCCTCTGTTTGGCCTTTGACACCGCTACCTTTGCCTTACGCTGTGTCTCTCTGTACTCCTGTTTACTCTCTTTGATCCTCTCTATGTCCCACTTCTTCTTAGCTAACCTCTTCTTTTGTACACACTCCTGCACTTCCTCATTCCACCACCAAGTCTCCTTATCTCCTCTCCTTCCAGATGACACACCAAGTATTCTCCTACCGGTCTCCCTGATCACATTAGCTGTCGTTGTCCAGTCATCTGGAAGCAGTTCCTGACCACCCAAAGCCTGTTTCAACTCCTCCTTGAAGACAACACAACCCTCCTCCTTTTTCAGCTTCCACCACTTTGTCTTCTGCTCTGCCTTTGCCTTCTTCACCTTCCTCACCATCAGCGTCATCCTGCACACCACCATCCTATACTGTTTGGCAACACTCTCACCCTCTACTACTTTGCGGTCACTGACTTCCTTCAAATTACATCGCCTGCAAAAGATGTAGTCTACCTGTGTGCTCCTATCGCTGCTTTTATAAGTCACTCTATGCTCCTCTCTTCTGGAAGAAAGTATTTACCACAGCCATTTCCATTCTTTTTGCAAAATCTACCAACATCTGTCCTTCTGCGTTCCTGTCCTGGATACCAAACCTGCCCATCACTTCCTCGTCCCCTCTGTTTCCTGCACCAACATGTCCACTGGGGAACAAACTGACCCACCCCATGAAGTCTTCTCCAGCACATCCTGAACACCTTCACAATATAAGTGTGTGATTGATTATTTTTGTCTGGGGTTTTTTTTTGTGTGTGTTTGTTTTTTTTTTTTGTTTTTTGGGCTGGGCAGTGTATTAAGTCTTCACTGTATAAGATGGTTTCTTTGCCCTAAAAAATGGCGTCGTGACGCACAGTGAACATGTTGCATTGATATGTCTGGGGTTGGGGGAAAGGTTGTAAGGAGTGAAGGGGAGAGAGAAACTGATGATGGAGTACAGCAGTGAGTGTTTTGACCAGATGGGGGCAGCAGTTCATGATTTCTCTGCTCGGTCTGGTAGAAATCCTAACCCAAAAATTATTATTATTATTATTATTATTATTATTATTAAATATAATAATAATAGTATAATAATAATAATAATTATTATTATTATTATTATTATTATAGGAGATATAAGGGTGTTGTATTTTTTATGATTTTCCCTATCATAATCATAATATTATTTGAAAGGTTTTATTCATTGTATTTTAGATTTAATTATTATGCAAATATATTATTCCAATATATTTGTTTATATAGTTACGTATCTGTTTATTTATTTGTTTATTCATTCGTTCATTTATCAGGGTAATAAACTCAAAACCCAACTAACTTACATAGAGCTGCAGAGGAACCTTTGTACTGTGTGATTGGGTTATATTTATGGTTCTACTGTGATTCTTGTGTCACTGACCGCTGGGCTGAACTCCAATAACACCACCAGCACCAACAACAACCCAACAAAATCAGGATCAGGTTTATTTCAATTAAAAAAGCTCAGAGCACAACTGTCTCTCTTTTACATAAGCACCGGGACCACAAATCATTGATAACTTTTGAAACTTTACTGGAATGTAACCTTTAAAGCCCGATGTCGCCGCTGGTGAGGCTCTTGATCTCCTGTTTGCGCAACACGATCGCTTTTTTTCTTAAGCGACAGGGTGTCTAGACAACCACGTGACCGGTCGGGGAGGGGAAGAGGGGGCGCCAATGCCCACTGGAGACATACACAGAAAGTGTGTGTGTGTGTGAGAGAGAGAGAGAGCGCGCTCGAGCTCCAGTCTTCATTCCCGGTGATTGGAGCGCTCACACCGCATCGGCGTCTCTTCGGTCGCGGCTCGGAAACTTTAAGCGCGGCACGATCCTGTTTTTCCGGTGTTTGATTTTAATTTTTGCTTTGTTTTACATTTCCAGGATAAATTCGACACTTTTTCTGGAAACAGCCTGCACCAGTTATACCAGTACTTTTACCCAGTATTCCACAGTCGGGTTCTCTCTCTCTCAATCTACCGTTATTATTATTATTATTATTATTATTATTATTATTGTTATTATTATTATTATTATTATTATTATTTCTCGTCGTTTTCTGGATTTTGGCTCAACCGTGGATGTACCGGAGCCTCTGGGACCTCCTGTCTGCTCGGATCCGCGGCTGGTTGTTTCAGACATTCTCGGGTCACACGGCCATGCTGGACCTTTCAGTCCCCGTTAAACCTGCACATGGACTGTGTTGGTGGCGGACGACGGAAAGACGCACCGGCAGCAGATCTTAGGCTCGGCTCGGGGATGACGTGTGGATTTACGGCGCGCACGCACCGGCGCCACTTGGCTTTCGAGCGGAAGTTTTATTATTAGCAGTATTTATTATCTGAACCGAATTCTTTCTCCGATCGCAGGTCTTCAGAAGCTGTTTCAGGGTGTAGTCTGCGCGTTGATTTGCTCTGCTGCTCAGTTTGTGGGTGGAAAACCGAATTAAAAGACTGGCGTATGGTACAGATTGTCTTTGCTGCTCCAGGCTTCTGCACCGTCTCTCGGACTGCGCGGCGTCGCCTGGCCTCGGATCCCGGGACCTACTTCATGATTTGCGGACGCCATGCTCGTTCTTTAGCCGGGAGACCCTCTGCTCGTCGTCGCGCATGTTCAGGACCAGACGGTCGGGGCTCGTCCGGCGACTCTGGAGGAGCCGCGCGCCCGTCGACGGCGACGGGGAAGAGGCTGCGGATACCGGGACGCACGGCGCGGGAGGAAGCGGAAGAGGAAACGGAAGCCTGTGCATGGGCAAAACGACCAAGGCCGCCGGTGCGAAGGCCGGTGGCGGCAGCGCGAGCTCGGAGGCCGAACTGAAGGCGCTCACGCACTCGGTGCTGAAGAAGATCAAGGAGAAGCAGCTGGAGGTGCTGCTGCAGGCCGTGGAGTCAAAGGGCGGAGCGCGGAGCCCGTGCCTCCTGCTGCCCGGCCGCGTGGACGCGCACTCGCTCCCCATGCTGCTCTTTAAGGTTTTCCGCTGGCCGGACCTCCGACACTGGTCCCAGTTGAAGCGGCTGCCGTGCTGTGAGTCCTACGGGAAGATCAACCCGGAGCTCGTGTGCTGTAACCCACACCACATGAGCCGCCTGTCCGAACCCGGTAAGTGTGATCGCGCGCCTCCTGCACTTTTCATTCTGATGTAATCACAGCAGCCCAACTTCTAAGCTTCGTTGAAAACAGGACTTAGAAATATTACCACTACTACTACTACTACTAATAATAATAATAATGATAAAAAAGTTAAAGCAGGAACTAGGCTGAGCTCTCACAGTGGCGGGTCATCAGCACCCGAATCCTGCTGATCAGATCCGGATCAGATCCGGATGGGAAACTGATCCACTGTGCGTAAATCGATTGACCGGCCAGGCATGCAGTCGGTGAATATTCAGCACTCACTGATCACTGATCGAGCAGCCCATCGACTTCTGCAGTACAACTCAACCCGGTTTGAGCGGCTGGAGGCTCCTGAGAGCCACAGGAACATCTCGAGGAACAGTCATACCAAAAGTATCTGTTGAGACCTGGCTTCATTTCCTTCAGGGTAACTAACAACAGTGACACATTTAGCACAAAGAAATGCTTCAATTCAGACTGTTTATTACCAATTAATAAATATAAACATCCCTCAGAGGTCCATCACCCAGTCCATGTCCAGAACTGGATGATGTTCTGGGATAGTGATGTTCTCGTTATTGGGATGGTCCACCACTGACCACCAAACTCTTCCTTTCGGTCTTGGTTTTGTTTATTTTATGGATCTTCTTCTTTTCCTTTCGGCGATTCCCCTTCAGGGGTCGTCACAGCGAACCGTCTGCCTCCATCTCCATGTTAATGTTTTGCATGTTTGATGTGGTAGAGGTTTTCCTGTCACAACCCTTTAGCAAGGGACAGAAACATGCTGCATCTTTGCAGCTCCTCTTTATGAAAGTCAGCAATGATTCTTTTACATGAACCTCTCACAGTGACAGACACGGCCGGCCTTTGATAACCCAGTTAGCTGCACTGGGGGGGCAGTGACAACCTTGTGGAGAGTGGGACTCGAACCCCCAACGTTAGGTCATCGATCCAGCGCCCTTTACCACCAGGCCACCACTGCCCTCTGATGGATAAAAACAAGACGTTTGTAAACTGTGCTGAAGTCAGACAGGGAGATAACAAATCAGGATGTGATCTGTTTGCTTTTTTATAAGAACTGTTATTAATGCGTTATTAAGCTTGGAGTATGGTGTAACTCCAGCATATTATTATTATTATTATTATTATTATTATAAGGGAATTTGTTTCCTATGCATTGAACTCATTCAGAGTAAACACACACACACACACACACACACACACACACACAGCAGTGGGCTGCCACACACACACACTGGGACACCCTGAGAACAGTTGGAGGTTAGATGCTTTGCTCAAGGGCACTTCAGCCACTTAAACAGAGAAGGTGCAGCTCACGCCCCAGCACCACACTTTGTTCCTGCTTGTTCGGGACTTGAACCAGCAACCTTTCAATTATTATTATTATTATTATTATTATTATTATTATGTTCCTATTCACACTTCAATAACAATGCCGGTTAGTTCAGGCAGTTCAGGGTTTATTCCTCAACACTCAACCCTCTGTGCACACAGACTTCCATTAATGTTCAACTTCTCCGAAGGCCTTGCTTTTGGCACTCACATGCTCTGTTTTCTCTCTCTCTCTCTCTCTCTCTCTCTGTCTCTTTCTGTCTATCTTTCTCTGTTTCTGTCTGTTTCTCTCTCTCTCTCCTCTCTGTTTCTGTCTCTCTCTGTTTCTTGCTATCTCTCTCTCTCTCACTCTCTGTCTCTCTCTCTGTTTCTGTCTCTCTCTCTCGCGCGCGCTCTCGCTCAGTCTGGCGCCGGGTGGCTCTATGTTTATCTATGCACTTCACTTGTGCGTTATCAGGGCAGATCCCCCTCGTCCAGCCCCCATCTCTCTCTCTCTCTCTCTCTCTATAATACAAACACTGGGTTTTTCCACCCTAAAAGAATGCCAACTGTTATCATGAGGTCCCATCAAACCCTGCTTGTTTCTCATGGTCTCCTTTTCCACTTTTTTTACCCCTTCAGAATCTCCTCCTCCTCCGTACTCACGATATCCAGTGGATTTGCTTAAATCACCTGGTAAGTTCTTTCTTTCTTTGAGCTTTGGAAAAATACATTTTGTGTGTGTGTGTGTGTGTGTGTGTGTGTGTGTGTGTGTGTGGTATCAGTCTGCATATCACCAACAAAACCCAACTTCTTGTTATTCGAGCTTCACTGGCAGCATCTTGTTGTTGTACAGTTTCTGTTTTGCAGTGTTATGGTGTGTGATGGTGTTGAGCTGATGATGTCTGAAGACATTTATATGAACCGTCATCTATTTCCATGTCACACAAATGAAATCTTAGGAAAAGTTCTTTAAGTGCATTCTTTACCATCGTCACTTCAGAAGGCTGTGCGTAGTGTCAGAAGGCTGGGGCGAATCCTGCAGGAGTTTTGATCGTCCTGTGGCTCTCTGAGTCATAAATCATCCTGATCAATTAATCGATTTATTTTTTTATTCATCAAGGAGAAAATGGTAAGCGCAGAACTGAACACTGCGTTTATATCATAGTAATAACACTGTAATTAAGCTTTTGAATGAAGGCGATTCATTAGAAATCGGTTGCAGCTGTAACACATAGCTGTTCATACTAATTTATCAAGCATTGAAATGATCGATCTGGAGGAGTTTCTAAAACATCTCCACTCGTCTTGTAGCCCCGTGGTGAATCTGTAGATCGACCACTCAGTCAGGTGTGGCACTTGGCTTTGGAGTTTAGAGGGTTGAAAAGTTTTTCGGTCTAACCTGGGATTTGGATTGAGAACATTTCAGGGTGCAGAGGTGTTGCCATGAAGAGACCACTGAACCACCACTGATTATAGCGATCCATGTACGCTTCAGTGTGCGTTTCTCCCCGATAAAGAGCAACCACTTAACGTTTTAATGTTTGTAAATATTTTCCTCTTTTTGCTAGATTGTGTGTCCATGTGGCTGAAAAGAGAGGCCTGTGTGTGTGTGTGTGTGTAATACGATGCAGATTCTCAGCGATGTGTTTTGATTTACGATGGACAGAAAGCAGTGGCTCTGCCAGTCATCTGTAATAGAATGGCGCGAGGCCAAGGCCTAAACCATCTCTGACCTGGCATTGAGGCGGGGGTGGGGGAGGTGGGCGGTGAAGTGGGGAGGGGTGTGTGCGTCTGCACAAACTTTTGGCATCTCTGATAAAGACTAACCGCTCCATCAGGGAGAGGGTGTAGGGAGGGACGGAGGGAGGGAGAGGGGGACGAGTGAACGAGGTTAGAGGAAAGCGGAAATGTGGATTTCACAGGGGAATGCTGGGAGATCTGTGGAGCCGTATTTTATCTGCTGAATTAATCTGAAGCTCTGGGAGAGTCAGCACACAGCCGTGCGCCGCCCCTCCCCCTCCCCCTCAGACTGAGCGGCTTCAGGCCGCAGCTCTCTCTTGGCACTGAGTAATGGGTTCATTCACAGTTTTTTTGCCGGAGCTCGTTAAGCTTCTAAAACAAAGAATGGAACCGAGTTCCTCTTTATCCATATTTAAATTGATTCATTTTAATATTTAAATTAAGTCCAATACATTTCACTCACTGATGCATTTGCTCTGCCACTTTCTACTACTACCAACACTAAACAGCTCCTATTCGGGTCACAGGAGGGCAGAGCCTATCTCAGCCGACTCGGGCTGATGAGCCAGACTGTTACAGAACCAGCGCACACACACACACACACACACAGCCATTCACACTCACTGTCACACATAGAAGCAATTTGGATCAGCCAGTTAGCCGAGCGTGCATTCGTTTGGACTGTGGGAGAAAACCGGAGTACCCAGAGGAAACCCACACAGGCACAAGGAGAACCTGCATACTCCATGCAGAAACACTTGAACCCAGGACCTTCATGCTGTGATAATTCACATAATATATATCTGTAGGATTAAATCGTCCAATCAGACTGGTATCTGAGGTGATGTACCGCCTCCTGAAGGACATCACGGAGATGAACAGAACCGAGTACCGGACGAACGCTCGTCAGAAGCAACTCGGCGTTGGCGTGTAACAAGCGCTTCGTTTGTATAAAACCCTGGAACAAAAAACCTCCTCCGTCAGTTGCTATAGAATTCCGTCTTTCATCAAGAAAAAGAAAAAGCGCGCGGTTCTGAGATGAAATAAAAAGGTGTGTAATTATTTGGCGCCTGCTTCTCCATCGTCCACTTCAGGATGACTCAACTTCACTAAACCAGATTTTTGGGTTTGGAAATACGTGTGTGTGTGTGTGTGTGTGTGTGTGTGTGTGTGTGTGTGTGTATGTGTGTGTGTGTAGGCTGAATGAGACGTAGGAAGAAACTTCAGTTTGAGGGGGAACCTTTTTGACTGACTTGTGTATTAACTGAGAGAGAGAGAGAGAGAGAGAGAGAGAGAGAGAGAGAGATGAGGGTGAGTGGAAGATAGCTAAATGAGGGAGATGGAGGGAACAGGCTGAAGGAGAGTGAAAAGTAGGAGAAGGTTAGAGAAGACAAGACAGAAAAAGAAAAAACTGAAGGAGGAATAGCTAAAAGAAAGAGAGAGCTGCAAAAGGAGAGAGAGAGAGAGAGAGAGAGAGAGTGTGTCTCTGAATGATCACGCAGAGTGGAAGTCATTTGTCATCCCAGATGTGAAGCTGTGCCTATGTGAAGGTGTGTGTGTGTGTGTCTGTGTCTGTGTGTGTGTCTGTGTGTGTGTGTGAGAGAGAGAGAGGGAGAGAGAGAGAGAGAGGGAGAGAGAGAGAGCGACAGAGAGATATATGTGTGTATGTGTGTCTGTCTGTCTGTCTGTCTGTCTCTCTCTCTGTCTCTCACTGTCTGTCTCACTCTCTCTTTCCCCCTCTCTCTCCTTTTCTTCCTTTCTTTCCCCCTCTCTGTGGTCAGTGAGTAAGGCTTAGGTTTGGCTGTACATCTCATTAGCTCCACCGCAGTTTGACCAGACGATCACCGGTTCCCAAAGAGAAGAACCGGAATGCCGGGCCTATGTGGTGTGCGTGCGCTCTTCTCATCTCATGACTTCTTGATATCCAATAGATCAAATATAAAGCCAAGACAGGCTGGTTAACCCCCTTTAACTTTACAAATCAACTTGTAATGCAGCCTTCCGACAGCCAGGGGAATCTGATTGGCTGGCTGGAATAGTGGGCGGGTCCAGTGGTGTTTATATTCTCTGAATGGAATGTATAATTATCCGCTGCTCTGATCGCTGTGGAAACCTCAGAAAAGTCCTGTTCTGAGTTGCTTAGTACAGCACACACACACACACACACACAGACACACACACACACACACACACACACACACACACACACACACACACACACACACACAGTTCCCTGGCTGCTGGTATGCCATTTAGAAAATTTACTGTACACAGCTTTCAAGGCTGAGGCCATTTCCTGTCTCATTCATTGTTTTTGGCTTGATGGAGTGTATCCTGCTAAACTGTATATTCCTATGACAGACATGCTAGAACACACACACAAACACACACACAATCACTCACACACACACACAATCACTCACACACACACACACACAATCACTCACACACACACATACACACATCACACACACACACACACACACACACACACAATCACTCACACACACACACACATACACACACACACTCACATACACAGACGGAACTTGCCTTTGACTTTTTTTGGGATGTAATGAAAAACAAAGTGAAAATGTACATTTTTCTTCCTTCTAAAATCCTTCCAGTGATAAAAGAATGAACCATTTCACACTCTGAAGTGTCCGAGTCCTTTTCTGAGCCTCTGATGTCACTTATCTCTTCATCCAGTGCCCTTTGTTTGGGATCAGATTAACCGCCTCCTCATTTTTGTTTGTGCAGATTCTCTAATGCCTGCTTCCACTGAAACTAGGGGAACGATACATTCAGCCCCTGTGGGGTTTTCAGGTGAGAACTTCCACCTCTCTATCTCTTGAGCTCTCTCTTTCTTTCCCTCTTGAAAGTTTTCTCTCTTTCTATCGTTTTTTTTTTTTTTTATTCTGATTAAAACTCTTATTACTGTATTTCTCGAGTATACATTTTTTTTGTTCTGATCATTTTTAAGTGTATTTCCTGGTGCTATTAGATGTTTTTTGATTGAAACACTGATTACCGTATTTCCTGGAGTATGAGATTTTGTTTTCATTCTCATTAAATTTTTTATTACCGTATTTCATGGACTATTATATAGTTTTCTTTGTTATGATAAAAAAAATTATTTGCTGGTCTATAAGATGGTTTTCTTTGTTCGGATGAAAACTTACTGTATTTTCTGTATTATACAATATTTTTAGTCCTCATAAAAACTCTCATTACGGTATTTCCTAGACTACAAGAATTTTTGTTGCGAGTTGGCACTTTGATGTATTTTGGTATTTATGGTAACTGTGCCTCACAAACATGTTTTAAAGTAGCAGATTTTTTTCCGTACCATTTTAATTTCGATGCCTTATTCACATGACCATTTATTTATTCAGATTAGCCGAATGGGTGCAGTGTTTTTTCGAGGCAGTGGATTGGTGTGGCTGTGGGGGTGGTGATGGGGATGGGGGATGAAATGGTGGCGAGAGAGAAGGATTGAGAGAGTTGGTCTGGTCTCTTGCAGCTTTATTCATACAGATGTTTCTCATTAGTGAGACTTTAAAGCTTTTTTTTTTTTTTAGCATGATGGTGGGTGTGTGCTGCCCTGCACTCGTCTCAGCTCTTACCTCTCAGTGTGTGTGGAGATCAGCTCTGAGATAGGAGTAGAACTTCTCTGCAAAGAAAAAAAGACACATAAACATGGAGCTCTTAAATCTCTGGGGTTCTGGGTAGATGTGTAGGTCGATAGGTGTGTGTGTGTGTGTGTGTGTGTGTGTGTGTGTGTGTGTGTGTGTGTGTGTGTATGTGTGTGTGTGTGTGTGTGTGTGTATTAATGACATGCTGGATTATGTTGCCTGTGCTGGCTCTGCTCTGCTCCCCTTTATTGGCCTCTTGTGTTGCCCCAGTCGTTTGTTTTACCTCTCTTTTGTGTGTGTGTGTGTGTGTGTGTGTGTGTGTGTGTGTGTGTGTGTGTGTGTTTGTGTATGGATGAGGATGAAAAGCTTGCCGCCAGTTTGCCCACAGCAGCATGCAGTGCAAACAAAACCCGCTAACATCGTTCCTCCTTCTCGGCTGCACTCCTCTCACATTTTATGCCGCGCTACCCACTGTGAATTTGTGGAGTCGAAGGGAACTAAGCTTGTCTTTCATCACCTCTCCTCCTCGTCTCCTTTCACTCTCACCCCTCCACCACTCGCTCACTTTTTCACCCTCCCTCTCTTGCTTTGCCTCCTGCTTTTGGTCAGTTGGATGAATAAAAGCTCTGAGAGAGAGAGAGAGAGAGAGAGAGAAGGCTTGGCCTTTTGAGCCAGAGACTTGATTTCTCTGCCAGAGGAAGACGAGCGCGATCCCTCGGGGGCTTTACACAAAAGAGGCTCGTTCCTCCCGAACGCTCTGCTCTGACCTCCTGCCCCTTGATGCTAGCCTTTGCTGGGTCCGTAACGTGATTATGGAGGACAGACGTGACTCGAATAGCAGTGTCAGGAGAGTAAAATCTTCCCTACAGGAAGCAGTCATTTTGTAAGAGCTATATTGATAATGCTCATGCTAATGCTAATTGTTGATAAAGAATTAAAAACGAGAAAGTTGTCTATAATTATATCTTTGTACTTCTTGCAGTGCAGCCATTAGCACATCCGACTCACAGCAAGATGGTACTGGGTTTGTATCCCGGGCTAGGAGAGGGCGTATCCTTGTGGGGTTTCTTCCTGGTAATCTTGGTTCCTCCACCAGGCTAATCATCAATTGTTTGATGATAGCATTGAATATGAGCTGGAACTTCCTGATTAGCGCTACAGCGTTAGCGCCTTCCGGGTACAAAGCCGCTCGAACCTGTGCGATTTATAACCCATGGCAAAATGAATTCCGCATTTCTTCTAGAGACGTTCTGATTGGCTTGCAGTCTCTGTTGAATCCCACGCCGCTCATGAACAAACATGGAGTGTTACTGAGAGAGACCCTGAGAGACCCTCTGGTATGTTCTGAGAGGGATTGTGTTGCAGGTCTAGTGGAAAATTCTGAGCTGACGCAAAAAGCAGGACCGGCATCTTGCTTCTCTTCCTGTGTGGTAAATAAGTTGTGAGTGTGTGTGTGTGTGTGTGTGTGTGTGTGTGTGAAAGAGAGAGAGAGAGAGAGAGAGAGAGAGAGAGAGAGACAGACACTGATTTCCTGACAGCGTTTTCTCTGAAGATGGTTTAATTGATTTCATGTGTAAACAAGGCAGAACAAGACGCTTCTGTTGTCTTCGTCCTCTCCTTGCGTTTGAGAAGTCGGAGCGCTGTGTGTGTTCTGGTGTTTGTTTGTGTGTCCAGGCCAGAGCAGAGTAACTGGACGAGTTAGCCCAGTGTGGGTTGTTTGTCCTGGAAAGCTGGGGATTATTAAGAGTTAGCCTCAATCCAACAGCCTCCAACAGACATGCCTGCTCGTCTGGAGGCCAGTAGAGAGAGAGAGAGAGAGAGAGAGAGAGAGAGAGAGATGGAGAGGGGGAAGGAGGGGAGAGGGATGGAGAGGGGGAGAAGGATGAAGAGAGGAGGCATGGAGAGGAGGAGGGGTGGAGAGAGGGAGAGAAAGAGGGGGAGAAAAGGGGAGAGAGACAGAGAAAGAGAGAGAAGGAGAGCGCGGGATGGAGAGAGGTGAGGGAGAGAGAGAGGGAAGGAGAGAGAGAAAGAGGGGAGAGGGAGAGAGGGAAAGAGAGAGACAGAGAGGGAGGGAGGGGATTGCAGCTTTTGGTTTGTGGAACTCGGTTCCTCTCGTTCCTCCTCACCTGGTTTTCTTCTCTCGTGTTGTTCTGGGTGTTTGTGGATGAATAAATGATGATTAAAGGATTTGTGTGAATCTGCGGTTGTTAAAATTAAATATTTGCGTTTGTGGGGTTTATGGAAGTTGAAGACGGTCCAATGTTGTTTCAGGATTGAGGTGAAGTTTTGGCCTCACACAGACGGAATTACTTGAGAGCCGGTAGGGCGTGGCTTCTGTTTATGAGAGGTCTGATTTGGGATGGAAAGAATTCTGTAGACAAAGGTATAGCATGAAGGTTTGGAGAGTATGATGAAGAGAGCGATAGTGTGTGTGTGTGTGTGTGTGAGTGTTTGTGCCTGTGTACCTGTGTGTGTGAGTGTGTGTGTGAGTGTGTGTGAGTGTGTGAGTGTGTGTGAGTGTGTGTGTGTGTGTGAGTGTGTGTGTGTGTGTGTGTGTGTGTGTGTGTGAGTGTGTGTGAGTGTGTGTGAGTGTGTGTGAGGGGGTAAACACGAGCTCCACACAGGGCTAAATATACTCTGAGGGGTTTCTTTAAGCAGCGCGGCAGAAATCTGATCCAGAACCAGGCCGGTTGCTCAAGCTCAGGGTTCCAAGCTCTCCACGTGCCCCCCCCCCCCGAAACCCGTGTGATCCCACTCGCGCTGCACTGGTGGACTCAAGAAGACTAAAGGAATTGGAGCTAGCACAGGGAGGGCGTTTGAGTTGGATGGGGCACCTCAGAGGGCCGCTCCTTCATTCCTCTGGCTGTTTGGGCTCACCAAGGAGGAAAGGGCTGCACAGGAAATGACATCACTCCTCAGGATGGATGCGGCTGCTTTGTGGGCAGGGTTCTTTTGGTGGCTTCTGCAAAATGGAAAGAGGTCATTTTGAGAGTGAGGAGGGACGGAGTGAAGGAGGTTTTTAAGGAGAGACGTTGCTCGGATAAACAGAGACATCTCTCTGATTTCAGAAGCTCACTGATGTTTTTCTGCTTGGAGGCAAAGCCTCTTTCATTACTGAGCACTTCCTCCCTTAGCACTGCAGCCACACTCACTCTGTCTCACTCTGTTTCTCTCACTCTGTCTCTCACTCTCTGCCTCACTCTGTCTCTCTCTCACACACTCTCTCACTCTCTGTCCCAGTGTGTCACTCTCTCTCTATTTCCCTCTCTGCCTCACTCTGTCTCTCTTTGTCACACTCTCACTCTGTCTCTCTCTCTCTCTCTCTGACCCTCTCTCTGTCTCTCTCTCACTCTGTCTCACTTTCACTCTGTCTCTCTGTCTTACTCTCACACTCTCTGTCTCTGTCTTGTCTCTCTGTCTCTCTCACTCTCTCTCTCTCTCTTTCTCTCACTGTGTGTGCTGCACTGGGGATTTGGCTGGCTGCTGCTTGCCTCATGTTATTATGCCGCCCTCAAACAGGCCAGCAGAGAGAAACACACACACAGAAAGAGAGACAGAGACAGAAACAGAGAAAAAACTGACTGATCACTTATCCCTCATTCTTTTCTCATCCCTTGCTCATCCTTCAGTGTAGTGTGTACACTGAGGTGCCTGACTTTCCCCTGTTGACTCGGAGATGTTCGGCTTTCCACACTGTACACAGATGACAATGATGGTAATGATGAAGGTCGCATTTGTTGCATGTGTGTGTATAGGGGGGGGTTGTGTGTGCTATTTAATTTTTTATCAAACGTTCTATGAAAAAATACTTTCGTAGTCTTTCCACCAAAGAGCTGAGAGAGTTTCTAGGAAGGCATCATTTTCACCCATCACCATGGCAACTGTTCTGGTCTGACACCGAAATCAGAGTCGCACAGGAGATTGCTCAAGAAAATGACATGATGCTAATGCTAAGCTTCCTGTAATGATGTGTTCAGGATTTTCAGATGAAATCTGCTGGTAAATTGCCCCACCCCACCCCACCCCATCTTTTGTTGCAGAACACATCTGGGGTTTCAGAAGAGACTTCACACCTCCATCACAGCCTCTTTCATTCATTTACACTCCAATAGACAGGACTTAGATAGGACCTTTTTAGGCTTTTCAGTCACACACACACACACACACACACACACACACACACACACACACACGTGTGTACAGGTCTCCAGTCTGTCTGACTTGTGTTCAGTGGTTGTGGTTGCACACATTATAATTAATAGTTGTCATTTATAAGGGAAAAAGAAACTAAGCCAGAACAATGTGAGTGTCACTACTCGACTGGTGCAACTAGTTGTTTAATGCCCCAAACACACACACACACATACATGGTGAGTGCACATTCAGTTCCCACGGTGATTGCTATCCTGGACTCAGAACAATCGTACTGCCTGTTATATTCTGTGTGTGTGTGTGTGTGTGTGTGTGTGTGTGTGTGTGTGTGTGTGTGTGTGTGTGTGCATACACATAAACAATATTAGTTTTTGTCAGTTCAGACTACATTTTGGTAAATTACCTAACTCTGTGTTGAGCGGGGCAGTGTGAGCTTGTTCTTTAAACACATAGTGTTACCAAACACCATAAAAGTGTTTCATTAGTCAAGGATCATGAGTGCAACAGGCCCAGTCATGATCACAAACCGTTGACCTGCGCCTTGTGATGTCATTTCAGCCACGTGGTCACACCCTGATGTGCCGCCTCACTTCCTCTTGCTCCGTTAACCGTATTTTCACTATACACATTGTTTCTGAGCACATTCCTCTCATCAAGGCCCAGACTCTCACTATAACACTCTCTCTCTCTCTCTCACACACACACACACACACACACACACACACACACAATAGAGGAAGAGGTGAAGTATTTCCTGTGTGTCAAAACCATTTCCTGTTGTGTGTGTTTCAGTCCTGCATGCAGTGTTCAGTGTTGCTCTTATGTAATGTTCCTTTCCTAATTAGCAATTTCCTTTATTGACTCTTTGGAATCTCACACAC
Source organism: Plotosus lineatus (assembly GCA_024760905.1). NCBI lineage: Eukaryota > Metazoa > Chordata > Actinopteri > Siluriformes > Plotosidae > Plotosus > Plotosus lineatus. Next base: position 39,767,379 of record CM045735.1, read on the forward strand.
ACACACACACACACACACACACACACACACACAAGCAGATATTAGACAAAGCTCATAAAAGTGCTGTAGAGATGTGTAGCCCTCTGTCACACTTACTGATTCATTGTAACAGGGTCGCACAGTGGATGGGGCCTGTCTCAGCTGACCTTGGGCATAAGCTCCATTTGTTGGAGTTTATTAATAAATTATTTTAAAGAAATACACATTTTATTCTGATTTGCCAAAAAAGGTGGACGTGCGCATGGCCTTGTACAAACAAGTCTCCCTATAGCAGTACGGAAGGACTTGTGAGTGTTCACGCGGCGTCACATGATGATCTGATTTTTCTTTTTACTGAAGACAAGAGAGAGAGAGAGATAGAGAGAGAGAGAGAGACGTTGCGCTGTAATGACAGAGTGAACAGGAAGTCACTGCGTCCTGGACTAGGGTACAGGAACCTCAGTGTGTGTATTATAGTCAAACAGAACATCAAAAACGTCCCCCTCTGACCTCTGACCTCCATAACCAGACACACACACACACACACACACACACACACACACACACACACTAGTTGTCACTTCCTATATAAAGGTGTAACACAGCCAGACTGTGTTTAATCAATAAGTGCAGTTTACGGGGTGTGTGTGTGTGTGTGTGTGTGTGTGTGTGTGTGTGTGTGTGTGTGTGTGTGTGTGTGTGTGTGTGGTTGGCTATCCAGAGTTTGTGGAGTCAGACAGAACTAATCATTAACTTTTCCAGACTGCAAGCTGTCTCCAGTCTCATGTTAATCAGCAGCTTGTCTCCCCTCCCCGTCTCCCCTCTCTCTGTCTGACTGGATTGTTGTCTGTTTGTCTCTTTCTTCTTGTCTGTGTGCCAGTCTGTTTTTCTGTCACTGTCTCTCCCTCTTTGTCTAAATCTGTCTGGATGTCTGTCTGTCTGTTTTCCTGACTCTCTGTCTGTCTGTCTGTCAGACTCTTTCTCTCTCTCTCTCTCTCTCTCGTTTTCTCTCTCTGTTTGTATCTCTCTGTCTATGTCTGTCTCTGTCGCTCTCTGTCTTTTTCTCTCATTGTCTGTCTGTTTGTCTCCGTCTCTCTCTCTCTCGCTCTCTCTCTCTCTCTCTCTCTCTCTCTATCTTTCCCACTCTCACTCCTCAGCAGAATGATATCACTTTGTGTGGACTTTAAAAAGGTTGTATACTTGAAACTCCATAAAAGGGAACAGTTACAGTTTGTCCCTGACCCTGTGTGTGTGTGTGTGTGTGTGTGTGTGTGTGTGTGTGTGTGTGTGTGTGTGTGTGTGTGTGTGTGTGTTGCCTCCATGCTGAGTTGTAGAATGGTCAGGGGGGAGACAAATGGGGGCAGGGGGTCTCTTTTATTCACAGCAACAAACATGTGGAAGGAGAGCAGGGACTTGAAGTTCTCCAGATGAAGCCACAAGAGACATGGTGCAGGACAAGAAGCCACCCACCTCCCTCTGTGTGTGTGTGTGTGTGTGTGTGTGTGTGTGTGTGTGTGTGTGTGTGTGTGTGTGTGAGAGAGAGTGTGAGTCTGTGTGTGTGTGTGTGTGTGTGTGTGTGTGTGTGTGTGTGTGTGTGAGAGAGAGTGTGAGTCTGTGTGTGTGTGTGTGTGTGTGTGTGTGTGTGAGTCTGTGTGTGTGAGTCTGTGTGTGTGAGTGTGTGTGTGTCATGTTGCAGACTCTATTTTGGGAGCCTCTTTGCGCCTGGCTGTCACCGTGTCAGTCAGGTTGACACCGGGGCCACTGGTCTTACAGGCAACAAGACGCCCCACACACACACACACACACACACACACACATGGAATTTTATCTGTTCACACTATGTTGAATGTCATTTTTGCATCCAGAGTAAATAAATAAGTAAAGAAAGAAATTCATTTCTATTAATATTCTTAAATAGTAAACTATATAATTTTTATTTAGCTCAGAAATCATTTATAAGATTTAAGTATTCATATATTTCACAATATGGACTAAAAGACTAAGAGTATACGAATAAATAATTGATTTTATTAATATTTTTAATTATTATATAGTATTAATAATTTCCCCCAGTGCAGGTAACTGGGTTATCAAAGGCGGGACATGTCTCTCACTGTCTATGGTGAGAGGCATGTAAAAGAACCATTGCTGACTTTCGTAAAGAGTAGCTGCAAAGTCGTCAGTGTGTTTCTGTCCCTTGCTAAAAGGGTTGTGACAGGAAGGGCATCCTCTGCCAAATCAAACGTGCGAATCAGATGATTCGCTGTGGCGACTCCCGAGTAAAAGGGAAAAAGCCGAAAGGAAGACATAGTATTAATAATTTCTTCTGTGGTCCCAATATTTTATAAGTTAAAGTTTATGGTGTTATTCACTCAAACATGAGCTAAAGGAAACCGCTTCTACTGGTGATGGATTCCCATAATGCATTGTGGCACAGCAAGTAAATGCTGATAGGCTGCTGAAGTTGTTTGTTCGTAAAAAGTGTGACTGGTTCAGTATGCAGATTCTTTTCTGTTATGCTTGGAACGCTTGAGCATTAGCCGGCTAGTTCTGTTTCCTAAATGATCAACATGGCAGAGTATGAGATGAGCCCCTGTGTGTGTGTGTGTGTGTGTTGTACTTATGTTATCCTGTAAAAGGACACTAAGCTGCTTGATGAAGGCTCTGTGTGTGTGTGTGTGTGTGTGTGTGTGTGTGTGTGTGTGTGTGTGTGAGAGAGAGAGAGAGAGAGAGAGAGAGAGAAATATCACAGTGGTTTCAGGCAGTGATGACAAGCCCAGACAGGCAGCTATATAATGACCCCAGACGCCACGTCTCCCTCTCTTCCTCCCTCTCTCCCTGTCTCTGCAATAACAAACAGCAGGGTGTCCCAATGCCCACGCTTGAGCACACACACACACACACACACACACACACACACACACGAGGTAGGAAAAGGAGTGAAAAAAGAAAGAAGGAAGACAGAGACTTTAGGAAGCATTTAAAAGGCACCAGAGAGATGTTTCCTTCATGTCGTCTTTTTATTTTTACTCCCCCCCATGTTCCTAATGAAGGCTGAGGATGGTGTAATGACAGAGGCTGTCAGTGATAAAGCGCCAGTGCCTGATCACAGCTCACCAAATTACTGCCTGCGCTCTCCCTCCTCTCAGATGAAAGAAAGCGAGTAAGGGAGGGAATGAAGGGGGGGGAGGCCCAAATGAAGCAGGGAGTCCCACTCCTCCTGTTTGATTTTTCTTTTAGTGGACTCTTTCTCAGTTTTAACCCTTCTGAGTACAGAAAACATATAACATGAATAGTAATACCATTAAACAATCTGCAAACCAAACCCGGGGGCAACAAATCTTCACATGAAATCCTGTTTAAGTTCAACAGAAAGTCAGAGAACAGGGTTTAAAGGTGTGGTAATGTAAATGCTAACAGGGCTAATGAGTGGATAAGGCTAATAAGTAACTCGAACTAGATAAAAAAGTACATTTATAGAGTTGTAATTTTTTTTTAGTTTGAGGAAGTTTGACTGGCAGAATAAGAGCTGAAAGTAAACTATGGAGAGAGAGAGAGAGAAAAGGAGAGACTTGCTTGTGTCTTCTCCCCCACCTCCTGTGCTTTCTCCTGCTGCTTGGAGCCAGTGTTCTGTGGGATTGAGATATGGAGAGAGAGAGAGAGAGAGAGAGAGAGAGGCACTTGAGGCCATGTTAAAGGGGGAGGAAACTGGAGCCGGCGAGGCTCTGATAGTTTTTCCCCTCTACTCTGCTGAGGGAAATCCACAAGAAGTGAGCTCTGTGTGTGTGTGTGTAGGGGGTTTGAAAAATCCAGTGAGCTCAATATGCTATGCTAAGACACATTCCTCAGTTCCACTCTGTTCAGTGTTTCAGCCTCACACACTCCAGTTAAACTTCTCCCAGATTAAAGGAATACTCTTTTAAGAGTTTGTTTATCTTCATGTCAATCAATCGAACTTGTGCTTTGGGTGTAATTAAGTTGCGTAAAAACTTTTTTTTTTTTTTTTTTGTTGCTTTCCTGTTTTCTGGCTTTCCTCTTATCATTGATGTCTAGGGGCAGCTGGTTAAGTCCCCGAACAAAGAACCTGGCAAGACACCTGTCCCCAAATTCTTAAATTAGAAGTGGTGCCTCCCCAAAGAACATTATGTTTCACCCGCAGGTTGTGCGTTTGTTAGCTGGGTTATGTCAGAAAGGTTACATACGGATTCTCCTGAAATTTCTACCAGAAGCGAGGCTTTAGATCAGGAAGACACTTTAATACTTTTGGATTAAATTTCGGATTCTGGAATTTTTTTAAAAGGCTTCTTTAACGTTTTAATGTTTAGCATGTTCTGTTCAGCTCGGGGGGGGGGGGTCTCTCCAAATGCTCATCATCATCATCATCATCATCATCATCATCTTCCGCTTAATCCAGGGTCGGGTCGTTGGTGCAGCAGCCTAAGCAATGAGGTCCAAACGTACTTCTCTCCGGCCACTTCCTCCAGTTCTTTTGAGAGAACACTGAGGCGTTCCCAGACCAGCCAAGAGACATAATCCCTCCAGCGTGTTCTAGGTTGTCCTCGGGGTCTCTTCCTGGCTGGATATGCCCGAAACACAACACCAGTTCTGGAGGCATTCTAACCAATTCCCGAGCTACCTCAACTGGCTCCTCTCAATGCGGAGGAGTAGTGGTTCTACTTCAAGCTTTCCCCAGATGGTTGAGCTTCTCACCTTATCTCGAAGGGAGAGCCCCGCCACGAAGGAAGCTCATTTCAGCCACTTGTATCTGTGATCTTGCTATTTCGGTCACTACTCAAAGCTCGTGACCATAGGTGAGGGTTGGAACGTAAATTGACTGGTAAATTGAGATTTGCCTTGCGGCCCAGCTCCCTCTTCACCACGACGGACCGGTACAAGCTCCGCTTTACAGCAGAGGCTGCAGCGATCCGCCTGGTGTTCTCCTGCTCCATCCTTCCCTCACTTGTGATAATCACCCTGACATACTCAAACTCCTCCATTTGGGGTAGGGCCTCATTCCCAACCTGGACCCTAACCTGGAGGGGGCGGGTTCCACTCTTTTTTGACCAAGAAGCATGTCCTCAGACTTGGAGGTGCTGATTTTCATCCCAGCCGTTTTGCACTGTTTTGCAATGGGTCCGGTATACCGTACTCCCGGAGCAGCCCAAGGGACATGATTGAAAGCCTCCAAACCCAAAAAACACATGTGGACAGATTGGGCAAACTCCCATGCCCCATCCAAGATTCTGCAGAGCATATAGAGTTGGTCGAGAGTGCTTATGGCCAGGACGAAAACTACATTGTTTCTCCTGAATCTGAGGTTCAACTATTGGTAGGATCCTCCTCTCCAGCATCCCAACTTGTGAGCACTGAGATGGGGGGCAACAAGGATGCCCACACTGGCTCACCGCCTCTCCCCGTGAGCAACTCCAGAATGGAACAAAATCCAGCCGCTCTGGAGACGAGTGGTTCCAGAGCCCAAGCTTTTCATTGAGGTGAGTCCGACTATATCTAGTCGGTATTTCTCCACCTCACACACCAGCTCAGGGCTCCTTCCCTGCCATAGAGGTGACATTCCGTGTCCCAACACTCAGACTCAGTGATCGGTCCAACAGAACCAATGCCTTCAGCTTTCACCCAACTTGCACTGCAGCCAACCCTTAGCCCCTCCCACAGGTGATGGGTCCGTGGGAGGGGGGGACTTGTGTTTCCTTTTCGAGCTGGGCCTGTCCGGGCTCCATGGACAAAAGCCCGACCTCCCAGCGCTCGCCTTTGAGACCCACCCCTAAGCCTGGCTTGGTGGTGGTGTGTGTGTGTCCCCCAAGTCCTGAGTCCAGGCAAGGGAAACTGTGTCTTTGTTTATTTTTTTCTCCAGTGGTCTTTTGAACTGTGCTTTGTCTGGACCTTCACCTAGGGCCTGTTTGCCTTAGATGACCCTACCAGGGGCATGATGCCCCAACACCATAGCTCCTAGGATCATTAGGACATGCAAACCCCTCCACCAGGATAAGGTGTGGTGCACTGATTAGCATGTCTGCCTCACAGCAAGAAAGTCATTGGTTCGAGTCCTGGGCTTGTTGATGGTGTTTATATGTGGAACTTGCATGTTCACCCCATGCTTGTATATGGGTTTGTTCTGAGGACACTGGTTTTCTCCTACAGTCCAAAGACATGTATATTAGGCTAATTCGATATTAGAAATTAAATTTGGGTGCGTGTGTGTGAATGGTTTTGTGTGTGTGTGTGTGTGTGTGTGTGTGTGTGTGTGTGCTGCCCTGGGGTGGTCTTGTGAGCTGTTCAGGGTGTACCTGTGTTGGCTGAGATAGAGTCCACCCTCCCTACTAGGATTAAGTGGCTTGGCAAATAATCAATGATTGCTGGCCCTGCGATGGCCTGACAAGCTGTCGAGGATGTATCCCACCCTCGCCTGGAGTCGGCTGAAATGGGCACTAGCCTCCCTGCGACTCTAATTAGGATCAAACAGTACAGAAAATGAATTAATCATTATTGTAGTTTTTGGAGGTTTTTATAACCTTTTATTTTATTGAAGTCTTTGTGTCCAATCTTTCAAGATTGTAGACCAGAGTGTAATGTTTATAATTTAATTATTAGAATATTATTGAAACTCATCACCTGCTGTTAGATTCCTATTTGCAGCAAGCCGTTAGTCGTTTGGCTCAGGAAAATACTGCCTGCGCTAATTATACATCAGTCAGGGTGGCTGGCTATCAGGTTAAAAAGAAAACAGACTGTCCCTTTAATGGCTGTTAATGTTCTTCCTCACGGCATTTCTGGCATTGTTTATTTAATTTTTTTTTCGCAGTTATTCCTTATCCTCATCTCTGAGTACAGATCTGGGTGCTACGCTTGCCCCAGTGTAGCGAGCGCAGCGACACACAGGAGATGAGCTGTACATCCAGTGTAAACATGGCTTGATGTCAATTCGCACATCTCCCAGTTCCTCTCGACACGCATTCCACACATTCCTGAAGCATTTCCTCCCTGACGCCAAAATCAAGGATCCAAGGGATATTTGGCACTGGCCCAGAATCCTGTCCCGAGATGGGATGAGGGGGTCGGCTTGTGAGGGGGTTTCTTTGGATTCAGATTCGGAGAGTGTGTGTGTGTGTGTGTGTGTGTGTGTGTGTGTGTGTGTGTGTGTGTGAGGTAGTGGAACCCATTAATTCTTATTGTAGAGATTTGACACATTCCCCCTTTTCTCCCTCTATGGGAGGTTTGATGCAATGTGAACATATTCATATTGCGATATATTTTATATTGATATCATGATATGTTTTAGATTATTATATATTTGATCATGATACTTCTTTTGGATAAAATTACGGATAACATCAGTAATCGGTAACATCATGTCATTGAAAACCTATTATTCGTATCGATATATTGATAAAAAAAAAATTTCTGATGCATCGATACATTGGAATATTGCTGTACTGTTCCATAAATGCATTAAATAGAACAGACTAAGATATATTACAGTAGTTTGTATAATGCATTGAATACAGTGAGTCGTCGACTTACGATCTATGCGGGTTTCGTCTGATCCGACTTGACGACCGCAAAAGTGGTGAAGCATGATTGATGGCAGTGCAGTGCGAGTGTTGTGTACGACGGTTGTTTGTGCTGCCGGCAGCGCCAGTAATTTAAAAGGCCAAGCAGGAGATGATGGAGCTTCACTTTCTAACTGCTCAGGGCAAATCTATTCATCTACTTTCAATGCCACGTCACTGTGACACGAAGCTGAGAGCCAATCCTTTCTGTGTGGGCGGGTCCGATACCTTGAAGCTCTAATTTTATTGGACTCACACGCTGCAATGTTTATGTGACAGGAAGTTCCCAAGTTTTGGCAATCAGCTGCTCTGCGGGTTGAAGTTTTTCCATGTCCGTCCTTTTGTGTTTGCTTGCCAGCTGTGCTTGGCTTCGTGGAAATGAGCCGATCAAAACGAGGGAAATTAATCTCTTTACTCAAACAACACACGCACTCTGTGGCTGTTGTTATAATCCAATAAAATTGGAGTTTGAAGGTATCAGACCCGCCCACACAGTGGAGTACAGAAAGCTCTCCGTGGAATCGAAAATAGATGTTTAGATTCAGAAGATGTACATGTCTGCATTATCCGGTGATAAATGTCTCTTCTTGTTCAAATCTTGTTCAAAATGTTCCGTGCTGTTGAGAACACGCGCTCTGACGGCACACTAGAAGCAGGGACGGAGAGGCGGGACGTACCATTTACCATACAGCGAGGCGGGACGTACCATTTACTCGGGGTTTCATTGAAATGGCATTTACTACAGACGCTGTCATGAACACAGGAAGTTAGAAGTATTGATAGCCCTTTTATAGGTATCGATTATCGATCTACATAATTATATGGGCGATATTCCGATTGTCAATGACATCCCTAGTGGTTAGCACATCCACCTCACAGCAAGAAGGTCCTGGGTTTGATTCCCAGGTTGGCGTGTTTCTGTGTGTAGTCTGCATGCTCACCCTGTGCCTGCGTGGTTTTCCTCCGGGTACTCCAGTTTCCTCCCATGGTCCAAAACACATGCACAGTGGGTTAATCATCTGTTTAAGTGGCTCTTGAATGAATGCACATCAGGTACTCGGCCATCCCGTTCCCCTGCTGCTCAGGTGGTATCGCTAACACTGTTCCATCAGGAAATGTTTGTATGATGAACTTTAAGAAGATTCCTGGGATGGGGGGGGGTGACTATAACAAAGTTTTGCTTGTCAAAGACACCCAAAATGGGCCAGCAACAGGAAGCAGGACAAGTTTAGTACCTTGTTTTCTGAGCTCGTTCGCTGTTTCTTGTATCATTCACATTATTTTTCAAATCATTTATTTTCTTTGTTCGTGATTGTGGCTCTCCAGCATCATAAAAAGATCTGAGAGTTTTACGATTATCCGTCAGTTTCATACTGACTCACTAACTGTCAGCATGTGGTTAGCGATCGGGCCTCCACCCTTCCTCTCTGTGTGTGTCTATCTGTCACTCATTTCCTTCATCTCACATGATTCGTTTGGCTTTTATTCAGTTGCTGTATTTGATGAACACATTCCCACATTCATGTCCAATCACTCATCCCTATTTGCTTTGTGTGTGTGTGTACAGATTCCCAAGGGCTTCAGGAGTGTGGCGAGCGAGAACACTGGTGTGTGGTGGCGTACTGGGAGGAGAAGGTGCGTGTCGGACGGCTGTATTCGGTCCGCGAGCCATCGCTGGACATCTTCTATGACCTACCTCAGGGCACAGGCTTCTGCCTGGGCCAGCTGTGCTCGGACAGCCGCAGCGCACTGGTGCACATGGTGCGGCCCAAAATTGGCTATGGCATTCAGCTGAGTCGCGAGACCGACGGCATCTGGGTGTACAACCGGAGCCGATACCCCATCTTCATCAAATCAGCGACGCTGGACGACCCTTCATCACGAACTCTGCTGGTGCACAAGGTGTTCCCTGGGTTCTCCATCAAAGCCTTCGACTACGAGAAGGCCAAGAGCCTGCAGCGACCCAACGACCACGAGTTCAGCCATCAGCCACGTGCCGGATTCACCGTGCAGATCAGCTTTGTCAAGGGCTGGGGTCAGTGCTACACTAGACAGTTCATCAGCAGCTGCCCCTGCTGGCTCGAACTCATCTTCAATAACCGATAGCCACAAGCCCCGCCCACTCACCCAAAACATCTACCGCCATGGACACGGACTGACCCCAGGCTCCTTCAGGAGTATTTGCGATCTTCTTCTTTTTTTTGTGATAAAACCAGAAAAAAGTTCTCCAGAGGATTTTACAAGAAGAAGGAAAAACACAGAAAGAAAGAAAAGAAAAAGCCCATCGCGGGTTTTTTTAAGACTTTAAAAGATTTAATTAAATGAAATAAAAGTTCAAAAGTATTGTTATATATATATATAAATATATTATTACTTGTAAATATGAAGACATTTTATATGCATCGTTATTTATGTATTGTGCAGTGTGTTGATAGAAATAGAAAAGATGCACTTTGCTTAATATAAATGCACACCGGAGAAATGCCAAAATTAAAAAAAACAAACAAATTGATTCAAGTCCTGTGTTGGTGTTTTGCTTCCTGGGAAAACTTTGTGGAAAAATATGGAAATTACAGAACATTCCGATCCAGCTGTCAATCATTCATTCATTCAAGGACAGTGGTGGCTTAGTGGTGAAGGCTATATATTACTGATCAAAAGCCTGGGGGGCGCGCGCCAGTACTACCAAGGTGCCATTGTTGGGCCCTTGAGCAAAGCCCTTAACCCTCAACTGTCCTCTCATGCATTAAATAAATAAATAACTGTAAATCACTCTGGTTAAGTGTGTCAGCAAAGTGCTGTCAATGTAATCTTCAACCAACTGGAGCCTATCTCAGCAGATTCTGGATGAAGGCAGTGTATACCCTCAACAGCTTGCCAGTCTATCACACTGTGACACACACACTTACTCCAAGGGGCAGTTTGGAACTTCAACTTATCCAAATGTGCATGTCTTTGGACTGTGGGAGGAACCTGGAGTACCTGTGTGTGCACACGTGCATGCATGCATGCGTGTATTTTATTCCGTCCCCTTTTTAAACACTATATTAGGGAATTAACTCGACTTTCACTCTGATTAAAACCTGACAGGAAGAAAACCGAGATAATAGAGCAGACACACTCACACAAATGAAAAAATAAATAAATAAACTTAAAATCACATGTGGGGCCGGTGGTGTAGTGGTTAGGGCGCTGCGCTCATGATGAGGAGGTCGTAAGTTCAAATCCCACTGAGACCTTCACTGTATTAAGACCCCTGGGCAAGGACTTAACCACAAGTGTGCCTCTGTTCACCCAGCAGTATAAATGGATACCAATAAAATATACTGGGAAAGGAACCTGCGATGGACTAGCGTCCCATCCAGGAGGAGTTGTCCTCCTAGTTGCTTCACACTACAGAAACCGGGGATAAGCACCGGCCTGATGAGCCACTATGGCTTGGGTGTAAAAAGCCCAGGGATCTACCTTTTACCTACCTAAAATCACATACCTGCCTTTGGATGTTTGTTTTGGTTTCTGAATATTGATAGTTAAATTTACAACCGGCAGCTATGATGCTGATGTGTCTAATGTAGCTCTATGTTCCAAAAGTACTACCCATGTCAGATGTAAGGACCACATATGATATCAGTGGTTCTCTCAGACAATGTTAGTCCTTCTTGTCAAGTACGCACAAGTGCTGCTACACTATTACTACTCTGCATGCACTGCACCACGTTGCTTCTTCATTGGTTGTTCCAGCACTGGTAGCGACGTGAATTCGTTGTTTTGTTCTAGTGGCTGGGATGCGTGCAGCAAACACTAATCTAAAATAGCACATTATCAGCCAGTACTGAGCTGTGTGTCGCCAGGACAAATGCGGAGTGCAAAGTATACGGTTTCACAAACAAATTAGCGTAGTAATTGCACAAAACATAATATCGGCACAGGCCGCACTCTGAAAACATTTCCTTTCAGAACCAATTTGATATCCTGTGAAGACCACTTCAACCCAACCTTGTATCGGTGTGCTTCCAGACAGAACTACTCCACGAAGCCTGGGCTTTTGTGTCTAAAATTGGACGCTGTTACTACACAAAAGGAAGATGATGACAACAAACAGAAGCAATGCCTCACCAAAAGGAACCAGTAAAACGTAAGTGCCTTTAGTAGCTGCTTGTTTACTCACTCCGGACGACCCAACCCAATGAGTTCACCTCACTTCCAGGGGAAAAAATGGTTGTTCCACATTGGTTCAGACCCAACTAGTAATCCAAGGGATAAAATTACCCACTACAGAACTTTTTATGGCCATTTATGTTAAAATTAAATCAGTTTCGTTTAAACGTATTGCATTACGCACAGGTTACGTTTTCGGGAGGAGCAACATTGTTACTCTTTAAATCAGTTGGCCGCTCGACTCCGATTAGTAGGTCACGATTATGAGTGTCAGACCAATGGGGCACAGTACAGTAGGCCCTTGGCTGTTCGCGGTTTTGCACTCAAGGTTTGAGTATTCGCAGACTGCCAAGCAACTGACGCGTCACTCAAATTCAGCCAATGGTTGTCCTCCTTCCTGCTGATTGGTCGAGACTGGTAAGTCCCCTTTTTCCTCATTCGCGCACAAGTTGTCAATGAGCCTCTTTTTTGTGTGTGTTTTAATTACCAGTTAAGCTCTATGATGCCACTCAAATGCTGTGCGTCTTCTGGCTAAGCGATACAAAATGCTGGATGTCTCTTCTGAAGAAATAAGACTTTCTCCTGAAGAAACGACAGTTTCTTCTGAACTGTTGTATTAAAGTCTTTTTCAATTATTATTCCAGTACAGTACCTAAGTTAATGTTTAGAATGTTTGTGCGTGAGATTTTATGTTCTGTAGCATGTTTAACAAACGATACCAAAAGAATAAACTTTATTACACTTCATGTTCTTTTACATTGAACATGATGTCTCCAAGATGGCGCTGCCTAGAGGGCGACATCATGGAGTTCTCAGAGTCAACTTGTTTCTTTGTTTGTTTTAATTTGTTTTATTTGTTGTTTTGTTTGTTCATGTTTTTCACTATGCTCGTCTATGACCGGTCAACCTTACTACAGCTATGAGATCGGAGTCTTTGGGCAACTAAGCATGCTCAACTCCTATCCTGAGCTAATATGCTATGGTAGCTCAATGCTAGCCGCTAGCTAATGCTTTACAACAGTATATGCTGTATATCATCAATAAATATAACAGTAAAAATTGAAAAGTTTTTCTTAATCATTGCTACATTTTACTACATTAATACTGTATTAATGAGTAAGACTTTCTATAGAATGTGTTTAAGAAGCATACTTTAGCGCATGTAATAGATACACAGTATTTTACTTCCGGTTGCTCATTCACGCATGTAATATGACACATGGGGTTTTACTTCCGGGTACAGAACTCGCGGATTATCTTCATTCATGGGAGGGGCTGGAACCAAACCCCCGCGAATATCGAGGGCCTACTGTATAGCATTGTAAGTGTAACTGCAGATTAGCATGACACAACCGTCCGATTTATTCACTTCTTCAGACTCCGCTCTATCCTTATCTGATACTGTTATCTGTAAAAACAGACAAAAAGACATCTCTGATCTAAAAACAGTCGTATCGCTGTCTAAGATCTGATTCAGCACGTTGTTTCATGTCATTCGGTAGTTAGCGGCACCCAAAGTTTTTCCATGTGATTGTGTCGTTACGACTCGACTTGTATGTTTACATACTTCAGAGGAGATTAGTTCTCAGTGAACAAATGGTTTTATCGAAGCAAATCATTCCGTCTAAGGCAAGTCCGCATCTCAGGTATGCTAAATCTGCACAATGCTAATGTTCCCACGCTTGTTAGCCAATACTCAGAAGAAGTTTATTGTTATTTCTGTATTTTTTTCATGCATTTAATTCCTGGAAAACATATGTTAGCAGACTGAGCATTAACACGAAATTGTACTTAATGATGAGTTCTTGTGGTGTTAGAATAGTGTTGTTAGCAGAGAAAATAAGAATAAAAGAATGAAGCACCTTAATGCTCAGATGTGAACATTGCACTTTTCCAGCATTTACATTCTGAGGTGGTATTCACAGCACTGAATATTTTTCTTCTTTAATTCAGTGGAAAGGGGGAAGTGTTCAATTCCAGACGGCTGTCTAGACGCAATCCCCCCCTCCTTCTGCTGGCTCTCATATGGGTGTCTGTTGGGGGGATTAGTACCATAAGCCTGTTTTACGCTCTTCATCCAAGCACAGACCTACATTCCTAAAAGCCAGATTCCACTGAAAACACCCCCCCTCCATGAAACACACACACACACACACACACACACACACACACACACACACACACACACACCAAACCTGAACACAACACAAGGGTCAGATTCCTAATGAACATGATGAGCAGGACGTCATAGCCAATGCTGTGTCTCTATCCGTTTATACCGCAGTGCTGAGTATCACAATTGTCACCATGCCATTCGGGTCATCCTGTATGAGCTGCTAATGCATTTAAAGCTGATGTCACGGCCTGAGCTGCTCTCACCGTGAGCCCTCGGAAAGGTGATGCATTTGTCTAAATAAGCTGTGTGGTGTTGTGGAATGTACTCTTACTTCTTCAGTACCCATGAAAAGATTTATCTTTTTATTTTAAATAGTTTTCGTTTGTATTATTTAAATGGGACTTAAACCCAACCCCTCTTAAAAACTTGCATACATAGTACATGTCCATGTGTATCAAAATAATAATCCATCACGCTAGGGTGAAAAGTGTGGCGGAAATGACATGGATAATAATAATGATAATACCAACAACAACAACAACAGCAACAACAACAATAATAATAATAATAATAATATATTTATATTAATTTGTTCATCATTCATTTTCTGTAACCGCTTAATCCTAATTAGGGTCAGGGGGAGGCTGGTGCCCATCCCAGCCTACTCAGGGCGAGGGCAGAGTGCACCCTGGACAGCTCGCCAGGCCATCGCAGGGTGGAAACACACTGACAGCTATTCAGCTACTCTTGTCGAAAGTCAGCAATGGTTCTTTTACATGAACCTCTCACCATAGACAGTGTGAGACATGGCCGGCCTTTGATAACCCAGTTAGCTGCACTGGGGGGACAGTGACAACCCGTTGAGAGTGGGGCTTGAACCCCCAACCTTAGGATCAGTGATCCAGCTCCTCTACCACCAGGCCACCACTTTCCTATTTTAATTTGTTTTTACTTTTGTGGAAATGCTTCCCAGGATTGACATGACTCCAGAGATGAGAGTTGATTTTTATTATTCATTCATTTTCTAAGCTGCTCAATCCACACACTCATACTTCGGGGCAATCTGGAACAGCCAATTTCACTGGAGCACGGCAGACTTACGGAAGTAAAAATGTCCGCAAACATGCCGCAATCCGCAAACGTTCCGCAATTATTCTCTCATCTTCTGTGTCAGTCCATGTGGTTCCGTAGTTATTCCTCAAGTCTTCCTTCACTTCCGTATGCTTCCGGCAGGCCAAAATATTCCGTGAACATGCTTTTGAACATGTTCAAAAGCAAGTTCACGGGAAAAAAATTCCTTGAGTGTTCCGTGGGGTCACTTTGGCGTACTTTGCCGTACCTGTTCCACACATGTTGTGAACATTCTGAGAGTGTAAGAATTTCCACTTTTCCGTAGGATTTTCACCCATTTCCTGTTTAAAAATGCCGAAGGTCTTTCGTAGACTGCGTTCCGCGCCTTTCCGCTATGATCCTTGCATGCCGTAGTCCAGTGAAATGGGGGTATTAGTCTGTTGTGAATGTCTTCAGAGTGTTGGGGGAAACTGGTGTACCCAGATGTACCAGACTCACGCACAACTCACACAGAAACACCCTCGCCGAGTTTGAGACTCAAACCTAAGACTTTCTTATTGCAAGATGCCACAAGTCCTAACCAGTGCGCTCTTCCTTCAATACTGTATTTAAATTAAAAAAAAAAAATTCTTTCCATTTTTTTCTTTGTAGATAGTTTAAAATTTGAGCCTACATGCATTACACTTTATTTAAGGTTTTATTTATATTTATTTAACATGTTTAGAATAAACCAACTTCATGATTTTTTTCATAGAATCTGAGATCATTTAAATATATTTTCTATCAACTTTAACAAAGTGCGAAAGTCCAGTTTGCTTTTTTGTTTAGATTTTCTTATTTTATCCTTTTCCCTTTTTTTTTTTTAACGTTGTTGTAATCATGAAACACATCCGGTGTCTAGCCAGCAGAGCTTTTTGAGGAGCAAGAATCTGTTTAAACCACACACACACACACACACACACACACACACACACACACACACACACACACACACACACAGATGCCTGTGTTGTTGGAGCACTAGTCTCGGGGAGAGAGAGAGATAAGATGAGGAATGCTTGAGTGTCGCGCTCCCTGCTGCCAGCACGTCTGCCCCTCAGAGAGAGGAAGTTCCCTTGACTCAGCAGGCAGCCTGATGAATGGACTGCACTTCTTCCAGCTGCCCTGCACCTTCACAGACCTTCTGTTCATCAAGCGACCACTGTACATTTGTCTCTCCGTCCATTGTACCGAACCCTGCTGACAAGGATCAGATCTGAAACATCAGAAACACTGTCTTATATCATCAATGTTCTCATTCCTGATTCGCTTACAGATCCTTTATCAGACCAATCAAAAAACAGCATCCAAATCAAATAAACCATTACTGAACAATCAGAATTAATTCATTTATTTTCCAAATACTGTATCTTAATTCTTCAACCTCAGGTCTCAGCTGACTCAGGATGAAGCAGGGGTACACCCTGAACAGCTTGCAAAGTGAAGATGCTAAAACTCAGCGTCAGGCCACTCAGTTTGTCTGATACCAGTAAACATGCAATCCAGTACTACCTGTTCATGGTTGAGAGGATGGTGACTAATCAGGAGGCTTGAAACCCATATGTTAATCTACATTCAATTTGGGAGGGGTACATATCCCTGTCGAATCAGAAGTGAGTATGCAAATGAGCCGTGACTGTCCAATCAGTCTCAGGGATTCAAATCAAATGAGTCATGATTGTCCAATCAGAATTGAGCATTCAAATCAAATGAGCCATGACTGTTCAATCAGAATTGAATATGTAGATCAGCTGTGATTATCCAATCAGAATCAGGCATTCAAATCAAACAATGATTATCCAATCAAGATCAAGTATTCAAATGAGCTGTGCACAATAACGGATCTTCTTAAGGTTTATCATAGTTTTTTTTTTTTTTATTAAAGTTACTTTTAATTCTCATTATTTCCTTCTATAATGATATCACAGCTACATATAAACACTCGTTTCTTACTGGTTACTGGTGGGTTGACATGCTGGCATCACTGGCCCTTGCATGTATCCGCTCTCTCTCTTAGCAAGAGCAGAATCCCCCATGGACAGCTCACCGGCCATCACAGGGCAGAAACACACTGACAGCTACGCAGCTACTCTTGACGAAAGTCAGCAATGGTTCTTTTATATGAACCTCACAGCATAGACAGTGAGAAACATGGCTGGCCTTTGATAACCCGGTTAGCTGCACTGGGGGAACAGTAACAACCCATGGAGAGTGGGGCTTGAACCCCCAATCTTAGGTCAGTGATCCAGCACCTTGTACCACCAGGCCACCACTGCCTGAAACACTCGTTTTTTCATCAGCCTCTATTTTTATCTCTCACCTTAAATATATACAAAAGACAAAAAAAAATTACAGACCATCGCAGGACCAAAACACACACACACACACACACACATACACACACACACACACACACACACACACACACACACACACACACACACACACACACACACACACACACACCTAGGGACAATTTTAGAACAGTTAGTTGATCTAATTCTGAATGCAGCCATGGGGGGGCACAAACAAGTGCCCGCCCTCACGCCGGTCCCAAGCCCGGAGAAATACAGAGGGTTGCGACAGGAAGGGCATCCGGCGTAAAACTTTTGCCAGAATACAAAATGCAAATCGTAAAGACAAATTTCATACTGATTGGTCGAGGCCCGGGTTAACAACGACCGCAAACAGTGCTGTTAACCAACAGGGTGCTGGTGGAAATTGGACTACTGTTGGTCGAAGAAGGAGAGGCGGGAGGCGTGTCCATAGGCAGAGAGAGAAGAGGAACAGCATGAGTCCAGGGCTGAGAGTAGGGACTTTGAATGTTGGAACTATGACAGGAAAAGATAGAGAGCTGGCTGACATAATGCAGAGGAGGAAGGTGGACATACTGTTTGTTCAGGAGACCAGGTGGAAAGGTAGCAAGGCTAAAAGCTTAGGAGCAGAGTTTAAGCTGTTTTATCATGGTGTGGATGGGAAGAGAAATGGAGTTGGAGTCATCTGGAAGGAGGGGTTTGTCAGGAATGTTCTAGAAGTGAAAAGAGTGTCAGACAGAGTGATGAGTCTCAAGTTAGAAATTGAAGGTGTGATGTTCAATGTTCAATGTGATGTTCAATCTTGGTGCAGGCAATAGAGGGGACGAGGAAGTGATGGGCAGGTTTGGTATCCAGGACAGGAACACAGAAGGATAGATGTTGATAGATTTTGCAAAAAGGATGGAAATGGCTGTGGTAAATACTTTCTTCCAGAAGAGAGAGGAGCATAGGGTGACTTATAAAAGTGGAGGTAGGAGCACACAAGTGGACTACATCTTGTGTAGGCGATGTAATTTGAAGGAAGTCAGTGACTGCAAAGTAGTAGTGGGTGAGAGTGTTGCCAAACGGCATAGGATGGTGGTGTGCAGGATGATGCTGATGGTAAGAAAGGTGAAGAAGGCAAAATGAAGAAAAAGACAAAGTGGTGGAAAATGGAAAAGGAAGAGTTTTGTCTTCAAGGAGGAGTTGAAACAGGTTTTGGGTGGTCAGGAAGTGCTCACAGATGACTGGACAACCACAGCTAATGTGATCAGGAAGACAGGTAGGAGAGTACTTGGCGTGTCCTCTTTCTAGTAGCTAAGGAGACTTGGTGGTGGAATGAGGAAGTGCAGGAGTGTGTACAAAAGAAGAGGCTAGCTGAGAAGAAATGGGACATAGAGAGGACAAAAGAGAATAAACAGGAGTACAGGGAGACACAGCGTAAGGCGAAGGTAGAGGTGTCAAAGGCCAAACAAAGGGTGTATGATGACTTGTATGATAGGTTGGACAGTAAGGAGGGAGAAAATGATTTATACAGGTTGGCACAGCAGGGAAATAGAGATGGAAAGGACGTGCAGCAAGTTAGAGTGATTAAGGACAGAGTGGGACACGTGTTGACTGATGACAAAAGTGTGCTGGGAAGATGGAAAGAGTACTTTGAAGAGCTGATGAATGAGGAAAATGAGAGAGAAAAAAAGAGTAGAAGAGGTGACTGTTGAGGACCAGGAAGTAGCAAAGGTTAGTAAGGGTGAAGTGAGGAGTACATTGAAGAGGATGAAGAGTGGAAAGGCAGTTGGACCTGATGACATACCTGTGGAGGTATGGAAGTGTCTAGGAGAGGTAGCAGTAGATTTTCTTACAAGAACATTTAACAAGGTCTTAGAGAGTGAGCAGATGCCGGAGGAATGGAGGAGAAGTGTGCTGGTGCCCATTTTTAAGAACAAGGGAGACGTGCAGAGTTGTGGCAACTACAGAGGGATAAAGTTGATGAGCCATACGATGAAGTTATGGGAAAGAATAGTGGATGCTAGACTAAGGGCAGAGGTCAGCATTTGTGAGCAACAGTTTGGTTTCATGCCAAGAAAGAGCACTACAGATGCAGTGTTTGCTTTGAGGATGTTAATAGAGAAGTACAGAGAAGGTCAGAAGTAGCTGCATTGTACCTTTGTGGATCTGGAGAAAGCATATGACAGGGTGCCGAGAGAGAGAAACTGTGGTATTGCATGAGGAAGTCTGGAGTGGCAGAGAAGTATGTTAGAGTGGTGCAGGACATGTATGAGAGATGTAAGACAGTGGTGAGGTTTGCTGTCTGTGTGACAGAAGAGCTCAAGGTGGAGGTGGGACTGCATCAAGGGTCAGCTCTGAGCCCCTTCTTTGTTTGCTATGGTGAGGGACAGGCTGACAGACGAGGTTAGACAAGAATCTCCATGGACTATGATGTTTGCAGATGACATTGTAATCTGTAGTGAGAGCAGAGAACAAGTGGAGGAAAATCTAGAGAGGTGCAGGTATGCCCTGGAAAGGAGAGGAATGAAGGGTAGCCTCAGTAAAACAGAATACATGTGTGTGTGTGAATGAGAACGACCCAAGAGGAACGGTGATGTTACAGGGAGCAGAGATAAAGAAGGTGGAGGTTTTTAAGTACTTAGGCTCAACAATCCAGAGCAATGGAACGTGTGGAAAAGAGGTGAAGAAGCGTGTGCATGCTGGTTGGAATGGTTGGAGAAAGGTATCCGGTGTGATGTATGATAGGAAGGTATCGCGATAATGAAAGGAAAAGTGGCCCTGGGGAAAAGACAGGAAGCAGAGCTGGAGGTAGCAGAGATGAAAATGTTGAGGTTCTCTTTGGGAGTAACGAGGATGGATAGGATCAGGAATGAGTACATCAGAGGGACAGCACACATAAGATGTTTTGGAGACAAAGTCAGAGTGGCTAGATTGAGATGGTTTGGGCATGTTCAGAGGAGGGATAGTGAGTATATTGGTAGTAGGATGCTGAGGTTGGAACTACCAGGCAGAAGGCCGAGAGGAAGACCAAAAAGAAGATTTATGGATGTGGTGAATGAGGACATGAAGGCAGTTGGAGTAAGAGTAGAAGATACAGTGGACAGGGTGAGATGGAGGCGGATGGTTTGCTGTGGCGACTCCTGAAGGGAAAAGCCGAAAGGAAAAGAATAAGAGTTGATCTAATTCTGCATGTCAATGGACTGTGGGAGAAACCCAGAGGAAACCCACACAAGCAGAGGAGAGAACATGCAAACTCCACACAGAAACGGAACCGAGCCCAGGACCTTCCTGTAGTGAGGAGGACGTTTTATCCTCTACGCCACCGTGTTTTAAACCCTACAAAACTCTCAGGAACCGAGGCTACCCTGAAGCAGTTGCTTGATCTTTAATCTGCCTTTCGTTTCCATTTCACACACACACACACACACACACACACACACACACACACACACACACACACACACACAAAATGCATTTCAGGGTTTCCTTGGTTCCGAGCTTATTTATAATGAAATAAATCCACTGGCCTGTGTGACACATTCCTGAAGAGTTTCTAATGAACTGAACTCAGTGTTACTGTATTGGTTCCACCTAGAATCATACGAACAGCGTTTACAGTCCAGTACTTTATTTACCACAATGTAAAAAAAATAAATAAAAAATAACTAAATAAATAAAAAACAGCTTCGTTAAAACATCGTGAGTTCAAAGCACATGTAATCTGATCAAAATCTTGGTTTCTTTTTCATCTCTTTCTTTCCTCCTAAATCTGATAAGGCCATTGCCCTTATAAGCTCGCTCTCTTTTGTTTTGTTTTTCACACGCTAGCAAGACTACAGTCAGGAGGACATGCATGTGTGTGTGTGTGTGTGTGTGTATGTGTGTGTGTGTGTGTGTGAGTCAGAGCTGGAGCCGGACTGTCTGCAGCCGCCTGTTGGCCAGCATGTTCTCTCTCTCTCTCTCTCTCCCCTTCTCTCTCTCCCCACATCACTCCATCTCTCTCTCTCCCTGCTGTTGGTTTGGAGAGCAGTGGGTGGGCTTCATTTTCTAAATCCCAATCAGCATAAGATAGCGATAAGATTTAAAAATATAAATACATACACAAATCTAAATATACAACAAAGCAACAAAGATCTGATGTATCTTATCTAGATGGACGGGCATCTTTAGACTTTTTTGGCAGAATGCAAAGGGCAGAGGGAAAAATAAATAAAATAAAATATATAAATACAGGTATTTTGATCTTTATTTAAATAATGCAAAGAATAAAAAAAAACAAAACTGAACAACACAAAAGACCTTTTCCTCATTCTCTCCATAAAACTTTTAAACCAAATAGATTTTCATTTTCAGGCTTGATTTTTTTTTTTAAATAATCTAATCAGAGTCCACAATTAAAAAAAAATATTAATAAAACACTGTTTAATAATAATATTAATAATAGTGTTGTTTGGTGGTGTAGGTCTTAGGTCTTTTCTGCCTCACAGCAAGAAGGTAATGGGTTCGCAGCCACATTTCTTTTTGGATTTCATATGTTCACCTCGTGATAGCATGAGTTTCCTCTGGGTATTCTAGTTTCCTCCCACAGCCCCCAAAAACATGCACAATAAGCTAACTAGCTGCTCCACATTGCCCCATGATACGAATGTAATATGAATGATTCTGTGTTTCCCTGTGATTTTCTGGCGAGCTGTTCAGGATGTACACCACCTTCATCCAATATCACCTGAGTTAGGCTCCAGCCTCCTGCCCCCCTGTGACCCTAAGATGAATTATCAGTCAGGCAAATGAAAGAACATAATTTTTTATCATGGATTATGTAAGATGGGCAGGACTAGGATGGATTTGGGCAGGGTGTCAGAGGGACAGCTGATGGTGACCAGCGCTGGGCGGATGAACTAAACTGTTACTTCAACAGGTTTGATTCTCCCCCCTCCCCCTCTGCCCTCCTCCCCGTTCCTCCTCATACACCTCTGCTCTATGGTGAGCCCCACCCTAGATCCGCTGCAGTTTGCCTACAGGCCCAACATCGGAGTAGAAGACGCCGTCATCTACCTTCTGCAGCGGGCACTCACCCACCTGGAGATCGCTGGCAGCGCTGTGAGGGTCATGTTCTTTGACTTCTCCAGCGCCTTCAACACCATCAGGCCAGCGCTTCTGCGGGGGAAGCTGGAGGACGTGGGAGTGGACGGGCATCTTGCTGGCTGGATCACTGACTACCTTACTAACCGTTCACAGTACGTGCGGCTGCGCGGCTGTAAGTCAAAGGTGGAAGTCTGCAGCACGGGGGCACCGCAGGGCACCGTCCTCTCACCCTTCCTTTTCAGCATTTATACCTCGGACTTTAGATATAGCACAGGCAGCTGCCACCTCCAGAAGTTTTCGGACGACTCCGCCATCGTGGGCTGTGTGTCAGAGGGGAACGAGCTGGAGTACCGGTCGGTCATCGTTGACTTCGTGGACTGGTGTGAGCGCAACCACTTGTGCTTGAACACCAGGAAGACGAAGGAGATGGTGGTCGACTTCAGAAGAAGCACACTAACATACACACACACACACACACAATCAGTAGTGAACGTCCAGGGACAGAACATTGAGATAGTGAACAGTTTCAAATACCTGGGCGTTCACCTTAACAATAAACTGGACTGGTCCCACAACACCAACG
The DNA here is from genome assembly GCA_024760905.1 of Plotosus lineatus. Lineage (NCBI taxonomy): Eukaryota > Metazoa > Chordata > Actinopteri > Siluriformes > Plotosidae > Plotosus > Plotosus lineatus. The sequence goes on from CM045735.1 coordinate 39,790,278, forward strand.
CCCTGTACAAGAAGGGCCAGAGTCGCCTCCACCTTCTGAGGAGACTCAGGTCCTTCGGAGTATGCAGACCTCTGCTCAGGACATTTTATGACTCTGTGGTAGCCTCTGCAATCCTCTCCGCTGCCATCTGCTGGGCCCCGGGCAGCACAGAGCGGGACAGAAAGAGACTGAACAAGCTGGTCAGGAGGGCCAGCTCTGTCCTCGGCTGCCCACTGGACTCTGTGGAGGAGGTGAGTGAGAGGAGGATGGTAGCAAAGCTCACATCCATCTTAGTCAACAGCTCTCACCCACTGCACCAGACTGTAGAGAAGCTGAGTAGCTCCTTCAGTGGACGACTGAGACATCCTCAGTGCAGGAAGGAGCGCTACCGCAGGTCGTTCATTCCCACCGCTGTCAGACTGTACAACGCCACTTTGTAACTGTCTGTGAAAATACCGGTTATGTGCAATAAAACCCCCGCGCACTTTAATCAACCACATCTACCCCACTGTGAACCATATCAACCCATCTACTCTGCACTCAGATACATTACACTTTAATATAGGCCAGTCTATAAAGTCGTTCCCTTCTTTTCTTTTATTGTTTATTAATTTATACTATTTATGTATCTATTTATTTATTTACTTATATAATATATATGTATGTGTGTATGTTTGTATATGTATCTATTTTTGCACCCCCTACTGATAGTACCTCAAGAGCCTGTAACAGTGAATTTCTCCATTGTGAGATTAATAAAGCTGTATCCTATCTTATCTTATCTTATATTTGTAACATCTGATATTCAGTCATCTGAGACCCTTCTAAGTATGCCGTCCGTGCACGAAGCGCTCAAACATTGCAACCTGAAGTAAATTGCATCAAAACTGAAAAGATTTTTCATAGCGAACTGTGATGACATTGCTACTAATGTTTACTCTCATAGTGTGTGATGTACCTCCCTATGCTGTCCTTAATTACAGAGGTTTTGCAGTCACGTGACCGCCGAGTAGCTGCCACCATCTTGGAATGAAAACAAACGTGTACTTACTTTGGAGGTGCCTGTTTTTAGCGTGGTAGATTATAAATTATATTATATTATATAAATATGAATGTCGACAGCCATAATACAATCCCAGTGCTTTCCGAGCTCCCAGGTAATTATGATAACGATCATAAACAACAGTATATTCAAACACTACGGTTATCAGGGCTAACAAATGACCCATACGTTTTGCCCGATGGTTTGTTTGTTAACTGCATGGATGAAGCAATGGACAGGATATCTGGTTTAACATACCCAGATATCTATAATTATTTGATTAGTCACACATCTGAGTACACTCACAAAAAACTGAAAAGTTTCAAATGGCTTAGAGCACATGAGTTTTTTTATCTGGATGGGTTTCTGCACTTCGCGAGCATGTGATTTTTCCGTTTATAGACAGAATTCTGTCTTTTTCATTTCCAGGAGCAAAAAAAAAAATCTATCTTTTTTTTTGTAAAAAACGCATTAAATAAATGTAATTTCGTTTTATTCTGAATCCGACTTTTTAACGAGCTCCCAGTAGCATGGAACGGGGACTGTGATTGGCTGACTACGCTGACGTCATGCATTTTGGCCCATCAATGCTTCTGTCGTAGCCACACTTTTCATTTAGTACTATTAGCCTAGCGCCGGTTATATTTTTGTAAATAGTAATATTTAATAATATAATAATAATATTTAATAAAAACATTTTCACAGCTTTGTTAAAGTATGTACTTGACAACACGATCACTTGTTTTGATAATTTCTCAATCGGTTCACTTCTGATATCTCATGATGCACTATGCTACCTTATTCATTGAGCACTATGCTACCTCATTCAAAAGCGCGACGCTTTTTATATCCGTGCCGCCATGTGTTTGTGCTCCCGTGTAGATTTAGATCGTGATGGGTCGTACAAACCCGGGTAAAATATAGTCCAAACTGATGTGAGTCGTACCGACAAGCACGGGAATGAAGCGAAGTAGATCTAAACAACAAACATTAAATAAGTTGGGGAAGCGACTCAAGACCAATGATTCCACTATTTCGGAAACATCCGTATCTCATGAAATAGGTAAAAAAGCTTTATGTCATGTCCGAACACAAATTATTTCTTCATTGCACTGAGCGATAATAGTGAAAACTAGTTCCCAACTAAACTAGCCTAATCAGCAACACAGTAAACTACCATTTTGCGCTTGTTTAATCAATAAATGAAGTATGAAACCCTTACACACGTGTGTGCGACTGTGTTTGGGACCAGAGTGAATGGTTTGTTTTCATCCCAAGATGGTGGGATGACGTATGCATGACGTCAGCCGCAAAACCTCTATACCATCCTTTACGATCTACACTGATGCAAATATGGGCGAATTCGCTAGCCATTCAAAGAACGTGTTGAAAAGTAATATCAGTGTCCTGATCGTTCCACATTTCTTGTGTTAACCTGAGCAAACAGCATCTCTTAAAGCAACCCCGTTCCATCCCCCTTCCATCTACCCCTAACTCCAGGGGCAGATAAGGGACTTTAATGGCCGTCTGCACTTTGTCACAGGGGAGAGAGGCGTCTGTCTGCCAGGGGGCTGGGTTAAAAAGGATGAAAGAAAAAAAAAACACAGGAGAGACAAAAAACAGAAGTAAAGGATCCTGGAGACCTTACCCTCAATTGTATATACCCTTACAGTGTGCTCGCATGTATATACCCTTACAGTGTGCTCGCAAGCCCACCATCAGCCAATGTTAAGCACAGTGAAGTCTTGTTTTCTTAGATACATATTTAGAGGTTTGAATACAAAGGGAGGGAATAGAAATGTGGAAATTATTTACATATTCCTTTACCGCAAAGCCCCTCCCAACCTTTTTCCTCTTCCAGTAATGAGCCAGATTCATTCATGGCATGGCATCAAGACAAAATGATGGGAAAGGGCTAGATCGGTGAGTAAGGATGAGACTGGCAGGCCTTAACTTCACAGTTGGGGCCATTTTTTTAGATCAGGTGGCTGGAATGAGTTTTTTCATTCTACAGAAGGACGAGCGAGAGGGAGTTGGCTGGAAGAGTGTGCGTCATGGCTCATGGATAACTTGCTTCACTGAAAACACATCTCTAACTGCAGTGGTGCCATGAAGACAGCAAGTGTGCACCTAAACCCATCTTAGTTTGAAGTATGAAATGAACAGGTCTAGGAAAACAAATCAAAACATCAAAAGCAGATATTGCTGAAGGTGTCCATCTTGGTTGTGTTAATAGCAGTCGTTTACAATTCCCCAAAGGAAAATGATGAATCATGAGGTTTATGTAATATCTGGCTTCTAACTGTGCATTTCTTCCTCAGTGCAGTGAGTTTGCAGAGTGGGAAACGGGAATCTCATTCATTTTCCTGGAATGAGATGGGAGTGCTGGATCACGGACTTCTTAAAAAGACTCACCTCATATAATGTTTTCTCAGAAATCCAGTCATTCTAACCTAGCAGAATAGTTCTGCAGAACTTTGCTTGGCTCGATCGATATTCCACTCAGAAATCCTGTCAGGGTAAATTCATCCCGGGCTGAAATTCATGAAACGTTTTGGGACGGATTCAGTTGGACAGGACTTGAAGAAAGATCTGGAGCTAAAGTCAAAGCTTACGGAACAGCATTGCATGCTATAAGAGCTTCATCTTTACCACAATCACAGAAACTGAAGTGAATTGTAACTTGTCTTAAACCTGGGGTTGGTAACAATTCAGCTTTGTACACATACTGTTATATTGGTTGAAATAGACTTCACACTCTGACAGAAATCAATGCAGCCGTGAGGGAGGGGCACAAGCCAGTATCTCTCCCTCACGCTGGTCCCAAGTCCGGATAAATGCAGAGGGTTGCGTCAGGAAGGGCATCCGGCGTAAAACAAATGCCAAATAAAACATGCGAGTCATATCAAGAAAATTCATACCGGTTCGGTCGAGGCCCGGGTTAACAACGACTGCCATCAGTGCTGTTAACCAACAGGGTGCTAGTGGAAATTGGACTACTGTTGGTCGAAGACATCGAAGAAGGAGAGGCGGGAGGCGTGTCCGTAGGCAGAGATAGAAGAGGAAAGGCATGAGTGTAGAACTGAAAGTAGGGACTTTGAATGTTGGAACTATGACAGGAAAAGGTAGAGAGCTGGCTGACATGATGCAGAGGAGGAAGGTGGACATACTCCGTGTTCAAGAGACCAGGTGGAAAGGTAGCAAGGCTAGAAGCTTAGGAACAGGGTTTAAGCTGTTTTTTCATGGTGTGGATGGGAAGAGAAATGGAGTAGGAGTCATCTTGAAGGAGGAGTTTGTCAGGAATGTTCTAGAAGTGAAAAGAGTGTCAGACAGAGTGATGAGTCTCAAGTTAGAAATTGAAGGCATGATGTTGAATGTTGTTTGTGCTTATGCCCCACAGGCAGGATATGAGGACATGAAGGCAGTTGGTGTAAGAGAAAAAGATGCAGAGGATAGGGTGAGATGGAGGCAGATGATTTGCTGTGCCGACCCCTGAAGGGAAAAGCCCAAAGGACAAGAAGAAGACTCTGACAGAAATCAATAACTGATAACATCTGTAAAAAGGTCCACAAAAATAATCTGTCAGGTGTATCCATTGTAATCCTGTAAAAGGCTGACCAATCACAGCCTAATGGTTCACTGTGAAATATCCAATCAGATCATCCCATGACCTTGCCATGCATGAACATGCAATCAGAGTGGAGCTTATGGATGTGGTGGGGAGGTGATTATGTGTATGTGAAGGTTTAACCAGGCCCCAGAAGATTCAAAATTTACTAGCTTTCCAGATCACCAACCTCAGCTTTAACATGCTAGTCATAAGATCCGACTTTCTACTAAAATGCCTCCTGGTCACCTCCCTTTAAAGGTGATTTAGTCACGTCTAACTGGGAAGAGGCCTCAGGGTAGATCCATATCTGACTGGAGAGATTATACACAAATATATATCTCACATATGGCCTGGGAATGCCTTGGACTCCCCCAGGACAAACTGGAGAGTACTGCTTGGGAGACAGATGCCTGGGTCACTTGAATAAATGGAAGAAAATGGATGAATAAATGACGGCGAATGTCATGGCGAATTTCATGTACAGCTTCCTTTGAACTGGCAAATCCTGTGTTGCCTTAATACCCCAGTAAATACATGTGCATACAAATCGAAAGAATAGTAAAATAAAGTGAGAACATTGTCGATTACAGACATGCGTGTTCTCCTGTGTTCTTCTCACACCTGCATGATAAAATCTCTTAAACTTATGAATGTAAACAGAAAAAAAAATCCTATCTGAACCTGCTTCAACCTCAAAATAAACAAAAGCGTGAACTCCCCTGTGATCATGAGGAGTCAGAAGAAGTGAGAAGACAATAAAACTCACTTTGATCCATTTTAACTAAAGCAGAAGCAGCAGGGACTTCTGGGTGTTTCAGTGCCATGTTTGGTTGATCAGATTAGATTTTTAAACCTAGCAGGAGAGAACACAACTGAAACCTGAAGTGAATTTGCTGAATTTTATCATCTTTTTGCTAGAAGTAGGTTCGAAATTCAAGAACACAGCAGCCTTATTATATTTATTTATTTATTTATTAATTAAAAGCCAGATTCCAAAAAAGTTAGCACACTATACAAATTGTAAAGAAAAACGAAATGCAATGATATGGAAATGCCAAATTTCAACACTTTATTCCAAATAGAACATAGATGACAGGGTCAAAAGTTTAAACTGAGAAAATGTATCATTTTAAGGGAAATATGTTGATATGTTTCAATGCTTTTTTTAAAATGTTGATATTTTTTAATGCAGCCGTGAGGGAGGGGCACAAGCCAGTGTCTCTCCCTCACGCCGATCCCAAGCCCGGATAAATGCAGAAGGTTGCATCAGGAAGGGCATCCGGCGTAAAACAAATGCCAAATAAAATATGCGAGTCACAACAAAAAAAAATTCATACCAGATCGGTCGAGGCCCAGGTTAACAACGACCGCCAACAGTGCTTTTAGCCAACAGGGTGCTGGTAGAGATTGGACTACTGTTGGTCAAAGACGTCGAAGAAGGAGAGGCGGGAGGCGTGTCCGTAGGCAGAGAGAAAAGAGGAAAAGCATGAGTCTAGGACTGAAAGTAGAGACTGTGAATGTTGGAACTATGACAGGAAAAGGTAGAGAGCTGGCTGACATGATGCAGAGGAGGAAGGTGGACATACTATGTGTTCAGGAGACCAGGTGGAAAGGTAGCAAGGCTAGAAGCTTAGGAGCAGGGTTTAAGCTGTTTTTTCATGGTGTGGATGGGAAGAGAAATGGGGTAGGAGTCATCTTGAAGGAGGGGTTTGTCAGGAATATTCTAGAAGTGAAAAGAGTGTCAGAGAGATGAGTCTCAAGTTACAAATTGAAGGCGTGATGTTGTTCGTGCTTATGCACAACAGGCAGGATGTGAGCTAGAAGAGAAGGAGAGATTCTGGAGTGAGTTAGATGAAGTGATGCAGAATACCCCCAAAGATGAAAGAGTGGTCATTGGTGCAGACTTCAATAGACATGTTGGTGCAGGCAACAGAGGGGACGAGGAAGTGATGAGCAGGTTTGGTATCCAGGACAGGAACACAGAAGGACAGTTGTTGGTAGATTTTGCAAAAAGGATGGAAATGGCTGTGGTAAATACTTTCTTCCAGAAGAGACAGGAGCATAGGGTGACTTATAAAAGCGGAGATAGGAGCACACAGGTAGACTACATCTTGTGTAGACGATGTAATTTGAAGGAAGTCAGTAATTGCAAGGTAGTAGTGGGCGAGAGTGTTGCCAGACAGAATAGGATGGTGGTGTGCAGGGTGACGCTCATGGTGAGAAAGGAGAAGAAGGCAAAGGCAGAACAGAAGACAAAGTGGTCGGAGCTGAAAAAGGAAGAGTATCGTGTTGTCTTCAAGGAAGAGTTGAAAATGGCTTTGGGTGGTCAGGAAGTTCTTCCAGATGACTGGACAACTACAGCTAATGTGATCAGGGAGACAGGTAGGAGAATACTTGGTGTGTCATCTGGAAGGAGAGGAGATAAGGAGACTTGGTGGTGAACTGAGGAAGTGCAGGAGTGAATACAAAGGAAGAGATTAGCATAAGGTGAAGGTAGCGATGTTAAAGGCCAAACAGATTGTCGTATGATGACTTGTATGCTCGGTGGGAAAGCAAAGAGGGCGAAAATGATTTATACAGGTTGGCACAGCAGATAAATAGAGATGGGAAGGACGTGCAGCAAGTTAGATTGATAAATGACAGAGAGGGAAATGTATTGACTGATGACAGAAGTGTGCTGGGAAGATGGAAAGAGTACTTTGAAGAGCTGATGAATGAGGAAAATGAGAGAGAAAAAAGAGTAGAAATGGTGACCATTGAGGACCAGGAAGTAGCAAAGATTAGTAAGGGTGAAGTGAGGAGGGCATTGAAGAGGATGAAAGGTGTAAAGGCAGTTGGTCCTGATGACATACTGGTGGAGGGATGGAAGTGTCTAGGAGAGGAAGCAGTAGATTTCCTGACAAGAACATTCAACAGGGTCTTAGAGAGTGAGAGGATGCCAGAGGAATGGAGGAGAAGTGTGATGGTGCCATTTTTAAGAACAAGGGAGACATGCAGAGTTGTGTCAACTACAGGGGCATAAAGTTGATGAGCCATACCATGAAGTTATGGGAAAGAATAGTGGAAGCTAGACTAAAGGCAGAGGTCAGCATTTGTGAACAAAACTTTGGTTTCATGCCAAGAATGATGCAGTGTTTGCCTTGAGGATGTTAATAGAGAAGTACAGAGAAGGTCAGGAGTAGCTGCATTGTGCCTTTGTGGATCTGAAGAAAACATATGACAGGGTGCCAAGAGAGGAACTGTGGTATTGCATGAGAAAGTCTGGAGTGGCAGAGCAGTATGTTAGAGTGGTGCAGGACATGCATGAGAGATGTAAGACAGTGGTGAGGTGTGCTGCCGGTGTGACAGAAGAGTTCAAGGTGGAGGTGGGACTGCATCAAGGGTCAGCTCTGAGCCCCTTCTTGTTTGCTATGGTGATGGACAGGCTGACAGACGAGGTTAGACAAAATTCCCCATGGACTATGATGTTTGCAGATGACATTGTGATCTGAAGTGAGAGCAGAGAACAAGTGCAGAAAAATCTAGAGAGGTGGAGGTATGCCCTGGAAAGGAGGGGAATGAAGGTTAGCCTCAGTAAGACAGAATACATGTGTATAAATGACAAGGACCCAACAGGAACAGTGAGGTTACAAGGAGCAGAGATAAGGAAGGTGGAGGATTACTTAGACTCAACAATCCAGAGCAATGGAGAGTGTGGAAAAGAGGTGAAGAAGCGTGTGCAGGCAGGTTGGAATGGTTGGAGAAAAGTGTCTGGCATGATGTGTGATAGGAAGGTATGAGCAAGAATGAAAGGAAAGGTGTACAAGACGGTGTTAAGGCCAGTGATGTTGTGTGGTTTAGAAACAGTGGCCCCGGGGAAAAGACAGGAGGCAGAGCTGGAGGTAGCAGAGATGAAAATGTTGAGGATCTCTTTGGGAGTAACGAGGATGGATAGGATCAGGAATGAGCACATCAGAGGGACAGCCCATGTAAGAGGTTTTGGAGACAAAGTCAGAGATTGAGATGGTTTGGACATGTACAGAGGAGGGATAGTGAGGATATTGGTAGTCGGATGCTGAGGTTGGAACTACCAAGTAGAAGGCCTAGAGGAAGACCAAAGAGACGATTCATGGAGGTGGTGAAGGAGGACATGAAGGCAGTTGGTGTAAGAGAAGAAGATGCAGAGGATAGGGTGAGATGGAGGCAGATGATTCGCTGTGGCGACCCCTGAAGGGAAAAGCTGAAAGGAAAAGAAGAAGAAGAAGATGTTTTATGGTGTCAACAAATCTCTAAAAAGTTGAATTTATAACAAACAGCTGGAAGATCAATTACCACTAATGAGGTCCATTGGCAACATGATTGAATATAAAAAGCTTCTCAGAGTGGCAGTGTCTCTCAGAAGGAAAGATGGGCAGAGGATCACCAATTCCCCCAATGTTGCACAGAAAGATTGTGGAGAAATACAGTCGGCCCTCTTCTTACGAAATCCCCAGAATACGAAAAATCCAGTATATGAAAAACATTTTCCTAAATTTTTTCCCTCTGTATACAAAACAAGTTCTTCTCACGAAAAGCGCCAAACTCGCCAATCAAACATTCAAATGCGTTATTCAAACATTAAAACGCGCGATTCAAAACTACAAACAATGCGCGAGTTGTTCTCTCATTGGCTGTCTCCCAACATCCCACCCCGCTGGCCTCCCATTGGCCTGCCATTGGCTAGGAGGGAGCTGAATCTCCATAGTATTGTACACATAAAGCTTGTTTGTCACACACATAAAGGAGAGTTGTACTGTTGGTTCGTGAGTTTTGTGAGTTTTTTTGAGAGTGCTCATTGCAGCTTATTTTTGGCTTTTTAAGTTGTTTAATTCAGTAAATGTTTAATAAATGTGGTGCACGCCGCCGAATGTGGGCAAAACACGGCTCATCCGGACCTCTGATCCGTCAAGCAAACAAGTGAATGTTGAGTATTAAACAAAAGTATTGAAATTTGGCAATTCCACATCATTGCATTCAGTATTTATTCACAATTTATATAGTGTGCCAACTTTTTTGAAATCTAGTTATTATTATTATTATTATTATTATTATTACTACTACTACTAGCGTTTTAATACCCAATCTCAAATATCTTTGCTTGACACCACAACCTGAAGTTGTCCGTCCCACCTCAGAATAGTCTGCTTTTTCAGTTTTTTGAAATATCTACCCATTTTGGTTGTTCTCTGGCTCATTCACATATCACACAAAAACCAACCATTCTTCAAATGCCACCTCAGACCAAATAACACATCCTGCACCGTATCAGTAATGTAATCAGGTATGAGCTGCACTTGTTTTTTCCTGATTTTTTCTCCAACACCTCCCCACCACCTATTATTGGTAATGGATTTCTGGCTACATTAAAATGAATGGCATTTCAGAATCAAAGACTTCCTACTCAGTCATACATCAAAAAGCAGTCACCATGCTTCATGTGCCATCATGTGGGCAAAACACGGCTCATCCGGACCTCTGATCCCTCAAGCAAACAAGTGAATGTTGAATACTAAACATTCTTTTATGAACTTCGTCTTCTTGATTTTCGTCCATCCTTTCTTTCTTTCCATGAGTGGCAACAGATTTTTTTGACCTCGTTGAAATGAAAGAAGTTTCAGAATCGGCATTCTTGCTCAATCATGTTTCATGTTAGAACCACCAAATTTCACGTCAATTCAGGGTAATTCACCCTTGAAACACATCCATCTCATAGCAAGAAGGTCCTCAGTTCGATTCCCAGGCATTTCTGTGTGTCTGCTACCTGTGCTTGCGTAGGTTTACTCAAGGTACTCCAGTTTGCTCCAAAAGTCCAAAAACATGCACAGTACGTAAAGCAATGGCTGATTGGCAGTTTCAAATCACCACTGGGTGTCAGAGTGCGTGTCACTGATTATATGTGTGTTGCCCCAACAATGGCCTGGCAAGCTGTTCAGGGTGAATCCTGCCTGCCTAGAGTCGGTTGAGATAGGGGCCAGCTGTCTTTATCTTTCCTTTCATCCACTCAATTATAGCCCATTTGCAACAACAAATGGGTGCAAGGGGAGGGGGGTTGGTATCAAAGACTTCCTGCTCCCTCAGACTTTGTTTAGAGCTCGCACCAACTTACCCAGTTATAATTACATATTTATATGTAAATATATATACACAATATAGTACTTTCTGAATCTGCTAGCTACTCACACCCAGTCAGTCATTCGCTGAACTGTTTAATCCTATTTGCATCACAGGACGGCTGGGGCCTATCTCAGCTGACATTGCTAAAAGGTACAGCACACCTTGTACAGATTGCACACATAGAAATACAAAGCCACACATACTCACACTTAAGGGTCTGTATGGAACAGCCAGCTAATCTGATGTGCATGTATTTTCACTGTGGGAGGAAACCAGAATACCCGAAGGAAACCCACGTGAGTACAGGAAAAATATGAAAACCTCACACAGAAACATTCTCACCAAGCCCGGGATTTGAACCCAGACCTTGAACATTCTTTTTGGGGGGGATTTTTCCCCATTTTCTCCCTAATTTAGTCAAATCCAATTCCCACCCATCAGGTATTACCTTCCCTATCAGACAATCACCACGGACCAGGGAGGGGCAAAAGTATGCACACGCTCCTTCCATGAAATACCTCCAGCCTCTTTTCAAATGTGTCTTTGGGGTTGGTCTAACACACTCTGGGGGAAAGCTTGATCCATCCCTCATACAAATAAGATCATAGATGCCCATGATTCGCTGGCAATTGCTGTGAATGACAGGGAAGTGAGCATATGCCGTCCTTCCTTCCTGTGAGATCTCAGCCAATCAGCTCCCATAGACTTCTGGTCATATGAACCCAGATTCGAACTTGTGATCTCCGGGTTAAAAACAATGCATCTTCTCAATGTGCCACTCGGGAGCCTCTCCTAGCACTTTCTTGATGTGAGGTATGACCCCTATGCCATAGAGACCCTCCATGAGCAAGCTATTGACTTCTTCTTCTTCTTCTTTTACTTTCGGCTGCTCCCTTCAGGGGTCGCCACAGCAAATCATCCGCCTCCACCTCACCCTGTCCTCCGCATCTTCTTTTCTGACTCCAACGACCTTCATGTCTTCCTTCACCACATCCATAAATCTCTTCTTCGGTCTTCCTCGAGGCCTTCTGCCTGGTAGTTCCAACCTCAGCATCCTACTGCCAATATACTCACTATCCCTCCTCTGTACATGTCCAAACCATCTCAATCTAGCCTCTCTGACTTTGTCTCCAAAACATCTTACGTGGGCTGTCCCTCTGATATACTCATTTCTGATCCTATCCATCCTCGTTACTCCCAGGGAGAACCTCAACATTTTCATCTCCGCTACCTCCAGCTCTGCCTCCTGCCTTTTCCTCAGCGCCACTGTTTCTAAGCCATACAACATCGCTGGCCTCACCACCATCTTGTACACTTTTCCCTTCATTCTTGCTGACACTCTCCTATCGCACATCACACCGGATACTTTTCTCCAACCATTCCAGCCTGCCTGCACACGCTTCTTCACCTCTTTTCCACACTCTCCATTGCTCTGGATTGTTGAGCCTAAGTACTTAAAATCCTCCACCTTACAGTTATCTCTGCTCCCTGTAACATCACCGTTCCTCCTGGGTCCTTCTCATTCACACACATGTATTCTGATTTTCTGAGGCTAACCTTCATTCCTCTCCTTTCCAGGGCATACCTCCACCTCTCTAGATTTTCCTGCACTTGTTTTCTGCTCTCACTACAGATCACGATGTCATCTGCAAACATCACAGTCCATGGAGATTCTTGTCTCACCTCGTCTGTCAGCCTGTCCATCACCATAGCAAACAAGAAGGGGCTCAGAGCTGACCCTTGATGCAGTCCCACCTCCACCTTGAATTCGTCGGTCACACCGACAGCACACCTCACCACTGTCTTACATCTCTCATACATGTCCTGCACCACTCTAACATACTTCTCTGCCACTCCAGACTTCCTCATGCAATACCACAGTTCTTCTCTCGGCACCCTGTCATATGCTTTTTCCAGATCCACAAAGGCACAATGTAGCTCCCTCTGACCTTCTCTGTACTTCTCTATTAACATCCTCAAGGCAAACATTGCATCTGTGGTGCTCTTTCTTGGCATGAATCCAAACTGTTGTTCACAAATGCTGACCTCTGCCCTTAGTCTAGCTTCCACTATTCTTTCCCATAACTTCATCGTATGGCTCATCAACTTTATCCCTCTGTAGTTGCTGCAACTCTGCACGTCTCCCTTGTTCTTAAAAATGGGCACCAGCACACTTCTCCTCCACTCCTCCGGCATCTGCTCACTCTCTAGTACCTTGTTGAATGTTCTTGTCAGAAAATCTACTGCTACCTCTCCTAGACACTTCCATACCTCCACAGGTATATCATCGGGACCAACTGCCTTTCCATTCTTCATCTTCTTCAATGCCCTTCTCACTTCACCCTTACTGATCTTTGCTACATCCTGCTCCTCAATGGTTACCTCTTCTACTCTTTTTTCTCTCTCATTTTCCTCATTCATCAGCTCTTCAAAATACTCTTTCCATCTTCCCAGCACACTTCTGTCATTAGTCAATACAGTTCCCTCTCTGTCCTTTATCAATCTAACTTGCTGCACGCCCTTCCCATCTCTATTTCTCTGCTGTGCCAACCTGTATAGATCATTTTCTCCCTCTTTACTATCCAACCTATCATACAAGTCATCATACGCCCTCTGTTTGGCCTTAGCCACTGCTACTTTCGCCTTACGCTGTGTCTCCCTGTACTCCTGTTTACTCTCTTCGGTCCTCTCAATGTCCCACTTCTTCTTGGCTAACCTTTTCCTTTGTACACACTCCTGCACTTCCTCATTCCACCACCAAGTCTCCTTATCTACTTTCCTTCCAGAGGACACACCAAGTACTCTCCTACCTGTGTCCCTGATCACATTTGCTGTGGTTGTCCAGTCATTTGGAAGCACTTCCTGGCCACCCAAAGCCTGTTTCAACTCCTCCTTGAAGACAACATGACACTCTTCCTTTTTCAGCTTCCACCACTTTGTCTTCTGCTCTGCCTTTGCCTTTTTCACCTTTCTCACCATCAGAGTCATCCTGCACACCACCATCCTATGCTGTTTGGCAACACTCTCACCCACTATGACTTTGCAGTCACTGACTTCCTTCAAATTACATCGCCTACACAAGATGTAGTCTACCTGTGTGCGCCTACCTCCGCTTTCATAAGTCACCCTATGCTCCTGTTTCTTCTCAAAGAAAGTATTCACCACAGCCATTTCCATCCTTTTTGCAAAATCTATCAACATCTGTCCTTCTGCGTTCCTGTCCTGGATACCAAACCTGCCCATCACTTCCTCGTCCCCTCTGTTGCCTGCCCCAACATGTCCATTGAAGTTTGCACCTATGACCACTCTTTCACCTCTGGGGGTACTCTGCATCACTTCATCTAAGTCACTCCAGAATCTCTCCTTCTCTTCTAGCTCACATCCTGCCTGTGGGGCATAAGCACTAACAACATTGAGCATTACACCTTCAATTTCTAACTTGAGATTCATCACTCTGTCTGACACTCTTTTCACTTTTAGAACATTCCTGACAAACTCCTCCTTCAAGATGACGCCGACTCCATTTCTCTTCCTATCCACACCGTGATAAAATAGCTTAAACCCTGCTCCTAAGCTTTTAGCTTTGCTACCTTTCCACCTGGTCTCCTGAACACACAGTATGTCCACCTTCCTCCTCTGCATCATGTCAACCAGCTCTCTACCTTTTCTGTGCATAGTTCCAACATTCAAAGTCCCCACTCTCAGTCC